>JAVJIF010030656.1:0-624234 GCA_038442645.1 Agave tequilana
GTTCTCCTTTGGTACCCTGGCTGCATTCAGCAGATCTGTGGTATCCGTCAACCATTGTTCAGCATCCAATGGTTTCTCGTCTCCCGTGAAGATAGCTGGTTGTAGCCGTCTGAAGTCTGAAATGTTTCCCGGCCTCTGCTCTTTCGGTGCTGCCAATTCTTGCCTGAGGAGTTCAGTCTGCTGCTGCTGGTTTTCCATCATGGTCTGAATGACCCTCAAAATATCCACATTCTCTCCCGTGGGTCCATTCGAAGCTTGCCCCGAGTGGTTACGGCCCGTCCTTCGCTCCATACCGAGTTGGGAAAGATAACTGGAATTTGGAAACAAATGGAAGGAGTTTAGGATACAAGGGAAGGAATCAAGAAGGAATCAAGGAGGACTTAATAACTTTGTATATTGTAGTTGGCATCAGCAAATTATTAAAATTTGCCGCTCGATTGTACTTCAGGTGTGAGAGCCTAGGCTCTGATACCAACCTGTAACGCCCCGATTCCACAGATACAGGGACGTCACTGCGACGTATATACGTAGGTCAGATAATGCCCCACACGTATATACGCTAAGCAAAAAGTACAACAAGAAACAGAGTACACGACAAAGCGTGGTATCAATACATATGCCAACACAAGAAGTACACATACAAAGTTATCACAGGATATTAAAAAGTATTACACATTACATGTGTATTACATCATAACCAAGTCCAAAAGAAATATATACAAATATGTATACAAAAAGCTCACAAGTAGAAAGAGGATCTCGTGAGTCAAAAGGTAAGTCTGGCACGAAGGGACTGGAACTAGTCCGCCTGCTCACTAAAGTAAGCTGGTCCTCTGTGGATGGCTCCACTTCGTTCCAAGCTTCGGAATCTGAATGTGCAAATCCAAGGAGTCAAGACATATACAATAAATAAACTATAGCCAAGTGGCTAAGGGACATGAATAAGGAAAGATGAAACAGTTATAAGGAATATCAACTAACAAGTATGAAAGCATGAGGAGATAAAATCCTAAATACAATAAATCTACAGTTGACGTCTTATTATTATTACTTGTCTTACTGTGATATCTAGCTATGTGACCCAGCGTCCCAGAGCACATAGATCCATATCCTAGTAAAGCAAGGTTGTTATTGGAAACAGCGGTTGTATCGACGAACTATGTTTACAGTGGGACCCGTACATGCCCGGGATAACGGTCCAGGATTGTTCCGTTGCTTGGTGACGGAAGCCAGCCGCTAGGCTAAACAGGAGGGACTTATGTATGCCCTTAACATGATGGTACCAGTATAGAGGGAGCAAACACTCCCCTCGGTCCCCTGGAGGCCCACAGGTCAGACCGGAACATGAGTTGCACAACATTCCTAAAAGCCACTGTAAACACGAACACATATCGATATCCGCATGTTTTCCCCCGACCCATATGTAAGTTGGTCCATTTTATACAAAAGTCAAGTGTATCATGCTTGGTTCAAGTGATGGCATGATAAGTGGTGATATTCACTATTTAACAAGTTATGGAATGATAATGTACAATAACAAGTCATGAAGTAATATGAGGTAAGATTCATCAAGTAACATGTCATGTAATACCAGTTATGAAGCATGAACAAAAATAATATGCCATACATGTATCAACAATAAGATCCAAATTCAGAACAGAATCAACTAAGTCAAACAGTCAGAATTAGTCGACTAGGTGGAAGGGTTAGTCGACTAATAGGGGCCTTAAGTCGACTAACAGTCTAGATGAGTCGACTAAAACTGGGAAACAGAGAGTTGGGTTCTGTTTCAGGGAAAGTTAGTCGACTAGGGTGGTAAGGGTAGTCGACTAACAGGGAACTACTAGTCGACTAATGGATACTTAAGTCGACTAAGTCTGTGATACAGAGAGTTGATGTTTTATTTCAGGAAAACAGGAGTCGACTGGGGAGAAATGGGTAGTCGACTAGGGGTCTCTAGTCGACTGGAAATCTGGTCTAGTCGACTAAAACTGTGAAATCAGAAAAGGTTAAGTTTCAACTAAAGTGGATTAGTCGACTGGTCCCTAGGTTAAGTCGACTAATCGTGGGGAAAACTGTGACAGAACAGATTTTCTGGTGGTTGTTCTTGATGGTCTAAAAGTGGGATTTTTATGGCACAAGTGTACATAATTTGTCAACACAAGTATACAAAGGAGTTTACAAGTCTTGGTGAGTAGATATACTCACTAGGAATGGTTTGATTGAAGCTTTACGAGTCCGGGAAGAGTGTGTCGTCAACTGGCACTATGTGATCCTTGGCGACGAAAAGAGCTACGATTCAAGCTCCAAATCAGTTGCTTGAGCTAGAGGTGAAGGTCTTGTGGTGTTCTTGGAGTTAGGGTTTGAGATGGAGAAGGAAATGGTGAAGGCTAAACTCTTGGTGAAGTGAAGAAAAGAGTAAAAGAATGTAAAGGGAAACTTATATAGGATTTGATTTTTGTAAAGGAGATGCAATTAAAGAAATTGAGAGGAGTTTATTGCAAAATAGGGGAGGGGAGGGTGTGTCCCTCTCCTTGGCCACTTGGCCGGCCATGGGGGAGAGAGAGAAGATGGGCATTTAATGAGGAAGTAGGTGAGAAAATGTGTGGAGTTGAAATTTTTGGAGAAAATGGAATTTTGGAAAATGGAAAAAAACTTGTGGTTGTGGAGGAAAGAAATAAGGAAAGGAAAAGAAAAGAAATCATAAGGGAGAAGATATTTCTTCTTGGATTTAGAAAAAAAATATTGAAAATACAAGTTCCCGGGGTTTAAGTCGAGGATGCGGAAAACATTTCGGGAAATACCGAAATCGTCCGAAATTCAAGTATCTCGGAACGACTCGTAAATTTTACCAAAAATCAATAATAATATATGAAGACGTATAGTGAAATCCGTTTGAAGAAATACTTTATAGTTTTAAAACTAAAAATCCCGGAATCAGTAATTTACCGACTCCGTTGAAATTTTCATAAATTCATAAAATTCTCAGAAAAAGTATTTAAGTAGGAAATATCATTCTAAGAAATAAGGTCTAAAGACTCTTCTAGAAATTCTTAACCGTTTGTAAATAAAAATCCAGGAATCGATCAGCGACACTGGTCGACACCGGTTTTGAAGAAATTTATTTTAATTCAGGGAAAAATCCAGAAAATCATAGAAAATCTAATATATTGGAAAATGATATTTGAAATTGAAATCGGTCAAATACAGGAAGTAAATCGAAAAATACAGTCGAAAACTGAATACGCAACTAAGTACGTATTCTGGGAACAGGGTATTACAATTGGTTTACATTCTTGCAATTCTTACTCTACTTTGCTTGCACTTATTACTTGCTCATCATATTCATTATCATACTTACTTGCTTGCATTCATCTTGTGATTCTTGATTGTAATTGTTGTAGCTTTAATTTTTTATTTGCCCTTTGATTAGCATTGTCACCTATTCACCCCCCCTCTAGGTGACTTTTCAATGACTCCCAAACCAGACGGTCTTAGGGCACCAGATGAGAAAACATCCCTCGGGTTTAAGGTCTCGAGTAAAAAAAGGCCACAAAACTAAAGGGATTATTTATTTCCTTTACCACCGTTAGGCGTGAATAATCATGCTTCTTGAGGCACAATTATCCAGCTTAATAGGTGATGTTTATTTATATATTTTTTTTCTTTTCTTTTTTTTATTTTTTATTATGGCATTTTGTCTTTTGTCTCCATCCCAAAAAAGTGTAAGTCTGAAGTGCATACTTTCTAAGGCAAAAAATTCAAGATAAAAATATCTCCCCAATTTTACTTACTTAGCCTATAATTTCAAACAAGATCTATTATTTCAACTAGGTTTAAGATGTCATAATTAAGGCTTTCTTAATTTCTAAGATACATTTTAATTTCTTAAAAATAGATCTAAACTTTGTCTCTTATTTCAAAAAGTTTTTTTTTTTAATTTTATTTCTAAAAGAAGTGTAAAAGAAAGAAAATCTAAAAACTCTATGTTAGTAAACCCTCCCCCATACTTATTTCATGCATTGTCCTCAATGCATCATGATATATGTATGCATGAAACAAATAGAGAGGGAAGGAAAAAAATTACCTCAAGGTGGTGGTTCCGGTGGCGGCCTGATTGGTCCACGAAACATGGCCCAATCAACTTTGCTTTGAGTTTTGAGGAACCCACCAGAAATATCGTGAATATAACCCACTAAAAAGATAAATCCATGAAGGATCTTTATTAAGTAATGGACCCCATCTAATTTCCATTTTCCATAATTAATTTCAGAATCAAATTTGTCAACTACCTTGTCCCAAAGTGGTGTATGAAATGATAGAACTGTTGACTTGGACTCAGGAAGGACAGGATCTAATACCGACTCAGGAAAGTGACTTAAGTCAAGTGATGGTTCAGGAGTCGAAATGATTTCAGGAATTAGGTCCAAGTCAAGAAAATGAAGCTCAAGTCCACATGTATTGTCCAACAATGGAATGTGACCTAATATGGGTGATATCTCTTTACTTCCAATATTAAGGAATTCAAGCTCATCGCCATACAATTCTTCAAAACTAAGGTCAACGTTTTTCGTCAGAATTGTACAATCAGTTTCAGAAGTAAAGAGATAGTGAGAATCGAGGTCACATTTCTCATGTAGTTCAATACCAAAGAATGGAGAACTTGCCAATTTGTCAATAGTATCTTCAGAAGTGTAGAATTGGTCAAGTTCAATATGATCCTCAAGATGGGTGATTCAACTTCATTATGAATTGGGACAGGATCCAATGTCGACTCCGGGAAAAGATTGAAGTCAGGTAAAGTTACCGGAGTCATTATTGAATCAGGAAAAAGAATTGAATCACTAAGTTGGGGTTCAAGATCACATTCCTCCTGTAGTTCAATTCCAAAAATGTGAACTTGCCAATTTATCAATGGGACTTTCAAAAGTATGGAATGGTCAAGTTCAATATGATTATAAATGATTGGTGATTCAATTTCAAAATGGACTGGCACTGGATCCAATACTGACTCGGAAAATGAAGTGAAATCATGTGAAGACACCGGAGTCATAATTGAATCAGGAAGGAAAATTGAATCATCAAGTGAAAGTTCAGGATCATATTCATGTTTAAGTTCAATTTCAGGAAATGGAAAACTTGCCAAAATGTCAATGGGATTTGAAGTTTGGACAAGTTCAGGTGGTTGTGCTGAAATTGAATCATGATTTCCAAAATGACAGGAGTCTTGAGTCATATCAATAGAGTGTGGCATAGCTGAATTAGTCAAAGGTTGATAAGATAGAGTCTCCTCATTCCTATAGATGTTAACCAATTGACTCAATTGTTCATCCACCTTATTGAAAGACTCAGCACGTGTTTTTTTATATTGTAACAAAGACTCTTGCAAGATGTTTATACTCTTTTCTAAACGTGATATTTCTACAAATGGCTGCTCTAGAATGGGAGTATAAGAATCTTGACTTGGAAAGTTTGTGAATAATGTGAGTCACACATGTGTGGAGATTGAAGCTTGGACTCACCAAGAGTTCTTTACTCGTTTCCATGACAAATGGTTGTTCATTATGAAGAGGTGGAACTGAGTAAGACTCTTGAAAATACTGTGGAATTGGAGAGGCCAATGTTTACAGTTTTTGCTCGGCCCTTTGTAAATTGGCTTCTAAACTTCTTAGTAACTCAGATTTTTCTTCAATTGGTGGTTCAGAAAAAGGTGTATATGAAGCGGAATCGGGAAATGAATACTGTGGACAAGGTGAATATGGTGGACAAGGAGTTTGAAAATTTGACTCGGGGTACGTGAATCCCCAATGACTCTGTGACGAGTTGAAATCATTATGGAAATTATGGTTATTAGATGGGGGGTATGGGTCATATTGATTCGGATAAGGCCAACCGGCGTATGTGGTTGGTGCATATTGTAAAACAGGGTTGGAATTATCCGAATATGAAGTCGGTGTGAAATATGGATTATTATTAGGATGGAAAGAATTATTATTATTGAATGCCATTTCACACAAAAAAAAATCACAATCAAAAAGAAACAAAATAAACAAACAAAAAAGAAAAAAATTCTAACCTAAGTTAGGGTAGACCTATGACCTAGACGACTCCTAACTGATTAGACCGTCCACGGGAGGTTTAGTGTAGACTTTGACCACAAGCTAATCAGCTAGGAAAGGATAAGGTTGTTGGGAGGTTTTCCGTCAGAGACGTTCCTTAATTAAGTAACCACCAACCTTCGGGCTTTCGGCCCTCAATCCCTTTCCTAGACACTGATTTTGCAAGAGTCAAATTCCAACACTTTTCCCCCTTAGGATAATCTCCTAAATGAGTCCGAGATGTCCCTAGGGCCAACGTCTATTTTTTTTTTAAATTAGGCTTGGGTTAGTGAGTGCTTGGAATGGTGGTTTTTGGGCTAAGGAAAGGGTGATAAAATCCCCACCTTATCTTATTTATGGGTTAGTGCCCTTAAAATTGATTTTGTGCAAGTGTACAAGATATATAACTAGGATACACTCAAAGCATGACAATCAAGCCAGAGATGATTCCTAGTCTACATGCAATGCAAACGTACCTTGCTCCAGCACTCTTCAACAGTAAAAGTAAATGAATTGAAAAGACACGTGCCTAATGATGCAAATGTCTAAACAATTTTTAACGATTTCAACCAATTTTTTACTGTTGACTTTATTAGCAGGAATATGGTGAAGAATACAAGAAATTAAGTACTGCAGCAGATGTGTTTTGCAGAATCAGAAGCCCTGCAGAAAGTTGTTAGGAGTTCACTCCTCCTTGCCGCAATTCAGCGGCAAAAACCCAGAATTTGCGGCAATTCAGAGGGATCCTGGTCTCTGCTTTCTAGAGCAGAGGCCCAGGTCCACTTATATGTCACTGCAATGCTACTTTTCCTGTTTCTTCACCTGTAACCTGCAACAGAGAAGAAAATTCGTTTAGTTCTTCACTTTAAACCAAAAAACCGTTGCTCTCCCCGGCAACGACGCCAAAAATTTGATTAAGACGGGAAAGGTGTTGTATTGTGGAGTATAATTTGCACACAAAAATATATTCAATAAAAAGGGATAAGGTTTAGAAACAACCTCAAGTACTTTGATCACTCCACAATGTATTCCAAATGATTAATGTACCCTTTCCTATCTCCGTTATAGCATGGGCTATACCGGGTCGATTCTCAGGGAGAGCTTGCGATGGAAGCATTACGGTTGGTAGTGAAGATATAAAACGAAGATTCTTCTTTGCTCAATAGAATAAAAACAAATTGGAAAAAGAAATAAAAGAATCGGTGGATATGTTCATGATGGAAAGTGAAAAGAAATCAAAGATGATATTTACTTTGGAAAGAAAACAAATGGAATGAAAACTTGTAGAAAGAATTTAAGATGAGAAAACCATGACTAGCTAACCTTACTTCCTTGCTAAAACTTACTAAACTCCGTGATGGTGAATGCATGCCTCATGTTGATTCATCGGCATAGATTTGTCTTGCGTGTTGGTCTAATTACTTTCCCACTTGGATGACGGGTGATCATTCTTGGACTTGTCTTGTACCCTCATAGATGTCATAGGCCTACAAATTAGACTTTCAATAATGGAATCAAAAGAGCTACACTCAAGGGATGCTAAGGAAGAAGATACAACATTCATTAATGGAAGTAAAGAAGTTGTACAACAAATAGCATATTGGTGATCCATCTCCATGTTCCATCAAGGCACTTGTTCTAGACAAGGCTCTAAATGAGGCACACATGAATCATATGGAGAATTACAACAAGATACTAGCCAAGCATGAAAGTAACCCATCAGAGAAGAGAAGACCATACAACTTGCAAGATTAAAGATAGCAATCACCCATGAGTTAGTAGTTAGCAAGGTAAGTTGTTAGCTAGCCATGAGAAGAAAGAATTAGCTACTAGCCATTACAAAAGAAAAGCAAAGCATGAATTAAAAAGCAAGTAAAGTAAAACTAGAAGTAAAGAAAGCAAGTAATACTAGAAAATGCTCAAGTAGAGAGAAGAGAATGGATGAATCCTTGCTTCACAAGTTGTCACTCCTTGGTGTACACAAGCTTTCTCTCTCTTACAACTCTCTTTTGCAGAATTTCTAGGAGGAAGAAGATCTAGAGCACTACAAAAATCCTAGAGAAATACAAGCATCTAATCTCTAATCTCTCTTCCACACTCTGTTGCGCAAGCCATGGTCCTGTATTTATAGCCTCAGAGAGAAGGATCTAGAGCCCTGGTTGTTGGAGAGAAATCCGGGATCTAACAACCTCGTAACTGCAACAATTGGCGCCAAAATCCAGAAATTGCGGCAAAGCTTTGGCTGTTGGGCAACAGAATTCTGTTGCAGGTTCGTTACGAAGTTGTTATCCACGTGGCCTTCTGGAAGATTGAGTTGGCGCGAGGATCTCTCCTGATTCTGGATTCAAACTTGGGCTCTTTTGGGCTTTTGAATTAATCTCTTTAATTATTGCTAATTAAAGTGATTTTGGGCTTTTTCTCATTTCAGATGTGGACCTGCAAAAATAGAGAGAATATGAATAAAAATCATATTTTTATTTGTAATATGCATGGGAATAATGTGGTAAAATATGCAGAATTGAATACCAATCATAAGGCCCACCACTCACCACACGTCCCTCTCAAATTTCTCCACCAACACCTCCAATGCAGCAGCTTGGTTATCTCCTCTGAAATCTCAGATACTCTCAATATTACGAGAGAGGACCACCTTTAGAGCTGCAAATAAAGTGGTCGAGCCCTTCAAAATAAAGGCGATGGATTGTTTCAGGCTCTTATAAAAGCTGTCGACCATTTTCGCCATGAATTCTCTCTCAGCGTCAATTATTCCGGTGAGCAAGTAATCCCCAAAGATAAAATCTCCACTAGTTTCACTATCATAACAGTGGAGAAAGTGATAGAAACACGGCCAGAGATGGACGAGGAATCGCAAGCAATCAAGGGGGAGTCTTCATCGATATCAATACACCAGCCACGACAGAACTAGGGCAGTGACTACTCCCGAAAGAGATGGCTCGACAATCAACGTCGAAGACATCGGGCTGGTGATTACTTTGAGATCGGTTGTAGCCAAAACTAGAGGCATCATGGAAACCACCGTCATCTCACTAGCCGATTCAGATGGAAAGACAATCGGCTCCATCGATAACGTGCAAGGGAGAGCAGTCCTTTTTCCTTAGCTGCTATATGATCACTAGCAGACTCCAATTGGTAAGGAAGCAGGTCGCGATACAGGACATCCAATTTTGTGACATCTACAATAGCTGAGGTACTTGTCTCCTTTCTGACCTCCCCAGAAATGCCCCCCGGCTCCTTTGAAGTTGATGCGGCCAGTGACGAGATACCTGCAAGAGTATTTTGTTAGGAAAAATATAAACAAAATAAGGGAGGCTAGCAAGGGTGATTTGCAGAAAGGAGTTGAAGTCACGATAGATATGACCCCAATTGCCTCCTCGGCAACGGCGATGCTGACTTCGATTGGATCCATAGAAGAGACCCTGGCAGTGATAAAAGAAGCACCAGTTTCTTTCAAATCACCAAAGGCTGGATCAAGAAGAAGTTCATCAGTCTGAGGGCCTCCATAGTTGAGCGACACCCGGTCCTCCTTCACTTGCCACAGGTTCCGCGATCAATTCCCTTGAACTCGAAGCTATGGGGCTCTTTGCCCTCGCCAGCACTGGAGGGACCGACGTCAGCTACGCAAACCCTCAGGTTCATCAGAGACGATGTAACTAGCTTCATCACCCTCCATGTAGTTGAAGAGTGGATCATAGTAATCTCCTTGTTTTCCCGCGATCTTGATTTTTGTATCCCATATTAACAAGTTAGCTGCACGAGAAGAGAGAATAATAAAAAAATCTTGCAAATGGGAACTAATCTTACCCAAGCCAGCAACGGCCTTTTCAACTGCTTTCTTCTGCGCTAATAGTTTTATAACTAACGGGGTAGGAGGAGAAACAATCGCAACTGATTCGCTCTCCATAGCGACTAGTGTATGGCAACGAGGTTTCTTTACCACCCTCTTCCTGCGAGGTTCACCCTCTCGCTTCCGATTGAAATGGACGTCTGGGTTTTTCTCTTCCTCCTCCTCTACCTCTTCCATTTCTACTTCCTCCATGGGAGCCATGCCTACACCACCAGGAACATCCCGTGGTACCTCGGCTCTAGCAACATTCCTAAAATGAGGGCTTTCTGCATCAGAAACTTCATTATCAACGATAACGACAAACTCAAGAAGGTCTGGCCCTCGAACTCTTTTGCCCTCCCCTTATTCAGTTACCTTCTGCTTCATCCGCTTAGAGATTCACTTTAAGCCGGAGGAGTTGATGTTGAACCCAGTTGGTGCAGATTGGGGGCCTTGTACCACTGGCAGAATCCCAAAGTCATTAGTAGGTTCGGGGTTCTTAAAGGCATGCACAGTCGTGCCTCAGTGCAACTGGCAATAAAATATCGCCAAGCTTAAGCACCATTGATTAGGCTCCCCATGAAGGCCAAGTTGGTGTTTGGCCGACATAGAGCTGGTCGTATCCAAACTGACGAGCAAAATGGCTGGGATATACAGTTTCAGGTAGCAGATGTTTTCGCTTTGGTACACCAAGTAAAAAGGCCTGATGCTTACCAGCCACTTGAACACTCCGCGGTTCAATGATGTTCTACCATCTCCAGCATCCTTGAACTCTTCACCATAACCAGCATCTCAAATGTAAGGAAAACATCAAAAAGGCTGTACACGTCATGGTAGCACAGCAGTTTGTCGATCCAGCCACATAGATTCGCTCTAATGAAGACCCATCGAACCGTGAAGGTGCGCGATCTGAACACCTTCTGGAGGCTCTTCACTAGGTTGGATGATCGCCGGACAATGCAGAGTAAACCATGCCATCAAATATGTGCATAGCAATCCAACTCTAGGGCTTGGCCCGTCACAAGGTAAAACTGTTCCTTTACCCCTCTTCGTTGTAGGAGGCCTACAGAAGGCTTCCGTTAGTGCACTAAGACCTCGCTATATGCAATACCCGGGAGTAGCCCTAGAGAGCGACCATAATACTAAGCGAACGGTCGAAAGCCGTGCTATCAGAAAAATGGTGTCGTTGGAAGGAGACAACACTACACACCTCTTCAACCAAACTGACAGAAAGCCAACCAAAAGTGCTTTTCGGGATATCATTGACGAGCCTGATGATAAAAACTCTTGAGAGTATCTCCATTTTTGTAAATACCGTTGTATTCTTCCAAGACGATGTCTCTGTTGTCTACTTCCTCATGATTCGAAGGATATCCTCCTCTACCACCCCAAATCGAGCTTCTTTGGGAGCTTCCTTTAGAGTGGGAAACAGATAATCCGCCCAACTCTTTAAATTGTACGAGCTTCCCTTATAACCATCGTGCACATCCAAGCAGATATAGAAGTGACGCATCAGCTCTCTATAAGTCTCGAACAAGGCAGGCTCCTGCTTCTCTAGTAATGCCAGCTTCTCTTCGCAGGGGAAATACTCTTCGAAGAGATTCCATTGGCAAGGTAGAGACCTCCCATATATCATGCAAAGCCATGCCCAGCTCACCATGAGAGTAAAGAAAGTTCCTGTGGCTGGACAATATAATTCAAAGGTGGCATAGAAGTTTGCAATGCTCATCTGAATGCCATAGCATGTGGCCTTAATAGCTTCGCAGAGTCCGATTCTTTCCAGGTCCTCTCCAAAGTCAGCCAGAACGTACAAGATCAAGTTCTTCCACCAGGCCTTAGAAGGATGAATCCAACATGGGGCCCTAAAGTCCATCACTGGATAATTACTGCTAACCTTTAAGAACTGGTTGCCGAAATTCTGGGCCATGGCTGGGTTCTCCCCCACCGGTATATCTTGTAGAACGTTCCCAGGGTGCAGACTTAATATGTACCGAAGGGTACCTACCCTGTTGTAACCGTAAGAGGAAGCTGTCAGAATTGCCACATGGACCGAGTCAGTCGTCCAGGTCACCTGCCAGTTCATCTTCCTAGCTTCATCACACATTAGAAGAAGGATAGGGGAAGTGACGTTTGCTTGATGAAAGATAATACTTCTCGCCATTTAAAGTGAAAATTCACTGTCCTTCTCTAGCTAGCAGCTGTTGCTCCATGTCGGGTGCCGCATCCCCAAACATGAAGCTGGGCTTCCAGTAAATTTTTTTATCACAGTCTTCTAGAGGAGCAGTGGTCAGTATTCTTCTCATCGTGCGCTGATCTCCAATGTGAATTAAGATGTCACGATCGGGAGTGCTCCTTTCACTGAATAAAGAAGCCTGCCCCTGAAACTGCAGACTGACATTCCCATCCAATCCCCTGGCTAACCTGAAAAGGCTATTCAATGGGCTGGGAGTATAGTGCACTGCAAAAATGGAAAGAAGAAAGCATGTTAGCCTACGGACAAAAAAAAAAAGAAGAATGCAAATTGCTAAGGTATAGCTTCGCTTGTCAAGCAAAGCTAGCTTAGCATTAGCTTCGCTCTAAAACTTAACTTCGTAGTCTGTACAAAGACAGAGTGCAGAAAGTAACAAAGGTCAGTCATAGCTTCACTTTTCAAGTAAAGCTAGCTCAACAGGCATAACTTCGCTTTTTTAAAGTGAAGCTAGCTCAGCGTCAGCTTCGCTTCGAAGATCAACTTCACACTCTGCACAAAGGCAGAGTGCAACAAGTCACGAAGTACTAGCTTCGCATGGAAGCTTAAGAGGCAATTATGTCTAAGGTACTCAAAGGGGTAAACCCCTTTATTTAGCTTCGTTTCGAAGCTTAACTTCGCACTCTGCACAAAGGCAGAGTGCCAAAAAGCCCCAAGGGCTAGCTTCACATCGAGGCTTAAGAAAGAAACCTTTTGGTTTCTTATTTTGATTCACGAAATTAAAAGAGAACTAAATCTCTTAAAATTTGATAGAACAAAATTAAGGAGTTCGACTCCCTGAAATCACCAAATCATGGTGAATCGCGGTGGATTCACCATGAAATAGCCAAAACTTGGCTTCAAAAGAGGTGAAAAATCTCCGAAAAAGGGAGAAATCTCTACCTGCAATGGGGCATTCTATTTATTTATCAGAGGCGGAGGCAGCGGGCCGTCGTAGAGGTGGCAACCACTTTCCCTGCGCGTTGCTTGGGAGCCATTAGAGCTCGTAAGAAATTCTGAAAGATCTAGAATGAAGTAGATGAAGAGAATTCTAAAACTCTGAAAAGTTTTGAGGAGTTTTGAGAAGAAGAAAAACTTCTCTGAAGTTCAGCCGAATTGGTTTTTTATAAATACAGAAGTGTCTAGTTTCGCTTCCTCAGAAGGAGAGCAAGCAGTTGTTTCAATTTAATTTGAAATAACCAACGGTAGCAAAGTTGCTCAAAAACGTCCTTTAGCTTCGCAGGAAGCCTTTGATAGCTTCACTGAGAACTTGTATGTAAGAGCTTATTTTTAGCTTCACTTGAAGCTTTACTCTAGCTCCCCAGAGAGCTCATTTTTAGCTTCGCCTGAAGCTTCATCTTATCTCCGCTAAGAGCTTATTCCTTATGAGAATTTCTAGGGTAAAACGAATCTGGTTACCTAGCCCAGTGTACAGCTGCACCCAGTGAATTTTCCTGACTTAAGCAATTTAAATATCAGGCTTCAAATTCAAAGTGTTTTAGAATATGTACCAATTCATTACAGATTCATGAAAACTTTGAAGGGGGTTTTGTTAACACTCTAAAAAGATAAGCTCCTGGGTAGCACTTCAACCGGTCTAAACGACGTCTACATTTGGCGACATTTACAAAAGTAAGAGTCATGGACGAGCTGATGACCAGGTTTATGCCCACTTCAGAGGCTAAAGCAGACCTATGAAGCTAGGTCTGATCAAACACTTAGCCTCGCATAAGCCAAAAAGAGACCTAGCTTCGCTTTTAGCCCTGTTAAAAGGCCGAAGCCACTAGCTTCGCACGAAGCTTCAATAAGCCCCGTTGAGGGCTAAAATTAGCTTCGCTTGAAGCTTGCTCACCAACTTCGTCGGAAGTGTAGTCCAACCTCTGCTCTGAGCTGACTTTCTAGTTTCGCCTGAAGCTCCACCTGGCTAATCAAATGAACTAACTTCTAAATTCGCTTGAAGCCTTGAATATATCCGTGCCTGAAGCTTTGAAATTGCATGAAACTCTTAATTAGTGATTGAAGCGGAACAAGCACTCGAAGATTTATGTTTATGAAATCAATGAAAAGCTTGTATGTGTGCTAATGTTCTCTCGATACTTCCGTTATAGCATTGGCTCAACGGATCGAATCCACAGGGACGGGAGGCGATAGAAGCATTAACAGTCTTTATTCATGTGTTATGTTAACAGTTCTTCTTTGTTAAAGAATTAGAAAAAGAAAAAGAAAATGTAAAGAAATCCAGAAGTGATAGGTAGAGAAGACGATGAAATGACGATGTAAAAATAAAAGAGAAGTGGTTTGAAAAACAAATAGAAAAGAAGATGAAACAAAGGTGAACTAAGAAGTTGGTGAAAACATTGATAAGAAAAAGATAAAAAGGTTTTGAAAATGATTCTTAAAACAAAGTAAAAAGAAAGGAGAATACTATGAAAGAAGTCTCATGGCTTCTAACTACTAATTACTTCACTAACATGCTAACCTCTTAGTGATAGTTTCCTTACATAGATCCTTGGCTATCACTAGTCCTTGGCTTCAAGAGACAATACAAAGCATGACAAATAAGATGGTTCTTCACGTTCAAACTTGCATCAAGAGCAAGCTAATACAAATATTAGATCATCAAATATTAGAAGCAAGCATGAAATAAGAGAGTTAGCTTACTTACCAAGTTAGCAAGTTAGATGTTAGAACCCATCATCATGAGTCATCAATGGCTCTTGCAAGAGCAAGGCCTTGTAGAGGCTACTAGATTCATATGGAATATCAAGTAAGTGGTTAGCTAGTTAGTGGTTAGTTGGTAGTCACCATGAGAGAAAAGTTATCTAAGCATCATGTAGAAATTGGAGAAGATTACAATGGAGAAGAAAAGAGACACCTTTACATAGATTGTCACCATCTATTACATCAATCTCTCTCGTTCTCTCTTTGAATCTCTCTACCCTAATACATGATTTAAAAACAAAATGAAAATACAAAATAAAAGAGAAAGAAAATCCTAATCTTATCTAAAAGAGAGAAACCTAGCCTAAAATCAAATCTGCTTGCATTTCGGCCAAACTCTGCCTTATTTATAGGCAAAAGGAGGTTCCAGAAGACGAGACGTAGCCACGCGTCGAAGATCGACGCGTGGCCCCACCAAATTGCCGCAAAAATGCGGCTATTGTCGCGTTTTCGCGGCAATGCCAGGGACCTAGGTCTCTGGTTTTGGTGCGGGGATGCGCCGCGCTTCGGAGACCTTCTAGATATACTCCGATTCGGGTATTTTCATCCATATATTCGTCTGACATGCGCAAGGGTCTAGGTTCAATGTATCTTCTAGAAGATCCCTTGCTTGGCTTCCAAGAAATACGGATTTAATTACCCGAAAATGGCAATTAAGCTCTTATTACCTATTTGCCCTCCTTATCTTGATTATCTGTAAGAGAGACCAAAACACAATTTAGACCGACATTTTATTCATAAATCAGTAGGAAAATGCGACATAATAATGCAGAATTGTAGACTAATCAATTAGCTCCGCCTCGAGCTTTCCTAGATCATCAATTGACCGTTTCAAAATCCCGCGAGGGATTAATGGGTAAACCCCACTACTATAGTGGGTTAATGCCACTTTAAGTGGGTGGTTACACCTATCCACTTCATCCCACATGTGGCACTTCATCCCATATTAAGTGGAGATAATTAAGCCGTGAATGGCTATCAGTAGTTTGCGCAAACCTCTTAGCTTCACCTGAAGCTCGCATTTAGCCTCGTGGCAAGGCTATTTTGAGCTTCGCATGAAGCTAATAGACTGATTTAGTCTTGTTATATTCAAGGGGGCAGTTACACCCCAATTTTTCCTATAAATAGCCCCTTACAAGAGAGAAGAAGGGCTGAATATTTTGGAGAGATTTAAGAGACACATAGCAAAAGTATCTTTTGCTTTTAAGCTTCCAAAAGCCCAGAGACTTAACTCTCTTTGATCCAGGGTCCCAACACGTCTTCTACCTTCAGAGGATTTTCAGAATCAAGCGAGAAGAAAATTCTCTCGAGAAGGCTTGAACACTTAACCAATTGCATCATCAACAGGATAAAGTGATCGCGTGCTGATCAGATTCCCACCGGCATACTTCTCCAGAATCTCAGAGGAGATTTACTTATAATTTTCTTTTTCCTTCTTTAAAGAATTACTTTTAATTTCACTCCTCAATTCTTTTTTATAAGTTTTCCCCAATTAATTTCAATGAAAAATAAGTACAAAATAATAAAATACTCATATGAAATGACGCAGTTTCGGGCCCGAGTCACCATCAAGTCTCGTGGGTCGATCTTCGAGTCGCCTGACGTATCGACACTCTACGAACATGAATTTGGGTCGGGTTTCACAAACAGACAAAGTGCTATAATTATAACTCACACACGTATACATACATACATGAAAAATGCAGTCTCACTTACACAACTCACACAACACAACACACACACACGCACACACACACACACACACGCACACTCTCACGTAAAACCCATGTACATGCAAATAACACACACAAATGCAAATAACATACACAAATATACACAAATATAAACAACACCCACATTCATATTCACCCTTAATTACACACACATTTACGTAGAGAGGGGAGAGAGAACTTACACAGTGGTGGAGTACGGTCGGCAATGGTGGCGTGACTCGCTGGAGGAGGAAAAGCGGTGCTCGCGGTGGTCTTCGGTGAGGAGACGAAGAGGAAGAGGGAGCACATGTAGGGTGATGGTTGGCGTGATGGCAGTGGCCATGCTGATGGGGCTTGCGGCGTGGCACAGGGGCATGGCTGCATGCATGGTCGACAAGGAGGGAACATGGTGAAGTACAGTGTGCTATTCATGGCCAAAGGGTGGTGGAGTAAGGCAAAGAGAGGAGACACAGCTCTAGTGGCACAACGGGATCGATGGCGAGGCGGAGCAAGTGGAGTAGGGTGAGTGGCAGAGATGATGGTGGAGGTGCTACCGGAGTTGTGAAGTAGTACGTCGATGCTGATGTTATGTAGGCCAGCAAGGGGAGTGTGCTTAGCAGTATGGAGGATCTAGGGGAGAGGATGGCGGTAGTGTAGCAGGGGAAGAGAAGAAGATGGTGGTTGATCAGAGGAAAACAGTTCACGAAAAGTGTCATTTTGAAATCAAGAGTTAAAAGTGCGTGCGTTGGATTCCTCGATACTTCCGTTATAACATAGAGGTTAAGCGGGTCAATCCACCAGGACGAGAAGCGATAGAAGCTTTACGGAATGTTCATGTGTATGGTAAAGTTTCTTTTATGTTTTAAAGAGTCAAAGAAAAAGAAAACAAAATAAAGAATGAAAAGAGAAGTACGGTGAAACACAAAGAAGTAGGAAACATAGAAAAGAATATATTTGTGATTTTTGATAGTATTTCTAAACAAAGTGAAAAAGAAGAAAAACTCATGGCTACTAACTACTAATGGCTTCACTAATTATGCTAATCTCTTAGTGATAGTTGCCTCGCATGTATCCTTGGCTATCACTAGTCCTTGATTCAAGAGCGTTTCAAAGCATGACCCATACAACAACTTTCACATCCAAACTCAACAAAACAAGTGTAAGTTACACTTAAACCATCAAAATTAAACAAGAGTAAGCATGGAATAAAGTAATGTTAGCTTGTTAGAGAGTTAGGATGTTAGAGTGTTAGAATCCATCATCATGAGCCATCAAAGGCTCTTGCAAGAGTAAGACCAAGTAGAGGCTTTAAGATTCATGTATATTATGAAGTAAGAAGTTAGCAAGTTGGTGGTTAGTAGTTATTAGTCATGAGAGAAAATTAGTTAAACATGTAAAAGGACTAAGAGAAGAAAACAAAGAGAGGCAACTAGAGAACCTTTTATAGCTTGTCACCTTCTATTGCAAACACTCTTACTTTCCAACCATGTACCACTCTCTCCTATTACAAGATCTAAAAGAAATAGAGAATACAAAGAGGAAGAAGAAGAAGAACTAACCTAAACTACCCTAAACTACAACATGGAAAAAAACTACACTACTATCTAGATTTCTCCCTGAAGAACCCCCAAGGGGGGTATTTATAGGCACCAGGGGAAAGGGGGCTAGGGGGACAAACCCTGGTCCAAAGCGTTAGCGCGGCGGTCCCCTATCGGCTGCAAGTCCTGATTTCTGGTTTTGGGCCCCTAGTTTCGATAGAATCACCCTCCCAGGCTAATGGCTATCTTTATAGGCCTTTAATCACCAATTAAATGGTGATTTTGGGTGTTCTTCTTCATTTCATACTATGGACCTAGAAACATATAAGAGAGGTATTATTAACAGAATTTAATATTAAATAAATGTAAAGATGTGGTATGATATATGCAATTTTAGAGACTAATCACACCCCCACACTTATCTTTTGCTCGTCTCGAGCAAAACAAAAAACTAAGGAAATTATTATGCCACTTTTGCAGGTGACGCGAATGCACTGAGTGTGTGCAACAAGCCGTTAAACCTCTAGGTTTTCCCTAGAGGAGGAGTTTTATCTCCTGAGGGTTTTTAGCGGATTACATCCACAAAATCTATAACAAAAGAAATCAAATATCAGTATTTTTGAAAACACATTTTGAAATCGAGAAAAGTGTTAAAGTATTTTTACGAAAATATAAGTGATCCAAGGTCATAAGTTAACCAGAAATTATTCTTCCTTAAATTAAGTTGAAATGCAAAATCTTGTTATAAATAAATGTAAGAATTTAAAAATGAATTGATTATTGGTCTTTCATAAAACTCTTAGAACATATGCACTTTGTGAACGATGAAGATTTTTAGGATATCCACTCTAACTTTCATGCCATTTATTTATATTATATATTTTTTCTCTTTTTTTTCTTGCCTTAGTTTTCTTAGGCTTTCTAGCTTACCGGGATAGTGAGCTTTTGGCTGGTGACTCCCAAACTAGATAGTTTTAGGGCACCAGATGAGAAAACTTCCCTCAGACTTAAGGACTCGAGTAAACAAGGCCACAAAACTAAAGAGATTATTTTATTTTTTTTCCACTGTTTTAGGCATGAATAATCATGCTTCCTGAGGCATAATTAGCCAACTTCAATAAGTTGTTTTACCATCATTTTTTAATATATTTTTATAGCATTTTTTCTATGGCATTTTCAGTCTTTGTTTCAATCCCAAAAATTGTGTAAGTGTGAAGTACATATATCTAAGGTAAAAAATTTAAGATCAATAATCTTACTCTCTTATCCTAAAATTTAAACAAGATCTGTTATTTTGACTTGGGTTAAAAATTCATAATTTTAGGTCTTCTTGATTCCTAAAATAATCTTAACTTTCTTAAAATAAATCAAAACAAATTCTCTTATTTTAAAAAGTTTCGTAAAAAGAAAAGAAAAGAGTTTTTTATGCGAAAGAAAATTTTAAAAAGTTTCTAAAAAGAAGTGTAAAAGAAAGAAAATGTAAAACTAAGTACGTTAGTAAACCCTTCCCCATAATTATCTCATGCATTGTCTTCAATGCATCATGAATGTGTATATACCTGAAACAAATAGAAAGGAAAGGAAAATAACCTCATGGTGGTGGCTCCGGTGGTGGCCTAATTGGTCTACGAAATGTGGCCCAATTAAAATAATGTGGATCTTGAAGGAACCCACCAGTGACCTCTCTAATACGACTCAGTAAAATGTTGGAGAGCTGTATGATCTTTTTGAAAAAATTACCCCCATCTAATTTCTAATTTTCAAAAATAATTATTGAGTCATTTCCTTCAACATCTTTGTCCAACAATGAAGTGTGATTTTGGGAGATGATTGATTTGGACTCAAATGGAACAGAAATAAAAATCGATACGGACTCGGGAATTTGACTCAGATCAAGTCGAGATTCAAAAAGGGGAGTCAAAATTGGTTCAAAAATGGGGTCCAAACCAAAGATTGATGTTCACACACTTTCCCCATCAATGAAGTGTGATCATAACATATTGGTGATTTTATTTCACAGTGTCTTGGTACAGGATTCAATGTTGACTCCGGTATAGAGAAAAATTTGGTAAAGATACCAGAGTCATTATTGAATCAAAGAGTGAAATGGAATTATCAACTTGAGGTTTAGGATCACTTTCAAGCTCAAGTTCAATTTCGGGAAAAGGATAACTTGTCAAAAATGTTAATGTGATTTTCAAACCTTTGAGTTTGGTAAGGTTTCAATGGGTTTGCTGAAATCGAAACTTGGTTTCAAAAATAGCATGATTCGTGGGTCCAATCGGTAGAGTTAGGAATATAAGGATTGATCGAAGGTTGACAAGAAAGACTTTCCTCGCTTTCATTGATCAAATCGCTCATTATTGAGTCTAACCTACTAATAGGTCGGGTAACAAAAATTTGAGTCTGAATTATGTCTTCCATACTTTTTGCAATTGGTTATTCTGTAATCACCTAGAGGGGGGGTTAATAGGTGACTATCTAACGTAAAGATGTATTAATGCGGAATTAAAACTATTTAAGCAAACTAAAAATTATTAAGCTAAACACACTAAGTATAACACAAGAGTGTAGCAGAATTCTCGGTGAAGGGCTCTGAACTATCTCCTCAAGATTCCTCAAGATAAGAGTTGAGGTGCCGCTACGGATCTCTTGGTTAAATACAAGTGTGAGCAAACAATCCCAAGCATATATCAATAGAGTACAAATATATCAAGCATATAAAAGAGATAAACAATATGAGCATGCAAGATATAAATACAAGTGAGAGATAGGGAGAGAGAAATCGCAAACACGGGAGATTTGTTTCGAAGTTCGAGCACCCTTGCTCAACATCCCCGTCTTTAACACTATGAAGGATTTTTACTAGAATCGATCCCACCGGATCACTCGGTGCCACAAAACCTACAACGAGATCACACAAGAACTCATTGGACTCACTAGTCCCTCTCTTGTTCCCATAAGAACAACACATGCAAGCACACTAGCTTGCCGAGGCCACACCTCTACACCGAGTTTCCATAAGAACTCGAAACAATACGAACCCGCAAGTTCGCCTCCTCAAATACAAGATGAACACTTTGGTGATCTCAACACTTTGATCACTTAAAACTCTCTCACAACAAAGATTCCTAGAGGATTGATATAGCAATGGATGGCTCAAGTATGTGTGAGAAAACAAGATAGAATAGTGAAAGAAAAACTCAAGAAATCTCCTTTTTAAAACACTCTTGAAAAACTCTCCTTTTGATATGAAAGTTTTAGCTCTAAAATAAGTGGAGATAAACATTTAGAAAGGTAGAGAAAAACTAGTTTGAAAACCCACTTCAAATGTTATGGAAAACAACCCCATATAAATAGGCTCCAAAAACTATCTTTTGGGGACAACTCAGCAGAAATTCCTGCTGTCGGTCGACCGCCCAGTCGACCGACCAACGGTCAGATTTTTGACCTTTGTCCCATCAGACGACCGCCCGATCGACAGAGGCCTAGATACAGAGAGCAGAAGCTCTCTGCCGGTCGACCGGGGCTAGATTCAGAGAGCAGAGCTCTCTGGCAGTCGACTGGGTCGGTCGATGGGCCCTCCAGCCAAATAGGTGGTGCACGTCTGTGCACATTGGTCGACCGACTTCTGTCGCGGTCGGCTATCCGGTCGACCAACAGAAGGCCAGATCCAACATTTTTCAGGGATTAAAACTTGGTCTTTTTACCTTTAACAAAATCCCATAAATTCTCATAAATTTCACAAAAATAAGTTCATTGATATGCTTTGATATACAAAATGTTTGATTAAAAATCAAAATATATTACAAACATTTTGAACTATTTTTGTAATATAGAAATTTTGGCTTAAACAAAAATCTGTATTTTTCAAAATCGATTTTTCAAAACTTCTCCAAATACAAAAATAAGATATTTTGAACACTTTTGATGCTCAGTGTGTATAGATATGATCCACTACACATATATGATGAAATATCTATGCTTTTGACAATAAGCTCTAAAATAAGTTTTGATAAACACATGTATATTTTGAAGCTTAAAAACCAAACCGATATTTTCTAAAACAAAAACTCTTTTATGAAAACACATATAAATCTTGTGTGTGAGTGTATATGAACTTGAGCAATTCACCAACTAATCTACCTTTTTCATTTTATCTAAAAACATATCTTGACACTTATAAAACTCGACACAAGTCTTCTTGGAAATCTTCTCTTTGAAAATCTTCTTCTCCTTCTTGACTTGGTCCAAACCTTGATCCAATGAGCTAGACTCCTCCTGAATACTTGATGCAATCTTGATGCGCGAGCTCTTGAATCAACATGTGCTAGCTCCAAAACTTGACTTTAAATCCTTCGTTGAAGCTAAACACCAACAAGATCTTGATCAAATACCTGAGACAACTAAACACAAGATCATTAGTATTATAACTACATGAGTTAATCATCATCAAAACTAGAGTGATGGGCCTCTGGGCCAACAATCTCCCCTTTTTGATGATGACAAAACTCATGGAGTTATATATGCATGGATTAAAGATAAGCTTCATAGAAGCTCCCATTAACTCATGCATACCAATAAATAATAAGATATTCAATAAAGTGCATAAAACTAAACGAATATATATATATATATATATATATATATATATATATATATATATATAAACAAGGAGATAAACATCCATAAATCAAAAATCCTTTTCCCAAAAACCTTTTCCCCCTTTTTGTAGAAAACAAATAAAATCCTTCTCCCCGTTTAAACATGCATATATAAATCAACAAATATTTCTCTCCCTTTTTGTCAATTCATCAACAAAGGGGTGAAAACAAATCAAACAATAAGGATATATATATGTGTGTGTGTGTGTGTGTGTGTGTGTGTGTGTGTGTGTGTGTGTGTGAAATACATTCATGAAGAAGAGAGACGTTAAATTAGCTTCCCTGCATACATGAATTACATGAGAAGGGATGATAAGACCCTAACTCACATAAAGCATAATATACAATGTATAAGTAGAGATATCAAGCTCCTCCTATACACGTGTACCACATAAAGAAGAGATGTCAAGCTCCTCAATATAAGATACACTCAACATGAATCTAATATAAAAGAGATGTTAAGCTCCCCTTGCATATAGACAATTCATATCAAAACTTTTGAAATCATTTTAAAAACAAATTTTTAAATTTTCTTAAGTCAACAAAAAATTTTTTGAGATATCACTTGTAAATAAACAGAATTTTAAGATACCAATGAAAGTAAAACATTTTGTATTTTTGATACCAATTGAAATATATTATAAATTATGATACCAAATAAAATGTCAATTGAAACACAGATTGAAAACAATGCATAAGCTTTTATAGGTACCAATTTATTTTTAATTTTAAATCAAGCTTAGCATAAATATAATTTGTGCTTTAAATATGTAATGGATATTGTAAATCAAGCACAATCAAAACATATACATACATATACATACATACATACATATATATATATATATATATATATATATATATATATATATATGTATGTATGTATGTATGAAAAAGAAAATACTAATTGAAATTGATATTATTTGAGATTTTGAAACATACATATATAGAAAATAAATATGAGTATACAAAAATAGAATTCTATGAAGAACATGTGTATGACTCATGCCTATCCACCCCATTCATCCACATGTTAAAAAGGTTTTCAATTTTGAGCAACAAAGCTTGGTCGCCCATCTAACCGCCTTTAAAGGGTAGAAGTTTTTTAAAAAAATATGATTTGAAAATAGTTGTAAATTTGAAAACACTACGAAATGAAGAATAAATAACTAGTTAAAGTAATTTTTAAAAAACTAGTTAAATATCCTTCAAACATGAAACCAAATCATATATATCTCATGAAGCATGCTAAAAACACAAGAGTTGGCACTTGAAATCAATAAATCTCAAAATTTCTCATGAAAACAATGTCATGAGTAAACTAATGAAGTGTGAGTGCACAAGAATCATGTAAATAGCATTTCATGAAATTGATCAATAAGGCTCCAAATAAACATGAATTTCTTTTTATCAAACAAATATGAAAATCATAAAAATCAATCTTCAAGGTATATGTATGTTCTATCAAAACTAATAATATACATATATATCCCAAACACAAACGAGTCCATAAAATAATTTGCATAAAGACAAGTGACTCAAGGGTATACATATATATTTATTAGTTTCAGAGAAGAATTAACATATACATGAAGCAAAAATATGCACAAAAATAGGGAAAACAAGTGTAAATGAAGGAATAATTAAAACTAGGTTATACATGTACATTTAATGAGTACAAAAGAGCAACGAGGCACAAACTAATAAGAATCAATTGTTGCTCACTACTTGTACAAGTATATACACAAGTTCTAATGAAAAGTTCATTTAAGCAAGTATTCACCACAAGAAGCACAAAATCAAAACATGCTAAAATTATTTATCTATGTAAAAGAATGTAAACTAAATGGGAGTTTAGAGATAGTTATCAAACTATTTGCACTAATCTCTAAGTCTCCAAAATATGGTGGTCCTCCCACAAAAACTTTCTTGATAGTGATGCATCTATAGGGTATGTCCATCTAGCTCTTACATCCACCACCAAGGCACCAATCCTCTCATGTCATATGAGGGCCTGCACCTACATCAAATACAAGAGGTGGGGATTTTGGTACCCATTTTCTTTTGGATCCACGGGGGTTAGCATCATTTGGAACCCAAATATTTTTATTAGCAAAATTAATTTGATTTATCTTATCAAAATAAAACTTTGCTAAATGGCCTTTGTGGCTGCAATGTGTACATTTGTACACTCTAGCATGCACATGAGAATGAGTGTGATCATGATGTGCAAAGTGTGCATATGTGTGCCGTGGGTTATGTGCATGAACATGTGGAGCTTGTTTCTTTTGAAACAAGGTTTCCAATTTAGAATGATTAAATGCACCAAAGCTCAAAGTTGAGCTTAAACAATTTATTCTATTTTTCAAAATTTGAATCTTATTTTTATCAATAGTGGCATGAAGAGCATGGCAAGTATAAGAATCAACAATCTTTTTCTTTTAAGAACTATTTCCTTTTTCTTTTGAAACAATTTTTCTTTTTAAAGAGTTATTTTCTTTCAAAGCAATTTCTTTTTCTTTTTTCACCAAGTTGATTTTATTTTTCAAAGAATTATTTTTTTTAAAAAGATCATTTAATTTAGAAAATAAGAAAATATTCTCCTTTTTCAAAGATTCATTTTCTTTAGAAATGTTTTCTAATTTATTTTAAAAAGAATATTTTTCTTTTGAAACGGACTCATATTTATTTTTCAATCTTTTATGGTCCATTTTAAGCAAATCATATTTTTCAAGGAGTTGTTGACAAAATAATGCAAGTTCATCATATGACAAGTCAACATCCTCATCAAGCTCAGATTCAGAATTTACCTCAAGGGGGTTACCCCCTTGGCTCATGTAGCACAAGTTGGAAGCATCACTTCCATCGTCCGAGTCACTGCCCGCATCATATTGCTTTTGTTCGCCAAGGGACACTATAGTGTTCCATACTAGAAAAGCCGAATCAAAATTAGAAACCATAGATAAATATTCATCATTTAGGGTTGACTTTAAAGTATGGAGGGCATTTGCATTAGCCTAAAGATATTTTTCATTTAAACAATAAGAATCATTAATTTGAGGTACATGGACATCTTAACTTTCTAAGTTTGGATGTTAAGAATGTCAAACATGGGAGGTGTCATGAAATCCATGTGTGTGCACAAATATTGTGGTTTTCTAAAACTGAGGATCTTTAACTCTAGGTTGTTAGACCTAAATCAAGAGCTCCAAGCTCTGATACCACTTGTAATTACCTAGAGGGGGTGAATAGGTGACTAGCTAATCTAAAGATGTATTAATGCGAAATTAAAACTATTTAAGCAAATTAAAAACTATTAAGCTAAACACACCAAGTATAATACAAGAGTGTAGCTGAATTCCCGGTGAAGGGCTCTGGATTGTCTCCTTAAGATTCCTCTAGATAAGAGTTGGGATGCTGCTATGGCTCTCTTGGTTGAATACAAGTTTGAGCAAACAATCCCAAGCATATATCAATAGAGAACAAATATATCAAGCATATAAAAGAGATAAACAATATGAGCATGCAAGATATAAACACAAGTGAGAGATAAGGAGAGCAATCACTTGGTGCCTCAACACCTACAACGAGTTCACACTAGAACTCCTTGGACTCACTAGTCCCTCTCTTATTCCCACAAGAACAATACACACAAGAACACTAGCTTGCTGAGGCCGCACCTCTACACCGAGCTCCCACAAGAACTCGAAACAACAACGAACCACAAGTTTGCCTCCTTAAATATAAGATGAACACTTTGGTGATCTCAACACTTTGATCACTTAAAACTCTCTCACAACAAAGATCCTAGAGGATTATATAGCAATGGATGGCTCAAGTATGTGCAAGAAAATAAGATAGAATAGTGGAGGAAAAACTCAAGAAATCTCCTTCTCAAAACACTCTTGAAAAACTCTCCTTTTGATATGGAAGTTTTAGCTCTAAAATAAGTGAAGATAAACACTTAGAAAGGTAAAAAATATTGGCTTGAAACCCACTTCAAATGTTATGGAAAACAACCCAAAATAGCCCCATATAAATAGGCTTCAAAAACTAGCCGTTGGGAACAACTCAGTAGGAATTCCTGCTGTCGGTCGACAGGCCAAAGGTCAGATTTCTGATAGTTGTGCCATCGGTTGACTGCCCATTCGACCGAGGCCTGAATATAGAGAACAAAAGCTCTCTGTCGGTCAACCGCCCGGTCGACCGGGGCCAGATACAAAGAGCAGAGCTATCTAGCGGTCGACCGGGTCGGTCGACCGGCCCTCCCGCCAAACAGGCCATGCACGTCTGCACATCGGTCAACCAGATTGGTCGACCGACTTCTGTCGTGGTCGACCGTCTGGTCAACCGATAGAAGGCCAGATCCAACATTTTTTAGGGATTAAAACTTGGTCTTTTTACCTTTAACAAAATCCCATAAATTCTCATAAATTTCACAAAAAATAAGTTCATTGATATAATTTGTTATACAATCATGTTTGATCAAAATCAAAACATATTACAAACATTTTAAACTATTTTTGTAATATAGAAATTTTGGCTTAAACAAAAATTTGTATTTTTCAAAATCGATTTTGTAAAACTTCTCCAAATATAAAACAAGATATTTTAAACACTTTTGAAGCTTCGTGTGTATGGATATGATCCACTACACATACATGACGAAACATCTGTGTTTTTGACAATAAGCTCTAAAATAAATTTTGATAAAACACATGTATATTTTGAAGCTTAAAAATCAAACCGGTATTTTCTAAAACAAAAACTCTTTTATGAAAATACATATAAATCTTGTGTGTGAGTGTATATGAACTTGAGCAATCCACCAACTAATCTATCTTTTACATTTTATTTAAAAATAAATCTTTATACTTACAAAACCCGACACAAGCCTTCTTGGAAATCTTCTCTTTGAAAATCTTCTTCTCCTTCTTGACTTGGTCCAAACCTTAATCTAATGAGTTAGACTCCTCTTGAGTACTTGATGCAATCTTGATGTGCGAGCTTTTAAATCAACATGTGCTATCTTCAAAACTTTACTTTAGATCCTTTGTTGAAGCAAACACCAACTAAAATCTTGATCAAATATCTGAGACTAATTAAATACATGATCATTAGTACTATAACTACTGAGCTAATCATCTCAAAACTAGAGTGATGGGCCTCTGGACCAATATCTTCTTAAAAAGGTGAGTATGGAAGTTGATTTTGAAAATTATGGTGAAATTGTTAGTCCTCGGATTTTGCGATTGCTGTTCAGACTCACGCGAGGGTCTCATACTCAAGTCCAACATTGATGGGTGTTCATTTTGAATCAGTGAGACTAGAAAATATGAGTATCACTCTTGAAAATTTCGTTGAGATGATGAGTCCAACATATTTTGAAATCGTTGCACTTTTTCATAAGAGACTTTCAAATACTTTTCTAGCTCAGATTCTTCTTCAATTGGATGTTCTAGAAAAGGAGCATATGAAGTTTGATTTGGAAAGGATTGTTGAATTGAGCAAATTTTAAATTTGTTGTTGGGACTCGAGCATGGCTTCCATACTCCTTTCCAAATTAGATTTTTCTTCGATTGGTGGAACAAGAAAAGGAGTATATGAATCAAAATCGGGAATAAATATCGTAAAAATTGTGGACAAGGTGGTTGAAAATTTGACTCTAGGGAGGTGAATTCCAATTGACTCTGTGAAGTATTGAAATTATTTTGAAAATTGTGGTCATAAGATTGGAGGTATGAGTTATATTGAGTCGAATAATCCCAATCTGGTCTATATGATTGGTTCATGTTGTACATATCCGGGTTGAAGTTATCCGAGTCAAATGAGGTCGGGGTGAAATATGGATTTATATTATGATTGAAAAAATTATTGTTTTTAAAATCTATTTCACAATTTACAAAAAAAGAAAACAAATAAACAAACAAACAAACAAAGAAAAGAAATAGAAAACAAGCTCATGTTAGGGTTGACTTAAACCTAGACGACTCCAAACTGATTATACTGTCCACAGGGGGTACATTGTTTGAATCTAATCATGAGTTAATCGGCCAGGTAGGGGCAAGATCAGTGGGAGGTATCCGTGAGCAACAGGCCTAATTATGCCAAACCACTATTCTTTGAGGTTTCACTTCTCAATCCCTAACCTTAGATATCGATTTGACAAGAGTCAACTTCTAACAACTTTCCCCTTAGGTCAATCTCTTAAACGAGTCCGAGATGTCCCTAAGGGCCAACATCTAGCAATTTTTATTAAGGCTTGAGTTGTGTGAGTGGGGAGGTGATTTTTGGGCTAAGGGAGGGTAACGACTTCCCCACCTTATGTTTTATTGGGTTTTTCCCTTAACTTCAGTTTGTACAAGTGTGCAATATAGATAAGAATGAACACAAAATTGAGGTTCTACCTACACATAAGAATACAGAATTTCAGAACTTCTAAAATAGTAGTGCAAGGTGCTCAATTCTACCGCTATAGCAAGTGGCTATACAGCTCGTGATCCACAAGGAGGGACTAACGATGGAAGCTTCTTTAGTAAGTTCTCTTTTATGCTACAATTAATGGTTAAATTCTTCTTTAGCTTCTTAAAAGAAAAGAGAAAATGGAGTTACAGTTAAGTTAGGAAGAAAGTGGTAGATTGAGAAGGTGGAGAAAATAAAAATGGACATGTACAAAGAAATTGAAAAAGAGCGAAAAAGATTTGAAAGATTGTGGTGTTGGTGATTTACATTAAAAAATTAAAAGAAAGAAAACTAAATCCTAAAAATAAAGCTTACTTACCTCTTCGGTGCCTGCTTACTGTTCGGAAGGCAGGAGTGTACTAATATTCAGAGAAAGAGGGTTTATAGTCAACCTTCAATGCTCGTAGTGATGCTCAAAAATTCCAAAAATGTATTCACAATTTTTCTTTACTCCTTCCGAATCACCGTAGTAGTATAAACTATTACGGGTCGATCCTCAGGGAGAGCTTGCGATGAAATCTTTACGGTTGAGTTTTTAAAGAAAGAAAACGAGAGTTCTTCTATGTTCAACAAAAACAAAATGACATGGAAAAGAGAGGAAAAATTCGTTGTGGATTTTGTTGCATAAAAAGGAAAAGGAAGGAAAGTAAAGTGAAAAGAACTTGGAAAACTTTACTAGCTTGGAAAGAAAACTTGAGAAGGAAAACCTTGAAAAGACTTTAGATAGAAGAAACCATGACTAGCTAACCCTTCTAATTTACTAACTTACTAATCTCATAGGGTGATGCATGCCTCATGTTGATTAATTGGCAAAGGTTTGTCTTGCTTGTTTGGTCAAATACTTTCCCACTTGGAGGATGAGTGATCTTCTCGGCTTGTCTTATAGCCTCATTGATTCATCAGTTCCCGAGATAGATTTTCAATGGTGGAATCAAGGAGTGTCACTCAAGGGAATGCTAAGGAAGAAGATACAAGATTCATTAGTCATTCAAAGCCATACTCGAGTTAGCATTGAAGTAAGAAAATTGTACAACAAATAGCATAGTTAGGTGCTCCATCTCCATGTTCCATCAAGGCACTTGTTCTAAAGACAAGGCTCTAAATGAGGCTCACATGAATCATATAGAATGAAAACAAGCATTTGCTAAGAATTAAAGTAACTCATCTTCATTGGGGATAATAGAGACTTGAAATTACAAGATCACAATAAAGCATCCAATGAATCACATGAATTAGCAATCACCCAAGAGTTAGAACTTAGTAAAGTTAGTAGTTAGCTAGTCATGTTAGAGAGTTAGCTAGACATTGAAATGAAAAGAACACAACAAGTCATGGTAGAAGAAAATGCAATGGAAATTAAAGCTTGAAGAAAGTAAAGCACCAGAATTAGTAAAGATGAGAAGATAGATGGATCAATCCTTGCATTCAAGTTGTCACCACTTCAATTACAAGATCTCACACTCACTCACTCTTTCTTTGCAGAATTCTAGAAGGAGAAAGAAGATTACAAGAGCACTAAAGGAAGCTAGAGAAAATCCCTACAATTCTCTCAAAAATACAAGCTCTTCTCTCCTATTCTCCCCTTTACTTTTCGCAGAGGCCCTAGGGGTCTATTTATAGGCTCCAGAGGATGAGGCCCTCGAATCTCGGCTGTGAGATCAGACGCTGGCTCAACGGCCAGATTTTTGCTGTGGATCCGCGGCCAGAGCCGCGTTTCCGCGGCAGAATCTTGGCCGTTTTACCAACGATTTCTGTTGCCATTCTATTACGCTCCGTATGCCACGCTGGATCTTCTAGAAAGGTGGGGATATTGTTGGACGACTCCAGATCTGGGTTTCTCTTTTGTGCTTTTTCTTTTGGCTTTTTAATTAATCCCATTAATTCCTTGAAAATTTCTTGATTATGGGCCTTCATCTCCATTAATGGTGGACCTGAAAAATAAGAGAGAAAAGCAATAAAAATCTTATTTTTATTTACATAAAGCATGATATGGAAATGGAAGATGATGCAAAAATGAACTACAATCACACCCCCATACCTAGCTTTTGCTCGTCCCCGAGCAAAAGAGAAAAAAATCCTAGCTAAATTATTGAACCACTTTCTAGGTGACACGATTGCACTGAGCGCGTGCAACAAGCCGTTAAACCTCTATATTGCAGCGGATTGCGGAGTGTTGTCTCTTGAGGGTTTTCAGCAGATTGCACCCACAAAATCCAAGAAAAAAGAAAAATGTTAGTCAAAAAATTTTTGATCCATATTTTTCAAGAATTTTCCTTGATCTATAGGTTTCAGGTTTCCCTAAACTCGTCATTCTTTTTATAAGTGTCTATTTAGAGTTTTGTCTTCAACTTAGGTTAAGTTTCTAAAGAATAGAGCGAAGACCGGATTTTGCATCAAACCTAGTATATATACATCTATAAATATGAAGGATTTTTCTTAGACTAAAGTTCATTTATTTACTAATATATACAATATTTTTATTTATTTATTTATTTATTTATTTACACCTCCTTAGCTTCCTTAGGCTTTCTAATTTACCCATGTAACGAGCCTCTTACCGGTGACTCCCAAACCAGTCGGTCTCAGGGCACCAGATGAAGATACATCCCTAAGGTTCAAGGACTCAAGTAAACTAGGCCACGAATACTAAGGACTTAACCACCTTTAGGCATGACTGACCATGCTTCTTAAGGCACAACTAACCAGCTTAATTAGTGGCTAAGTAATTATTTTATTTATTTATTTATATATATTTTTTATTATATATATGTGTAAATAGAATCACTAAGTCTTTGATTAATCCCTCAATATGTTTAATGTATATATGCTAAAGAAAGAATTAAAATCTAGCTATCTTTCTTATCCTTTTTTTACTTAACCTAAAAATCTAACAAAACTCCTCTTTTCGACTTATATTAAGAAATCTTAGTTTAGAGTTTCCTTAATTCCTAAAATCAAGTTTGATTCTTTAAAGAAATGGATCAAAATTTTCTTTTTTTTTTATTTTTATTTTTTTATGGTTTTTCTAAAAAGAAAATGAAAAATCTAAAGAAAATGAAAAATCCTAAAAATGAAAAATCTAAAAATAAAAATCTTGAAAAGAAAATAAAAAGAAAATAAAAATCCTGAAAAGAAAATAAAAATCCTAAGTTAGTATCTACCCCCCATACCTATCTCATCCATTGTCCCCAATGTATGCAAGATAAAATATGCATGAAATAGGTAAAGGAACAGAATCACCCTCGTCGTCGTTTTGGACCAGCGGTGGTGCTGGGTCCAGCCGACTGTGAACGCTGAAGACCGACCTCAATGCAGTCTAATCTAGATGATTGCTCCTCCACTTGTTTCCTCAGCCAAACTTGTCCCCTAAATATTTTCTTCATGCCCGCCAAACTGTGGACATGAATGCATGTGAGTCGGTAGGGGGGTCCTGGTGCCAAAATGCGGGCTCATCTTCTTCCTCTAGACTCTCCTCAGAAGAGGACTCCACTGGCACATCCTCGGGCTAGACACTAGGGGTCCAGACCGCATGTAAACAACTGTTATAGGCACTAGTGGCCCTCTCATGTGTTACGAATACCCGGTCATATGCGTCAAATACAGCAGCCGGTAGGAAAGTCCTACATAGACGCGTAATCAGAATGGGGTGTGAATGTTTAGCACCACGGGTGCGTGAGGAGTTGGCAATGATAGAATGGAAGATGGTCTTGTTGATGCAGACCGTGTGCTGCCTAGTCATAAGGTCGTGAATTATTTGCAGCACAGGGCGGTTAAAAGAAGTGGTGTGGTCCAATCCCAAAATATTGCATTGGATCCATCGTCCAACGCAATGCACATTACGGAAAGTGGTACTGGCTTTGAGCCCTCAGTCTTGTTCTGTGCAGCGGGCCCCCATAATGGACATGTAGTCAATGAGTGGAAGGGGGTCGCTGTGTTGTGGGTAACAAGGGACGTGAGTGAGTTCCTCAAGAAGAGGAAATGTGAAGAAAATGTCACCTAGGGGCATATGAACCGCGAATTGGTACGTGTTGAAATTTACCGATGCATGATCAATGGAAGAGTAAAATGATGATACTAATTCAGGGCAATAAAATGCATCATTATCAGAATTATCATACACAAGAGAGTACCAATCCCAAGCACGGATCCTATCAATAAAAATGTGCCCATACCCATTATTATCACTAAATATTTTGGAATAATCTTTCTCAGCAAACAAAGATGGTGCCATGCTAAAATTGTAGAACAACACAAGAGATCGGAAGATTTAAAAGCAAACCACCCCCGGAATACGTGGGAGGAAATCGAATCCGATTTGCAGAGGGTACTAGATCGAGAATTCAAATGATCGGCCACTAGATCGACCAATAGCAGGGAACAGCGACTGCAACAGACCTTGGCGGCGCACCAGCAGAGCTCAGATGGCCGCGGAATCGCGACTCTGGTCGAGAAAACGCGGCACAAAGGAGAGGTCTGTGGAGGAGAAAATTTTGAGGAGCGGCGCTCGAGTGGGTTGTTTTAGATCTGAGATGAGAGTTAGGGTGAGGGGAGAGACTCAGGGTTAGATGGTATTTATAGCAGGCTGAAAGAGTTGAATTCCCAAAATTACCCTAGGTTGAATTGGGTATTTACAACCCTAGGGTGATTTAAAAGGGATTCATGAAGAGAGGGAACTCTTGGTGCCATTTAGCACCACAGTCCATGATTGAGATTTTACCTGCACACAAAATATAGTATTTCAAATTTAAGAGAAGGATGTGCAAGGTACTCAATTCTACCGCTATAACAAGTGGCTATGCGGGTCGTGATCCACAGGGAAGGACTAGCGATAGAAGCTTGTTTAGTAAGTTCTCTTTTATTGCTATAATTAATTTAAAGTTAAGCCAGAAAGAAAGTGGTAGATTAAGAAGATGGAGAAATAGAAGTGATATTTACAATGAAATTGAAGAAGAGTGAAAAAGATTGGGAATTTGGTGATTTATACTAAAAAAAAAAGAAAGAAAACTAAAAACTAAAAAAAACATACTTACCTCTTCGACCTGTTTACCTTTGATCCGTCGCAACGACTTACCTTGTCTTTGAAGGCAATCAAGCATGGCGTATAGGATCTTCCCCCTTCTCAATCTACTTACGAAAACAAAGACAGACTATACTAGCAAGAGAAGGTTTGTTCATCACCATAAGCCATCAAGGGCACTTCAACAGCTAAGCAGTCTCGAAGCTATCAGATTCTCTTGGATTGCAAGACATCAGAGGGAAACAAAAATAAAACAAGAATAGAAGAACCAAAATAAACTTTGAATTGATTCAATTAATAATGGAAGAAAAGTTTTACATACACCGATGTCACCTCAGTACAAGCTTGATCTCCTTCCTCAATGAAAGTATCCTCTCCTCTCAGTTACATAAAGAAAAAAGAAAAATTACAAAAAAGAAAAATAAAAAAAACCTAAGTTACAATCTAAAAGTTAGCCTAAGAAAAACCCTAAATTTGTTTCTGTACTCGACTGGATGCCCCCTCTCTGTTGCTCTGCAGGGGTATTTATAGGCGCTGGAAGAAGTAGAGTCCCATACAACTCTCCCACAAAATCTTATCGCCATAGCCGCGTTTCTGCGGCCATAGTGTGGTCTCTGGCCAAGCGCTTTCGCACGTGGACTCCTCTGGTCCGTCCATCTGGGTATATCCTTCTGGAAGTTATATATCTGCTCTTTATTTTGAAAATTCGGGATAACTTGGGAAGCAAGTTACCCTAAATCCAAATCTTCCAAATCTTTTAAAACGAATTCTATCTTTTCACCCTTCTCCTTTTATCTTTATCCTTGCCCTGCAAGCAATTAGGGTTAACTAGAAGTCCTCTTCTTTTAGTAATTGCACTTTTTGCATATGAGCTTGCTCATGGGCTTCATTTAGGCTTTATTCTTCATTTAATTAATTACTCAAGGCCTGCACACATTAAATAATAAAACATTAGTAATAGTGCATAATTGTAGGGAAAATATGAAAATGTGATAGTAAATGCTGTGATAAATATGCATTTTTTACTACCTATCACACCCCACACTTATCTTTTTGCTCGTCCTTGAGTAAAAATCAAAAAGAATAAGAAAAGAAAAACTAATCTATCCTAATTCACATTCATAGGCATCACGGTTGCACTTAGCACGTGCAACAAGCCGTTAAACCCCTAGGTTACCCTAGAGGACGAGTGTTGTCTCGTGAGGGTTTTCAGCGGATTACACCCACAAAATCCATAAAAAGGAAAATATTTAAAATATGTTTGAAGAAACTAAGTAATCTATAAGTTTTTAGGATTATCATTTTTATTCATTCTTAAACTTAGTCTTTATATAGTAAATAGTTATCCATTTTAGGTAAGGATCAAAACTGAATTTTTGTATAGTCTTTTTTGTTACCAAAAGTCATATGCATCCCTGTGAATCTTTACTAGAAATTCCTTCACTTGGACTCTCATGCCTCTTTATTATTATTTTCTCTTTTTTTTAATATGTATAACTCATCTAATTTTCTTTCGTGTAAGTATCAAGGCTTCTTGAGGCCCTCATACCTAACTAATTGACTATTAGATGTGTTAGTACATATATAAGTAATTTTTCTTAGTTTCCTTAGGCTTTCTAATCCACCCATGTAGCGAACTTAAAGTCGGTGGCTCCCAAACCGGTCGGTTTTAGGGCACCGGGTGAGAAAACACCCCACGGACTTAAGTATTCGAGTGAACTAGGCCACAAAACTAAGGTTATTATTTATATAATCACCTTTAGGTGTGAATACTTATACTTCTTGAGGCACATTTATCCAGCTTAATTAGTGAATTTCTTTGTTTATTTTTTATTTTTTTATTATAAGGCACAAGAATCTTTGTCTTAGAATCCTAGATATGTAAATGTATTAGGTATGCACATTTCGTTAAGGTAAAAATCAAGATTAATTACTTATTCAATTTTTCCTCCTTTACCTAAAAATTTAACAATTTATTTATTTTGATCAAGTTTTTAGAAATCCTAATCATGATTTTCCTAATTCTTAAGACTAACTTAGATTTCTTTCAAAAGATAAGTCAAAATATTGTCCCTTTTTCAATTCTTTAGATTTTTATTTTTTATTATTTTTTATTTTTTTTAGTATCTACCTATGTTAGTATGTTAGTAAATCCTCCCCCCACACCTATCTCATGCATTGTCCTCAATGTATGAATTAATTCATAGATGCATAAAAAAGAAGAAAGGGAAGGAAAATATTTTCTTAAGGTGGTGGTTCCAGTGGTGGTCTGATTGGGCCAAGCGTTGCTACCCAATCAAGATAATGTGGTAGTTCACGGGACCTGCCTTTATTGACCTCTTTTCTATGTACATGTTTACAGTCCCAAGTATGAGTAGGATCATGGAAGATCCTATCGTGAATCTTACTTCCTTTACATGACCAGTCCTGAAAAATCATCACAGAGTCATCATGGTCTATACCTATGTCCAACAAAAGAATGTGACTTGGTAGAATGGTTGACTTGGACTTAAGAATGATAGGTTCAGGATCCAATACAAACTCGGAAAAATTGACGTGGGGTTCGAGAGTTAGTTTTGGTTCAAGCATTGAGTCCAAGTCCAAGAATTGAAACTCAAGTCCACAATCATTTTCCCATAATGGAATGTGACTTACTATTGGTGATTCAAGTTCAAGAATGACAGGTGTGAGAATCAAAACTGACTCTAAAATATTACTTAAACGGGTAACAGAACAGGAGTCAATATTGATTCGGGAATTTGAACTAGATCACAACAAATTTGAGAATCAAGGTCACATATCTCATTGAGTTCAATTTCATAAAAATGAGAACTTGCCAATTTGTCAATGGGACTTTCAAAAGTATGAAATTGGTCAAGTTCAATATGATGATCATCAAAAATTGGTGATTCAATTTCATGATCTATGGATACGGGAATAAATGTTGGCTCAGAAAATTGGTCCAAATTGGGTAAGAATACCGGAGTCAACATAGATTCGAAGATGGAAACTGAATCGCAAAGTTGGGGATCGGTTCACATTCACAATCTAATTCAATCTCATTGAAGTTAAAACTAGCCAATTTGTCCAAGGATTGGGATTGATCAAGTTCATATTGATGTGATGAAATTGAATTTTGATCAAGGTCTTCTAGACAGAATTTATTCTTGGTTCCTATCAACTTGGTTGGTTAGTTCAAGAATGTTTGAAAGTCTAGAAATTTGATCATTCATTATATCTTGCAAACGATCCACTTTTTCTTCTAACCCATCGAATGGATCATTGGAGGACTGAAACATTGGTGATGTGGTAAAAGAAGTATATGAAGATAATGGCTGAACAGGTGGTTGACAATATGGCTCAGGGGCGTTGTATCCCCATTGACTTTGTGAAGAGTAGTGATGATTATTCCAGTCTTGTTCATAGTATTGGGACTGAGGCATGTAATGATTTGGATAAGACCAATCTGGCACACTAGGTTGGTTAAAGTTATGATATGCCGGGTTGGTAATATCCGAAAAAGAGGTTGATGTGTAATATGGATTATTATTAAAATTGAAAAAATTGTTGTTATAAGCCATATCACAAATAAAACACAAACAAAGAAAAAGAAAACAAACAAATAAGCAAACAAAAAAGAAAAAAATTCTAACCTAAGTTAGGGTAGACCTATGACCTAGACAACTCCTAACTTGTTAGACTGTCCACGGGAGGTATAATGCAGACTTTGACCATAAGCTAATCAGCCAGGTCAGGGCAAGATTGGTGGGAAGTTTCCATCAAAGACGTTCCTTAATTAAATAACCACCAATCTTCGGCTTTCGGCCCTCAATTCCCTTCCTAGACACTGATTTGACAGGAGTCAACTTCCAACACCTTTCCCCTTAGGATAATCTCCTAATTGAGTCTGAGATGTCCCTAGGGCCAACGTCTACTCATTTTTAGTTAGGGTTAGGGTTGTGAGTGTGACGGAGATGATGTGGGCCAGGAAGGGTGATGAAATCCCCACCTTATCTTGTTAATGGGTTTTGCCCTTAAAATTTTTTTGTGTACGTGTAAAACAGTAGATAAGTAATCACTCAAAAAGCAGTAAATCAGCCAAGAGTGTTTCCTAATCTATATGCAATGCAAACGTACCTTGTCGCCAGCACTCTTCAACAAAATTAAAAAAATTAAATAGACACGTGCCTAAGATGCAAGAGTCTATTTTTTTATTTTCTCAACAAATAGGTTACTGTTAATTAATTAGCAGTGTGCAGAGTGATCACAGAGAAAAGTTAATAGAGCAGTAAACAAATCTTTCAATTTGCAGCAACCTGTAGAAAACAGAGTGAGTAGTTCACTACTCAGGCCGCGAAAACGCGGCTCTGTAGTAGGCTCTGCTGCTCTACCTTCGAGGGCAGAGGCACAGAGTTGCTATATGTCCTTTGCTGCTGTTAGTTTTCTTGTTCTCCAAACTTACAAACAAAAATAATAAATAAATCAATAATTAGTTTTTTTTTTTTTAGAGAATAACTTACCGTCCCTCCCCGGCAACGGCGCCAAAATTTTTCAAAATTTTGACTGAGATTTTACCTGCACAGAAAATATAGTATTTCAGATTTAAGAAAAGGATGTGCAAGGTACTCAATTTACCGCTATAGCAAGTGGCTATGCGGGTCATGATCCACAGGGAGGGACTAGCGATGGAAGCTTATTTAGTAAGTTCTCTTTTATTGCTACAATTAATTTAAAGTCAAGCCAGAAAGAAAGTGGTAGATTAAGAAAATGGAGAAATAGAAGTGATATTTACAATGAAATTGAAGAAGTGTGAAAAAGATTGGGAATTTGGTGATTTACACTAAAAATAAAAGAAAGAAAACTAAAAACTAAAAAAAACATACTTACCTCTTCGACCTGTTTACCTTTGATCCGTTGCAACGACTTACCTTGTCTTTGAAGGCATTCAAGCATGGCGTATAGGATCTTCCCCCTTCTCGATCTACTTACGAAAACAAAAGACAGACTATACTAGCAAGAGAAGGTTTGTTTATCACCATAGGCCATCAAGGGCACTTCAACGGCTAAGCAGTCTCGAAGCTATCAGATTCTCTTGGATTGCAAGACATCAGAGGGAAACAAAAATAAAACAAGAATAGAAGAACAAAAATAAACTTTGAGTTGATTCAATTAACAATGGAAGAAAAGTTTTACTTACACCGATATCACCTCAGTACAAGCTTGATCTCCTTCCTCCATAAAATTATCCTCTCCTCTCAGTTACATAAAGAAAAAATAAAAATTACAAAAAAGAAAAAATAAAAAAAAAACCTAAGTTACAATCTAAAAGTTAGCCTAAGAAAAACCCTAAATTTGTTTCTGTACTCGACTGGATGCCCCCTCTCTGTTGCTCTGCAGGGGTATTTATAGGCGCTGGAAGAAGTAGAGTCCCAATACAACTCTCCCACAAAATCTTATCGCCAGACTTGTCCATCTTGCCGCGAAAACACGGCTATGGCCGCGTTTCCGCGGCCATAGTGTGGTCTCTGGCCACGCGCTTTCGCGCGTGGACTCCTCTGGTCCGTCCATCTGGGTATATCCTTCTGGAAGTTGTATATCTGCTCTTTATTTTGAAAATTCGGGATAACTTGGGAAGCAAGTTACCCTAAATCCAAATCTTCCAAATCTTTTAAAACGAATTTTATCTTTTCACCCTTGTCCTTTTATCTTTATCCTTACCCTGCAAGTAATTAGGGTTTACTAGAAGTCCTCTTCTTTTAGTAATTGCACTTTTTGCACACGGGCTTGCTCATGGGCTTCTTTTGGGCTTCTGGGCTTCATTTAGGCTTTATTCTTCATTTAATTAATTACTCATGGCGTGCACACATTAAATAATAAAACATTAGTAACAGTGCATAATTGTAGGAATAAATATGAAAATGTGATAGTAAATGTAGTGATAAATATGCATTTTTTACTACCTATCAGTCCACTTATTTGAAGTTATTACTTACTTTTTATTTTTTTCTTTTATCATTTTTTTATTTTTATTATTTACAAAAGGGGTCCCAAAATGATATACAAGGAAAAACAGGGAAAATGTACAACATAAAGTATCTCCCACACCTAGGACTTTTTCGGTCTTATCCCTCTAGCTCTTTTCCCATCATTCCAATGGGTCCTTTTTATAGGGCATAATTGGGAGGCCAATTGTATTGTCATTTTAGCTTTCTGCCTCCCTAGTCTCACCTTCTTTAGGTGTTTCTTCCTCATATCGCTACAATTATTATCCAAAAATTTGTCACCACCACCCTTCTCCGTTGGAACTTCGTCATTATGAATGCCTAGAAATTCTAACTCAGCTTCATATATCTCCTCAAAGCTGAGGTCAACACTTTCCCCTAGAGATGTGCAATTAATCAAGAGATCCCTAGTTGGTTCATCCAAACACATGAGTTCTTCTTCGAAGAAGTTTTCAAAGAGTATGTCAATCGGAGGTTCTTGAATTATATCCTCATGGGATACATTCTTGGTTGGCTTATTAAAAGTGAGATATTCAAATGAATTTTCCCTTTTTAAAGGGTACTCGAATATTAGGATCTTCCACATCAAGATAATCACATTTATTTTTAAATAATTCATTAAGAAACAGCGACTCATCTTCTGAATCTTCACTCTCTTCCTCTTAATTATTTTCAACAAAGTTTACCTCAAATGTTTGATCTCTTGTCTTACGAGGTTGTTTGTCTATGTGGAAGACATTCACTTCTCTAGTCATGTCGCCAAAAGTTAACCTCATGGATCCATTCCTACAATTGATGATGGCATTGGCAGTAGCAAGGAATGGTCGCCCCAAGATAACAGGAGTTTGAGCCCTATGATTGGAGTTAGACACAGGCTGTGTCTCAAGAACTATGAAATCAACAGGGTAAATAAACTCCCCAACTCGGACAAGGACATCATTAATCTCCCCTTTGGGAATCTTTACAGAGCGATCAGCCAGTTGTATAGTAACTTTGGTTGGACGGAGGTCGCCTAACCCAAGTTGCTGACACACAGAAAAGGGAAGAAGATTGATGCTGGCTCCCAAATCAAGTAATGCCCTATTGATAGTAGTCTGTCCTATGATACAAGAGATGGTTGGGCTCCCTGGGTCCTTTTATTTCACAGGAATTGGCCCAGTGAACAACTCGCTAATGTTTGAAGCTAGGAAGACTTTCTTAGGGACATTTGCTTTCCTCTTCTTGGTGCAGATTTCCTTTAAAAATTTGGCTGATGGAACTTGTTGTATGGCATCAAGAAGAGGTACATTGATTTGGACCTGATTGAACATTTCTCTGATCTTCTCCATATGAGCATTCAGCTTTTAGTTTGCGAGCCTATTTGGAAATGGTACAATAGGCTTGTATGGTTGGTCATCAATCTTTTCTTTCTCTTTAGATTTGGAAGTTGATGGTTGTGACTTTGAAGATGGATTGTCTTGAGTTGGTTTCACTGGAATAAGAGGTGTTGATTTTGACACTGATTTGGTGGGTTGATTTGAAACCTTATTATCTACCTGCTTCCCGGATCTCAGAATATGAACAGTGTTGCATTGACTGGGATCCATGTCTTCAACTTCATGCAGAGGGAAGTGATTTTTTGGATTGGGCAATGGCTGACTTGGTAGCATTCCTTTTTGTCTTTCATTTAAAGAATTAGCCAATTGACCTATCTGGACCTGTAATTTGTTCATATCCTAGTGGTGATTGGTCATCATTGAAGCTTGGGTTTTGGATAGGGTTTCTATCATTTTTTCCAAATCTGACACTCTTTGTCTTGATGATTCTGTGGTTGATGTTGCTGATATATGGGCTGGAAGTTTGTTTGGAAATGTGGTGGATTCTGATATGATTGGAAATTTGGTGGACTCTGATATGATTGAAAATTTGATGGATTCTGGTGGAAACTGGGTTGATGAGACTGAGCAGGATATTGATGTGAAAATGGTTGCCTTGGTTGCTCAAGACCAGACTGACTCCAGGAAAAATTTGGATGGTTTCGCCATCTCGGATTGTACGTTTTAGAGTATGGATTGTAGTTGGGTCTGGTGTATGCAGCATTCATATTTTCCTGATATATTTAGGACTGGTAAACGGGACACTCTTCGAACAGATCGGTAAGATCATGGCAATAGTGTTACCCGGGTTGACCACAGGTGATGGGTTGACCTGGTTCACAGCAGTGGGTTCCCTAGATTCAAGCAGTTTTATCCTCTTCATGAGTTGTGTTATTTTAGCCTCGGCAGCTATGGAGGATTCTATCAAATGTATACCGGTTCTGGAAGTGGTGGGAGTGGGTTTTTCTGGGCTTGACTCCCACTGAATTATTTTTTCGGCTAAGGCTTCAAAGAGATCCCACCCCTGATTCTCATCTTTCTTAAAAAATTCCCTTGGCACATGGTTTCAAGGAGTGTCTTTGTTTGGTAATCAAGTCCGTCATAGAGAATCTGGCACTGCCGCCATTTCTCTATACCGTGATGAGGACATAGGGCTAGTAAGTCTTTGAATCGTTCGAAATATTTCCAGAATGGTTCATTAAATCCTGCTTGAACTGCATAATGTTTTTTCTCATGAGGGCTGTCTTGTGAATGGGATAAAACTTCTTAAGAAAGACTTTTACAAAATCATCCCTTGAAGAGATCGAATTGACGGGATGATTTTAGAGCCATTTCTTAGCTATATCCTTGAGCGCGAAAGGTATGAACCTTAGTCTAACAGCGTCCTCAGTTAATTGGAAAATTTTCATCATCACACATACTTCTTCAAACTCATGAATGAAGAAATATGCATCCTCAGACTCTAGGCCATGAAATCGCGGGAGTGTGTTTATGAATTGTGGCTTTAGATCAAAATTATTTCCATTGGTTACTGGGAGAAGAATGCATGATGGAAGTGAAGTGCGGATGGAGTAAAACTTGTTTTGAAGTGAAGTGTTGTTTGCCATGATTGGGATTGTGTCAGGTGGTGGTGTTTGTGCAAGTGTAGAAATCCTAACAAGTCTTGCAGAATTTGGATCTCGATACCACTCTTGCATACACAATCAACGTTCACCGATCACACAAGCGAAAAAATGAAAATAACAATCAAGAAAAGAAAAATCAATCACAAGCTATCTAGGATACCTGGACCTAGATGACTCCTAACTGTTCGATGAACCAAAGAAGGTTATTGCTTGAGTCAAACCACAGTTAATCAGCAAGGTAGGGGCAAAATACGGTGGGAGGTATCCGTGCGTAAGTAACGGGCCTTAATTACGCCAAACCACGGTATCTTCGAGGCTTAACCTCTTAATCCCCAACCTTATACACTGATTTGACTAGAGTATGAGTCAAAAATAATTTCCAACTTCAGCCGATCTCCTAGTGAGTCCGGATGTCCCTAGGGCCAACGTCTATCAGATTTTATTAAAAAGCTTGGGATTGTGAGTGCTTGGATGATGATTTTTGGGCCAAGGAAAGGGTGATGAAATTCCCACCTTATCTTGTTTATTGGGTGGTGCCCTTAAGATCAATTTTGTGCAAGTGTGCAGTATATGCAAACAAGGTTCACTCAAAGCGATGTAAATCAACCAAGAAGTGAGTTCTATTCTAAATGCAATGCGAACGTACCTTGCTCTAGCACTCTTCAATAGTAAAGTAAATGAATTGAAAAGACACGTGCCTAAAAAATGCAAACGTCTAATCAACTTTTTAAACTTTTCAACAAATGTTTTACTGTTGATTATTAGCAGGATCCTGGTGAGGGCAAACAAGCTATAAGATTTGCAGCAGCTGTATTTTTGCAGAGCAAGCAACCCTGCACAAAATCAGTTAGTAGTCAACTCCTCTTTGCCGCGGATCCGCGGCTTTGGCCGAGAAAACGCGGCAAATCAGAGGGTACTTGGTCTCTGCTTTCTTGAGCAGAGGCCCAAGACCACTTATATGTTACTACAGTGCTTTGTTTCCTGTTTCTTCAACCTGTAACTTACAACAGAGAAGAAAATTCGTTTAGTTCTTCACTCAAATGAAAACCGTTGCTCTCCCCAGCAACCGCGCCAAAATTTTTGTTCGGTTCGCAGGAGTGTACTAATATTCAGAGAAAGAGGGTTTATAGTCAACCTTCGATGCTCGTAATGATGCTCAAAAACTCCAAAAATGTATTCACAATTTTTCTTTACTTCTTCCGAATCACCGTAGTAGTATAAACTATTACGGGTCGATCCTCAGGGAGAGCTTGCGATGGAAGCTTTACGGTTGAGTTTTTAAAGAAAGAAAACGAGAGTTCTTCTATGTTCAACAAAAAACAAAATGACATGGAAAAGAGAGGAAAAATTCATTGTGGATTTTGTTGCATAAAAAGGAAAAGGAAGGAAAGTAAAGTGAAAAGAACTTGAAAAACTTTACTAGCTTGGAAAGAAAATTTGAGAAGGAAAACCTTGAAAAGACTTTAGATAGAAGAAACCATGACTAGCTAACCCTTCTAATTTACTAACTTACTAATCTCATAGGGTGATGCATGCCTCATATTGATTCATCGGCAAAGATTTGTCTTGCTTGTTTGGTCAAATACTTTCCCACTTGGAGGATGAGTGATCTTCTTGGCTTGTCTTGTAGCCTCATTGATTCATCGGCTCCCGAGATAGATTTTCAATGGTGGAATCAAAGAGTGTCACTCAAGGGAATGCTAAGGAAGAAGATACAAGATTCATTAGTCATTCAAAGCCATACTCGAGTTAGCATTGAAGTAAGAAAATTGTACAACAAATAGCATAGTTAGGTGCTCCATCTCCATGTTCCATCAAGGCACTTGTTCTAAAGACAAGGCTCTAAATGAGGCTCACATGAATCATATGGAATGAAAACAAGCATTTGCTAAGAATTAAAGTAACTCATCTTCATTGGGGATAATAGAGACTTGAAATTACAAGATCACAATAAAGCATCCAATGAATCACATGAATTAGCAATCACCCAAGAGTTAGAAGTTAGTAAAGTTAGTGGTTAGCTAGTCATGTTAGAGAGTTAGCTAGACATTGAAATGAAAAGAACACAATAATTCATGGTAGAAGAAAATGCAATGGAAATTAAAGCTTGAAGAAAGTAAAGCACAAGAAAGTAAAGCACTAGAATTAGTAAAGATGAGAAGATAGATGGATCAATCCTTGCATTCAAGTTATCACCACTTCAATTACAATATCTCACACTCACTTTCTCTCTCTTTGCAGAATTCTAGAAGGAGAAAGAAGATTACAAGAGAACTAAAGGAAGCTTGAGAAAATCCCTACAATTCTCTCAAAAATACAAGCTCTTCTCTCCTATTCTCACCTTTTATTTTCACAAAGGCCCTAGGGATCTATTTATAGGCTCCAGAGGATGAGGCCCTCGAATCTCGGCCGTGGGATCAGACGCTGGCTCAGCGGCCAGATTTTTGCCGCAGATCCGCGGCCAGAGCCGCATTTCCGTAGCAGAATCTTGGCCGTTGCGCCAACGATTTCTGTTGCCATTCTGTTACGCTCCGTATGCCACGCTGGATCTTCTAGAAAGGTGGGAATATTCGTGGACGACTCCAGATCTGGGCTTCTCTTTTTGGCTTTTTTTTGGCTTTTTAATTAATCCCATTAATTCCTTAAAATTCCTTGATTATGGGCCTTCATCTCCATTAATGGTGGACCTGAAAAATAAGAGAGAAAAGCAATAAAACCTTATTTTTATTTACATAAAGCATGATATGGAAATGGAAGATGATGCAAAAATGAACTACAATCACTTACCTTTTGAAATCACCTAGAGGGGGGTGAATAGGTGATGAGCTAATCTAATGGTCAATAATGCGAAATTAAAAACTTAGTTAATGCAAACTAAAGCTTCTTAAACTAAACACCAAGTATAACACAAGAGTGTAGCCGGATTCCCGTGAAGGGCTCTGGACTAACTCCTCAAGATTCCTCTAAATAAGAGTTGAGGTGCCGTGTTGGCTCTCTTGGTTGAATACTAGTGTTAGCAAACAATCCCCAAGAATATATCAATTAAGCACATAATGTATATCAAGCATATAAAGATGAACACAATATAAGCATGCAAGATATAAACAAGTAAGAGATAGAGAGAGAGCAATCGTAAACACAGGATATTTGTTTCAAGGTTCGAGCACACTTGCTCTACGTCCCCGCCTTCAACACTTGAAGGATTTCCAGTATAAACCGATCCCACCGGATCACTCGGTGCCGCAACACCTACAAGGAGTTCCCACTAGAATTCTTGGACTCTCTAGTCCCTCTCTTGTTCCCGAACACACCGCAAGCCCACAAGCTCGCCGAGGCCGTACCTCAAACAAAGAGTTCACACAAGAACTCGAAACACCGCGAACCCGCAAGTCCGCCTCCTTAAAGTACAAAGTAGAACTTTAGTGATCACAACACTTTGATCACCTAAAATCCTCTCACAATAACACTCCTATAGGATGAATATATCAATGGATAGCTCAAGTGTTTGTGAGGAAAACAAGGATGGAATGTGTGGAGGAAAACTCAAGAAAATCACTTTGAAAACACTCTTGATAAACTTCCCTTTTGATTGAAAATATTTTCTCTCAAATAAGTGGAGAAAACCTCTTAATAGAGTAAGAAAAAACTATCTTTAAAACTCTCCAAAAATCTTAGCTAAAGCAGCCCAAGAAACCCCCTTTTATAGGGCTCCCAAAAAACTAGCCGTTACAGCCCAGTCAGCGCTCTGACTGCTATCGGTCGACCGGCCCAGTCGATCGCCAACGGACAAAATTCTGACCGTTGGGGCAGCGGTCGACCGGCCCGGTCGACCGAGGCTGTGGAACAGAGAGCAAAGCTCTCTGCCGGTCGACCGACCCGGTCGACCGGGGCTTTCCAGAAAGCAGAAGCTCTCTGGCGGTCGACCGGGTCGGTCGACCAGCCCTCTAGCCAAAACTGGCGTGCACGTTTGTGCACGTCGGTCGACCGACTCGGTCGACCGACTCCTAACTCGGTCGACCGGCAGAAGCCAGACCAGACATATTTTAGGGATTAAAATGTTGATTTTTTAGCTTAAATAAAATACCATAAATTCACGAAAAATCTACAAAAATAGGTTCAATATTATACTTTGATAAACAAACATGTTTGAGTCAAATCAAGACATGTTACAAACATTTGAACTATTTTTGTAACTTAGAAATTTTGGCTCAAAACAAAAACTATATTTTTCCAAATTGGTTTTTCCAAAACTTATTTTTTCAAAACTTCTCCAAATACAAAAACAAGATATTTATAACACTTTTAAAGCATGGTGTGTATGGATATGATTCACTACACATAAATGATGAAATATCTATGTTTTTGACAATAAGCACTAAAACGGTTTTGGTTAAAAACAAATGTATATAATAAACTCCAAAAACCAAATCGGTATTTTGTCAAAATGAAGTCTTTTCCAAAATGAAAATTCTTTTATCAAAACTCATCTAAATCAAGAGTGTGTGTGTGTGTGTGTATATGGTATACTTGAGCAATCCACCAACTATTCTATCCTTTACATTTTATCTAAAAACAAAATCTTAATGAAAAACAAACCTAGACTCAAGTCTTGATCTTGAAGGTCTTCACTTGAAGTCTTCTTATCTTCTTGACTTGGTCCAAACTTGATCCAAAGAGCTAGACTCCTCTTGAGTACTTGATATGATCTTGATGCATAGGCTCTTGAATCAAACCGTGCTAGTTCCAAAACTTGACTATGAATCCTTTGTTGAAGCTAAACACCAACTAAGATCCTGATCACAAATCTGAGACTAAATAAACACAAGATCATTAGTACTATAACTACATGAGTTGATCATCATCAAAACTAGAGTAATGGGCCTTTGGGCCAACACCTTTGACCCGTATCGACGATGTACCTTTGTTTGAAGGTGAGCGAAGTATGACAAATAGGATCTTCCCCATTCCCGATTTACACTATGAAATGAAGGGGTGAGCTACACTACTGTAGAAATGGATATCCATCACCATAAGCCATCAACGGTACTTGCAAGGGCAAGGCAACTTCGAGGGTATCAGTTTCATTTAGATCCACAGACACAGAAGAGGGAAGCAAACAAAAATAAAAATAGAATAGAAAAGAAAACTTCGATTCGATTCAAATAAAAATGAAAGAAAAGATTACTTACACCGGTGTCACCCTCAGTACAAGCTTGCTTTTATTCCTCCATGAAACTCTTCTCTCCTCTCAGTTATATAAATAAAATAAAAATTACATAAAAGAAAATAAAAAAACCTAAGTTACAAACTATAAATCAGCCTAAGTTCTACTCTTTGCTTGGTCGTTCCTTTTTGCCTTTGAGATCGCAGGTATTTATAGGAGAAATGTAGAGGTTAGAGGAGTACGAAGATAGGGGAAGCTGGATATTTTTGAATTTGAATCCTCCCCTTATCTCAAAACTTGATTTGATGTAGATATTCAGTTCTGATCTGCAGCTTGTTAGCGTGTTGATTGCTGAATTTAACTTAACAAATGACAGAATTAGAAATAGTAATCAACTTAAGAATTGTATCCCTGTAAGTCTTCTTCCTGAATCATCTTGAATCATTAGAGTTGAATTTCAGTAGCAAAAGTTATGATTCAAATATTAAAATATATCCAGTCAAAATCTAAGTCAAACTTACTTCATCTCATCCGTTGACCTTCTCTCTATCCATTTATCCCTTTAGATTTGGACTCTGTATTTGATGCTATCCTCAGTTGATCTTTAGATTTAATCACTTAATTCACCAAAAACTGAATTTAACTAATTAAATTTGGGATCATCCTCCTTTAACCAAATAGATCTAGTTAAATCTGAATTTAACTGATATTGATTTGATTTTATCCTCTTTCTCCCCATGATTATCTTTTGCAAAATAGATATTTAAGACAAAGAATTTAGCAGATTTATTATATGATAAATGTCAAAATGTAATAAAGAATAATGCAATAAATGTGTGCAATCACACCTCTACACCTATCTTTTACTCGTCCTCGAGCAAAACAACAAAACTAAATCAAAGATTATTAGACCACTTTCGCCGGTCACGTGATTGCACTGAGCATGTGCAACAAGCCGTTAAACCTTTTGGTTCCACTAGAGGACGAGTTTTTTCTCGTGAGGGTTTTTAGTGGATTGCACCCATAAACTCTATAAAGAAATAAAAAATGTTAGTATTTTGAAAACACATTTTTAAAGAAAAATATTTGAAATATTATTGTAAGATTTAAGTAATCTATAAGTTATAGGAAAACTAAAATTTTTCATTCCTAAACTTAGTCTCTATTCAAAAATTTGTTATCAATCAAAGTAAGGAGTCAAATTATACTTCTCATCTAGTCTATTACTTTACCCTAAATCATATGCACCTTCAAACCGTGAAGTTTTAACTAAGGGTACTTTAACTCTAACTCTTATGCCTTATTTATTTATTTATATATATATTTTTTCTATTTTTTTTTTGGTGGTATTATTCATTAGTTCTATTAGGCTTTCTAATCTGCCCATGTAACAAGCCTTTAATCGGTGACTCCCAAACCAAATGGTCTTTGGGCACTGGGTGAGAAAACACCCCAAGGATTTAAGGACTCGAGCAAATAAGGCCATAAAATAAAGGATTTTATTATATGAGCCGCTTTTAGGCGTGAATACTTATGTTTTATAAGGCACAAATATCCAGCTTGATCAGAGAATTTATGTATATATAGATATATATTTCTTTTTTAATAAGGCATAAGAATCTTTATTTTTGAGCCTTAAGTGTGTAAGTGTAAGAAGCATGCATATTTCATCAAGGTAAAAATCAAGACTAAATTACTTTCACAAATTTTCTTCATAACCTTAGAAATCAAACAAATAATCTTATTTTGATCAAGTATAAGAAATCCTAATTTTGATTTTCCTATTCCTTAAAATTGACTTAATTTCTTACCAAAAAAAATATATCAAAATATTATTTCTATTTTCAAAAAGTTTTTAAAAGTAAAGAAAATGTTAATTTTTTTAATAAAAAGAAAAAACTAAATTATGTTAGAATCCTCCTCCACACCTATCTCATGCATTATCCTAAATGTATGAATTAATGCATAGATGCATGAAAAAGAAGAAAGGAAAGAAAAATATTACCTTAAGGTGGTGGTTCCGGTGATGTTCTGATTGGTCCACGAAATGCGGTCCAATCGAATTTGCGTGGAGTTCGGAGGAACCCACCAGAAACCTCTCTAATATAACCCACTAAAATGATGTAAATATGAATGATTAAGAATTTTACCCCATCTAATTTTCAAATTTAACAAATAATTTTGGAGTCAATTTTATCAACACCCTTGTCCCAAAATGGAGTGTGAAAAGATGGAATTATTGACTTAGACTTAGGAAGTATAGGAACTAATGCCGACTCAGGAAAGTGATCTGAGTCAAGTAATGGTTCAGGAGTCAAGATTGGTTTAGAAAGTGAGTCCAAATCAAGAATTTGAAACTCAAGTCCACATTTATTTCCCAACAATGGAATGTAACTTAATATTGGTGATTCAAGTTCAAGAATGTTAGGTATAGAATCAAAACTGACTCTAAATTATTACTCAAGTTGGGTAACAAAAGAGGAGTCAATATTGATTCAGGAGGTTGATCTGGATACAAATCTGAGAATTTAGGTCACATTCTCATTGTGTTCGATTTCATAAAAATGAGAACTTGCCAATTTGTCAATGGGACTTTCAAAAGTATGAAATTGGTCAAGTTCAATTTGATGATCATCAAAGATGGGCGATTCAATTTCATGATGAATTGGCACAGGATCCAATGTTGACTAGGGAAAAAGATTAAAATCAGGTGAACACACTGGAGTTATTATTGAATGAGGAAGTAGAATTGAATCACCAAGTTGGGGTTCAAGATCATATTCATTCTCAAGTTTAATTTCAGGAAAGGGATAACTTGACAAACTGTCAATGTCATTTTCAAAATTTGGAGTTTGGGCAAGTTCAAATGGTTGTGCTGAAATGGAATCTTATTTTCCAAGCCAACATGATTCTTCGGCTCTAACATAATGGTTAGCGACATTAGAAATGGTCAAACGGTGAGAATGGAGAGTTTGGACCATCATATTTATGTCATGATTACGAGCGATTTGAACCTGAGTCATGACTTCAAGCATCTTTTCATAGTTGATTGGTTCATCGTTTTGTTGCAATTGGACTTGAAAAGATGAAGTTTTGTTTTGAAATCTGTTGTGAAATTATGAGTCCGTCAGATTTTGTGATTGTTGCTTGGACTCACGCATACTCATTTTAAAGTTTGTTGGTTTTCTATTTTGAACTGGTGGAACTGAGTATGAATCTTGAAAATATTGTGGACAAGGTGAATAAGGAGGACAATTGAACCCGGGGGAGGTGAATCCCCATTGACTCTGTGAAGAATTGAAATTATTCTGAAAATTATGGTCATAAGATAGAGGGTATGGGTTATATTGATTCGGATAAGACCAATTCGGCACATTAGGTTGGTTAAAGTTATGATATGCTGGGTTGGTAATATCTGAAAAAGAGGTCGGGGTATAATATGGATTACCATTAAAATTGAAAAAATTATTGTTATAAGCCATATCACACAGGAAATATCAAACACAAACAAAGAAAAACAAACAAAAAAGCAAACAAATAGAAAGAAAAACATCTAACCTAAGTTAGGGTAAACTTTAGATCTAGATGACATCTAACTGGTTAGACTGTCCATGGGGGGTATATTGTTGATTCTGACTACAAGTTAATCGGTCAGGTAGGGGCAAGATTGGTGAGTGGTATCCGCGCAAAAGCGACGGACCTAATTAAGTAAAACCACCAGCCTTCGGGGTTTCGCCCCTCAATCCCCAACCTTAGTCACCGATTTGGCAAGAGTCAGATTCAAATCAACTTCCCCCTTAGGTCAATCTCCTATTTGAGTCCAAGATGTCCCTAGGGCCAACGTCTATTCAGTTTTAATAGACTTGGGTTAGTGAGTGAGGAGATTGTTTGTGGGATAAGAGAGGGTAATGACTTTCCCACCTTAGCTTGTTTATAGGACAAGCCCTTAAATTAATTTAGTGCAGTGTACAAGTATATAGAAAAAAGTGACACTCAAGCAATATTTCATGCAAGAATGAACCTTATACTAAATGCTATGCACACATACCTTGGCTCCAGCACTCTTTAACAGTAAATAGAACATGTAATGAAATAGACACGTGCCTAAATGTAAAGTCTAAATCATTTTTAGCAGTTACAATCAACTTTTTACTGTTGTGTTAGAAATGTATATACAGTGAGTCAAATAAAAAAATAAATGCTACAGATATTAAACTATGCAATTCAGCCAACCTGCAGAAAATACAGGTTAGTAGTTCACTCAGATTGCCACAAGAATGTAACAAATCTAAAGGCTTCTGGTGCTTTCTATAGCAAAGTCCAGTGCCACTTATATGTCTACTCAGCAAAAAAAATTCCTTGTTGTCAAACCTGTTCACCAAGAACAAAGAAGAAAGTTAACCAAAATATAAACCTAAAAAGAGAATAACTTACCGTCACTCCCCGGCTACGGCACCAAAATTTGATTGAGGTTCTACCTACAACAAAATATAGAATTTAAGAACTTTTAAAATAGTAGTGCAAGGTGCTCAATTCTATCGCTATAGCAAGTGGCTATGTGGGTCGTGATCTATAGGAGGGACTAGCGATGTAAGCGTCTTTTGTAAGTTCTCTTTTATGCTATAATTAATGGTTAAAATTCTTCTTTAGCTTCTTAAAAGAAAAGAGAAAAATGGAGTTACAGTTAAGTTAGGAAGAAAGTAGTAGATTGAGAAGGTGGAGAAAATAGAAATGGATATGTACAAAGAAATTAAAAAAGAGTGAAAAACATTTGAAAGATTGTGGTGTTGGTGATTTACATTAAAAAATTAAAAGAAAGAAAAGTAAATCCTAAAAAAAAACTTACTTACCTCTTCGGTGCCTGCTTACCTTTGACTCGTATCGACGATGTACCTTTGTTTGAAGGCAAGCGAAGTATGACAAATAGGATGTTCCCTATTCCTGATTTACACTATGAAATGAAGGAGCGAGCTACACTGCCATAGAAATGGATATCCATCACCATAAGCCATCAACGGTACATATAAGGGCAAGGCAACTTCGAGGGTATCGCTTTCATTTGGATCCACAAACACAGAAGAGGGAAGCAAATAAAAACAAGAATAGAAAAGAAACGAAAACTTCGATTCGATTCAAATAACAATAAAAGAAAAGATTACGTACACCGGTGTCACCTTCAGTACAAGCTTGCTTTTATTCCTCCATGAAACTCTCCTCTCCTCTCAGTTACATAAATAAAACAAAATTTACAGAAAAGAAAATAAAAAACCTAAGTTACAAACTACAAATTAGCCTAAGTTCTACTCTCTGCTTGGTCGTTCACTTTTGCCTTTGAGATCATAGGTATTTATAGGAGAAATGCAGAGGTTAGAGGAGTATGAAGATAGGGGAAGCTGGATATTTCTGAATTTGAATCCTCCCCTTATCTCCAAACTTGATTTGATATGGATATTCAGTTCTAATCTACAGCTTGTTGGCATGTTGCTTGCTGAATATAATTTATTAAATGATAGAATTAGAAATAGTAATCAACTTAAGGGTTGTAGTCCTTTACGTCTTCTTTCTGGATCATCTTGAATGATTAGATTTGAATTTCGGTAGCGAAAGTTATGATTCAAATACTAAAATGTATCTAGTCAGAATCTGAGTCAAACTTGCTTCATCTCATCCGTTGACCTTCTCTCTATCCATTTATCCCTTTGGATTTGAACTTTGTATTTGATGTTATCCTCGGTTGATCTTTAGATTTAACCACTTAATTCACCAAAAACTGAATTTAACAAATTGAATTTGGGATCATACTCCTTTAACCAAATAGATCTAATTAAATCTGAATTTAACTGATATTGATTTGACTTTATCCTCTTTCTCCCCATGATTATCTTCTGTTAAGACAAGGAATTTAGCAGATTTATTATATAATAAATGTGGAAATGTAATATAGAATAATGCAATAAATGTGTGCAATCAACACACAAAGAGAGTAAATCACCCACGTGTTTGTCCTAACCATATTCTATGCAATATGTATACCTCCATCAAGATCACAACAACACAAGAAAAAAATACAGTATATTGAAATTGAAATTGACACGTACCTAGATTCAAATGTCTAAACCATTTTAAAACATCCAATTTCTATATCTTAGTTCTTGATTAAGCTTGAACCTGCACATAAAATACGAAATTTCAGAACTTCAACATAGAGATGTGCAAGTGCTCAATTCTTACCGCTATAGCAAATGGCTATGCGGGTCGTGATCCATAAGGAGGGTTAGCGATAGAAGCGTTCAAGGTTTTTTTATTGAAATCTTTACGGAAAAAAATGAAGATTCTTCTTTGTTTTAAGAAATGAAAGTGAAAAAGAGTAGAGTTAGGTTAAAGTTAAAAAGAAAGCGGTAGAATGGAAGGTGGAGAAAATCAGAATGATTATTTACAAGGAAATGGAAAAGGAGTGATGAAAGAAATTGTGTTGGTGATCTAGACTAAGAAATAAAAGAAAAGAAAGAAGATTAAAGAAGTACTTATCTAGTTTGGTTGATGACTTACCTGGAACCCTTGCATGTTCTACCTTGCTTCGGAGGCATTCAACGCATAAGTCATAGGATCAAGCTCAGTCCCCGTTCGCATCATATCATCAAGCTGAGTAAGGATGAAGTGATACGAATCTTGAGGAGGAGAACATCTTCATGAAGTATCGTTGGCACTCATAAAAACGTTGTTATACTTATGCTTCTGGATTCACTTGCATTCTCATCAAAACCAAAAGAGGTGAAGTAGAAAGAGGAGAAGGAAAAGGAAAACAAAAGTAAAGAGATGAACATAAAAAAGTATTTACCTATATTGCTTGCAGAAACAATGGAATAAAGGAGAGGGTACATCGGTGTCACTCTCAACATAAGCCTCTCTCTCTTCCTTACATGAATCTTCATCTAACCTAAACTTACATACAAATTAAAATTACATAAAAAGAAAAGAAAAACCTAAACTACAAAGAATGAAAACTGGACTAAATCCTATCTCTTCATGGTCGTCCCCTTTTGCTCAGCTGAAACCAGTATTTGTAGGCAAAACCCATACGGGGAGAATCCCGGGAAGATTCGGGGAGTAAACGCTCCCCCAACAACCATCAAACAGCCGCGGAAACGCGGCTTTGGCCGCGTTTTCGCGGCCAGGGTGTGGCCAGGTGGCCACACCCTGTTGGTGGGTCTCCCTGGTTTCGCTTCTGGCTTTATCTGCAGTTGGATTTTCAGTTTCAGTCCAGGGTTGTGACGAAATGGCCTTTGATTTTTGCTTCAACCGATCGATTCTGGGAAGATTCTTCTCAAGCGATTTTCAACCTCTCTGATTTTGTCCTGATTCACTGAGTTCGAATTAATTCTGATTTAATTCAGAATTTGGTGGGCTTTTGGGCTCATTTCTCTTCACACTCCTTTAGGAATGGGCCTGCAAATAAATTAAACATTTAATTAGGATAATGCAGATTTTATTTTATAATAAGTATGAAAATATGATACTAAATGTGCAACATTAGTGACCAATCACACCCTCATACCTATCTTTTGCTCGTCCTCGAGCAAAACAACTAAACTATACTAAGGATTATTAGACCACTTTCGCAGGTCACGCGATTGCACTGAGCATGTGCAACAAGCCGTTAAACCTCTAGGTTTCCCCTAGAGGACGAGTTTTGTCTCGTGAGGGTTTTCAGCGGATTGCACCACAAAATCCATAAAGAAAGAGAAATAAAGAGTTAGTATTTTCGAAAAGCATTTTGAAAGAGAAAAATATTTGAAATATAATTGTAAGATTTAAGCAATCTATAAGTTATAGGAAGACTGAACTTTTCATTCCTAAACTTAGTCTCTATTCAAAATTTATTATCAATCAAAGTAAGGAGTTAAATTGTACTTCTCATCTAGTCTATTACTTTACCCTAAGTCATATGTGAAAATCACCTAGAGGGGGGGTGAATAGATGATTATGCTAATCTAATGAACTTAATCGGAATTTAAAAACTAATTGCAATAAACAAGAGATGCACACTCAAACAAGCCAAGCAAATAATTATGAATGAACAATATGAATTTATGCAAGGCACATAGTAAAGAGAGAGAGAGATAGAGTAAGAGCCAAGGGATCAAGCGCAAACAACAAGATATGTTTCGAGGTTCGAGCACCCAGCTCTACATCCCCGCCTTCACCCAGAAGGATTTTAAGTCCACTAGCTTGTCCACAAAGGACTCCCATAAAGGGAACCTCCACCGAGGATTTGGGGCAATAACAATTACAAGGAGTACCCAACTCCTCTCCTTACAAACACAACCTCCTCCTTGAGGCACAACTCCAAGCCAACAACAATCACCTCACAACTTGAGGGATTAACACAAGGATCACCTCACCACTTGAGGGATACAACCCAAAGGCACAAAGCCAAGAAAAGATTGGGTGTACAACTTGGTGGTCTAAACAACAACCACAAACAATTTCTTTCTCCCACACAAAGATCCTATAGAATAAGAAAGTAGATGTAGCTCAAGTGTGGAGAAACTAATGGAATGGAAATCAAAAACTCAAAGAAAATTCTTGGGAAAAACTGAAACAAAGATGAAGAAGTTGAATCAAAACTCTTTTCCCAATAACCCTTTTCTTTGATATTCCAAACCCTAGCAAAACACCAAATAGATTGTTCAATTTAAATCCAAAAACTTCTTTTGATTGCTGTGAAAACACCAGAGAGTAAGGAAAAATTCGCACAAAAAATCTTATTGAAAACAGGCTATTAATGGGGTATTTATAGCCCCCAGAAAAATATAGCCGTTGGCAGCAGAAACTGCCAAAAATGACCTACCGGTCGACCGTGCGGTCGACCGGCCAACGGTCACATTTTGACCATTGCCAGCTACCGGTCGACCGCCTGGTCGACCGAAACAAAAAGAGAGTTGCCTGCATGCAGTCGGTCGCCCGTGCGGTCGACCGGACCATGTGGCAGCCAGCGTGCACGTATCCGTGCACGTTGGTCGACTCATACGGTCGACCGGCTACTTGGTGCGGTCGACCGTAGGGGTCGACCGACCTAGCCTGGCAGAGACTGTTCTGATCAGCAAAAACTAGTAATTTTTAATCCTAAAAATTTCCATTAAATCTCTAAAAATCCACAAAAATAGTTTAATCATTTTTCATTGAAACACAAACTTGTGTTAAAAAGTTTAACACAAATCTCAAACATTTTGAACTATTTTTTGTGTTATAGAAATTTTGCCAAAAACCAAAAACTGTATTTTCTAAAACTTGGATTTTTGAATAGAAAATACGTTTTGTCCAAAACTCTTCCAAATACAAAAACATGATATTAAACAACATTTAGGCATGATGTATATGGATATAATCCTATATACATGAAACATATATATATATATAATATCCATGTTTTTGACATTAATTCAAAAATATGTTTTGTTAGAAATACCAAAACATAAAACACATGAAATAGACTATCAAACTAAGTTTGTTTAAATAGTTGAAGCATGCATGTATATAGAACAAAACTAATATACATTAAACCATATAAACTTGTTTTGATCTATCTATTCATGAAAACCAAGATCGGTTAAACCAAAAACGAAAAAACCGAAAACCAATATTCCAAACATGAAACGTGTGTGTTGTGAACTTGAGCATATCATACTATTCTAATCTTTACAATTTGGATCTAAACACAAAACTAAACTATGGTACCGAAGTATTCTTGTAGAGCGCCGTCTCCAAGCCTACTCGATCCAAAACTCTTTGATCCACCGAGCAAGTGCTATATATGATCTTTGACGCTCGGGCTCTTGAATCAACATGTGAAAGCTTCCAAATCATCTTGTTGAAGCTAATCACCTACTAATAACTTGATTAATGATCTGAAACTAAAATCACAAGATTATTAGTACACATAACTTCATGAGTTAATCATCATCAAAACTAGAGTGGAAGGCCTCTGGGCCAACAATCTCCCCCTTTTTGATGATGACAAAACTCATGGAGTTATATATGCATGGATTAAAGTTAAGCTTCAAAGAAGCTCCCCCTTAACTCATGCATAAACAAATAAACATAATGAATATGCAATGAAAGCTCTTAAAACATAAATGCACATGTATATGCATAAACAATAAAAGGTTCTAGATACCAATGAAATGTTTAAAAACAAAACACACTCTAGAAACCAATTAAAATTAAACTAAATTAAACTTAATATATGCAAAACATAAACATGCATATATAAACCAAAATCTTTCTCCCTCCTTTTGTCAATCATCAACAAAGGGGTAAAAACTAAAACAAAACAAAATCTTCTCCTCTTTTTAATATAAAGAAACAACCTTCGATGAGGGGTAAAAATAAAACCAAATCAACAAATCTTTCTCCCCCTTTTTGTTCCAAAAAAAAATCAATAAAAGGTTGAAAACAAGAAAAACAATATTCTCCCCCTTTTTGGCTAAAACAAAAACAAAGTCAATTAGGGGTGACAATCAATTAAGGTACCAATGAAAATATGTCAAAGAATAGCATCTTAATACCAATTGAAAGGAAACAAACAAAAAAAATATTGATACCAATTTTAAACAAAACACATGAAAATCTTGATACCAATTGAAATTAAACACAATAAATTTTGAATGTCTAAACAAAAATTTTGATACCAATTGTAAATAATTTTCATTTTGAACATATGATACCAAATTTAAATTTTCAATCATAAAGTATTGGAGTACAAATACCAATTGAAAGACAAAATTAAATTTTCTCCCCCTTTATGAAATACCAACTAAAACAATGCGTAGGCTTGATACCAATTTAAAAGTAATCAATTGAAACAAAATTGAAGCTCAAGCACTAGCATAAACAAGATTTTGTGCTTAAAGATATAGGGATATAATAAGCACAAATAAAACATATATATGTATGAAAAATAGATACCAATAGAAATTGATATTCTTGGAATAGAAAGCATACATACATACAAACATATATGAGTATACAAGAAATGTCAAGATTGATACCAATTGAAAGAATTCAATGATACCAATTGAAATAACGATAATATCAAATGTATATCTCATATTACCTAGCCTCCCAATCATGGTTCAAGTTTTAAATGATTTTCATTTTAAAGCATACATGAACATGATCTCCCATCCAACCTCCCATGAAAGGTAGGGGTTTCCAAAAATAGATTTGAAAATAAGTTTTGTTTGAAAATCTCTACCATAAGAAGAATACGAACTAGTTAAATGGGAAATCTTGTTAACTAGTACGAAATCCTTCAAGTAAGGAATAAAACAAAATTATTTTTCATGAAACATATATAAATCACATAATCACTAAACACTCAAAATTCATAAAGCCCATATCATAGTCTCATGAAAACAAATCATGAGTAAATTAATAAAGTGAGTGAGCAAGTGTAATGTGAAATACACAATCATGAAAATATTCAATATAGCTCATGTGAAGTTCCTTAAAAACATAAAAACATGAGAAACTAGATTTTCATTACAAATTGAAATTACCTAAAAACATGAAAATCATCAAAACAATTTAAACTTCAAGGCATATGTATGTCATGTACAAACTAAAGTATACATACATATCCTAAACATAATGAGTCCACAAAAGTATATGCATGAAGGCACGTGGCTCAAGGATGTACATGTATAATCAATAGTTTGGACAAGATGGACATATACATGAAGTTAAACATAAACACATGAAAACATGAAAAACTAAATTTTCATAAAAAAAACAAATTTCATTTCAAGGTATATGTATGATTTGTCAACACAAAAAGTATACATACATATCCCTAAACACAATTGAGTCCATATATATAGATTTGCATGAAAGGCAAATGACTCAAGGGGTATACATGTATATCTTAAAGTTTGGCAAAATAGACATATACATGAAATGGAAAACATAAAATCATAAAATAAATCCAAAAATAGGAATACAAGTTTAAAATGTATGGATCATCAAAACTAGACTATACTAGCACATCTAATGGGTTCAAATAAGAATTCAAGCACAAACATATATAAAGATTTATTTGTGTCCCACTACATGTACAAGTATAAATTCTAATCTTAATGAAAACTAACATCTAAACAAGTAATCAAATCATTAAGCAAAAAACGGGATATAAATCAACATGAAAATCATAACATGATCATTATGTAAATCCACATGCTATTAGAATCATGATATACATAATAGCTAAACAAATGGTGAGAACACAACAAATGGGTGCATCTAAACATGGGTGATCTCAAGAGCTATACATGCATGTCAAAAGTCTAATAAACATGGCATTCAACATACTAAACAAAAAATGAGTCATCAAAATAAATTATCATAAACATCCATATGATCATTATGAAGATGCATGTACATTAGATCTAGGGCATACATATTAGTTTAAACAAGGTGAGAACACTAAATATAGATCCATATGAAACATGGGTGTCTCAAGTAACTAAACATGTATAACACTAATCTAATCAACATGACATAAACATAATGAACAATAAACCATGGGATGCTATAAATTGATGAACATGAAAAACATGCATAATAAAACGGGAGTTAGAGATCGATACCAAAACCGATGAAGGCACCTCTCTAGTTCTCCAAACCAATGGTGGTCCTTCTCCACCAAACTCCCCTTGAAAGTGATGCATCCAAATTTGTTTTCTCTTAAGCACGGAACGCATCCACTTCAAGGCACCGCTACTCTCACGTGATGCGAGAGCCCACACCTACATCAAATATTTTAGGGGTGGTCTTTGGTACCCATTTCTTTTGGGTCCATAGGGGTTAGTATCTTTCCTAACCCAAACAAGATTATTTGCTAAATTTTCAACATGTAAACGATCATAGCAAAATCTAGCAAGGTGGCCTTTTCTACCACAATGTGTACAAATGTACACATAAGCATACATGTTATGGTTGTGTCCGTGATGAGCATGTGTATGCCGTGATGGGTGTACATGTAAAGATGGAACTTGTTTCTTACGAACCAAGATTTCCAAGCGTGTATGATTCAAAGTACATTGGCTCAAAGTGGAGCCCAAACAATCTACACTTTTCTTCAAAACATTTATGTCATTTTCAATAGTTAAAGATAAAGTGGAGCATGCAATAGGAGTGCTTGAACAAGAAGCTATACTAGCATGACAAACATGAGAATCAATATCAATTTTCAAAGATTCATTTTTCTTTAAAACTAAATCCAATTCTTTTGTAATGAAATCAATTTCATTTTCAAAACAATGTTATCTTTTAAAACAAAATCCAATTTAGAAGATAAAACCTCATTGTTTTTCACAACATCATCACAATCATTTTTGCTTTTCAAAACATCAATCTCTTCTAGGGCAAGGTCTAGTTGAGATCTTAATGAGTCACGTTCACTAGTAATCTCTTCCTTCTCTTGCAAACGGATTCAAAAGTTGAGCATAAATCCTTCATTTCTTCTTTTAGTTCAAAATGATCCTTTTTCAAAAGATTATGTTTTTCCAAAAAAATTTCAAGCTTTGTGGCAAGTTCCATATTTAAGGTTTGAGCTTCTAAACAACAATCACAATAGGAACTAGAGCAATCATCTAGTTGAGAATCCAATTGTACCTCAAGGGAGTCTTTCCCTTGGACCATGAGGCAATGCTCGTCGGACTTGTCTCTCCTAGATCTCCTCAACTTGTTGATAATCACGGGTAGCTCGGGAGACATCAATATACTCCAAACTGCAAAAGCCGAGTCATAACGATCAAACACATATAAAAGATCTTCATTGAGAGATGCTCTAAGTGTTTTAAGTGCTAATGCATTGGCCTTTTTATGCTTGCTACTATTAGGGAAGGATTCCATAGTGGAGGCTTGATAAACTAGATGTCCAAGTCTTTTCAAATGGCTACTCATATTGGCCTTCCAAACATCAAGTCTAAAAAAGTCAAACATAGGAGGGCTATCCATGAGTGCAACTATATGTGTGCAAATGAACAATGCAAATGAAGATTAGCAAACTAAGATCTCACTCCTAGGATGTTAAGCCTAAGTATCAGGAGCGTTGGCTCTGATACCAATTGAAAATCACCTAGAGGGGGGGTGAATAGGTGATTATGCTAATCTAATGAACTTAATGCGGAATTTAAAAACTAATTGCAATAAACAAGAGATGCACACTCAAACAAGCCAAGCAAATAATTATGAATGAACAATATGAATTTATGCAAGGCACAATAGTAAAGAGAGAGATAGAGTAAGAGCCAAGGGATCAAGCGCAAACAACAAGATATGTTTCGAGGTTCGAGCACCCAGCTCTACATCCCCGCCTTCACCCAGAAGGATTTTAAGTCCACTAGCTTGTCCACAAAGGACTCCCACAAAGGGAACCTCCACCGAGGATTTGGGGCAATAACAATTACAAGGAGTACCCAACTCCTCTCCTTACAAACACAACCTACTCCTTAAGGCACAACTCCAAGCCAACAACAATCACCTCACAACTTGAGGGATTAACACAAGGATCACCTCTTGAGGGATACAACCCAAAGGCACAAAGCCAAGAAAAGATTGGGTGTACAACTTGGTGGTTTAAACAACAACCACAAACAATTTCTTTCTCCCACACAAAGATCCTATAGAATAAGAAAGTAGATGTAGCTCAAGTGTGGAGAAAACCAATGGAATGGAAATCAAAAACTCAAAGAAAATTCTTGGGAAAAACTGAAACAAAGATGAAGAAGTTGAATCAAAACTCTTTTCCCAATAACCCTTTTCTTTGATATTCCAAACCCTAGCAAAAACACCAAATAGATTGTTCAATTTAATCCAAAAACTTCTTTTGATTGCTGTGAAAACACCAGAGAGTAAGGAAAAATTCGCACAAAAAATCTTATTGAAAACAGGCTATTAATGGGGTATTTATAGCCTCCAGAAAAATATAGCCGTTGGCAGCAGAAACTGCCAAAAATGACCTACCGGTCGACCGTGCGGTCGACCGGCCAACGGTCACATTTTGACCGTTGCCAGCTACCGGTCGACCGCCTGGTCGACCGAAACAAAAAGAGAGTTGCCTGCATGCAGTCGGTCGCCCGTGCGGTCGACCGGACCATGTGGCAGCCAGCGTGCACGTATCCGTGCACGTTGGTCGACTCATACGGTCGACCGGCTACTTGGTGCGGTCGACCGTAGGGGTCGACCGACCTAGCCTGGCAGAGACTGTTCTGATCAGCAAAAACATGTAATTTTTAATCCTAAAAATTTCCATTAAATCTCTAAAAATCCACAAAAATAGTTTTATCATTTTTCATTGAAACACAAACATGTGTTAAAAAGTTTAACACAAATCTCAAACATTTTAAACTATTTTTGTGTTATAGAAATTTTGCCAAAACCAAAAACTGTATTTTCTAAAACTTGGATTTTTGAATAGAAAATACGTTTTGTCCAAAACTCTTCCAAATACAAAACATGATGTTAAACAACATTTAGGCATGATGTATATGGATATAATCCTATATACATGAAACATATATATATATATATATAATATATATATATATATATATATATATATATATATATATATATATATATATATCCATGTTTTTGACATTAATTCCAAAATATGTTTTGTTAGAAATACCAAAACATAAAACACATGAAATAGACTATCAAACTAAGTTTGTTTAAATAGTTGAAGCATGCATGTATATAGAACAAAACTAATATACATTAAACCATATAAACTTGTTTTGATCTATCTATTCATGAAAACCAAGATCGGTTAAACCAAAAACGAAAAAACCGAAAACCAATATTCCAAACATGAAACGTGTGTGTTGTGAACTTGAGCATATCATACTATTCTAATCTTTACAATTTGGATCTAAACACAAAACTAAACTATGGTACCGAAGTCTTCTTGTAGAGCGCCGTCTCCAAACCGACTCGATCCAAAACTCTTTGATCCACCGAGCAAGTGCTATATATGATCTTTGACGCTCGGGCTCTTGAATCAACATGTGAAAGCTTCCAAATCATCTTGTTGAAGCTAATCACCTACTAATAACTTGATTAATGATCTGAAACTAAAATCACAAGATTATTAGTACACATAACTTCATGAGTTAATCATCATCAAAACTAGAGTGGAAGGCCTCTGGGCCAACAATATGCACCTTGAGATCGTGAAAATTTTGACGAAGGTTCATTAACTCTAACTCTTATGCCTTATTTATTTATATATCAAATATATTTTTTTGGTGGTATTATTCCTTAGTTCTATTAGGCTTTCTAATCTGCCCATGTAACGAGCCTCTAATCGATGACTCCCAAACCAAACGGTCTTAGGCACCGGGTGAGAAAACACCCCAAGGACTTAAGGACTCGAGCAAACAAGGCCACAAAACTAAGGATTTTATTATATGAACCCCTTTTAGGCGTGAATACTTATGCTTTATTAGCACAAATACCCAGCTTAATCAGAGGATTTTTATATATATATATATTTTTTAGACTTATCTAATCATCTTTCGCATAAATACTAAGGCTTGCTTAGGCCAAAGTACCTAGCTAATCAATAATTAGATTTGTTCATTATTCATAGATATATTTTTTTTTTTTTTTATATAAGGCATAAGAATTTTTGTTTTTGAACCCTAAGTGTGTAAGTGTATGAAGTGTGCATATTTCATTAAGGTAAAGATCAAGACTAAATTACATTGACAAATTATCTTCCTAACCCTAAAAATCAAACAAATAATCTTATTTTGACCGAGTATAAGAAATCCTAATTTGGATTTTCCTATTCCTTAAAATTAACTTAATTTCTTACAAAAAATATGTTAAAATATTGTTTCTATTTTCAAAAAGTTTTTAAAAGCAAAGAAAATGTCAAAATTTTTTTTTCTTTTTTATATAAAAAGAAAAACCTAAGTTATGTTAGAACCCTCCCCCACACCTATCTCATGCATTGTCCTCAATGTACGAATTAATGCATAGATGCATGAAAAAGAAGAAAGGGAAGGAAAATGTTACCTTAGGTGGTGGTTCCGGTGGTGGTCTGATTGGTCACGAAATGCGGCCCAATCGACTTTTCGTTGGGTTCGGAGGAACCCACCAGAAATTTCTCTAATATAACCCACTAAAATGATATCTGCATGAATGATTTTTATTAAATATTTAACCCCATCTAATTTTCAAATTCCATAATTAATTTCGGAGTCAAATTTGTCAACCGCCTTGTCCCAAAATGGGGTGTAAAAAGATAGAATGATTGACTTGGACTCAGGAAGTACAGGAACTAATACCGACTCAGGAAGATGACTTAAGTCAAGTAAAGGTTCAGGAGTCGAGATTGGTTCAAGAAGTGTGTCCAAGTTAAGAAGTTGAAACTCAAGTCCACATGTATTTTCTATCAATGGAATGTGACTTAATATTGGTGATTCAAGTTCAAGAATGATGGGTGTAGGAATCAAAACTGACTCTAAAATATTACTCAAGTCGGGTAACAAAACAGGAGTCAATATTGATTCAGGAATTTGAACTGGATCACAGAGTTGAGAGTCTAGGTCACAATTCTCATTGAGTTCAATGTCATAAAATGAGAACTTGCCAATTTGTCAATAGGATTTTCAAAATTATAAAATTGGTCAAGTTCAACATGATGATCATCAAAGATGGGTGATTCAATTTCATTATGAATTGGCACAGGATCCAATGTTGACTCGAGAAAAGATTGAAATCAGGTGAAGATACCGAAGTCATAATTGAATCAGGAAGTAGAATTGAATCGCTAAGTTGAGGTTATGATCATATTCATTTTCAAGTTCAATTTCAAGAAAGGGATAACTTGCCAAACTGTCAATATCATTTCAATGTTTGGAGTTTGGGTAAGTTCAAATGATTGTTCTGAAAAGGAACTTTGATTTTCAAAACAACATGACTCTTCGGCTCTAACAGAATGGTTAGCGACATCAGAACTGGTCAAACGGTGGGAGCGTAGAGATTCGACCATCATATCTATGTCACGATTACGAGCGTTTGAGCCTGAGTCATGGCTTCAAGCATCTTTTCATAGTTGATGGGTTCATTATTTTGATGAAAAGATGAAGTGTTGTCTAGGAATTGGTGGTGAAATTGTGAGTCCATCAGATTTGTGATTTTTGTTTGGACTCACGCATACTCCTTTCCAAAATTGATGGTTTTCTATTTTGGACTGGTGGAACTGAGTATGATTCTTGGGAATATTGTGGACTAGGTGGATAAGGGGGACAAATTGGTTGAAAATTAGACTCGGGGAGGTGAATCCCCATTGACTCTGTGAAGAGTTGAAATTATCATGAAAATTATGGTTATAAGATTGGGGACATGGGTTATATTGATTCGGATAAGACCAATCCGACATACTAGGTTGGTTAAGGTATGATATGCCGGGTTGGTAATATCCGAAAAAGAAGTCGGTGTGTAATATGGATTACTATTATAGTTGAAAAATTGTTATTATAAGCCATATCACACAATAGAATACAAATAAAAAGAAAGAAAAAACAAACAATAAGCAAACAAATAAGAAAAAATTCTAAATTAAGTTAGGGTAGACCTATGACCTAGACGACTCCTAACTGATTATACTGTCCACGGGAGGTCTAATGCAGACTTTGACCACAAAACTAATCAGCCAGGTCAGGGCAAGATTGTGGGAGGTTTTCCGTCAAAGACGTTCCTTAATTAAATAACCACCAATCTTCGGGCTTTCGGCCCTTAATCCCCTTCCTAGACACTGATTTGGCAGGAGTCAAATTCCAACACCTTTCCCCTTAGGATAATCTCCTAGTTGAGTCCGAGATGTCCCTAGGGCCAACGTCTACTCATTTTTGAAAAGTCACCTAGAGGGGGGGGTGAATAGGTGACAATGCTAATCTATGAACTAAATGCGGAATTTAAAAACTTAATGCAAATTACACTCAAGTGCTATCAACAAGTGATGCACATAACCAAGCCAAGCAAATATGAATGAGCAATGTAAATAAATGCAAGGCACAAAGTAAAGAGAGAGTAGAGAGAGCCAATGGATCAAGCGCAAACACAAAGATATGTTATCGAGGTTCGAGCACCCAGCTCTACATCCCCGCCTTCGACACACGAAGGATTTCCACTAGCTCGTCCACCTAGGACCCTTTACAAGGAGTACCCAACTCCTCTCTTTACAACCTCCTCCCTGAGGCACAAATCCAAGCCAACCAACACAACCTCCTCCTTGAGGCAAACTCCAACTATCACAACCTCCTCCTTGAGGCTAATTTTCAAACCAATACAACAAACTCCCAATCACCAACCAATACAAGGATCACCTCTCAACTAGAGGGATACAACCCAAAGCACAAAGCTAAGAAAGATTGGGTTACAACTTGGTGGTCACAACAACAACCACAAACAACTTCTTCTTCCACACAAATAACTATAGATATAGATAGTAGATTTTGCTCAAGTGTGGAGAAAACCAAAGGAATGGAAATCAGAAATCACAAAGAAAATCCTTGGGAAAAATCAAGAAATCAAGATAGAATAGTACAATCAAAATTCTTTCCCAAAAACCCTTTCTTTGATTTTCCAAACCCTAATGAAAACACCAAATGGATTGTTCAATTCAAGCTCAAAAACTTCTTTTGATTGCTTTGAAAACACCAGAGAATCAGCAAAAATTCGCACAAAAAATCTTAGAGAAAACCTCTCTCAAATGGGGTATTTATAGGCAATTTTCAGAAAATAGCCGTTGACAGAAATTTAGCCAGAATTGCCCTGCCGGTCGACCGTGCAACGGTCAAATTTTGAACCGTTTGCACTACCGGTCGACCGTCCCGGTCGACCGAATAATCCAGAGAGCAGACTATTCTGCTCCGGTCGACCGTCCCGGTCGACCGCTGTCTGTGCCAGAAACGTGCACAGGTTTGTGCACGTCGGTCGACCGGGCCGGTCGACCGACCTCAGACCTAGTCGACTAGTCAGGGGGCTAGTCGACTTGGTTGAAGCCTGGAACAGAAAAAATACTTAAAATACATTTTAAAAACATTTTTATCTTTTATAAAACTTCCATAAAAACTTGTTTTATCATTTTATTTTGAAACACAAACTAGTGATAAAAATTTCAAGACATATATCATATCAATTCATTTTGGGTCTTGCCAATTTTATCAAAAACCAAAACTAGTATTTTTCCAAACTTGGAATCTTGAATAGAGAATACCTTTTGTCCAAACTCATCCATAATACAAAACTATGATATTTAAACATTTTGAAACAAGATGCATATGGATAGAAATCCAATATACATGAAACATATACATATCATGGTTTTTGTCTTTAATTCCAAAATATGTTTTGACGAAAATACCAAAACATAATACACATGAAATAGGTAAGTCAAAACTAAGTTTGTCTAGGAAATTAAGCATGCATGTATATAGAACAAATCTAATATACATTAAACCATGTAAACTTGTTTTGATCTATCTATTCATGAAAACCAAGATCGGTTAAACCTAAAACCGAAAAACTGAAAACCAATATTCAAAACATGAAACGTGTGTGTGTTGTGAACTTGAGCATTATCATACTATTCTAATCTTTACAATTAGGCTCTAAACACAAACTAAACTAGGGATACCTAAGTCTTCTTGTAGAGCGCCGTCTCCAAGTTGACTCGGTCCAAACCGTGATTCACCAAGCAAGTGCTATATATGATCTTTGACACTTGGGCTCTTGAATCAACATGTGCAAGCTTCCAAATCATCTTGTTGAAGCTAAACACCAACTAATATCTTGGTTAATGATCTGAAACTAAAATCACAAGATTATTAGTACACATAACTACATGAGTTAATCATCATCAAAACTAGAGTGGAAGGCCTTTGGGCCAACAATTTTTAGTTAGGTTCGGGTTAGTGAGTGCTTGGAATCTGATTTTTGGGCCAAGGAAGGGTGATTAAATCCCACCTTATCTTGTTATGGGGTGGTGTCCTTAAGATCAGTTTGTGCAAATGTACAAGATGTGCAAATAAGATTCACTCAAAGCGATGTAAATCAACCAAGAGATGAGTCCTATTCTAAATGCAATGCGAACGTACCTTTCTCCAGCACTCTTCAACAGTAAAGTAAATGAATTGAAAAGACACGTGCCTAAAATGCAAACGTCTAATCAATTTTTTAACTTTTCAACAAATGTTTTACTGTTGGTTTATTAGCAGGCTTCTGGTGATGGCATGTAAGAAATAAAGTTTGCAGAAAAATATAATTTTGCAAAGCAAGCAGCCCTGCAAAAAAAAAACAGTCAGTAATGAACTCTTTCTTGCCGCAGAAACGCGGCTAGAGCCAAGCAAACACGGCAATTCAGAGGGTACTTGGTCTCTGTTTTCTGGAACAGAGACCCAAGACCACTTATATGTTGCTGCAATCTTTTTTTCTGCTTTTCTTGCCCTATAACCTGCAATAGAAAAGAAAATTTGTTTTAGTTCTAAAAATTTAATAAAAACCTGATTTCAATAAAAAACCGTTACCCTCCCCGGCAACGGCGCTAAATTTTGATTGAGCTTGAACCTGCACATAAAATACGAAATTTCAGAACTTCAACATAGAGATGTGCAAGTGCTCAATTCTTACCGCTATAGCAAGTGGCTATGCGGGTCGTGATCCACAAGGAGGGTTAGCGATAAAAGCGTTCAAGGTTTTTTATTGAAATCTTTATGAAGAAAAACGAAGATTCTTCTTTGTTTAAGAAATGAAAGTGAAAAGGAGTAGAGTTAGGTTAAAGTTAAAAAGAAAGCAGTAGAATGGAAGGTGGAGAAAACCAGAATGATTATTTACAAGGAAATGGAAAAGGAGTGATGAAAGAAATTATGTTGGTGATCTAGACTAAGAAATAAAAGAAAAGAAAGAAGATTATAGAAGTACTTACCTAGTTTGGTTGATGACTTACCTGGAACCCTTGCATGTTCTACCTTGCTTCGGAGGCGTTCAACGCATAAGTCATAGGATCGAGCTTAGTCCCGTTCGCATTATATCATCAAGCCGAGCAAGGATGAAATGATACGGATCTTGAGGAGGAGAACATCTTCATGAAATATCGTTGGCACTCACAAAAACGTTGTTATACTTATGTTTCTGGATTCACTTGCATTCTCATCAAAACCAAAAGAGGTGAAGTAGAAAGAGGAGAAGGAAAAGGAAAACGAAAGTAAAGAGAAGAACATAAAAAAGTATTTACCTTTATTGCTTGCAGAAACAATGGAAGAAAGGAGGGGGGTAGATCGGTGTCACTCTCAACATAAGCCTCACTCTCTTACTTACATGAATTTTCATCTAACCAAAGCTTACATACAAATTAAAATTACATAAAAAGAAAAGAAAAACTAAACTACAAAGAATGAAAACTGGACTAAATCCTATCTCTGCATGGTCGTCCCCTTTTGCTCAGCTGAAACCAGTATTATAGGCAAAACCCATACGGGGAGAATCCCGGGAAGATTTGGGGAGCAAACGCTCCCCCAACAACCATCAAAAAGCCGCGAAAACGCGGCTTTGGCCGCGTTTCCATGGCCAGGGTGTGGCCAGGTGGCCACACCTCTTGGTGGGTCTCCCTAGTTTCGCTTTCTGGCTTTATCTGCAGTTGGATTTTCAGTTTGAGTCTGGGGTTGTGACGAAATGGCCTTTGATTTTGCTTCAACCGATCGATTCTGGGTGGATTCTTCTCAAGCGGTTTTCAACCTCTCTGATTTTGCCCTGATTCACTGAGTTCGAATTAATTCTGATTTAATTCAGAATTTGGTGGCTTTTGGGCTCATTTCTCTTCACACTCCTTTAGGAATGAGCCTGCAAATAAATTAAACATTTAATTAGGACAATGCAGATTTTATTCTATAATAAGTATGGAAATATGATACTAAATGTGCAACATCAGTGACCAATCAGTTCTTAATTATTACAATGCACATGCAATATAAACAAAAACTAGCAGCAAAATATAAGAATATACAAGAATTTACCCAACCACACAAAAGTAAGTGTGGACTTCTGTAATGCTAAAACTTAACCTGCACACCAAAAAATAAAGAAGAAAAGTTAACAAAAATGTGAACTCAAACCGTTCCCATCCCCGGCAATGACGCCAAAATTTGATTGAGGAAAACCGTGCACAAAAAGTGTCGTTTTGAAATCAAGAGTTAAAAGTGCGTGCTTTGGCTTCCTCGATACTTCCATTATAGCATAGAGACTAAACGGGTTGAATCCACGTGGACAGTAAGCAATAGAAACTTTACCGGAATGTTCACGTGTGTGTTAAAGTTTCTTATATATTTTAAGAATCAAAGAAAAAGAAAACAAAATAAAGAATGAAAAGAGAAGTACAGTAAAACACAAAGAAGTGAAAAACATAGAAAAGAATATATTTGTGGTTTTGATAGTATTTCTAAAACAAAGTTATAGTTGCCTCACATGTATCCTTGGCCATCACTAGTCCTTAGTTCAAGAGCGTTTCAAAGCATGACCCATACGATAACTTTCATATCAAAATCAACAAAACAAGTACAAGTTACACTTAAACCATCAAAAACTAAACAAGAGTAAGCATGGAGTAAAGCAATGTTAGCTTATTAGAGAGTTAGGATATTAGAGTGTTAGAATCCATCATCATGAGCCATCAATATCTCTTGCAAAAGCAAGGCCAAGTAGAGACTATTAGATTCATGTGGATTATCAAGAAGTTAGTAAGTTAGTGGTTAGTAGTTAGTTGCCATAGAGAAAATTAGCTAAACATTTAAAAAGAGTTAGAGAAGAAAACAAAGAGAGGTAAAGAGAGAACCTTTCATAGCTTGTCACCTTCTATTACAAGCACTCTTACTTTTCAATCATGTACCACTCTCTCTCTCCTATTATAAGATCTAAAAGAAATAGAAAATGAAAAATCACCTAGAGGGGTTTGAATAGGTGTATGTCTAATCTAATGATAATGATGCAGAATTAAAAACTAAATGCAATACACTTAGTGTAACCAAAGAGTGTAGCCGAATTCCCAGTTATGGGCTCTGACTAACTCCTCTCTAAATTCCTCTAAATAAGAGTTGAGGCTCTATTTGACGCTCTATTGGTTTAACACAAGTATGGTCACACACGATCAATACCTAGCATATATGTATGATATGAACAATATGAAATAATGCAAGGTATAAAAGATAGAGTTTAGAGATAGTGGATTAAACGCAAATACCAAGATATGTTTTGAGGTTCGAGCCACTACTCTACGTCCCCACCTTCACAGAGAAGGATCTCACTAATGCGTCCACACAGGACTTCCCACATAGGGAACCTCTACTGAGGATTTGGGTAATACAAACTTGGAGTACATAACTCCTCTCTCAAACAACAACCTCTACACAAGAGGCAAGGCATTAAGCCACACAAGATCAACCTCTCAATAGAGGGATAGGGCACTAAACCAAACAACAATCACCTCTCACTAGAGGGATAGGCACAAAGACAAACTGACCATAATCACCTACACTTAGAGGGATACCAACAGAACCTCCACAATCACCTCTACACAAGAGGGATAACAACAAACACAAAGAAGGTTACAACTCTCGGTGATCACAAAGATCACAAACAACTCTAAGTGATCACTATAGACCACAGACCAACTTTCTCACCAAATATAATATCCTAAAAGATAGGATATATAGATAGCTCAAGTGTGAGAAAATGAAGTGTTTGGAAACAAATTATAAAGAAAAACACTTGAGAAAAACTCTAGAATGAAATAGAAATGAAGATCAAAACAATATACTAAAGACTCTCTTTTTCTTTGAATTTCCAACACTTTAAAATAAATAAAGATAAAATCTTTTGGCACAAAAACTCTTTTAAAAACTTACTGTTAAACACTTATAAAGGTGGGAAACATTGCTCTCTAAAAACTTGTTAAAATAACTCAAGAGAAGGCATATATATAGCCTCTCTAAAATCTGCCCGTTGGCAGTCTAGAAAGGTCAAAAATGACCTTCCGGTCGACCGGCGCAACGGTCATATTTATGACCGTTGTGCCTCCAGTCGACCACCCGATCGACCGGCCACAGCCATCGGTCGACCGGTCAGCACGTGAGAGTGGGGTGCTTTCAGTCAGTCGACGCGCGGTTAAACGGCCTTCAGGCTGGCATATGCATGTCCCTTGTGCACATCGGTCGACCGTTCCGGTCGACTGGTCCGATCGACCTGTCTGGTCGACCGCCAATCAGTCTAGCTGGGATTTTGGGGTATTGAAAACTTATCTTTTTAATTTCAATTAAATCCCATAAAATCACATAAATTCTACAAAAATAAGTTCTTATAAGATCTTTAGATAACAAACATGTGTGATGAAAAATCAACACATATTATGTAAATCACCTAGAGGGGGTGAATAGGTAATGAGCTGATCTAATGGTCAATAATGTGGAATTAAAACTTCTTAAACTAAACACCACGTATAACACAAGAGTGTAGCCGAATTTCCCGTAAAGGGCTCTGGACTAACTTCTCAAGATTCCTCTAAATAAGAGTTGAGGTGCCGCGTTGGCTCTCTTGGTTGAATACAAGTGTTAGCAAACAATCCCCAAGCATATAACAATTAAGCTCACAGTATATATCAAGCATATAAAGATGAAAGCAATATAAGCATGCAAGATATAAACAAGAGTAAGAGATAGAGAGTGAGCAATCGCAAACACGGGAGATTGTTTCGAGGTTCGAGCACACTTGCTCTACGTCTCCGCCTTTAACACTATGAAGGATTTCCACTAAAATCGATCCTACCGGATCACTCGGTGCCGCAACACCTACAAGGCGAGTTCACACTTGAACTCCTTGGACTCTCTAGTCCCGTACACACCGCAAGCCCACAAGCTCGCCGAGGCCGCACCTCAAACACCGAGCCCCCCACACGAACTCGAAACACCGCGAACCCGCAAGTCCGCCTCCTTAAAGTACAAAGATGAACTTTGGTGATCACAACTCTTTGATCACCTAAAATCCTCTCATAACAAATCCCTATAGGTAGATATAGCAATGGATGGCTCAAGTGTTGTGTGAGAAAACAAGGATTGAAATGGTGGAGGAAAACTCTAGAAAATCACTTTTAAAACACTCTTGATAAACTCCCCTTTTGATTGAAAATATTTGCTCTCAAATAAATGGAGAAAACTTCTTAACGGAGTTGGAAAAACTAGCTCAAAACTCACTTCAAAATCTTGTGGAAAACAGCTCCCAAAAATCCTAATTTATAGAGCTAAAAAAACTAGCCGTTGGAGCCAGGTTGGCCTGACGGTCGACCGCCCGGTCGACCGCCAACGGTCAGATTTCTGACTGTTGGGGCAGCGGTCGACCGGCCGGTCGACCGAGACCCTGGACCAGAGAGCAGATCTCTCTGCCGGTCGACCGGCCCGGTCGACCGGGGCTTTCCAGAGAGCAGAGCTCTTTGGCGGTCGACCGACCCGGTCGACCAGCCCTCCAGCAAAGGCTGGCATGCACGTCTGTGCACGTCGGTCGACCGACGCGGTCGACCGACTTCAAGCTCGGTCGACCGGTCCGGTCGACCGGCTGAAGCCAGACAGGTCACTTTTAGGGATTTAAAAGGTTGTCTTTTGGCTAAAATAAAATCCCATAAAATTACGAAAAATCTACAAAAATAGTTTCAGTATAAACTTTGATATACAAACATGTTTGAGCAAAATCAAAACATGTTACAAACATTTTGAACAATTTTTGTAACTTAGAAATTTTGGTTAAAACTGAAAACTGTATTTTTTCAAAATTGGTTTTTCTAAAACTTCTCCAAATACAAAAACAGATATTTATGAAGGCATAGAGTGTATGGATATGATCCACTATACAAACATGGTGAAATATCTATGTTTTTGACATTAAGCTCTAAATTTGGTTTTGGTTAAATACATGTAACTTTGAATACCAAAAACCAAAACGGTATTTTTCAAAAAGAAAACTCTTTTGTATTTTTCAAAATAAAATTCTTTTATGAAAACTCATCTAAATCGAGAGTGTGTGTGTATTTAATAACTTGAGCAATCCACCAACTATCTATCCTTACATTTTATCTAAAACAAAATCTTATAAAAACAAATCTAGACACAAGTCTTCTTCTTGAAGTCTTCACTTGAAGTCTTCTCATCTCCTTGACTTGGTCCAAACACGATCCATAGAGCTAGACCCCTCTTGAGTACTTGATGTGGTCTTGATGCCACAAGCTCTTGAATCAAACCGTGTTAGCTCCAAAACTTGACTTTAAATCCTTTGTGAAGCTACACACCAACTAAGATCTTGATCGCAAATCTGAACTTAATTAAACACAAGATCATTAGTACTATAACTACATGAGTTGATCATCATCAAAACTAGAGTGATAGGCCTTTGGGCCAACATATTAAACTATTTTTGTGATATAGAAATTTGGCCTAAACACAAAATCCATATTTTCCACAAACCAAAATTTTGAAATGGAAAATCGTTTTCTCCAAAACTCATGTAAATACAATAACATGATATTGAAACAAATTTAAAGCATATTGTATATGGATAGAATCCAATATACATACAAGATATATATCTATGTTGTTGATATGAAATCCAAAACCGGTTAAACCGAAAATCAAACTTTAAACTTGTGTGTGTATGTGAACTTGAGCATATCAATACTATCTATCTTTACACAAGATCTAAATAATCTTAAACTAAACAAACCAAGGTCTTCTTCTAGAACTCCTTCTCCAAGTCGACTCGATCTAAACACGATCCAACGAGCTTGACTCCAACCGAGTGCTAGATGCGATCTTGACGCGTGAGCTCTTGAATCAACACGTGTCAGCTTTAAAACTCCTTTGTTAAAGCTAATCACCTACTAAGATCTTGATCAAGTATCTGAAACAATTATGCATAAGATCATTAGTAAACTATAACTATATGAGTTAATCATCATCAAAACTAGAGTGATGGGCCTCTGGGCCAACAATCTCCCCCTTTTTGATGATGACAAAACTCATGGAGTTATATTGCATGGATTAAAGTTAAGCTTCATAGAAACTTCCCTTTAACTCATGCATAACAATAAACAATAAAGATAGTCAATGAATGCATAAACCAAATAACATATATATGCTTAAATGATGAAATAAACATAAATAAACTGTCCAAATCTTCTCCCCTTTTGCATAAATACTTCTCCCCCTTTTTGTATAAACAAAACATATATGCATTAAACAAGAAAATAAACATGCATATATAAACTCCAAAATTCTTCTCCCCCTTTTTGTCAATCATCAACAAAGGGGCGAAACAAATCAAACAATAAAGATATATATGCGATATACATTCATAAAGAGGATAAACGTAAAGTTAACTCACCCTGCATACATGCATTACATAAAAAGAGATGACTAGAGCCTAACCACATAAAGCATAATATATAATGTATAAAAGGAGATGTGAAGCTCCCCCTACACACGTGTAAGACATAGAGAAGAAAGATCAAACTCCTCAATATGTGATACACTTAACATGAATCTATAATAGAGAAGATGTTAAGCTTCCCTTGAATATAAGTAATACATATCCAAAATATTATGGTACTAACTGAAATATATACCAATTTATGATAAAGGTATATATCAAAATATTATGATACCAATTGAAAATAAACAAAATTTTAAGGTACCAAAAGATACCAATTGAAAATATCTTGTAAAATTTTTTAATACTAATAGAAAATGAAACAGTGTACGTTTTTTATACCAATTTTTATCCCAATTGAAATATATATAGTAAATTTTGATACCAATTGAAAGTATAAAGCCAATTGAAAATATAAACAATATTTCTTTGGAAATACACTCATTTTACAATAAGGATACCAAATTGAGAATAATACCAATTTAAAATTATTGATACCAATATTGAAAATATTAGCATATAACAAAATAAAGTATTTTTCATCATAAAGAATGGGAGTAAGATACTAATTGAAAATAAAACCGATTGAAAGGTAAAACAAGATATTTTCTTCCCTTTTATGGAATACTAATAAAATTAATGCTTAAGCTTGTATAAAATAGAAATTGAATAATAATTGACATTAAGGACTAAATCAAGCTTAGCACAACATAATTTGTGCTTTAAGATGAAAAGATATTGTAAGCACAATCAAATCATATATATATGTATGAAAATGTAAATACCAATCGAAAGTAATACTATTTGAAGTTTGAAGCATACATATATAGAAAACATAAATATGAGTATACAAAAAAAATATCAATTGTGATACCAATTAAAAATATAATGAGGATCAAATGTATAACTCATAATTACCTCCCTTTCATGTACATGTTTATAAAGATTTTCAATTTTGAGTATACAAGGCATAATCGCCCATCCAACCGCCCTTAGAAGGAAGGGGTTTTCAAAAATATGATTTGAAAATAATTTTAACATAATTGAAAACTCTTCCAATAGAAGAATATGAACTAGTTTAAGATAATTTTTGAAATAACTAGTTATAGATTCTTCAAAATCATGAAATTAAAACATATATTTCATGAAGTATGCATTTTACACAAAATTGACACTCAAGATATAAAGCTCATATAAAACTCATGAAAAATGAGCAAATACAAATAATGTGAGTGTATAAGAGTCATGTAAAAAGCATAAACATGGAAATAGACAATGAAGCTCATATGAAATTTCTTCTCAAAAACATAAAAATTATCAAAACTAAATATACTTCAAGATATATGTAGTTTAATTAAAACTAAAAGTATACGTACATATCTCAAATACAAATGAGTCCATAATAGAATTTGCATAAAAAGCAGGTGACTCAAGGGTATACATGTATATCTAAAGTTTTAAACAAAATTAACATATATATGAATCTAAACACATTATCATGAAAAACATGTACAAAATAGGGAATACAAGTTGAAATGTAAGAATCATCAAAAATAGGCTATACAAGCATTGATGCAAGTTTTAATGAATGCACATCTAAACATGTAATCAAAGCATGAAGTATAAAACGAAAACATAAACTAATATGATCATTTTGTAAACGCAAATGTCTTAGAGTTATGATATACATATTAAACTATAGTGAGAACATAAAAGATGGATCCAAATGAAAATGGATGTATCTCAATTACTACACATGTATGTCATAAGTCTAATTAACATGGCATTTAACATAATGAGCATTAAAACATGCATGCTAAAAATCAATAATCTAAAAGCATGTAAACATAATAAGGAGTTAGAGATAGTTACCAAAACTATTAAGGTTAATCTTTAGATCTCCAAACAATGGTGGTCCTCCTACCAAACGTCCCTTGAAAGTGATGCATTCAAAATTGTCACCATTTAGCTCGGAAGGCATCCATCATCAAGGCACCAATACCCTCACGTCAAGTGTGAGAGCCCACACCTACATAAAATAAAATAGGAATAGCTTTTGGTACCCACACTCTATTGGGTCTATGGGGGTTAGCTCCTTTCCTGACCCAAATAAATTTATTTGCAAAATTTGAATCATTTACTCTATCATAACAAAATTTTACAAGGTGGCCCTTTCGTCCACAATGTGTACAAGTGTACACATGAGCATACATAGTATCATATGTATGAGAATGAGAAGCATGTGTATGCCGTGTATGGTGTGCATGAACATGTGGTGCATGTTTCTTATGAAACATGGATTCTAATTTCTTGTGATGCATAGCACATTGGCTCAAAGTGGAACCCAAATAATCTACACTTTTCTTCAACATACATATATCATTATTAATACTTAAAGAAGAAGTTGAGCATGCAGCATATTTGTTAATAGAAGAGGAAGCAATAAGAACATGACAAACATGAGTATCAAAATCATTTTTCAAAGAAGAGTTTTCCTTTGAAACCAAATCTAGCTCTTTTGAAATTGAAGCAATTTATTTTCAAAGATTGGTTCTCTTTTAAAACAATTTCAAATTTTGAAGTCAAAGTCTCATTTTTCATCAAAACAATGTCACAATCATTTTTATTTTTCAAAATTTTGTTCATTTAGAACAAGGTCAAGCTGGGATTTCAATGAGTCCTTTTCATTTGAAATCTCGTCCATCTCTTGCAAAACCAAGTCAAGTTTTGAACACAAATCCTTATTTTCTTTATTTAATTTAATACTTTTCTTTTCAAAACTTGGTATTTTCAAGCAAGTTTTCACACACTAAAGATAGTTCTTCATTCAAAGCATCAGCATCTATATAATCATCACCTGAAGAACTAGCACTATCATCTAGTTGAGTATCTGAGTTTACCTTAAGGGAGTCATTTCCTTGGACCATGTAGCAAGCTTGGTTGGACTCATCTCCACTAGATTCCTCCTCCCCATATTTTGGCGTTTGAAACTTGGGAGATGTCAAAATATTTCACACTGCAAAGGCGGAATCAAAATGAGAAATCATAGATAAATATTCTTTGCTTAGAGTGCGTCTAAGTACTCTAGGGCTTATGCATTGTCCTCTATGTGCTTATTATTACTAAGATAAGATTTCTTAGTAGTGGTAAGGTAAACATGCATACCTAGGGTTTTAAGGTACATGGATATCTTAACTTTCCAAACATCAATGTTGGAAGTATCATACATGGGAGGGGTCATGAAGTCTATGAGTGTATAAATTATATGTGTGCAAATGCAATATTAGATTAGCAATCCAAGATCTCACTCCTAGGTGGTTAAACCTAATATCAGGAGTGTAGGCACTGATACCAATTGAAAATACACCTAGAGGGGGGTGAATAGGTGTATGTCTAATCAATGACAAATGATGCGGAATTAAAAACTAAATACAGCACACTTAGTGTAACAAAATAGTGCAGGCAAATTCTCGGTGAAGGGCTCTGGACTAACTCCTCTCTAAATTCCTCTAAACAAGAGTTGAGGTGCTATTTGAAGCTCTCTTAGTTTAACACAAGTATGGGCACACAAAATCAATACCAAGCATATATGTATGATATGAACAATATGAAATAATGCAAGGTATAAAAGAGAGATAGTTTAGAGATAGTGGATCAAACGTAAATACCAAGATATGTTTCGAGGTTTGAGCCACTGCTCTACGTCCTCGCCTTCACACAGAAGGATTTTCACTAATGCGTCCACACAAGACTTCCCACACAGAGAAACTCCACTGAGGATTTGAGTAATACAAACTTGGAGTACACAACTTCTCTCTCAAATAACAACCTCTACACAAGAGGCAAGCACTAAGCCACACAAGATTAACCTCTAAATAGAGGGATAGGGCACTAAGCCAAAAAACAATCACCTCTCACTAGAGGGATAAGCACAAAGCCAAACCAACCACAATCACCTTTACACTTAGAGGGATACCAACACAACCTCCACAATCACCTCTACACAAAAGGGATAACAACAGACACAAAGAAGGTTACAACTCTTGGTGATCACTATAGATCACAAACAACTCTAGGTGATTACTATAGACCACAAACCAATTTTCTCACAAAAAATAAGATTTTAAAAGATAGCATAGATAGATAGCTCAAGTGTGAGAAAATAAAGTGTTTGGAAAATAAATTACAAAGAAAAACACTTGAGAAAAACTCTAGAATGAAATAGAAATAAAGATAAAAACAATTTCCCAAAGACACTCTTTTTCTTTAATTCTTTAACACTTTAAAATAAATAAAGATAAAATCTTTTGGCACAAAAACTTTTTTAAAAACTTGCTGTTAAACACTTGTAAAGGTAGGAAAAATTGCTCCCTAAAAACTTATTAAAAACAACTCAAGAGAAGGCATATATATAGCCTCTCCAAAATCTGCCCGTTGGCAGTCCGGAAAGGTGAAAAATGACCTTCCGGTCGACCGGCGCAACGGTCATATTTATGACCGTTGTGCCTCCGGTCGACCGCCCGATCGACCGGCCACAGCCATCGGTCGACCGCCTGGTCGACCGGCCAGCACCCGAGAGTAGGGTGCTTTCAGTCGGTCCCGGCCTTCATGGCTGGCCATGTGCACATCCCTTGTGCAAATCGGTCGACCGTTCCGGTCGACCGACCACTGGTCCGGTCGACCGATAGTCAATCGAGCTGAGATTTTGGGGTATTGAAAACTTGTCTTTTTAATTTCAATAAATCCCATAAAATCACAAAAATTCCACAAAAATAAGTTCTTATAAGATCTTTGGATAACAAACATGTGTGATTAAAAATCAACACTTATTATAAACTATTTGAACCATTTTTGTGATATAGAAATTTAGCCTAAACACAAAATTAGTATTTTTCAAAAATCAAACTTTTGAAATGGAAACTCGTTTTCTCCAAAACTCATGTAAATATAAAAACATGATATTGAAACAAATTTGAAGCCTATTATATATGGATAGAATCCAATATACATATAAGATATATTTCGATGTTTTTGATATGAAATCCAAAACTGGTTAAACCAAAAATCAAACTTTAAACTTGTGTGTGTGTGAACTTGAGCATATCAATACTATCTATCTTTACACAAGATCTAAACAATCTTATGAAATCACCTAGAGGGGGGGTGAATAGGTGATAATGCTAATCAATGCACAATTAAAAATTTATGATGCAACAATCAACCCAAAATAAGACTAGAAGCCGAATATCCTGTGAAGGGCTCTGAACTCCTTCCTCGTGATTCCTCTTGATAAGAGTTTGAGGTGCGCAATGCAATCTTGTTGTATAGTATTTGATTGACAAAATGAATATGCAACAAGTGAATAAAGCAATGAATATATATAGAGCAAGAATTGAAGCAAGTAATTAAAGCAAGTAATTGAAGCAAGAATATAGTGTAAGAGATAAGAGCAAGTAAACCAAACGCAAACACCAAGAATTTTTCCGAGGTTCGAGCACCCAGCTCTACGTCCCCGCCTTCACCCAGAAGGATTTCTAACCACTATAACTTCACAAAGAGTTACAATCACACTGGAGTACCCAACTCCATAATCTCAAATACAAGTATTTCTTGGTGATCAAAAGACCACAAACTCTCTTTTACAAAAGCCTCTTTCCCTTACAAGAACCCTATAGAACAATGGTTAGAATTGAAGCTTAAATATTGTAAGTGGAAAAAGAAAAAGAACTTGAGAGAGTTTTGAAACTAAATCTTCAGGAATGAGAGATTCTTCAGCACAAAAACCAAGGACCAAACTCTTTTGAAAGCCTTTGAAAACTTTGAATATTTTGCCAATTGCTTGTTGTGTTTAAACATAACCCTAATCACCCCTATTTATAGGATAGAGCTAGGGTTTAAAGAGTAAACTCATATAATAGTAATTAGGAAGTATTTGACCCATAAAATATCCCCAAAATTCGTTTAGAAATAAAAAAGAATGAATTAAAACGTGTTTTTAAAAACTAGCCGTTATGGCAGAAAACCCACACTCGGTCGACCGGCCGGTCGACCGGGTTTCAAATAAAAAGAGCCGTTGCGGCCCCCGGTCGACCGCTCGGTCAACCACAACCGGTCGACCGAGTTTTCAAATAAAAAGTGCCGTTGCGGCCCCCGGTCGACCGCTCGGTCGACCGCAACAAACAGAGAGTAGCATGCTTACAGTTGGCCGAAGGTCAGTCGACCGCAATTGGGTCCGGTCGACCGCCCGTCGACCAGGAAACGTGCACACCTGCACGCACCCAACGGTCAAATTTCCGGTCGACCGGTCGGTCGACCGATCTGACCTGACATAGAGTCGGTCGACCGGCTCAGGTCAAAAGTTGAAATTGGAAAAGATTTTAAAGGGATTTTGATGGTTTTTCAAAATAGAACTTTTCTTTACCAGGTATAAAATACAAAATTGAGTTTATAGGTATTAAACTTTATTTATAAATATTTTGTATATATTTATAGGAGAATTTTTAGAAAAGACATGTGCGCAAAAACGCGTGTGTAGAAATATTGAGCTTCAACCTATCCATTACCCTTTAACAAAACTATAAAACTAAAATAAGACTAATGAAGTCACTTGAGCCAAACTGTATCTAATGCCATGCTTGACCTTCTCTTCTATGGTCATTCCTTCTAGTGCCTTTTGTCTTATTTGCTTCATGAACCAAGAAAGTCTTGCAAAAGCTAAACAATGGCCTTCAAAATAGTACTAACCTGAAACTCATCTTAAACAAACTTATTAGTACCTGATTGGTCAAAACAAGGTATATGAAGTTCTTGCACAAGAATTAGGTAGAAAAGATAAGGTTTAGAGTTAACTTTGGTTCTTGTTCAGTTCAAATATGTATTTGATATACCTTGTCCAATCTTCGCTATAGCATATAGCTATACCGAGTCGAACCACAAGGAGAGCTAGCGTTAGAAGCGTTACGATATGAGTGAGAAAAGGAAACGAGATTTCTTCTTTGTTAATTACACAAGTGCAAGAATTGTAGAAGAGATGGTGGATTGGTGCATTGTGGAAAAGAAATTAAAAGAATGAAGTGTGTTGTAAGGAAAAAAGTGCTAAAAGAAAGTGTTGTAAAAACTTTTGATAAGAAGATGCATGGCTAGCTTAACTTCACCTCATTGCTAACTTACTAACTCTATGTTGATTGCAAGATTGCCTCATATTGAATCATAGGCAATTTAAAGATAACTTGCATATTCAAGTGTTGTTTCCCTTTTGAAGACGAGTGTTCCTTTGTTGTTAACTTGAAGCCTCATCTTGAATCATAGGCTCTCTTAATAGATGTTCATTGAGGAACTCTAGGATTAGTACTCAATTAGTGCTAAGTTTAAAAGAATCAAAACTCTTTTGAACATTCAAAGCTTAACTACAAAGTTAGCTTGAAGTAAATGAGTTGATCTTGTTATACAAGTAACACATCCTTGGTGATCCATCCTTATGTTCCATCAAAGGCTCTTGTTCTTGACAAGGCTCTTATTAGAGGCACACATAATTCATATGGAGTTCTAACAAGCCATTACCAAAGGAGACAACTATACTTTCTTGGAATTCACAAGAAACTAGAATTATGCAAGAATTGAAATAGACAATCACCAAAAGAGATAGTAGTAGCTAGGTGAGTCTTAGCTAGCCATGAAACAAGAACTTAGCCCTCCATTAAACTAATAACAAAGCTACAATTCTTCTTAGAAAGCAAAGATCTAAAGCAATTCAACTAGAACTAGAAATCAAATGCAAGGAATTAAAGCAAATGAAAGAAAAGCATACTCAAGTCTTGCAAAGAGATGATGGAAGCTCCATTGATTAATCCTTTACACAAGAGTGTCACTCCCTTGGTACAAGCTCTCAAACTGAACTCTCTCTCTCTCTTTGTCTAGAACTCAAGGAGGAAGGAGATGAAGTCTAAAAAACTAGAACAAAATTACAACAATTCCCTATTTTCTTCTCTCTCTTCACTGGATCTCGTGCAGACCCTTGGCCACCTATTTATAGGCATTTCTGAGAAGCTTCTGGAGCCAATACCGTTGGCGCAAAATCCGAGGCCCAACCGTTTCAAAACGGCCGCAGATCCTCAAGATCTCCCAGATCCGGCGGCAGAATCTGGGCCGTTGAGCCCAGATTTTCTGGTGGGATTTGGTAGTTGGGTAGTTAGCCACGTGGTCTATCTGGATTCTCCAATTGGCGCGAGGATCTTGGTGAGATCTGATTTGAAATCTTGGCTCTTTTTGATTTAACCCCTTTAATTATCACTAATTAAAGTGATTAATGACTTTCTCTTTAAGGTGTGGATCTGCAAAAAATAGAGAAAATAGGGATTAAAATCACATTTAATATACAATATGCATGATATGAAGGTGGTATAAAATGCAAATATGTGTAACAATCACACCCCCATACCTAGCTTTTGCTCGTCCGAGCAAAACAAAGAAAAGAAAAGAAAAGAAAAACTATACTACCAGTTTTATTACACCACTTTCGCAGGTAACGCGATTGCACTGAGCATGTGCAACAAGCCGTTAAACCTCTAGGTTACCCTAGAGGAGGAGTGTTGTCTCCTGAGGGTTTTCAGCGGATTACACCCACAAAATCCATAAAGAAAGAAGACAAATGTTAGTGTTTTGAAAATTCATTTTGAACAAGAGACAAGTTTACAAACTATTTTTACAAAAATATAAGTGATCCTAGGTCATAAGTCCACCTATAATTATTCTTTCTTAAACTTAGTATCCATGTAAGATCTTGTTTTTAATTAAGGTAAGAATTCAAAATTGGATTGAATATTTTATCTTTCATAAAACCTAGATAGTATGCACACCGTGACAGTGAAGACTTCTGGGATTTCAACTCTAACCATCAAGACATTTATTTATTCTTTTTTTTTTTTCTTCTTCTTCCCTTAGTTTTCTTAGGCTTTCTAGTTCACCCATGTAGCGAGCCTATAACCGATGACTCCCAAACCAGATGGTTCTAGGGCACCAGATGAGAAAACATCCCTCGGGTTAAAGGACTCGAGTGAAAAAGGCCACAAAACTAAAAGGGATTTATTTATTTTATCACCGTTAGGCGTGAATAATCATGCTTCTTGAGGCACATTTATCCAGCTTAATAAGTGAGATCACTGTTAGGCGTGAGTAATCATGCTTCTTGAGGCACAATTTCCAGCTTAATAAGTGATCTTTTATTTATATATATATATATATATATATATATATATATATATATATATATATATATATTTTTATATATGTCTTTTTGGTCTTTGTCTTCATCCCAAGAAATGTGTAAGTGTAAAGTGCATATTATCTAAGGCAAAAAATTCAAGATAAAAATATCTCACCAATTTTACTTACTTAGCCTATAATCTCAAACAAGATCTATTATTTCAACTAGGTTTAAGATGTCATAATTAAGGCTTTCTTAATTCCTAAGATACATCTTAATTTTCTTAAAAATAGATTAAAACTTTGTCTCTTATTTCAAAAAGTTTTTATTTTTATATATTTTTTTTATATTTTTTTTTATTTTTCTAAAGAAAAGTAAAATCTAAAAATAAAGTGGAAAATCTAAAAAAAAATAAAATCTAAAAATAAAAGGCCTAAAAGAAAGTGAAAAAATCCTAAAAGAAAAATAAAAAGGTCTAAAAAGAAAGTGAAAAAATCCTATGTTAGCATCTACCCCCCATACCTATCTCATGCATTGTCCTCAATGTATGAAATATGAAATGATGCATGACATAGGTAAAGGATAAACTACTCCCTCTGTCGCTTAGGACCCGATGTGGTACTAGGTCCAGCCGATTGTGTTCTCCTCAATATCGCCTCCATCCCATCTAAACGAGAGGATTGCTCCTCTACCTTCTTCCTAAGCCTGACTTGACCCCGAAATATCCTCTTCATGCCTTTCAGATAGTAGACATGAAGGCGTTTGGTTCCGTTGGGGTTCTTGTCTCCAGAATTGGGGTTCATCTTCCTCCTTTAAACTTTCCTCCGAAGAGGACTCCACAGGGACAGTCTCAGGCAAGGCACTGGTTGTCCAGAGCGCCTGCAAGCAACTATTGTATGAGCTTGTGGGTCTCTCTAGCGTAATCGTCACTCTGTCAAATGTAGAAAAAACAGCGTCTGGTATGAAATGTTGACACAGACGTGTAATTAATATAGGATGAGAATACTTTGCACCCCGAGTGCGAGAGGAATTTTCAATAATTGAACGGAAGATAGTCCGATTCAAACAGACCGTGTGGTTCTGTGTCATCAAGTCATGAATAATCTGTAACACAGGTCTATTGAAGGAAGAGGTGTGTTCTATCCCTAGAATGTTTCGTTGGATCCAACGTCCAACGCAATGAATATTTCTGAATGTAGATTGGGCTTTGAGCCCACGATCCTGGACTGTGCAGCGTACACCCATGATGGTTAAGTAATCCATTAATGGCAAGGGGTCGCTAGGATGGGGATAAATGGGGGCATGAGTGATTTGTGCAAGAAGTGGAAGTGTGACCAAAATGTCACCAAATGGCATGTGAGATACAAATTGGTATGGGTCATGATTCACAGATGCATAATCTATTGAATTGTAAAAAGTGTTGACAAGATCGGGGCAATAAAATGCTTCATGCTCATTGTGATCAAACACCAAAGTGTACCAATTCCAAGCGCGGATTCGATCCACAAAATATGCCCATACCCCCCACTTTCATTAAAGAGTGCAGAAAAATCCCTCTCCACATATAAATTTGGGGCCATAATTGCTAAAGAAAGTAAAGTAAAGGATTTAAGAAGGGAAAATGCAAACCACCCCCGGAAATCGTGGGGGGAAATCCAAAACAGTAGTGCAGAAGGCACCCAAGATGTAGATTGGAAGAAATCACTCGGGATCTTCCACCAGCAGAGAAAATCAGCCGCGCAGAAGTTTGCTGAGCACCAGAGAAGGCTGAATAGCCGCAGATCGGCGGCTGGAAAGGGCTTTTTGCGGCAGAGTTGAAGAATCTGGTGAAGGGAATTTTTACAGAGGTCGAGTTTGGAAGAGGCTTCTCAGATCTGAAGGGATTTGGCGTTTGAGGAAGAAGAGGCAAGTAAAGAGGGTATTTATAGGGGTAGGTAAAAAGGGATGTCCAAATTTATCCCTAGATCAAAGTTAGAATTACAACCCTAGATCAAAGGATTTTGAATAGGAATGGAATCCTAGGGAAGAAAGAGAATCCTAAGGATGTGAAATTCTTTTCATGCTCAACAATCCCAAAAAAAATTTATTATATATTTTACAAAAAAATGTAAAAGAAAAAATATTTACAAGTGTGGTCCCTAAAATGATATTCAGGAGAATGCATGGGAAATTATACAAATGAAAATGTCACAAATAAACTGGGTCGTAAAGACCCAATTCGTGAATGTCGTGTGACAAGGAATCCGTGGTAAAAAATGGCTTGAGACGTTGACCGTTCACAGTGAATGTGTTGCCATTAGTCGGGTCAAGAATCTCAATTGCTCCGTGGGAAAAAACATTCTGAACAATGAAAGGCCCTGACCACCTGGTTCGCAGTTTACCAGGGAAAAGGTGGAGTCGAGAATTATACAACAGAACCTTTTGTCCGACAACAAAAATCTTCCTGTGAATGGATTTGTCGTGAAAAAGCTTGGTTCTGTACTTCGTGATCCGAGCGTTATCGTATACCTCGTTTCGTAATTCTTCAAGCTCGGATAGCTGCAGCTTCCTTAGAACACCGGCTTTATCCAAATCTAGATTCAGCTGCTTTAAAGCCCATAGTGCACGGTGTTCTAACTCAACGGGCAAGTGACATGGTTTTCCAAATATAACTCGGTATGGGGACATACCGAGGACAGTCTTGTAAGCGGTCCTGTATGCCCATAAGGCATCAGTCAGTTTGATGGACCAATCCTTACGATTCTGTCCTACAGTCTTCTCCAGAATGAGTTTTATCTGTCTGTTTGTTACCTCAACTTGCCCATTGGTTTGAGGATGATAAGCCGTGGATAGTTTATGAGTAATAGAGTATTTTCGCATCAAGGCTTCAAAAGCCCTATTGCAGAAATGACTCCCATTGTCGCTCAGTATCGCACGGGGGGCTCCGAAACGCGAAATGATGTTCTCTCTTAAAAACTTAATGACAACTTTGTTGTCATTTGTCCGTGTAGGAATCGCTTCAGCCCATTTAGAAACATAATCTACGGCTACCAAGATGTATTGGTTACCGTAGGACAGAGGAAAGGGTCCCATAAAATCGATGCCCCAGAGGTCGAAAATTTCGACTTCCAAGATGGGTGTTAGGGGCATCATGTTTCTTTGTGTAATACAACCCGTCATTTGACATCTATCACAAAGCTTGCAAAAGGTATAGGCATCCTTAAAGAGAGTGGGCCAATAGAATCCACTCTGAAGCACTTTTTCCGCAGTTTTCCGTGGACCAAAGTGTCCACCGCAAGCTAACTTGTGACAGAATGTCAAAACACTCTGATGTTCATCCTCTGGAAGGCATCTACGTATGATTTGGTCAGGACAGTATTTGAATAAATACGGTTCATCCCAAAAGAAGAACCGCATTTGTCTCAGAAAACGGTGTTTTTCTTGTCCTGACCAATGGGAAGGAATTTGCCTGGTAGCAAGGTAGTTCACTATATCGGCATACCAGGGCTCTCCACGTATCTCCAAAATATGCTCGTCAGGAAAATCTTCATTAATCGGTATTTTCTCATGAGGTGCATTCGGGATTCTTGACAAGTGATCCGCAACCACATTTTCAACGCCCTTTTTATCTTTTATCTCCAAGTCAAACTCTTGCAAAAGAAGGATCCATCGAATCAATCTTGCCTTAGCGTCCTTCTTTTGCATCAAGTACCTCAGGGCGGAGTGATCAGTAAAAATAATAGTTCTGGACCCTAGCAGATATGGTCGAAATTTCTCCAACGCAAAAACAACTGCTAAAAATTCCTTTTCAGTAGTCGTGTAATTGAGTTGGGCATCATTTAGCGTTCTGCTAGCATAATAGATCACATGCTGCCTATTATCAATACACTGTCCTAAAACAGCGCCTATAGCAAAATCTGAGGCGTCGCACATAATCTCAAATGGTTTGGTCCAGTCTGGTGCAGATATTATTGGTGCAGAGACAAGTCTATTCTTAAGCTCTTTCCACGACTTCCGACATTCCTCATCAAAGATGAAGGGTACGTCTTTCCCTAGGAGATTTGTCAAGGGTCTTGCAATGTTGCTAAACCCTTGAATGAATCTTCTATAAAAACCAGCGTGCCCTAAAAATGATCTAATGTCTTTTAGACATGTAGGTTCAGTGAGCTTCATGACGACTTCCACCTTGGACTTGTCTACCTCAATTCCTATTCTCGATTGTTGGCCCAAGGTTACAATCACCCTTGTTTAGTGTATTTTGATGATTACAAAACATATTAGTTATTTGTACTAATAACATTTGTTGTTTAAGTGTGTTTCAGGTTTATTATCATACTAGAAGTACTCTCACTCAAATACAAGGTTTTTGGACTCAAGACAATTCAATATGGGCTCTAGTTGCAATATTGAAGATCAAGTGAAGATAGCCCACCTTGAAGAATAGCCTTGAAGTCTTTTAGAAAGTTTGTAAGTTTAGATTGTTAAAGTTTGAATATAGGAAATTTGGCTCTAGGATTTGCACACACACTTGTTTCAAATATTTCCTGTGTTTTGAAAATGATTATTTCTAAGTTTTATGCCTTAGTTTATATATACATGTACCAAAGCTTTATATCTTGAAAATCTTGTTTAAAACATGTGTATAAACTATTTTCTGCATAATACTTAGCTATATGTATTTTTAAAATATGTCTCAAAATTTTTCTAACTCAAAAAAGCCCAGTTTTTCAGTTTCAGGCAACATCGGTCGACCGGCCCGGTCGACCGGAGCTGTGTCTGGACATGCACTGTTTGTGCATGTCCGTCGGTCGACCGGACCGGTCGACCGACGGAGAGCATTCTGATCTCGGGAATTTTCGGTCGACCGGACCGGTCGACCGGAAGAAGGAAACTGTGTTTCCTCCTTTTGGGTCGGTCGAACGGACCGGTCGACCGGGAGCCAACGGCTACTTCCAGCTAGGCTGGCGGTCGACCGGACCGGTCGACCGCCAAGCCTGCAACAAGGCAACGGCTCTTTCCTCTTTGGGCAGTTCTGAAAAACTGTTTTTGTTTCAGCTTTAACAGATTTTTGGAGATTTGTTGGGGAGCTTTTTCAGAGAAAAAAAGACAAAAAGAAATTGTTTTTAACCTATTTTTAAGCCTATAAATAGAGGAGAAGTCTCTCTTGCATATCACTTAGAAAAATCCTCAAGTTTTGGTGTTTTCAAAAGAGAAAAGAAAATTTGTTTAAAGCTTTCAATTCCTACTCTTTTAAGTCTGATTTTTCAGTTGTGTTTGATTACTCATATCACTCTACAACTGAAGTTTTCTCACCACACTTCATAGAGCTAAAAATCCTATACTCATTCTATAGTGAAGTTGTAATTCAAGTGAGAGTGTTTGTAAAAGAGTTTGAGAAAAGTGTAGTGATCTTGTTGTGATCACTTGGTTCTTGTAATCCTTTCCTTGTGGAGCAACCTCTTCGGTAGAGGTCCTTTGTACTCGGTGGAGCTCGGTGCTCGGTCTTCGGTAGACCAATTGTAAAGGCATCCTCGGTGGATAGTGGAAACCCTTCACGGAGGTGAAGGCGGGGACTAGAGCAAGTGTGCTCGAACCTCGAAACAAATCATCTTGTTTGGATTTCCTTTGCGTTATTCTTGTTTTCAATTTCTCTTGCTTTACATTGTCTTGAATTATTTGCTTGAGAACTAACCCTCTACTTGTCCAATCTTGTCTTGTTTACTTTACTTGCTATACTTGTTGTGTTACATTGTGTGCATTTCATTTCTCATCATCATACTTGGCATTGATCGATCACACCTCAATACAACACGGTTGCATTGCGCACCTCTAACCCATTTAAGGGGAATTGGGAGGAAGGAGTTCAGAACCTCGCAAGGGGTATTCGGCTCTTAGTCGTGTTTTGAGAGATCGTTGCATCACTCATTTAATTAAAGTTTAAAAAGATCATTAGATTAGCATTCACACCTATTCACCCCCCCTCTAGGTGTTTTTTCAATTGGCATCAGAGCTTGGACTCTAGGATTTGGTTTAACCACCTTAGAGAAGATCCTAATTTGCTAATCATTTCATTCACATTCATATAGTAAAAATGGCCGATGGAATTAAGACCCGTCCTAAGTTTGATGGACTTAACTTTCCCATATGGAAAGTTAAGATGACCGTGTTTTTGCAATCTCTAGGTAGCCGAGTTGCAAAGGCCGTGACTAAGTCCTTTAGTGTACCCCCCGGTGACGAATCCACTTGGTCCGAAATAGAGACTAAGGAATTCGATGCCAATGCCAAAACTCACTATGCACTTCTTCAAGCCCTAAATGATGATGACATAGCTAGGGTTATACATTGCAAGTCCGCATTTGAGATTTGGTCACACTTGATAGTCACTCATGAGGGGACCTCACAAGTAAAGAAGGCTAAGATTGACCTTCTTCGGTCTCAATATGAAACATTTAGCATGCAAGAAAATGAAACCATAGATGATATGGTTACAAGATTTACCAAGATTACTAATGGACTCTCTTCTTTAGGTGAAGATATCAACAATGATCAAAGAGTAAGGAAGATCATCCGGGCTCTTCCTCCTTCATGGGAAGTTAAAGCTACAACCTTGAAGGAACTCAACGACAACGAAGAGATGGAGCTCATAGGTCTCATTGGGAACCTCAAAACCCATGAGATGGAAAGGAAAGCAAGGGAGGATATGGCTCCTACCAAAAAGAAGACCATCGCCTTCAAGAGCCAAGCTACACACTCCGATGAAGATGATGAAGAAGAAGATGATGAGGAGCTCTCACTCCTTGTTAAGAATGTCCGGAGGATGTACAACAAGGTGAAGTACCAAGGTAGAAGAAGATGGCAAGGAGGCAAAGAAGAAAGAAAGATCACTTGTTTCAATTGCCAAAAGCCCGGACACATTGTTGCGGAGTGTCCGGACAAAGCTAAGCCCTCCACTTCAAAGAAGCCTTACAAGAAGAAGGCTATGAAGGCAACTTGGGATTCGGAGACCGAATCCGAGGAAGAAATAGACACCGCCAACATGTGCTTCATGGCTAATGAAGGCACAAGCAAGGTAACCTCTTCCCCTTCTCATGATAATGAACTTTCTATGGATGTGTTAGAAGAAGCTTTTGTTGAGTTATCTCAAAACTATGATTTCTTAAAGAAAAAGTATCTTAAAATGAAAAAGGATAATGAATCTTTAAGTCTTCAAGTTTTTACTCTTACAAAAGAAAAAGATGATTTGGTTTCCACTTTGGCCACTACTAAAAATGATTTTGAAAAATATAAGATTTCATGCAAAGGTAAGGCCCCACTAATTGATTCTAATGAAGTTTCTATGCTTAAGGAAAGATTAGACTCATTAAGTGTTATTTTGAAAAATTGTGAATTTAACAAGAAGAAAATTGAGGCTATGTTTCCTAAGAAACAAGCCCCAAAGAAAAATGCTCATGCTCATGTTCATGCTACACAACCTAAACAACATGGCAAAACCCCAAAACATGCTCACACTACATATACACATCATGCTTTCATGTATAGAAAAGTGTACTCATGTTCACATTGTGGGCGGAAAGGACACTTAGCTAATTTTTGTTATGATAGACTAAGTGCATCACATCATAATGTTTGGGTTCGTAACACTAACTTTCAAGGACCCAAGAAAGTTTGGGTACCAAAGTCAACAATTATTTTAAATGATGTAGGTACTTTCCAAAGCCTAACGACGTAGAGGTTTGTGGTATCTTGATAGCGGTTGCTCAAGGCACATGACTTGGGACATCAACAACTTTGCAACCCTATCAAGATATCATGAAGGTGGCACCGTCACCTTCGGAGATGACGCCAAGGGTAAAATCATCGGTATTGGTAATGTAAAACTTGGCACCTCTCCTTTAATTGAAAATGTAGTTTTAGTTGATGGCCTCAAGCATAATCTCTTGAGTGTTAGTCAACTTTGTGATAAAGGTTTTGATGTAGTTTTTGATAATGTTTCTTGTAAAGTAATTGATAGAACTTCTAATGTTTGTGTATTTTCCGGTTTTCGTGAAAGCAATGTTTATATGATTGATATGTTGAATATGTCTTGTAATATTACTTGTTTGAAAGCCCTCGATGATGACTCTTGGTTGTGGCATAGGAGATTAGGGCATATTTCTTTTGATCATATTTCTAGATTAAATTCAAAGGAAATGGTGAAAGGTATTCCATGCTTGAATTTTGAAAAGGACCGAGTTTGTGACGCATGTCAATTTGGGAAACAAACTAAGTCTTCTTTTAAGTCAATTAAGGATATCATGACATCACGTCCTTTGGAATTAATCCATATGGATCTATTTGGCCCAACACAAACCAAAAGTCTAAGTGGGAATAGATTTGCTTATGTTTTGGTTGATGATTTTTCAAGATTTACATGGGTTTTCTTTCTTGAACACAAAAACCAAGCATTTTCGTATTTTCAAACTTTTAAGAAAAGAGTTGAAAAAGAAAAGGATTCTTTGATTTTGAGAATAAGAAGTGATAGAGGAGGTGAATTCATTAACCAACCCTTTACCACTTTTTGTGATGAACATGGAATAAAGCATGAACTTTCTTGTCCTAGAACTCCACAACAAAATGGAGTAGTTGAACGGAAAAATAGAACATTACAAGAGATGGCTAGGACAATGCTAAGTGAATATGGTCTACCACATTATTTGTGGGCCGAGGCCGTTAATACATCATGCTACATATCTAATCGCGTTTTCTTGTGTAAAAATACTACTAAAACCTCTTTTGAAATGTACTTTTCTAGAAAACCAAATGTTTCTTATTTCAAAGTTTTTGGATGCAAATGTTTTGTTTTAAATACAAAAGATAATTTGGGAAATTTGATCCTAAATCTTATGAGGCTATTTTTGTAGGTTACTCAAATACTAGTAAGGCTTATAGAGTTTTCATTAGATCATCATTGACTATTGAAGAGTCTATTCATGTTAAGTTTGAGGAATCTAACAAGTTTGTTAAGAATGTTGTAGAAATAGATGCATTGGATGAAGGCATGGAGAAAGTGACCTTGGAGGATGCTTCTACTATGGGAGACAAACCAAAGGATGATGAAGGAAGCAAAGCTAAAGTGGAAGAGGCACAAGGGAATGAAAATCAAACACATGAGGTGGAGCCTACTCAACCACTACCAAAGGATTGGAGATACAATCCGCATCATCCCAAGGACCTCGTCATAGGTGAAGTATCAAAAGGGGTAACTACTCGCTCTAGACTTCATGACTATTGTGGTAACTATGCATTCATTTCTCATATTGAACCCAAAAATATGCTCGAAGCCGAGGCCGATTCATATTGGTTGCTAGCCATGCAAGAGGAGCTCAATCAATTTGAGCGCAACCAAGTTTGGCACCTTGTTCCTAGGCCCCACGATAGACCAACAATTGGTACTAAGTGGATCTTTAAGAACAAGTTGGATGAATCGGGTAATGTAGTTAGAAACAAGGCTAGGTTAGTTGCCCAAGGTTACACTCAAATCGAAGGAATCGATTTTGAAGAAACCTTTACACCCGTAGCACGGCTTGAAGCCATACGGATGACACTAGCATTTGCCTCATATAAAGATTTCAAATTATTTCAAATGGATGTTAAAAGTGCTTTTCTAAATGGATTTATTGAAGAGGAGGTGTATGTTGAACAACCCCCGGGTTTGTTGATCCTACACATCCGGATTTTGTTTTTAAATTAGATAAAGCTCTTTATGGTTTAAAACAAGCCCCTAGGACTTGGTATGAAAGACTTTCTTCATTTTTAACTTCAAATGGTTTTAAGAAAGGTAAAATTGATACAACTTTGTTTACAAAACATGTAGAAAAGGATATTCTTATTGTACAAATTTATGTGGATGATATTATTTTTGGTTCTACTAATGAATCTCTTTGCCAAGCTTTTGAATCATGCATGAAGGATGAATTCGAAATGTCTATGATGGGGGAACTCAACTATTTCCTTGGACTCCAAATCAAGCAAAGGAAGGATGGGATCTTCATCAATCAAGCCAAGTACACAAAGGAACTAATTAAAAGGTTTGGGCTTGAAGGATCAAGAGTAAGCAAAACTCCCATGGCAACAACTACAAAGCTTGACAAGGATGAACAAGGTAAAAGTGTAGACATTAAATTATATCGTAGCATGATTGGTAGCTTGCTTTATTTGACGGCTAGTAGGCCGGATATTATGTTTTCCGTTTGTCTTTGTGCACGTTTTCAATCTTGTCCTAAAGAATCTCACATAATTGCGGTTAAACGCATAATTAGATACCTTAAGGGCACTATTGAAATGGGTTTATGGTATCCTAAAACCGGATTATTTGAAATGAAGAGTTTTTCGGATGCCGACTATGCGGGTTGTAGGGTAGATAGGAAGAGCACAAGTGGAACATGTCAATTCTTAAGTAATTGTCTTGTATCTTGGTCTTCCAAAAAGCAAAATTCGGTAGCCCTATCAACCGCCGAGGCGGAGTATGTTGCAGCCGGAGCTTGTTGTGCACAAGTTCATTGGATGAAACATACTCTCCTTGACTATGATTTACACTTTGATCATGTTAAAATATTTTGTGATAATACTAGTACTATTCACATGACAAAGAATGCAAATCAACATAGTAAAACCAAACACATTGACATTAGGTATCACTTTCTTAGAGATCATTATGAGAAAGGTGATATTGATATTGATTATGTTTCTACCGATTTTCAACTTGCCGATATTTTTACTAAACCTTTAGACTATGCTAGATTTTCATTTATTTGTGGTGAGTTGAATGTTTGTATTATGGATTCTTAAAATTAAAAATTGTTTTTCAATTGTTTTGTTTTAACCCTTTTTTATGTATGACAAAAAGGGGGAGAATAAGCTTGTTGATATTTGGAAAATAAGTGTTTAAGTTTAAACTTTCTAAGTTTGATACTATTTGAGTTTCATTTCATGAAGAAAAAGGAAGTTTGATACTATTTAAGTTTTGGACAAAAACTATTGTTTGTTAAATGCTTTATGTATGCTTACATAGCTTTTCATATTCATGATAAATACATAGCATTGTTTGAGGGGGAGCTTTCCAAGCTTTTCCTCCTTTATTTGTTTCAATAACTTATATGTTTTGTCATCATCAAAAAGGGGGAGATTGTTGGCCCAAGGTTACAATCACCCTTGTTTAGTGTATTTTGATGATTACAAAACATATTAGTTATTTGTACTAATAACATTTGTTGTTTAAGTGTGTTTCAGGTTTATTATCATACTAGAAGTACTCTCACTCAAATACAAGGTTTTTGGACTCAAGACAATTCAATATAGGCTCTAGTTGCAATATTGAAGATCAAGTGAAGATAGCCCACCTTGAAGAATAGCCTTGAAGTCTTTTAGAAAGTTTGTAAGTTTAGATTGTTAAAGTTTGAATATAGAAAATTTGGCTCTAGGATTTGCACACACACTTGTTTCAAATATTTCCTGTGTTTTGAAAATGATTATTTCTAAGTTTTATGCCTTAGTTTATATATACATGTACCAAAGCTTTATATCTTGAAAATCTTGTTTAAAACATGTGTATAAACTATTTTCTGCATAATACTTAGCTATATGTATTTTTAAAATATGTCTCAAAATTTTTCTAACTCAAAACATCCCAGTTTTTCAGTTTCAGGCAACATCGGTCGACCGGCCCGGTCGACCGGAGCTGTGTCTGGACATGCACTGTTTGTGCATGTCCGTCGGTCGACCGGACCGGTCGACCGACGGAGAGCATTCTGCTCTCGGGAATTTTCGGTCGACCGGACCGGTCGACCGGAAGAAGGAAACTGTGTTTCCTCCTTTTGGGTCGGTCGACCGGACCGGTCGACCGGGAGCCAATGGCTACTTCCAGCTAGGCTGGCGGTCGACCGGACCGATCGACCGCCAAGCCTGCAACAAGGCAACGGCTCTTTCCTCTTTGGGCAGTTCTGAAAAACTGTTTTTTGTTTCAGCTTTAACAGATTTTTGGAGATTTGTTGGGGAGCTTTTTCAGAGAAAATAAGACAAAAAGAAATTGTTTTTAACCTATTTTTAAGCCTATAAATAGAGGAGAAGTCTCTCTTGCATATCACTTAGAAAAATCCTCAAGTTTTGGTGTTTTCAAAAGAGAAAAGAAAATTTGTTTAAAGCTTTCAATTCCTACTCTTTTAAGTCTGATTTTTCAGTTGTGTTTGATTACTCATATCACTCTGCAACTGAAGTTTTCTCACCACACTTCATAAAGCCAAAAATCCTATACTCATTCTATAGTGAAGTTGTAATTCAAGTGAGAGTGTTTGTAAAAGAGTTTGAGAAAAGTGTAGTGATCTTGTTGTGATCACTTGGTTCTTGTAATCCTTTCCTTGTGGAGCAACCTCTTCGGTAGAGGTCCTTTGTACTCGGTGGAGCTCGGTGCTCGGTCTTCGGTAGACCAATTGTAAAGGCATCCTCGGTGGATAGTGGAAACCCTTCACGGAGGTGAAGGCGGGGACTAGAGCAGGTGTGCTCGAACCTCGAAACAAATCATCTTGTTTGCGATTGCCTTTGCGTTATTCTTGTTTTCAATTTCTCTTGCTTTACATTGTCTTGAATTATTTGCTTGAGAACTAACCCTCTACTTGTTCAATCTTGTCTTGTTTACTTTACTTGCTATACTTGTTGTGTTACATTGTGTGCATTTCATTTCTCATCATCATACTTGGCATTGATCGATCACACCTCAATACAACACGGTTGCATTGCGCACCTCTAACCCATTTTAAGGGGAATTGGGAGGAAGGAGTTCAGAACCTCGCAAGGGGTATTCGGCTCTTAGTCGTGTTTTGAGAGATCGTTGCATCACTCATTTAATTAAAGTTTAAAAAGATCATTAGATTAGCATTCACACCTATTCACCCCCCCTCTAGGTGTTTTTCATCGATATCTTGTGCCCAAGTACAATTCCTTGCTTGACCATGAAATGACACTTTTCCCAGTTAAGTGTCAAATTCTTTTCCATACATCGTTGCAAAACCAACTTCAGATGGTACAGGCACTGCTCAAATGAATCCCCATATATCGAAAAGTCATCCATAAAAATTTCTAAAAATTTCTCCACCATGTCCGAGAACAGGCTCAACATGCAACGTTGAAACGTTGCTGGAGCATTGCAAAGGCCGAAGGGCATCCTCCGGTATGCAAATGTTCCAAACGGACAGGTGAAGGTTGTCTTATCTTGGTCCTCGGGAGCAATTGGGATCTGATTATATCCTGAATATCCATCCAGGAAACAGTAATACTCGTGCCCCGCCAATCTCTCCAGCATCTGATCAATGAATGGAAGAGGAAAGTGATCTTTACGTGTGGCGGTGTTCAATTTCCTATAATCAATACAAACTCGAATCTTCGTTGGAAGACGTGTTTGTATCAATTCTTTATTCTCATTCTCCACCACCGTAAAGCCAGCTTTCTTAGGCACAGCGTGAACAGGACTTACCCATTGACTATCGGATATGGGATATATGATCCCATTGTCTAAGAGTTTCAGAATCTCCGATCTAACAGCTTCTTGCATAATTGGGTTAAGTCTCCGCTGTGGGTCTCTTTTAGGCTTAGCATCTTCCGTCAAGTGAATTCTATGTTGGACAATGGAAGGACTAATCCCCTTGATATCAGCCATAGTCCAACCAATGGCTTCTCTATTTTCCCTTAACACAGTCAAAAGGTCCTCTTCTTGTTGTTCCGTAAGATTGGATGCAATTATTACCGGAAAGGATTCTTTTTCATCCAAGTACTTGTACTTGAGATGACCAGGAAGAACCTTAAGCTCAGCAGAAGGGACTAGATCTATAACTGGTTGCTCATGGTGCAAGGGAAGAATAGGGGTGGAATTAGTAGTCCTTTCAACATTTGATCCAACAATTTGATCAAGAGTTAGATCATCAGATTCTAACTCAATTCCTCTTCAGATTCATATTCCATCTCCTCCACGTGTTCGCTGGTTAATCCTTCTATCAAGTTAACATCAAAAGAGTCATTCTCCACATCCCTTGGCTGCTTCCCCAGACGGAAGACATTCACCTCCTTCGTCATATCTCCGAATGTCAGCCGCATCGATCCATTTCGACAGTTGATGATCGCATTCGCGGTGGCTAAGAAAGGACGTCCTAGAATGACAGGTGTTTGCGCTCTGTGATTATGTACGGGTTGTGTTTCAAGAACAACAAAGTCAACGGGGTAAATAAATTCCCCCACCCGTATTAAAACATCCGTAATTTCCCCCTTGGGAATCTTAACAGAGCGGTCAGCCAATTGAATAGTCATCTGGGTTGGACGAAGGTTGCCTAACCCTAACTGCTGGTACACGGAAAAGGGAAGAAGATTGATGCTTGCGCCCAAGTCTAGCAAAGCCCTATTTACAGTGGTCTGCCCTATGATACAAGAAATGGTTGGGCTCCCTGGATCTTTGTACTTCACAGGGATTGGACCATTAAGCAATTCACTCAGGTTGGAAGCCAAGAAGACTTTCTTAGGGACATTTGCTTTTCTCTTTTTAGTACACATCTCTTTCAGAAACTTGGCGTAAGATGGGACCTGTTGAATAGCATCTAAGAGAGGGACATTGATTTGTACTTGGTTAAATATCTCTCTTATCTTCTCCATGTGAGCATTATTCTTATGATTTGTAAGCCTATTTGGGAATGGGACAACAGGCTTATAAGTTTGCTCATCAACTTTCTCTTTTCCTTTAGACTGGGATGTGGATGGTTGTGAACTCGAAGAAGGACTATTTTGCACAGGTAGAATTGGAACAGAAGGTGATGGTTTTGACACAGGTTTTGGAGACTGATTTGAGACTTTGTTGTCTACTTGTTTTCCAGACCTAAGGATTTGAATGGCTTGGCATTGGCTTTGGCTGGGTCCCAAGTCTTCAACTTCGTGCAGAGGAAAATGAGCTTTGGGATTAGGCACAGGTTGGCTAGGCAGCATTCCTTTTTGCCTTTCAGTTAGGGAATTAGCCAACTGTCCTATTTGGATTTGTAATTTATTCATATCCTGCTGCTGATTGTTCATCATTGCAGCTTGGGTCTTAGACAAGGTTTCAATCATTTTCTCCAATTCGGAAATTTTCTTATCTGAAGGATTGGGTGGTTGATGCTGTTGTTGTTGTTGATACTGGGGTTGAAAATTAGCTTGATATGGCACAGAATTTTGATATGGTTGGAATCTGGGTGGACTCTGATATGAATTGAAATTTGGTGGGTTTTGGTGGTAAGTCGGTGGATGAGACTGAGACTGAGCAGGGTATTGTTGTGGAAATGGCTGTCTCTGCTGCTCAGTACTAGACTGACTCCAAGAAAAGTTCGGATGGTTTCGCCACCCCGGATTATAGGTTTTGGAGTAAGGATTGTAAGTGGGTCTGGTGTACATGGCATTCGTATTCTCCTGAAAATTTTGAGAGTAATACACTGGACACTCTTCCAACACATGATTCAAATCATGGCAGTAAGTACAACCCGGGTGGATTATAGGTGCAGGGCTAGCCATAGGTGATGGGCTAGCTGCTGATGATGGGTTGACTTGACTAACAACAGAATTTTCCCTGGATTCTAGCAATTCAATCCTCTTCATCAACTGAGTTATTTTAGCTTCTGCAGCTATCGAGGATCCTATAGAATGTAAACCAGTTCTGAAAGTTGTGGGTGTGGGTTTCTCAGGACATGACTCCCACTGGATTGTCTTTTCAGCTAAAGCCTCAAAAAGATCCCAACCCTGATCTTCATCCTTCTTTAAGAATTCTCCTTGACACATGGTTTCAAGGAGAGTCTTAGTCTGATAATCAAGCCCATCATATAAAATCTGGCACTGGCGCCATTTTTCTATATCGTGATGGGGACACAGGGCTACTAGGTCTTTGAAGCGCTCAAAATACTTCCAAAATGGTTCATTGGCTTCTTGTTTGAATTGCATTATATTCTTCCTCATAATGGCTGTCTTATGAATAGGATAGAACTTTTTAAGAAAGACCTTAACAAAATCATCCCAAGAAGAAATTGAGCTGACAGGAAGATTGTACAGCCACTTCTTAGCGATATCCTTAAGTGCAAAGGGGATGAATCTAAGTCTGACAGCATCATCGGTAAGCTGGGAAATCCTCATCATAAGGCATACTTCTTCAAACTCTCGGATGAAGAAGTATGCATCCTCAGATTCAAGGCCATGGAATCGTGGAAGTGTGTTTATGAACTGGGGCTTCAACTCAAAATTACTTCCATTTGTGTTCGGGAGGAGAATACAAGATGGCAATGATGTGCGAATAGGATAGAACTTGTCCTGCAACGACACGTTGTTCGTCATGACTGGAATTGTGTCGAGTGGTGGTGTATGTGGCAGTGTAGAAACTCTCACAAGCCTAGCAGAATCTGGGTCCCGAAACCACTCTTGCATACAATTACAGTCAACGTGCACCTTTCAGTCAAGCGGAAAATGAAAAATAACAATCAAGAAAAAAGAAAAATCAATCCAAGCTTTCTAGGTTTCCTGGACCTAGACGACTCCTAACGATAGATTGTCCACAGGAGGTTCGGTGTAGACTCTGACTATAAGCAAATCGGCTAGGGAAGGGTAAAGTTGTTGGGAGGTTTTCCGTCCGAAGACGTTCCTTAATTAAGTAACCAACAACCTTCGAGTTTTCGGCCCTCAACCCCTTTCCTAGACACCGATTTTACAAAAGTCACTTTCCAACACTTTTCCCCCTTAGGATAATCTCCTAAGTGAGTCCGGATGTCCCTAGGGCCAGCGTCTAGCAATTTTTATTTAGAAGCTTAGGATTGTGAGTACGTGGGGAAAATGGTTTGTGGGCTAAGGAAGGGGTGATAAAATCCCCACCTTATCTTTTTTATGGGATTTGCCCTTAGAATCAATTAGTGCAAGTGTACGATATCAACAAACAAGGGTCACTCAAAGCGGAATTAAATCAAACAATGAGTGAGTCCTAGTCTATATGCTATGCTTACGTACCTTGTCCCACGCACTCTTCAACAGTAAATGTAAAATAATTGAAAGACACGTGCCTAGAGATGCAAATGTCTAAACAATTTTTTTAACAATTACAACCAATTTTTTACTGTTGATTAGCAGATAATAGGTGAAGAATACAAGATTTTATGTATAGCAGCAACTGTATTTTGCAGAGAAGCAAGCCCTGCAGAAAACTGATCAGTAGTGAACTCCTCTTTGCCGCAATTCTGCGGCAAAAGCCAAGAATTTGCGGCAATTTGGAGGGATCCTGGTCTCTGCTTTCGAGAGCAGAGGCCCAGGTCCGCTTATATGTTACTGCAATGCAAGATTTTCTGTTTCTTCAACCTGTACCTGCAACAGAGAAGAATTATCGTTTAGTTTCTCACTTTCAAAGCAAATACCGTTGCTCTCCCCGGCAACGGCGCCAAAAATTGATTGGTCAAAACAAGGTATATGAAGTTCTTGCACAAGAATTAGGTAGAAAAGATAAGGTTTAGAGTTAACCTTTGGTTCTTGTTCACTTCAAATATGTATTTGATATACCTTGTCCAATCTTCGCTATAGCATATAGCTATACCGAGTCGAACCACAAGGAGAGCTAGCGTTAGAAGCGTTACGATATGAGTGAGAAAAGGAAATGAGATTTCTTCTTTGTTAATTACACAAGTGCAAGAATTGTAGAAGAGATGGTGGATTGGTGCATTGTGGAAAAGAAATTAAAAAGAATGAAGTGTGTTGTAAGGAAAAAAGTGCTAAAAGAAAGTGTTGTAAAAACTTTTGATAAGAAGATGCATGGCTAGCTTAACTTCACCTCATTGCTAACTTACTAACTCTATGTTGATTTCAAGATTGCCTCATATTGAATCATAGGCAATTTAAAGATAACTTGCATATTCAAGTGTTGTTTCCCTTTTGAAGACGAGTGTTCCTTTGTTGTTAACTTGAAGCCTCATCTTGAATCATAGGCTCTCTTAATAGATGTTCATTGAGGAACTCTAGGATTAGTACTCAATTAGTGCTAAGTTTAAAAGAATCAAAACTCTTTTGAACATTCAAAGCTTAACTACAAAGTTAGCTTGAAGTAAATGAGTTGATCTTGTTATACAAGTAACACATCCTTGGTGATCCATCCTTATGTTCCATCAAAGGCTCTTATTCTTGACAAGGCTCTTATTAGAGGCACACATAATTCATATGGAGTTCTAACAAGCCATTACCAAAGGAGACAACTATACTTTCTTGGAATTCACAAGAAACTAGAATTATGCAAGAATTGAAATAGACAATCACCAAAAGAGATAGTAGTAGCTAGGTGAGTCTTAGCTAGCCATGAAACAAGAACTTAGCCCTCCATTAAACTAATAACAAAGCTACAATTCTTCTTAGAAAGCAAAGATCTAAAGCAATTCAACTAGAACTAGAAATCAAATGCAAGGAATTAAAGCAAATGAAAGAAAAGCATACTCAAGTCTTGCAAAGAGATGATGGAAGCTCCATTGATTAATCCTTTACACAAGAGTGTCACTCCCTTGGTACAAGCTCTCAAACTGAACTCTCTCTCTCTCTCTTTGTCTAGAACTCAAGGAGGAAGGAGATGAAGTCTAAAAAACTAGAACAAAATTACAACAATTCCCTATTTTCTTCTCTCTCTTCACTGGATCTCGTGCAGACCCTTGGCCACCTATTTATAGGCATTTCTGAGAAGCTTCTGGAGCCATAACCGTTGGCGCAAAATCCGAGGCCCAACCGTTTCAAAACGGCCGCAGATCCTCAAGATCTCCCAGATCCGGCGGCAGAATCTGGGCCGTTGAGCCCAGATTTTCTGGTGGGATTTGGTAGTTGGGTAGTTAGCCACGTGGTCTATCTGGATTCTCCAATTGGCGCGAGGATCTTGGTGAGATCTGATTTGAAATCTTGGCTCTTTTTGATTTAACCCCTTTAATTATCACTAATTAAAGTGATTAATGACTTCTTCTCTTTAAGGTGTGGATCTGCAAAAAATAGAGAAAATAGGGATTAAAAATCACATTTAATATACAATATGCATGATATGAAGGTGGTATAAAATGCAAATATGTGTAACAATCAGTACCAATATAGCTCTTAAGTGTTTTGTTATCATCAAAACTCTAAATAAATGGAGAGTGTAACCTCTTGGGCCAACAATCTCCCCCTTTTTGATGATGACAAAACAAATAGGCTATATAAACAAGATAAAAGAGAGGTGAAAACTCCCCCTCAAATTATGCTATATTAAACAAGTAAAAGCAATTTGAATTGCAATCAAAAACCATGAGACTAAGAATCATAAGTCATAAAACACACACTTGAAAACACAAAACCATATAAACTTAGAACTCATATACAAGAATTCATAAAAACACACTTTGCAAAAACTTGCAAAAACTAAAACCATACGCATATTATACTTCTCCCCCTTTTTGTCATACATCAAAAAGGGATAAAGAAACAAAAAAAACAAGTCTATTCAATAACACAAACATTAAGTTCACCACATATAAAGGAAAATCTATCAAAATCAAGTGGTTTAGTGAAAATATCGGCAAGTTGCAAATCCGAAGAAACATAATCAGTATCTGTATAATCTTTCTCAAAATGATCTCTAAGAAAGTGATATTTAATCTCAATGTGCTTAGTCTTACTATGTTGATTTGCATTTTTAGTCATATGAATAGTACTAGTATTATCACAAAATATTTTTATATTTTCATAATGCAAATCATAATTAAGGAGAGTATGTTTCATCCAAAGGCTTTGTGCACAACAAGCCCCCGCCGTAACATACTCCGCCTCGGCGGTTGAGAGGGCTACCGAATTTTGTTTCTTAGAGGACAATGAAACAAGACAATTACCAAGAAATTGACATGTCCCACTAGTACTCTTTCTATCCACTCTACAACCCGCATAGTCAGCATCCGAATAACTCGTCATTGAAAAATCTTCGATTTTCAGATACCAAAGACTCATTCCAATTGTGCCCTTAATATAACGAATGATGCGTTTTACCGCAATAAGATGAGACTTGGAATCTATCACAAAGACACACACTAAACATGATATCCGGCCTACTTGCCGTTAAATACAATAAACTACCAATCATGCTTCTATATAACTTAATGTCAACACATTTACCTTGGTCATCCTTATCAACTTGGTTGTAGTTGCCATGGGAGTGTTGCAAACTTTCAAGCCTTCAAGTCCAAATTTCTTTATGAGTTCCTTCGCATACTTGGCTTGACATATGAATATCCCATCCCGCATTTGCTTGATTTGGAGTCCAAGAAAGAAGTTTAATTCACCTATTGAAGACATTTCGAATTCACGTTGCATACACTTTTCAAATTCCTCACACAAAAGCTCATTTGTAGAACCAAAAATTATATCATCAACGTAAATTTGTACTATGAGAATGTCATTATCAACATGCTTAGTAAATAATGTTGTATCTACTTTGCCTTTAACAAAATCTTTTGAAAGAAGAAAACTAGAAAGCCTTTCATACCAAACTCTAGGAGTTTGCTTCAATCTATACAAAGCTTTATCAAGTTTAAAAATAAAATTAGGATGAACATGATCAACAAAATTGGGAGATTGCTCAACATAAACTTCTTCATTTAAAACACCATTTAAAAATGTACTTTTCACATCCATTTGAAAAAGTTTAAAATTTTTAAAAGATGCAAAAGCTAGTGTCATCCGTATGGCTTCAAGCCGTGCTACGACTGCAAAGGTCTCCTCAAAGTCAATTCCTTCAACTTGAGTGTAACCTTGGGCCACTAACCTTACTTTATTTCTAATAACATTTCCTGACTCATCCATCTTATTCCTAAAAATCCACTTAGTACCAATTATTGGTCTATCATGGGGTCTAGGAATAAGGTGCCAAACTTGGTTGCGCTCAAATTGATTGAGCTCTTCTTGCATAGGTAGCAACAAATATGAGTCACCCTCGGCTTCGAGGATATTTTTGGGTTCAAAATGAGAAATTAATGCAAAGTTACCACACAAGTCATAGAGTTTGGAGCGTGTTGTTACCCCTTTAGATACATCACCTAAGATGAGTTCCTTGGGATGATTTGTAATGTATCTCCAATCTTTAGGAAGCGGTTGAGAGCTATCCTCATTATCCTTTTGAACTTCACCAATTGATTCTTGCTTTTCTTCTTAAATGGGTGAGTCCTTCAAGGATAGCTTCTCCATGTCCTCTTCTAATGGGTCAATCTCTACAACATTCTCAACAACAACATTAGTTTCTTCAAATTTAACATGCATGGATTCTTCAATGGTAAAAGAAGATTTATTGAATACTCTATAAGTTTTGCTAGTAGTAGAATATCCAACAAATATTGCTTCATAAGCCATAGCATCAAATTTACCCAAGTTATCTTTAGTATTCAAAACAAAATACTTGCATCCAAAAACTCTGAAATATGAAACATTTGATTTTCTTAAATGATAAATTTCAAAAGAGGTTTTGAGAGAATTCTTACACAAATAAATACGATTTGATATGTAGCATGCGGTGTTTACGGCCTCGGCCCATAAATATTAAGGGAGGTCATATTCACTTATCATAGTGCTAGCCATCTCTTGAAATATTCTATTCTTCCTTTCAACTACTCAATTTTGTTGTGGAGTTCTAGGATATGACATTTCATGCTTAATTCCCTTTTCATCACAATAAGTCATAAAGAGTTGGTTAACAAACTCACCACCTCTATCACTTCTTATTTTCAAAATCGAAAAACCTTTTTCTTTTTCAACCCTTTTTCGAAAAGTCTTAAAATGTGAAAAAGTTTGATCTTTGTGTTTCAAAAAGAAAACCTAAGTAAATCGGGAAAATCATCAACCAAAACAAATGCATATCTACTACCATTTAAACTTTTAGTTTTAGTTGGTCCAAAAAGATCCATGTGAATTAATTCTAATGGCCTAGTTGACATGATATCCTTGATTGGCTTGAAAGAAGACTTGGTTTGTTTTCCAAGTTGGCACGCACCACAAATGCGGTCTTTTTCAAACTTCAAGCAAGGAATATCCTTTACCAATTCCTTAGAATTAATCCTAGTAAGATGATCAAAGGATGCATGTCCTAATCTTCTATGCCAAAGCCAAGAAGTTTCATCAAAAGCATTCAAGCATTTAGTAGAACAATCCAAATTAAACATGTCAATGATATAAACATTATTATCAGGAAATTCGGTGAGAATACAATCATTGGTTTTACAATCAAAAATTTTGCAAGAAGAATCATCAAAAACAACTTTAAGACCACGATCACAAAGTTGACTTATACTAAGCAAGTTATGTTTAAGCCCATCAACAAGCACAACATTTTCTATAATAGGAGATGCACCAATTTGAATGTTACCTATACCGATGATAGTGCCCTTGGAATCATCTCCGAAGGTGATGATGCCACCTTCAACGTACCTTGATAGGGTTGTAAAGTTATTAATATCCCATGTCATATGCCTTGAACAACCACTATCAAGGTACCACCGCTCCTTACGTCTTGGAGCCTTGGTGTGTACCTACATCAAATAATTTAGAACTTGAATTTGGTACCCACATTTTCTTGGGTCCTAAAGAGTTAGTATCACGGATCCACACAAGATTATTTGTTCTAATAATTTGATCATAGCAAAACTTAGCTAAATGGCCATTTTTACCATAATAAGTACATCTATAAACTCTACCATATTTAAATGCATAATGAGTGTGTGGCTTACTAGCATTTGACTTGCGAGTATGAGTAGATTTAACATGAGAAGTGTTGTGTGAAGTGTTGACATGATGACCATTTTTAGCATGGGTTATTTTATCATTCTTAACATGTGGTGTGTGCTTCTTTGAAAACATATCCTCTAATTTCTTAGTATTAAAAGCACAATCTTTTAAAACATTTTCAAAATCAATAATTCTAGTTTTCAACAAAGAAAGTTCATTTTCATCAACTTTGGAAATTTAGCTTTATAAGCAACTTTATAAGCATCAAATTCTCTTCTAGTTGAAACAAGGTTAGAAGAAATTTCATCCTTTTCTTGTGAAACAATAGCAAGTTGATTTTTAAGAGCTACAATTTCCTTTACCAATTTTGAACATTCTACCTTTTTATCATCATAGCTTTCAGAAAGTTCAACAAAAGCATGCACAAGCATTTCTCTACTTAATTCATCTTCTTCATCAAGAGGTAGAGAGGTTACCTTGGGTGTGTTTGTCATGAAACACATATTTGCCGTGTCCACCTCATCTTCAGACTTGCTTTCTGAATCCCAAGTGGCTTTGTATGCTTTCTTTTCAATCGGCTTCTTTTGCCTCAAGGAGGAAGTCACCTTTTTCTGTTGGCCCAAAGGCCTATCACTCTAGTTTTGATGATGATCAACTCATGTAGTTATAGTACTAATGATCTTGTGTTTAATTAGTTTCAGATCTGTTGATCAAGATCTTAGTAGGTGTGTAGCTTCAACAAATGATTTAAAGTCAAGTTTTGGAGCTAGCACGGTTTGATTCAAGAGCTTGTGCATCAAGACCACATCAAGTACTCAAGAGGAGTCTAGCTCTTTGGATCATGTTTGGACCAAGTCAAGAAGATGAGAAGACTTCAAGTGAAGACTTCAAGAAGATGAAGACTTGTGTCTAGGTTTGTTTTTATAAGACTTTGTTTTTAGATAAAATGTAAAGGATAGAATAGTTGGTGTATTGCTCAAGTATACCATATACACACACACTCTTGATTTAGAAAAGAATTTTTATTTGGTAAAATACAAAAGAGTTTTCCCTTTAGAAATACCGGTTTGGTTTTTGGTATTCTAGTTTACATGTTTTAACCAAAACCGTATTTAGAGCTTAATGTCAAAAACATAGATATTTCACCATGTTTGTGTAGTGAATCATATCCATACACTCTATGCTTTAAATGAGTTTGAATATCTTATTTTTATATTTTGGAGCAATTTGGAAAACAAGTTTTGGAAAAATTAATTTTGGAAAATACAGTTTTCGTTTTTAAGCCAAAACTTTCAAGTTACAAAAATAGTCCAAAATTATTTGTAATATGCCTTGATTTTGTGCAAGCATGTTTGTTTATCAAAGAATATTGGTAAAACTATTTTTGTAGATTTTTCATGATTTTATGGGATTTTATTTGAGCCAAAATGACCAAGTTTTTCTTTCCCTAAAATCCCTGACCTGGCTTCAGCCGGTCGACCGGGCCGGTCGACCGCGCGACGTGCACAGCGTGCAGGCCAATTTTTGGCTGGAGAGCCGGTCGACCGGGACGGTCGACCGTCCAGAGAGCTTTGCTCTCTGGAAATCCTCGGTCGACCGGGACGGTTGACCGGCAGAGAGTCTGCTCTCTGTTCCAGAGGTTCGGTCGATAGGGCCGGTCGACCGCTGCCCCAACGGTCAGAAATCTGACCGTTGGCGGTCGACCGGGCGGTTGACCGTCAGCTCTGTCTAGCCCATAACGGCTAGTTTTTAGAGCTCTATAAATTGGGCCATTTGGGGGCTGTTTTCTCCAAGTTTTCACGAATAGTTTTGGGCTAGTTTTTCCCACTCATTTTAGTGGTTATATCCACTTGTTTTAGAGCTTCATTTCCAAATCAAAAAGAATTTTTTTATCAAGAGTGTTTAAAAGAGATTTCTTGAGTTTTCCTCCATAATTTCCATCCTAGTTTTTCTCACACAAACACTTGAGCTATCCATTGCTATATCTACCTATAGGATTTTGTTGTGAGAGTGTTTATTGGTGATCAAAGTGTTTAGATCACCAAGAGATCATTTCTTGTACTTTGAGGAGGCGGACAAGTGTGTTCGCGGTAGTTTAGAGTTCGTGTGTGAACTATTGGTTTGAGGTGCGGCCTCGGCGAGCTTGTGGGCTTGCGGTGTGTACAGGCTAGAGAGTCCAAAGAGTTCAAGTGTGAACTCGGCTTGTAGGTGTTGCGGCCCCGAGTGATCCGGTGGGATCGATTTTAGTGGAAATCCTTCAAGTGTGAAGGCGGGGATGTAGAGCAAGGGTGCTCAAACCTCGAAACAAATCCCTTGTGTTTGCGATTGCTCACTCTCTCTATCTCCTTTTTATATCTTGCATGCTTCTATTGTGTTTATGTTTACATGCTTGATATTCTTATTGTGCTAAATTGATATATGCTTGGGGATTGTTTGCGAACACTTGTATTCAACCAAGAGAGCCAACGCGGCACCTCAACTCTTATTTAGAGGAATCTTGAGGAGTTAGTCCAGAGCCCTTTACGGGGAATTCGGCTACAGTCTTGTGTTATACGTGGTGTTTAGCTTAAGAATTTTAGTTTAGGTCATATAAGTTTTTAATTCCGCATTTAGTGACCATTAGATTAGCCATCACCTATTCACCCCCCTCTAGGTGATTTTACAATTGGTATCAGAGCCAAGTGCTCTTGATTTGGGTCTTACAACCTAGAGTTAAAGATCCTCATTTTTAGGTTAATCACAAAATTTTTGTACACACACCATGGACTTCATGTCACCACCCATGTTTGACATTCTTAACATCCCTATATGGAAGGTGAAGTTGTCCTTGTACCTCAAAGCCCTAGGCATTCATGTTTATTTTGCCACTACTAAAGATTCTTATTGTTTAAATGGCAAAAATATTGAGGCTAATGCAAAAGCCCTACATGCTTTAAGATCTACCCTAAATGATGTTTATTTATCTAGGGTCGCTAATCTTGATTCGGCTTTTGTAGTTTGGAACACCATACTCTCCCTCGGCGAAAAGGAACAATACTATGCGGGGAATGACTCGGATGTTAGAAGTGACACCTCCAACTTGTGCTATATGGTCCAAGGGATAACCCCCTTGAGGTAACTACCGAATCCGAGGTAGAAGAAAATGATATGTCATATGATGAGCTTGCATGTTTTTGTCAACAACTCTTAGAAAAATATGACATGATTAAAAAGGATAACAAAAATTTGAAAAAGAAATTTGATTGCATGCTTAAAGAAAAAGATTCTTTCAAAAATAAAATTGCATGTTTAGAAATAGAAAATGAAAATTTGAAAAATGAGAATGTTTCCTTGCTTTCAAAATTGAGTGATCTTTGTGAAGGAAACACATCTTTGAAAAATAAAATTGTTTTGGTGGAAAAACAAAAGGAAGTTGCTTTGCATGAAAACACTTCTTTGAAAAGAAAAATTATTGAAAAAGAAAAAGAATATGTTTCTAAAAAGAATAAGAAAAATGATTCACAATCTCACCATGCTTTTCATGCCACCATTGATAATAATGAGATAAATGTTTTGAAAAATAAAATGGATTGTTTGAGCTCCACTTTGAGCTCATGTGCATTTAACCATTCTAGATTAGAGTCCTTGTTTTCAAAGAAACAAACTCCACACATTCATGCACATCATCATCATGCAAATGCTTATGTTGCACGTCTGATCACACTCATACACATATGCATCCTAAGGTGTACAAATGTACACATTGTGGCCGCAAAGGCCATTTAGCAAAATTTTGTTATGATAGGATAAATGTTTTCAATTTTGCTAATAAAAATGTTTTGGGTCCTTACAAAGCTAACCCCCAATGACCCAAGAAAAAATGGGTACCAAAATCCCCACCTTTTGTATTTGATGTATGTGAGGGCTCTCACAAAATGTGAGAGGGAAGGTGCCTTGATGGTGGATGCACATGGACTTGAAGGACATATAATTGAAGCACCGCTATCAAGAAAGTTTGGTGGGACAACCACCATGTTTTGGAGCTTTGGAGTATAGTTCATGTGTTGGTAACTATCTCTAAAACTCTTAGTTAAGTTTACATGCTTCTTTCATTTGATGATTATTTAGCATGTTCATGTTTTATTTGTTTTGTTCTTTATGTTGTAAAGACTAGTTTAAATGTAGTTTTTATCAAAACTTGTATTTATATATGTACAAATAGTGAGCAACAAATTGATTCATATATATTTGAACTTCATTGCTCATTTGTACTCACTTTATGCACATGTATAGGCTAGTTTTGATGATTCTCTCATTTATACTTGTTTTGCCTATTTTCATGTTTTTGCTTCATGTATATGTATTTTGTATTCAAATCTAATAAATATACATGTATACCCCATGAGTCATTTGCCTTCATGCAATTTACATTATGGGTTTATGTTTGGGATATGTATGCATATTGTTAGTTTTGGATAAAATCATACATATACCTAGAAGTTTGTTTTAAAAATGAAAAATGAATTTTCATGATTTGTTTGATAAAATGATATTTATGTTTTGATCTTCATTGATTATTTTCATGACAATGCTAATTACATGATTCTTGAACACTCACACTTTATTTGTTTTGTCATGACCTTGGTTCATGAAAATATTTTTGAGCTTTATAGTCTTTGAGTGTCATCTCTTGTGTATTTGGTATGACTCATGAAAAACATATGATTTGATTTCTTATTTTTGAAGGATCTTTAACTAGTGTTTCAAAAATTATTTTTAACTAGTTATTATTCTTCAATTGGGTAGTGGTTTTCACTATAAAATATTTTCAAACCCTATTTTCGAAAACCCCTTCCTACACCATTTATGGGCGGATGGCTGTGCGAGTATGCCTTGTAAGCTTAATTGAAAAATCTTTTATCTTGAGCATATAAAGGGTGGTAGGTTATGAGTTATATACTTGATTTACATTGTTATTTTCAATTGGTATCATTGGATCTTTTCAATTGTTATCTAAATTGATAATTTTGTATATACTCATATTTTGTTTTCTATATATGTATGTTTCATTATTTCCATAATATCAATTGCTACTGGTATTCTCTTTTCATACATATATATGATTTTCGTGTGCTTGTTTTACATTTGTTTACATATTTAAAGCACAAAGTTTATGCTAAGCTTAAGTTAAAACTTTATTTTCAATTGGTATCTCAATTGACATTTTAATAAAGCTTATGCATGGCTTTTCAATTGATATCAATATGTTTCTATTTCAAATTTGTTATAAATTTACAATTGGTATCAATATGTATTGCCTATTTGAAAAATTCAAAATTTGTAATGTTTATTTTACAATTGGTATCAACATGATTTTTTTACAATTGGTATCTTAAAATTTGATTATAAGTAGTACCTTAAAATTTTTTTACTAAGATATCTCAAAATTTGTTTTATTGAGAAAAATTCAAAATTTTGTTTGAACAATTAAAAATCAAAACATTTTTGATTTGTATTTCCTATATGCAAGGAGAGCTTAACATCTCTTCTACATATAGATTCATGTTGAGTGTATCTTGTATTGAGGAGCTTGACAACTCTTCTTTATGTGATACACGTGTGTAGGGGGAGCTTCACATCTCCTCTTATGCATTACAGATTATGTGTTATGTGAATTATGGCTTGTCATACCTTCTTCATGTAATGCATATATGTAGGGAAGCTAACTTAGCGTCTTCCTCTTCATGAATGTATATCGCATATAACCTTTTATTGATTTGTTTATGATTACCCCTTATTGATTTCTATGTTTCAGACAAAAAGGGGGAGAAAATTTTGTTTTTACTTTAACCCCTTTGTTGATGATTGACAAAAAGGGGGAGAAGTATTTAGTTTATATGCATGTTTTCCTTTCTTTATTCATAAAGGGGGAGAAGTATTTATGTTTATGCATATATGTTTTGTTTTGCAAATAGGAGAAAAAGAATTTGATTTGTTTTATACTTGATTGGCATGTTATCTCCATACATTTGCATACATATTTATGTGCTTCATTGTCATATTTATTTGTTTATTTGGTATGCATGAGTTAAGGGGGAGCTTCTTTGGAGCTTTACTTTAATCCATGCATATATAACTTCATGAGTTTTGTCATCATCAAAAAAGGGGGAGATTGTTGGCCCAAAGGCCTATCACTCTAGTTTTGATGATGATCAACTCATGTAGTTATAGTACTAATGATCTTGTGTTTAATTAGTTTCAGATTTGTTGATCAAAATCTTAGTAGGTGTGTAGCTTCAACAAATGATTTAAAGTCAAGTTTTGGAGCTAGCACGGTTTGATTCAAGAGCTTGTGCATCAAGACCACATCAAGTACTCAAGAGGAGTCTAGCTCTTTGGATCATGTTTGGACCAAGTCAAGAAGATGAGAAGACTTCAAGTGAAGACTTCAAGAAGATGAAGACTTGTGTCTAGGTTTGTTTTTATAAGACTTTGTTTTTAGTTAAAATGTAAAGGATAGAATAGTTGGTAGATTGCTCAAGTATACCATATACACACACACTCTTGATTTAGAAAAGAATTTTTATTTGGTAAAATACAAAAGAGTTTTCCCTTTAGAAATACCGGTTTGGTTTTTGGTATTCTAGTTTACATGTTTTAACCAAAACCGTATTTAGAGCTTAATGTCAAAAACATAGATATTTCACCATGCTTGTGTAGTGGATCATATCCATACACTCTATGCTTTAAATGAGTTTGAATATCTTGTTTTTGTATTTGGAGAAATTTGGAAAACAAGTTTTGGAAAAATCAATTTTGGAAAATACAGTTTTCGTTTTTAAGCTAAAATTTTCAAGTTACAAAAATAGTCCAAAATTATTTGTAACATGCCTTGATTTTGTGCAAGAATGTTTGTTTATCGAAGAATATTGGTAAAACTATTTTTATAGATTTTTCATGATTTTATGGGATTTTATTTGAGCCAAAATGACCAAGTTTTTCTTTCCCTAAAATCCCTGACCTGGCTTCAGCCGGTCGACCGCGCGACGTGCACAGCGTGCAGGCCAGTTTCTGGCTGGAGAGCCGGTCGACCGGGACGGTCGACCGTCCAGAGAGATTTGCTCTCTGGAAATCCTCGGTCGACCGGGACGGTCGACCGGCAGAGAGTCTGCTCTCTGTTCCAGAGGTTCGGTCGACAGGGCCGGTCGACCGCTGCCCCAACGGTCAGAAATCTGACCGTTGGCGGTCGACCGGGCGGTTGACCGTCAGCTCTGTCTAGCCCATAACGGCTAGTTTTTAGAGCTCTATAAATTGGGCCATTTGGGGGCTGTTTTCTCCAAGTTTTCACGAATAATTTAGGGCTAGTTTTTCCCACTCATTTCAGTGGTTATATCCACTTGTTTTAGAGCTTCATTTCCAAATCAAAAAGAGAGTTTTTATCAAGAGTGTTTAAAAGAGATTTCTTGAGTTTTCCTCCATAATTTCCATCCTAGTTTTTCTCACACAAACACTTGAGCTATCCAATGCTATATCTACCTATAGGATTTTGTTGTAAGAGTGTTTATTGGTGATCAAAGTGTTTAAATCACCAAGAGATCATTTCTTGTACTTTGAGGAGGCGGACAAGTGTGTTCGAGGTAGTTTAGAGTTCGTGTGTGAACTATTGGTTTGAGGTGCGGCCTCGGCGAGCTTGTGGGCTTGCGGTGTGTACAGGCTAGAGAGTCCAAGGAGTTCAAGTGTGAACTCGGCTTGTAGGTGTTGCGGCCCCGAGTGATCCGGTGGGATCGATTTTAGTGGAAATCCTTCAAGTGTGAAGGCGGGGATGTAGAGCAAGGGTGCTCAAACCTCGAAACAAATCCCTTGTGTTTGCGATTGCTCACTCTCTCTATCTCCTTTTTATATCTTGCATGCTTCTATTGTGTTTATCTTTACATACTTGATATTCTTATTGTGCTAAATTGATATATGCTTGGGGATTGTTTGCGACCACTTGTATTCAACCATAAGTTTTTAATTCCGCATTTAGTGACCATTAGATTAGCCGGTCGACCGCGCGACGTGCACAGCGTGCACGCCAGATTCTGGCTGGAGGGCCAGTCGACCGGGACGGTCGACAGTGCAGAGAGCTTTGCTCTCTGGAAATCCTCGGTCGACCGGGACGGTCGACCGGCAGAGAGTCTGCTCTCTGTTCCAGAGGTTCGGTCGACCGGGCCGGTCGATCGCTGCCCCAACGGTCAGAAATCTGACCGTTGGCGGTCGACCGGGCGGTTGACCGTCAGCTCTGTCTGGCCCATAACGGCTAGTTTTTGGAGCTCTATAAATTGGGCCATTTGGGGGCTGTTTTCTCCAAGTTTTCAAGAATAATTTAGGGCTAGTTTTTCCCATTCATTTTAGTGGTTATATCCACTTGTTTTAGAGCTTCATTTCCAAATCAAAAAGAAAGTTTTTATCAAGAGTATTTAAAAGAGATTTCTTGAGTTTTCCTCCATAATTTCCATCCTAGTTTTTCTCACACAAACACTTGAGCTATCCATTGCTATATCTACCTATAAGATTTTGTTGTAAGAGTGTTTATTGGTGATCAAAGTGTTTAAATCACCAAGAGATCATTTCTTGTACTTTGAGGAGGCGGACAAGTGTGTTCGAGGTAGTTTAGAGTTCGTGTGTGAACTATTGGTTTGAGGTGCGGCCTCGGCGAGCTTGTGGGCTTGCGGTGTGTACAGGCTAGAGAGTCCAAGGAGTTCAAGTGTGAACTCGGCTTGTAGGTGTTGCGGCCCCGAGTGATCCGGTGGGATCGATTTTAGAGGAAATCCTTCAAGTGTGAAGGCGGGGATGTAGAGCAAGGGTGCTCAAACCTCGAAACAAATCCCTTGTGTTTGCGATTGCTCACTCTCTCTATCTCCTTTTTATATCTTGCATGCTTCTATTGTGTTTATCTTTACATACTTGATATTCTTATTGTGCTAAATTGATATATGCTTGGGGATTGTTTGCGACCACTTGTATTCAACCATAAGTTTTTAATTCCGCATTTAGTGACCATTAGATTAGCCGGTCGACCGCGCGACGTGCACAGCGTGCACGCCAGATTCTGGCTGGAGGGCCAGTCGACCGGGACGGTCGACAGTGCAGAGAGCTTTGCTCTCTGGAAATCCTCGGTCGACCGGGACGGTCGACCGGCAGAGAGTCTGCTCTCTGTTCCAGAGGTTCGGTCGACCGGGCCGGTCGATCGCTGCCCCAACGGTCAGAAATCTGACCGTTGGCGGTCGACCGGGCGGTTGACCGTCAGCTCTGTCTGGCCCATAACGGCTAGTTTTTGGAGCTCTATAAATTGGGCCATTTGGGGGCTGTTTTCTCCAAGTTTTCAAGAATAATTTAGGGCTAGTTTTTCCCACTCATTTCAGTGGTTATATCCACTTGTTTTAGAGCTTCATTTCCAAATCAAAAAGAGAGTTTTTATCAAGAGTGTTTAAAAGAGATTTCTTGAGTTTTCCTCCATAATTTCCATCCTAGTTTTTCTCACACAAACACTTGAGCTATCCAATGCTATATCTACCTATAGGATTTTGTTGTGAGAGTGTTTATTGGTGATCAAAGTGTTTAGATCACCAAGAGATCATTTCTTGTACTTTGAGGAGGCGGACAAGTGTGTTCGCGGTGGTTTAGAGTTCCTGTGTGAACTCTTGGTTTGAGGTGCGGCCTCGGCGAGCTTGTGGGCTTGCGGTGTGTACGGGCTAGAGAGTCCAAGGAGTTCAAGTGTGAACTCGTCTTGTAGGTGTTGCGGCACCGAGTGATCCGGTGGGATCGATTTTAGTGGAAATCCTTCAAGTGTGAAGGCGGGGATGTAGAGCAAGGGTGCTCGAACCTCGAAACAAATCCCTTGTGTTTGCGATTGCTCACTCACTCCCTATCTCCTTTTTATATCTTGCATGCTTCTATTGTGTTTATCTTTACATGCTTGATATTCTTATTGTGCTAAATTGATATATGCTTGGGGATTGTTTGCTAACACTTGTATTCAACCAAGTGAGCCAACGCGGCACCTCAACTCTTATTTAGAGAAATCTTGAGAAGTTAGTCCAGATCCATTCACGGGGAATTCGGCTACACTCTTGTGTTATACGTGGTGTTTAGCTTAAGAATTTTAGTTTAGGTCATATAAGTTTTTAATTCCGCATTTAGTGACCTTTAGATTAGCCATCACCTATTCACCCCCCTCTAGGTGATTTTACATTTTCTTGAACTCGGGACAATCGGCAATGATGTGCCGGGGTTTGCGGCAATTGTAGCATACGATTCTTCTCTCCTCCTTCCCTTTCAATTTCCTTCTAAAGTTGAGTTTATTCTTACGGTACATTCTCTTCACATTTCTTACTAGAAGAGATAGCTTCTCATCATCTTCTTCATTTTCTTCATCGTCGTCAATAGTGGAAGAAGACTTGAAAGCTATAGACTTCTTCTTTTGAGGTACCGCTTCTTCTCTTGCCTTCTTTTCCATCTCATGAGTCTTAAGATTTTCAATAAGACTTATGAGATCCATTTCATCTTTATCATTCAACTCCTTTAAGGTGGTAGCTTTTATCTCCCATGATGAAGGGAGTGCTCGAATCACTTGCGCACCTTTTGATTATTGCTTACATCATCACCTAAAGAGGAAAGAGCATTTGTAATTTTAGTAAACCTTGTAATCATAGAATCAATAGATTCTTCTTCAAGCATTTTAAAACTTTCATATTGGGACCTTAAGAGATCTATCTTAGCTCTCTTTACTTGTGATGTCCCCTCGTGTGTGACCTGTTGGCCCAAAGGCCATTATCCCAGTTATTTTGATGATAACAAAACATATTTAGTTATGTATTTAATATTTTTGTTTAAAAGGATTTCAGGTTCAAGAACAGATTTTTGACGGCTCCGCTAAAAGACTCACAAGTTTGGACGCCGCAAAAATGAAGATTCCTAAGCTATGCACAACTAGGATGCTTCGGGATCAAGATGATGATATGAAGATCAAGACAAGATCAAGAAGACAAAGAAAACAAGATTTGTATTTTTATTTTATTTTAGATATTTTGTCAAAGCTAGATATTAGAAGTAGAGCTATGGGATTATCACACACACACCTCTTAGTTAGGTTCATGGCTTCAAAAAGATTTTCAATTTCCATTTCTAACTTAGTTTTTAAAGTGAACATGTTTGGAAATAAGTTTTTTTAGAAAAACAATAGTTTTGGAAAAACACTTTTATGGAAAAACAAGTTTTTATCAAAGGGATTTTTATCAAACTATTTTAACATGATAGAAGTATGACATATGCTCATACTCTATGTTTTTACAATTTCTAAAATTTAACCCAAGACCATAAAACCAAACCCCCAAAATTCTGGTTCTGGAAGTTCTGATATTTCAGAACTCACAGTGGCCGGTCGACCGACCCGGTCGACCGATGTGCACAAACTGTGCACGTCTATATCAGTCAACCGACCCGGTCGACCGAGGCACAATTGCGTTCACAGGATTTTTCGGTCGACCGACCCGGTCGACCGTAGAGCCCCAACGGTCACATTTTTGACCGTTGGCGGTCGACCGACCCGGTCGACCGGACTCTGTCAAAAGTTCTGACAGAGCCCAACGGTCAGATTTTTCTGGCCTCTATAAAAGGGGGTTTTGTCATTGTTTGAAGCTAAGATTTGAGGAGAGCTTTTGTCCAGATTTTCTCATTCCTTTCAGAAAGTTTTCTCCACAAAATTTGTGTGCAAATACTTCCAATCAAAAGGGAAGATTCATCAAGAGAGTGTAAAAGTGATTTCTTGTGTTTTTCACCATAATTCTTTTCCTTGCTTTCTCACAATCACTTGAGCTATCCATTGTCTATTATCCATAGGATTGTGTTGTGAGAGTTTGTAATTGGTGATCAAAGTGTTGTAGATCACCAAAGTTTTCATCTTTGTTCTTTTGAGGAGACGGGCAAGTGTGCTCGTGGTTGTTTAAGGGTTCGGGTGCGAACTCTTGTAGCTAGAGGTGCGGCCTCGACGAGCCGGTGGGCTTGTGGTGTGTAAGGGACTAGAGAGTCCAAGGGCTTGTAGGTGTTGCGGCACCGGGGAGAGATCCATTGGGATCTTGCATAGTGGAAATCCTTCGTGTGTCGAAGGCGGGGATGTAGAGCAAGTGTGCTCGAACCTCGAAACATACCCTTGTGTTTGCGATTGCTCTTTCTCTCTCTCTTGTCTCTTATTTATATCTTGCATTCAATTATTGTCTATCTTTATATGCATGATATTCACTTGTGCTCATATTTGCTATACTTGCTTGGGATTGTTGTTAACACTAGTATTCAACCAAGAGAGCCAACGCGGCACCTCAACCCATTCAAGGGGAATCTAGAGGAGCTTGTCCAGAGCCTCGCAAGGGAATTCGGCAACACTCTTGTGTTATACATAAGTGTTTAATTAAAAGAAGTTTTATTTGGTCATCTTAGTTTTAATTCCGCATTATTTGTTCATAAGTGACCATTAGATTAGCCATCACCTATTCACCCCCCCTCTAGGTGAACTTACATGACCAATAAGTGTTGCCAAATCTCATAGACGGATTGGCAATGTATAACCCGTGTACGATAATCCTCATTTAAGGCGGTGAGAAGGGAATTTTGGGCCTTAGAGTTAGCCTCATATTCTTTGTAGGTAAAGTCAGACCAAGTGCTCTCCTCACATCAGGTCTACTATAGGGTTTGGTCAAGGATTTAGCAACTAAACTACCTAGGGATTGCAGAAAGATAGTCATCCTAACCTTCCAAATGGGGAAATTGAGTCCATCAAATTTAGGAGGGGTTTTGATGTTGTCGGCCATGTTTACTAGTGTATGAATGAAAGAATGCAAATGGTGATTAGCAAATTTTAGGATTTCTCTAAGGGTGCTAGGCCACAAACTAGAGTCCTAGCTCTGATACCAATTGAAATCACCTACAGGGGGGTGAATAGGTGATAATGCTAATCAATGCACAATTAAAAATTTATGGTGCAACAATCAACCCAAACAAGACTAGAAGCCGAATAACCCGTGAAGGGCTCTGAACTGCTTCCTCGTTATTCCTCTTGATAAGAGTTTAAGGTGCGCAATGCAATCTTGTTGTATGAGTATTTGATTGACAAAATGAATATGCAACAAGTGAATAAAGCAATGAATATATATAGAGCAAGGAATTGAAGCAAGGAATTAAAGCAAGTAATTGAAGCAATAATATAGTGCAAGAGATAAGAGCAAGTAAACCAAACGCAAACACCAAGAATTTTTCTGAGGTTCGAGCACCCAGCTCTACGTCCCCGCCTTCACCCAGAAGGATTTCTAACCACTGTAACTTCACAAAGAGTTACAATCACACCAGAGTACCCAACTCCACAATCTCAAATACAAGTATTTCTTGGTGATCAAAAAACCACAAACTCTCTTTTGCAAAAGCCTCTTTCCCTTACAAGAACCCTGTAGAACAATGGTTAGAATTGAAGCTTAAATATTGTAAGTGAAAAAAGAAAAAGAACTTGAGAGAGTTTTGAAACTAAATCTTCAGGAATGAGAGATTCTTCAGCACAAAAACCAAGGACCAAACTCTTTTGAAAGCCTTTGAAAACTTTGAATATTTTGCCAATTGCTTGTTGTGTTTAAATATAACCCTAATCACCTCTATTTATAGGATAGAGCTAGGGTTTAAAGAGTAAACTCATATAATAGTAATTAGGAAGTATTTGACCCATAAAATATCCCCAAAATTCGTTTAGAAATGAAAAAGAATGAATTAAATCGTGTTTTAAAAAACTAGCCGTTATGGCAGAAAACCCACACTCGGTCGACCGGCCGGTCGACCGGGTTTCAAATAAAAAGAGCCGTTGCGGCCCCCGATCGACCGCTCGGTCGACTGCAACAAACAGAGAGTAGCATGTTTACAGTCGGCCGAAGGTCAGTCGACCGCAATTGGGTCCGGTCGACCGCCCGGTCGACCGAGAAACGTGCACACCTGCACGCACCCAACAGTCAGATTCCCGGTCGACCGGTCGGTCGACGATCTGACCTGACATAGAGTCGGTCGACCGGCTCAGGTCAAAAGTTGAAATTAGAAAAGATTTTTAAAGGGATTTTGATGGTTTTTCAAAATAGAACTTTTCTTTACCAGGTATAAAATACAAAATTGAGTTTGTAGGTATTAAACTTTATTTATAAATATTTTGTATATATTTATAGGAGAAATTTTTAGAAAAGACATGTGCGCAAAAACGTGTGTGTAGAAATATTAAGCTTCAACCTATCCATTACCCTTTAACAAAACTATAAAACTAAAAACAAGACAAATAAAGTCTCTTGAGCCAAACTGAATCCAATGCCATGCTAGACCTTCTTTTCTATGATCATTCCTTCTAGTGCGTTTTGCCTTATTTGCTTCATGAACTAAGAAAGTCTTGCAAAAGCTAAACAATGACCTTCAAACTAGTACTAACCTGAAACTCATCTTGAACAAACTTATTAGTACCAATATAGCTCTTAAGTGTTTTGTTATCATCAAAACTCTAAACAAATGGAGAGTGTAACCTCTTGGGCCAACATCTTAAACTAAACAAATTGAGGTCTTCTTGTAGAAGTCCTTCTCCAAGTCGACTCGATCCAAACACGATCCAACGAGCTTGACTCCAACCGAGTGCTAGATTTGATCTTAATGTGCTAGCTCTTGAATCAACACGTGTTAGCTCCAAAACTCTTTTGTTGAAGCTAATCACCTACTAAGATCTTAATCAAATATCTAAAACTAATTAAGCACAAGATCATTAGTAAACTATAACTACATGAGTTAATCATCATCAAAACTAAAGGGATGGGCCTCTGGGCCAATAGAAAATACAAAGAGGAAGAAGAAGAAGAAGAACTAACCTAAACTATCCTAAACTACAACATGGAAAGAAAACTACAGTACTCTCTGGACTTCTCCGTGAAGAACCCCCAAGGGGGTATTTATAGGCAAACCCTAGCGCAAAGCGCTGGCGCGGCGGTTCCCTGTCGGCTGCAAGTCCTAGTTTCTGATTTTGGGCCCCTGGTTTTGACAGAATCACCCTTTAGGTCAATGGCTATCTTTATAGGCCTTTAATCACCAATTAAATGTTGATTTTGGGCTTTTTCTTCATTCATGCCATGGACCTAGAAACATATAAGAGAGGCATTATTAAAAAAAATTTAATATTAAATAAATGTGAAGATGTGATATGAAATATTTAGTTTTAGAGACTAATCAGAGGTTGTGACGGAGGCGAAGCTCGCCGTCAGTGCTGGGAGGAGGGCGGCAAGGAGGGGTGCAGCCGTGGAGGCGAGGGGAGGACTCGGCCATGAGAAGAAAGAATAAGAAGAGATTAAGGGGTTAGTGATAAGTTTAGGTTTAGGATTATGAGAGATTAGATTAGTTAAGATTTCTGATTTGATTCGTTAGGATAAGAATTGGATTGTTGGGCTTTGCTATTGGGTAATGGGTTAATGGGTCTAGGAATAGGGCCAATGGGCTTGGGGAAAAAGAGAAATAAAAATAGGAATAATACTACTAATAACAAATGGTAATAACAATATTAAAAGTAGTAGTAATAATAATGCTAACAATAATACTAGTCATTAACAACTACATATTAACAACAATTTAAATAAATAATAGAAATCTATAATTATTAGTTATCAAAACCCATATAAAATAATAATAACCCTTAATACAAATCATGTGTGTGTGTGTGTGTGTCTGTATGTATATATGTATGTATATATGATATGTGTGTGTGTGTGTGTGCGCGCGCGCATGTATGTATATTAGCCGACAGCTGAGAGAATATGTATATCAGCCGACAGCTGAAAGTCCCTCTCAGCTGCGGTGACGTGGCACATTATGAGCCACATAATTCGACAACCTAAAATGACGCCCCGCTTTTGAAAATAATTGAAGCTAGTAAAGCCCCTATCGTTTGTTTTTTTCTTAGAATGATGTATTAGTTTTATATTCTTTATTATTATTTTTCTTCCCTTTTATATGTCTATCTCGTTGCGTCTCCTCGCTATCAGATCTAGATTTTTGACTTGCAGAGAATATCGTTCTAAAAAAGCGAGAGCGAGATCAGATATTAATTTTTAGTTACAGACCTAGATCTCCAGGGGCTATTTTGACAGGTTCATGTTCCCTCGGGATGTCATCTTCAATATTTTCATCGTGATTCTTCTCTTCTTCTTCTTCTTCCAAAGGAAGGCCTATCTGAAATTTTTCATCACCAGAAATGTTGGGCATTCGATTTAAACTCTAAAAGACAAAGTAAAATACATATAAATATATAACAAATCTGTTAGAAATGCGACTGAAGTTGTCAGAAAAAAATTATTTTAAAAGCTATCCTTTTCATCATGATGCGACTTTAGTCGCATTCATAATAATAAATTGTCAGATAAAATTGAATTTTGTGACCATAATCACAGTATGAAATTTTATTTTCAGACCATTTGTTTTATAAGATAACGACCAAAGTCGCAGTCCAATTAAAATTTATTATTAAAAAGATTGCGACCTTGGTCACAAAAATGAAAAATAAGTTATAAAATACTGCGACCAAGGTCATAGTGTTATCAAACAAAACTTTTCAAAAAGACTGCTATTACATAAGACTTCGACCAATGTCTTCTGATCATGGTCGCAGTCTTCTGATCATGGTCGCAGTCTTCGGTTGCAGTCTTCTAATCATCTTAATTACTTAACTTTCGAGATCTTGTTCACTGTTTCAATTGACTATGTCTTTTGTTTCATAAGAATGCGACCACGGTCGCAGTATCCTATTTAGATTACTTTATAAAAAATAATATGACCAGGTTACATAAGACTGCGATCAATGTCGCAGTCTCCGGTCGTAGTCTTCCAATCATCTTAATTACTTAACTTTTGAGATCTTGTTCACTGCTTCAATTGACTATGTCTCTTATTTCATAAGAATGCGATCATGATCGCAATATTCTATTTAGATTACTTAATAAAAGATATTATGTCCAAGGTCACATTGTTATGAAACAAAACATTTTCAAAGAGACTGTTGTTCATAAGACTGCGACCAAAGTCGCAACCTTCTAATCATCTTAATTAATTAACTTACGAGATTATTGTCACTGCTTTAATTCACTGCGACTCTTATTTTATAAGACTGCGACCACGGTCGTAGCATCCTATTTAGCTTAGCAAGGTCAAAAAAATACTGTGACCCTAATCGAAAAAGTAAAAAAAAGGCTGCAACACTGCGATCAAAGGTCGCAATGTAAAACAAAAATAAATCGAAAAAGTGAAAATGATATTAAAAATTTTAAATTCAAAATTTTTCTTTTCAGAAACTGCGACTTTGATTGCAGTTACAGAAAAATAAAAAAATAAAATAAAATAAACTGTTTCAAGTCACAGTAATAGAATTTTTATTGTGATTGAAATATCTTTCAAAAAAAACTTGAACATTAATGCGACCTTGGCTGCATTCTTTTAAAATAAATTATTTTTCTAAAATTTTAGAATCAAGATCTGTAATTTTTTGTTTGAAAAAACTTAAAATTTTCAGATCTGTAATTTTTTTTAGTGGAGGAACAGTTGTAGCCAGGATAAAAATAAATTGAGGGTATTTTAGTCATTGGGAAACGAAAAGTAGTTGAGAGTCTCCTTTTACCGCCTAAATTTTTGACTCTCTGTGACTAATATGAAGTCACGTCATGCCAGTTGAGAAACTCTCTCAGCTGGCAGATGAGGCACAGTAACCCCATATATATATGTGTGTGTGTGTGTGTGTGTGCGCGCGTGCGTGTGTGTGTGTGTGTGTGTGTATAGAGAGAGAGAGAGAGAAATGTAAATCAGCGACACAGGAGGCAACTACCTCCTATGTCGCACTCAAAAATCAATTTTTCGAGTGAATTTTCAAGATCTGACCGCACATTATCATCTTCATATTCTAAGATATATGCATATAAAAAATCAAGTGATTTGAAGTTTGTTTACTCCATTTCTTTGGGTTCAAACATTAACGGTTTTTTAACAATAGAATAAAATGGAACGATTAAATCAATAAGTAAACGAACTTCAAAGCAATTGATTTGTTATATATGTATATCTTAGAATATGATGATGATAATGTGCTCGGATCTTGAAAATTCACTCGGAAAATATGATTTTTGAGTGCGACATAGGAGGGAGTTACCTCCTGTGCCAGCTGATTTACATTTCTCTCATATATATATATATATATTTATTATAATATTAGTATACTTATTAAATCATATATTATACATTAGGGATATTACATATACACTGCTAGAAAACTCAAAACTGGGAGCTCCTCATTGAAAAATCCGTGGGAAATGCAACTAGATCTATGGGGGAAGAAATATTCCCCACGGATTTGTTACCCGCTTTATGACAAACCTGTTGAATATTCGCGAGCAATGTAACTTTACCCATGAATATTCCATGATGAAATGTTGAGTGAGAAATGCCATCAACCACGAGCCATTCCCCACACAAAATACGTGGGGATTGATTTTTTTTTTTCTTATTCCCACAATTAATTTCCCATGGAGTTTTGTGGAGAATGATGATTTCTTTTTTAGAGTAACATCCCCCGTTCTTTGTGGGATAATGATCATTTTCTTAAAGAAAAAGAAAATACTACATCCCCATGGAAGTTCTGTACAGGATGCTGGAAAAGGAGGAAAAAATAAAAAAAATTGAATTCAGAAATTCTGTAGGAAATGTTGTTTCTGAAATTTGCAAATACATCCCGATGAAAAATCCATGTCACAAGTTAGTGTTTAAATTTGTAATATTTGCAACTATAACTTTTCAAAAATTTCCATTTTTTTCAGATTTTGGCCCTCTCAAAATGTTAATTTTGTATGGGCACCATATACGTTTAAAAGTCAAGATTTCTTTCTATAGAATTAACTTGAAAAAAAAAAATCTGACTTTTTGCATAGATCTCATGTTTGTTTGTCTTTCAATCAGATCTCATGTTTTTCAAATTATTTCTTTTCAAGATGAACTCTTTGACAACAGATAAACCTTTAAACACATGTCCTTTCAGAAGAAACAGAAATATATTACAATTTACAATCAAAAATCAAAAACAGAATAATATTACATGAGAGCCAAAACATTATGAGCTCAAACTAGAAGTAACATGATATTGTGACCAAACATAGAGTGTTAATATTCACATAATGAGAAACACAAACAACCACCCGATATAAACATCATAAGCAACGAGAAACCATCTAGGATCCAACAAGCATCATCAAGCCTAGAGGAAAATCAAAGTCCCAGCCTACATAACGTGTAAAATCTCCATCTGTTTCTCTTCACCAGCAGAATCAGGGGAACAAAATAGCAACATAACGTAAACAAACTCTAAACATAAACAATAGTGTACTCGTGACTGTACCAGCAATGATATGTAAGTGTTGCCCAACAATGTCACCAGTCCAAGAGAAGCCACCAGAAATGCTAGTGCCAGGCAATTGAACTTTTGTATCCTGACCTGCGTTGAATAAAAGCTACTATTAGCATGTTAATTCGTCTCATAAAAGAAAAGAATGGTTAAACAACTAAATTAAGTTTATGCCAGAACCATAAAGAAGAAGGAGATGGGTAGGGCCATGCCACATATCATGGGCATGATCTACGATGCGAAGGCCAAATGTCAAATGTAAGAACATAGATGTCTTTGCAGTTAGTAGTTTTATTCTCAGCGAACTTGCTGATTCTTTCCTTTTTACCTTCTAGGTAGAAGTGATTGTAACAAATAAATGGCAGTCTCTCCCTGAAGATAGAGAATGATCAATCACAGAAAAATGACTAATGCTATTGTCATGGAGGCAGTAAAAGCAAGTTTCCATAGAGAAAGTAGTACTAATATTTCATATGAAATCTGCTGTAACTTGAGCTATGTAATATGGCTATGAATGTCCAAGTAGTAAGTGTTGTATTCAGGTAGAATAAATTAAAGAAGTCTATATTTGACTTCTTCAAGCAGATGTCAGTTTGGTTTTGTTAAACAGATGTATATCAATAATCTATATTAACTTGTAAAAATGATAACAGTCTACTACTGTTTTTTCGTCATTCCTGTACACAAATGTAAGTTTTGTTTGAAAGTTTCATAAAAATTTATGTGATGTTTCTTGCCAATTCGCCTTTGAATTTTGGGTCCTTTGTTGCTCTTGAAATTTTTTTTAGTTTTTGGATTAATCAGTCTGCTTAGTTTAGATATATATAATCCAATTAATAATACATTAGAATTATATTTTCTCAGTACTGTTTTTTCTTTATTCTTGAAAATGGAACATCTCAATTAGTAATTTCAAGAGATATTGGCCTAAATTCACGGTTTTCACTCTTATCACAGTTCAAAAATGAGCTAAGAAAGTATTTTGAAACAAATGATGCAACATCAAACTTAGAAGAAATAGAGGAAAAACTCGATTTTACAAGCAGGGACTTAGTCGGCCTTCTTATCGCAAAGAATTTGAAGTCGAATGCTTCACAAAGATTGAATTTTGAGAATTTAGGTATTTCTCTCTTAAAAAAAAAGGAAAACATGTAGTTTGACTTTGACCATACCAACACGAAACCAAACACATATGAACTAGTGGCTCCCTCACATAAACACATATTTAGTTGTCAATATTGTAAATTCTACAAATCTATCATAAAGTAAGTAAAAAAAAAAAGGGTATTGGCAACCAATGATATTGTTAAATGTTCACTACACATAAAGAGAATGACAAGGGAATAGGAATTACACTACCAAATTTTCTTGAAATTCAGTCACTTAAGCCTCTCATATAACAACCCCTCATCCAAAATGTAAGAATTAAAAGATGAAGAAACTTCATTTTCATCTGGACAACACATGAGTCAGTGATTTAGCATTCATAAAAACATAAAAATAAGTTTGGAACTTCCCGATCCGCGAGTAGGGGACACTACTGCGAGATACATAACCAAGTGAAAATACCCTCACAGATGTACGTTAAACATTAGTACAGGCAAGAATCAGAGTATGGATGCATAGTGGTAGTATACATTTTAATAAAATAGTACACTGTTATCACAAAACGTGATCCAATATTACGTGAATATTACATCACCTGGTGTAAAAGCATGATTTATAAAGTACAAAAGCTAGAGAGGCTCATGAGTTGTAAAGAAAATTTCGAGAGCCGGTCAAGTGGGAATTGGAAGTGGAAGAGTTATGGCTAGTCCACAAGCTCCACAAGAAAATCCTGATCAACAATGAAAGAATCCACTACACTCCAAACTCCAGAATCTGGACATGCAGATTTAGGAGCTGTTAGAAATAACCCAACGAGTACATAAAATGAAACCAAGTGGTATGCACAGGCAAACACACATGTACAGGATCAAAGTAACATGGCTCAGTCATATAAGTACAGGCAAGTCACACAAAGGGATATAAAAGTAAATAGATCCGAGAGAACAAAAAAATCAGGAATTTAGTACAGAATACAGAGGTCGGGTATCATGCAAGAGGCAAGCAAGTTACTTTAATAACACATAATAATAACAATCAATATCGTTTATTATTTTAATCATTCTCTTATAGTGTCCTATACCACTACAGTCATACAGGAGTCTGTACTTCAGCAGAACTCATCCGAACCATGGCATCAGGATACCATTATCTGAATGAGAGAGTGACCAAATAATATATGTTCCTGATATCATCATTGTTGAGTTATTAACACATCAAGTCTTGGGTAATGAGTCGTGTATTCAAGCATGCAAATACAAGCAAGAAAATAAGAAAGTGACGAACTCTAATACAATATCTTAGAAAACATACTTAGTAAAATGGAGTTTCAGCTCGAATCATAAAACATGAATTGATGAACTATAACACCATGACAAGCTATATGCATAAGTCAATTAATATACTGAATTTCGAGTAATCCAATAATAATAATCAGTACCGCATCATATTTCAATCATCCCCCTATCAGTGTCTCATACCACTGGCAATTCATACTAGGGCTCGTACTCCAGCAAAACTTATTCGAATCTGATATATGAGTACCAATATCTGAACAAAGGAGAGACCACATATCACATATTTCTAATATTATTATTGTTTAGTTATTAAATTATTATTATAATTATTCATCTGATTCATATATTTTTATATGTGTCCTAGCGTCCTAGCACACATACATCCACTTATGAATAAGACGAGTTGTTATTAAAAATTGATGGGGGTATCAACAGATTATATTTACAATGGGTCCCTTACATACCCGGGATAACTTCCCTTGATTGTTACGATGCTGAGCCGGAAGCTTGTCGTTAGGCATAATGGAGGGAAAGAGTCTTATTCGTATGCCCATGCAAGAAGGAAGTGTATATATAAGTAGGGGTGCGATCACACCTCTCGGAATACCTGAAGGCTCTTAGGTAGAGCCGTTTGAGTTGCACAACATTCCCAAACCATTGTAAACATGAACACATAATGATATCCTTTAGTTTCTCCCATCCCAGTTTAAGTTATCTTATTATTACATATTTTAAGTTTATGATTATCGATTTATGGGGAGTCACATGAATATCATAGCAGGAGGAACATGAGTAATGTAGGAGCACAAAACGTCAGGTGTATAACATGATAATGTTGTCAAGTCCCGATAAAAAAGATAATCATAAATTAGGCAAGTAACCGGTCAAGTGAGTGTGTGGTGTCAGGTGGAGTATAACAATGCAAGTAAATAAGCTGTCAGGGGTCAGGTGAAGAAGAAAATATAAGTAGTTCAGGATTACAACATCATGCCAGAACAATACAAGAAAACATAATCACATGTTAGAATAATATAAGAGAGCATAACATCATGTCAGAATAATATAAGAAGCATTTAAAATTCTTCACAACCATAATATTAACAATTACAAATTAAACTATCATGCAAGCAAGTAGGCAAGTGAGGCTAGGCAGGGCTGGAGCATAATTAGGCCGTGTCAGCAGTATATATTGCTAGACACACGACGAAGCTAGATTCTTGGAAGCTAACATACAACGCTAGGAGCTAACCCGCACGACGAAGCTAACGCTCGCAGCGAAGCTGGTGTATGAACGCACACCAAGACTCACGCGAAGTTACACGCGTGGTGAAGCTAGATGCTCACAGCGAAGCAAACATATGAACGCTATGCTAACGCGTGTGAAGAAGTCACGCTCGCGGCGAAGCTAGATGCTGCACACGACGAAGCGAGCATGTGAACGCTATGCTGTCATACACGACATATATATATATGCATGAAACAGAACTAGTTGTAAAAGCGCTAAGCACTAAGCTCGCCTACCGATAGAGCTAGAGAAGCCAAAGGATTTAAGGCCAAAAGCTGGAGAATAGCTAGAAGGCTGAACTCGAAGGCTGGAAATATAGCCCAAAGCTTGAGCCCGAAGGCTAACACTCGCGAGGAGTGGACAAGAGTACCTGCACAAATGTTAGAATAAGAACACGCACATAAACAAGTATCGCCTACATTATTGCAAATATTCACGACACAGATACAAACACACGCCTACATAATACAAGTACCGACTACACAGTTACAACCTCTTCTACACAACACAACATACGCCCACAAATATACAAACACCTGCACAACCATAAATAACAAATAATTATGTAACCCAAAAACTAGTACTTGCCAAGGAAAAGTACTCACCTAGCAAACATCTCAGATGCGGTGGCGAACTTCGGTGGAACGCTGATGGCGTAAATGCAAAAGTGGGCGAAGAGGGATAAAGAGGAGAGAAAGGTGCGTAAAATAGAGGAGAGAGAAAAGGAGGAGAGAGAGAATTAAAAAGAAAGAGAATGCATGAGGGGGGGAGAGAGGGAAAGAAGAAAGAGAAATGAAAAGAGAGAGAAAAAAGAGGGCATGAGAGAGAGAGAGGACGGGAGAAGAGAGGGAGATGAGAGAGAACGGGAGAGAGAGAATGAAAGAGGGAAGAGAGTAGAGAACAAAGAGAGAGGGGGAGAGAGAGTGAGAAAAAGAGAGATGAAGGAGGAGAGAGGGGAGGGGTTGCATGACCTGTTGGCCCAAAGGCTCATCACTCTAGTTTTGATGATGATTAACTCATGTAGTTATAGTACTAATGATTTTATGTTTATATAGTTTCAGATATTTGATCAAGATCTTAGTAGGTGTTTAGCTTCAACAAAAGATTCGAAGTTAAGTTTTGAAGCTAGCACGTGTTGATTTAAGAGCTCGTGCATTAAGATCACATCAAATACTTAAGAGGAGTCTAGCTCATGGATTAAGGTTTGGACCAAGTCAAGATGGAGAAAAAGATTTTCAAGAAAAGAATTTCAAGAGAAGGTTTTCAAGACTTGTGTCATGTTAGTAAGTGTTAAGATTTGTATTTCAAATAAAATATAAAGGATAGATTAGTTGTCGACTGCTCAAGCTCAACACACACAAAAAAAAAATTTACATGTGTTTTCATAAAACAATTTTGATTTTAGAAAATACCGTTTTGATTTTGAGCTTCATAGTATATATCTATATGTTTCATGGATAGAGTTCATCAAAATGAGTTTATATGTGTTTTGGATTTCATCCATACACATTGTTGGTACAAATGTTTAGAAAAACTTGTTTGGTGATTCTATATCATATGTTTAAGTTTTGTATCTATCAAAACTTATTTTAGAGCTTATTGTCAAAAAAAATAGATATTTCATCTCATATGTGTATTGGAAAATATCCATACATACTAAGCTTCAAAGTGTTTAAAATATCTTGTTTTTGTATTTGAAGAAGTTTTGAAAAAAATATTTTTCAATTTGAAGATTGTTTTTGAAAAATAATAATTTTTTTTAAAGCTAAATTTCTATATTACAAAAATGGCACAAAATGTTTGTATTATGTGTCGATTTTTTATCACACATATTTGTACTTCAAAGTATTTCAATGAACTTATTTTTGTAGATTTTTAGTGATTTTATGAGATTTTATAAGAGTTTTAAAAATCAAGTTTTTATCCTAAAGATTTGCAGATCTGGCCTTCTGCCAGTCGACCGATATAGAAGTCAATCGACCAGGCGGTCAACTGATGTTCACAGAACGTGTACAGTCCTTTGGCTTGAGGGTCGGTTGACCGTCAAGAGAGCTTTGCTCTCTGGATCTGGCCCCGGTCGACCGGGCGGTCGACCGGCAGGTCATGCCTAGGGCACGGTCGACTGGGCGGTCGACTAGCAGGCCCCAACGGTCAAAAATTTGACCGTTGGCTGATCGACAGGCCGGTCGACCGACAGCAGAGTCTTCTGCTGAGTTGGCTGCCAACAACTATATTTGAGAGGCTACAAATAAGCATCTCTTAGGCTATTTTCTACAAGTTTTTGAGAGGGTTTCAAAACCAGTTTTTCCCTTCTCTCTTAGAGGTTTTCTTCATTTATTTTAGAGTTAATACTTCCATTTCAAAAGGAGAGTTTTCAAGAATATTTTTCAAAAGAGATTTTTTGAGTTTTCCTCCACTACTCTGTATAGTTTTTCTCACACAAACTTGAGCTTTTCATTGCTATATCAATCCTCTAGGGATCTTTGTTGTAAGAGTGCTTGTGGTGATCAATGTGTAGAAATCACCGATTGTTTATCTTTGTATTTGAGGAGGTGAACTTGCGGGTTCGTATTGTGACGAGTTCTTGTGGGAGCTTGGTGTAGAGGTGCGGCCTCTGTAAGCTAGTGTGCTTGCATGTGTTGTTCTTGCAGGAATAAGAGAGGGACTAGTGAGTCCAAGAGTTCTAGTGTGAACTCGTTGTAGGTGTTGCGGCACCGAGTGATCTTACGGGATCGATTCTAGTGGAAATCCTTTATAGTGTTGAACGTTGAAACAATTCTCCTGTTTGCGGTTGTTCTCTCTCTCTCTCTCTCTCACTTGTGTTATATATCTTGCATGCTTATATTGCTTATCTCTTTATATGCTTGATATACTTGTGGTCAATTGATATATGCTTGGGATAATTTGCTCACACTTGTATTCAATCAAGAGAGCCATAGTGGCACCTCAACTCTTAATCTAGAGGAATCTTGAGGAGATAGTCCAGAGCCCTTTACCGAAAATTCGGTTACACTCTTGTGTTATTTTGTGTGTTTAGCTTAATAGCTTTAGTTTGCTTAAATAGTTTTTAATTCTGCATCATTGGCATTGGATAGCTATTACACTTATTTATCCCCCCTCTAGGTGTATTTTCAATTGGTATCAGAGCTTGGTGCTCTTGATTTGGTCTAACAACCTTGAATTAAAGATCTTTATTTAATTGATCACTATATTTGAGCACACACATATGGATTTCATGTCACCTCCTATGTTTGATATTCTTAAAATCCATACTTGGAAAGTTAAGATGTCAATGTACCTCAAAGCCCTAGGAATTCATGTTTATTTTGCCACTATTACAGAATCATATTGTTTAAATGGCAAAAACCTTGAGGCTAATGCAAAAGACATCCATGCTTTAAAATCTACCCTAAATGATGAATATTTATCTAAGGTTTCTAACTTTGATTCAGCTTTTATAGTATGAAACACACTAGTCTCCCTTGGTGAACAAAAATAATACTATATGGCGAGTTACTCGGATAATGGAAGTAATGCTTCCAACATATGCTACATGATCTAAGGAGATGGCCTCCTTAAGGTAAATCCGATTCGAGCTAGAAGAAGATATTGACATGTCTTGTGATGAGCTTGCATCTTTTTATCAAAAACTTCTTAAAAATATGAATTATTAAAGAAAGAAAAAGATTCTTTTAAAAATAAATTTGAAATTATTTTAAAAGAAAATGAATTTTTTAAAAAGGAGAATATTTCCTTATCTTCAAAATTAAATGACATTTGTGAAGAAAACAATTCATTGAAAAATAAATTATTTTGGTGAAAAAAAAAGAAATTGTTTTGAAAGAAAATAACTCTTTGAAAAGAAAATTTGTTTTAAAGAAAAGGAAAACATTTAAGGAAAAAGATAGTTGATTCTCATGCTTATCATGCTAATAATGTTGCATCCTCTTTTAATAAGAATGAGATTCATGTTTTGTAAAAGAGAATTAATTGTTTAAGTTTAAATTTGAGCAATTGTGCATTAACCATAATAGATTGGAATCTATATTTCGCAAGAAACTAATTCCACATGTTTATGCACAAATCCCATGGCATACATATGCACTCCATGCTCACTTTCACACCGCTCATATGCATACTAAAGTGTACAAATGTACACATTGTGGCCGCAAAGACCATTTAGCAAAGTTTTATTATGATAAGATAAATCATATAAATTTTGCAAATAATAATATTTGGGTTCCTTATAATACTAACCCTCGTGGACCCAAAAAGAAATGGGTACCAAAATCCACACATCTTGTATTTGATGTAGGTGTGGGCTCTCACATGACATGAGAGGTATGGTGCCTTGATGGTGAATGCATTTGAGCTTGATGGATAATACATTGGATGCATCACCTTCAAGGATGTTTGGTGGGAAGACCACCATAGTTTGGAGGCTTAGAGAATAGTGCATATGATTTGATAACTATCTTTAAACTCCTATTTTAATTTGTATGCTTTTACATTTGATAATTTTAGCATGTTTTGGTTTCAATACTCATTATGTTAAATAATTATGTTTTGTACTTCATGTGGTGATTACTTGTTTAGATACAGTTTTCATTAAAACTTCTGTTTGAGTTATGTATGTATATTTTTAGTTTTGATAGAACATACATAAACCTAGAAGTTTGTTTAATGAAAAATAAATTTTATAATTTTCATATATTTTGATGTTTTGAGCTTTATTGTTAATTTCATGAATATGCTATTCATATGATTCTTGTGCACTTGATCAGGGAAAACCAAGCACAAAAGTGTATATTTTGAAATCAATATTTAAAGTGTGTGCGCTTTGGCTTCCTTGATACTCTGTTATAGCATAGAGGCTAAAACGAGTCGAATCCACAAAGACGGGAGGCGATAGAAACTTACACGGTATGTTCACGTGTGTTAAAGTCTCTTCAATATTTGAAAGAATGAAAAGAAAAGAAAACAAAGAATGAAAAGAGAAGCACGGTGAAAACAAAGAAGTGAGGAACATAGAAGAATAGTATTTGTAATTTTGTTGGTATATCTAAAATAAAGTAAAAGGAGAAAGAAAACTCATGGCTACTAACTACTAAATGACTCCACTAACATGCTAACCTTTTAGTGATAGTTGTCTCACATGTATCCTTGACCCTCACTAGTCCTTGGTTCAAGAGCGTTTCAATGCATGACCCATATGATAACTTTCACATCAAAACTCAACAAAATAAGTTCAAGCTACATTTAAATCATTAAAACTAAACAAGAATAAGCATGGAATAAAGTAATGTTAGCTTGATAGAGAGTTGGGATGTTAGAGTGTTAGATCCATCATCATGAGCCATCAATGGCTCTTGCAAGAGCAAGGCCAAGTAGAGGCTATTAGATTCATGTGAATTATAAAGTAAAAAGTTAGTAAGTTAGTGATTAGTAGTTAGTTGCCATGAGAGAATTAGATAAACATGTAAAAGGAGTTAGAGAGAAAATAAAGAGAGGTAAAGAGAGAACCTTTCATAGCTTGTCACCTTCTATTACAAGCACTCTTACTTTCCAACCATGTATCACTCTCTCCTATTACAAGATCTAAAAGAAAAATAAATATAAAGAGGAAGAAAAGAAGAACTAAACTAAACTACTCTACACCACAACATGGAAAGAAACTACCCGACTCTCTAAATTTTTCCCTGAAGAACCCCCAAAGGGGGTATTTATAGGCACAAAGGGAAAGGGGGCCAGGGGGACAAACCCTGGCCCAGAGCATTGGCACCGTGTTTTCGTGGCTGTACTGGCACAGAGCGCGCAACATTGCCTGCTGCGTGCTGTCGCGTCCGTCCCCTGTCGGCTGCATGTCTTGGTTTTTGGTTTTAGGTGCCTGATTTTGACAGATCACCCTCCTAGGTCAATGACTATCTTTATAGGCCTTTAATCACCCATCAAATGTTTATTTTGGGTCATCTTCTTTATTTCCACACAATGGACCTAGAATCACAAAAAAAGACAATTATTAGCAGTATTTATTATAAAATGAATGTGAAGATGTGATATAAAATATGTAATTTTAGAGACTAATTACACCTCCACACATATCATTTTCTCATCCCGAGCAAAACAAAAAGCTAAGAAGCTTATTACACCACTTTCGCAGGTGTCACGATTGCACTGAGCATGTGCAATAAGGCGTTAAACCTGTAGTTTCCCCTAGGGAAGAGTTTTGTCTCTTGAGAGTTTTTAGCGGATTACACCCATAAAATACATAACAAAAGAAATCAACTGTCAGTATTTTGAAAACGCATTTTTGAAATAGAGAAAAGTGTTGAAGTATTTTTGCGAAAATATAAATGATCCAAGATTATAAGTTAACCAGAAATTATTCTTCCTTAAACTAAGTCAAAATACAAAATCTTGTTATAAATTAAATGTAAGAATTTAAAAATGAATTGATTCTTTGATCTTTCATAAAACTCTTAAAAAAATATGCACTTTGTGAACTTTTGGGATATTGACTCAAACTTTCATGCCATTTGTTTATATTATTATATTTTTTTTTCTTCCCTTAGTTTTCTTAGGCTTTCTAGCTTACCCGGGTAGTGAGCTTTTAGCCGGTGACTTCCAAACCAGATAGTTTTAGGGCAAAAATATCTCTTGGACTTAAGGACTCGAGTAAACAAGGCCACAAAACTAAAGGAGATTATTTTGTTTTTGTCCACCGTTTTAAGCGTGAATAATCATACTTCTTAAGGCATAATTACCCAACTTTAATAAGTGATTTTATAATCATTTTTTATATATTTTTATAGAATTTTTATGACATTTGCAGTCTTTGTTTCAATCCTAAAAATTGTATAAGTGTGAAGTGCATAAAGCTAAGGAAAAAAATTTAGAATCAAATTATCTTGTCAATCTTGCTTCCTTATCCTAAAATTTAAACAAGATATATAATTTTGACTTGGTTTAAAAATTCATAATTTTAGGTCTTCTTAATTCCTGAGCTAATCTTAATTTTCTTAAAAATAAATCAAAACTATTTTTCTTAATTCAAAAAGTTTTGTAAAAAGAAACGAAAAGAGTTTCTATACAAAAGAGAATTTTAAAAAGTTCCTAAAAAGAAATATAAAAGAAAGAAAATGTAAAACTAACTATGTTAGTAAACCCTCCCCCACACTTATCTCATGCATTGTCTTCAATGCATCGTGAATGTGTATAAACAGGAAACAAATGGAGAGGGACGAAAAATTACCTCATGGTGGTGGTCCGGTGGTGGTTTGACTGGGCCAAGCGTTGCTACCCAATTAAGATATCATGGATCTTGCAGAAACCCACCAGTGACCTCTCTAATAGCACTCAGTAAAAGAATGATTGAGTGAATGATCTTATTTAAAAAATTATCCCCATCTAATTTCTAATTTTAAAAATAATTTTCTCCAACATCCTTGTCCAACAATGGAGTGTGATTTTAGAAGATGATTGATTTGGACTCAAATTGAAAAGGAACAAAAACTGATACCGATTCGGGAATTTGACTCAGATCAAGTCGAGATTCAAAAGGTGAGAGTCAAAATTGGTTCAAAAATAGGATCCAAACCAAAGAATTGATGTTCGCACACTTATCCTATCAATGAAGTGCGATCATAAGATATTGATTATTCAATTTCACAGTGTATTGACACAGATTCAATGTTGACTCCGGAATAGAGAAAAAATCTGGTTAAGATACTGGAGTTATTATTGAATCAAAAAGTGAAATGAAATTACCAACTTGAAGTTTAGGATCACTTTCAAGCTCAAGTTCAATTTCGAGAAAAGGATAACTTGTCAAAATATCAAGGTGGTTCTCAAAATTTTAGGCAAGTTCAAATGGATATAATGAAATTAAATCGTGATTTTCGTCCACAGAAGGAATGTGAATGGGTGAAATGATCGATTCAAGTTTAGGAGTTATGGAAATCAAAACTAGCTCAAGAATGTTACTTAGTTTAGGTAACACTACAGGAGTCGATATTGATTCAAGGATTGAACTCAAATCGCTAAATTGAAGCTTAGACTCACATTCATCTTCAAGTTCAATTTTAGAAAATGGATAACTTATCAAACTATCAAGATGTTGATGTTGGTCAAGTTCAGGTTGGTATGATAAAATTAAAGCTGGATTTCTAAAATGACATGATTCGTGAATCGTATGAACATTTGTTGGACATGGGAAGTCAATCATATTTTGCATTATGTGCTAAGTCTCTTGCACGAATTCCATAATTTTTTCCAATAATAATTTTCCTTTGAGTCATTCTGAAAAAGAACTACATGAATTTTAGAAATTCTGTGGACATGATGAGGCTACTATTTTTTCAAATTATTTTTGGCCTCTATCACTTCTTCCAAACTCTATTCCAATGATGTTTTTTTCTTCAATTAGTGATTCAGGAGTATATGAATTAAAATCAGGGAATGAATATTATGGATAAGATGGTTAAAAATTTGACTCGGGGTAGGTGAATCCCCATTGACTCTTTAAAGAGTTGAAATTATTTTGAAAATTGTGGTCATAAGATTGGAGGTATGGGCCATATTGAGTCGAATAATCCCAATCCAGTCTATATGATTAGTTCATGTTGTACATATCAGGGTTGAATTTATCTGAGTCAAATGAGGTCGGGGTGAAATATGGATTCAATTAGGACTGAAAAAATTGTTGTTATTGAAATCCATATCACAATTTACAAGAAAGAAAAACAAACAAACAAACAAATAAATAAAGAAAAAGAAAACGAGACTAACCTAGGGTTGACTTAGACCTAGACGACTCCTAACTGGTTAGACTATCCACGGGGGTTATATTGTCAGAATCTGACCACAAATTAATCTGCCAGGTAGGGGCAAGATCAGTGAGAGGTATCCGTGCTGGAGCAACGGGCCTAATTATGCCAAACCATTGTTCTTCGAGATTTCTCCTCTCAATTCTCAACCTTATACACCGATTTGACAAGAGTCAAACTCTAACAACTTCCCCCTTAGTTTAATCTCCTAAATGAGTCTGAGATGTCCCTAGGGCCAACATCTAGCAATTTTTATTAGGCTTGGGTTGTGTGAGTGGAGAGGTGATTTTTGGGCTAAAGGAGCCTAATGACTTCCCCACCTTATGTTGTATTGGGTTTTGCCATAATTTTAATTCATGTAAGTGTACAATATAGATAAGAATGAACACACAAAGAGAGTAAATCACTCACGTGTTTGTCCTAACTATATGCTATGCAATATGCACACCTCCGTCAATATCACAACAGCACAAGAACAAAATACAGTATATTGAAATGAAAATTGACACGTGCCTAGATGTAAATGTTTAAAACCATTTTAAAGCATCCAATTTTTATATTTTAGTTCTTAAATTATTATAGTGCACAAGTAACAAACATTAGCAACAAAATATAAAAATATACAAGAATTTACCCAACCACACAACAGCAAGTGTGGAATTCTGCAATGCTAAAGATTTGACCTGCACACCAAATACAAAGAAGAAAAGTTAACAAAAATGCAAAATCAAACCATTCTCATCCCGACAATGGCGCCAAAAATTGATCAGGGGAAAATCGCGCACAAAAAAGTATATGTTTTGAAATCAATATTTAAAGTGTGTGTGCTTTGGCTTCCTCGATACTTCCGTTATAGCATAGAGGCTAAAACGAGTCGAATTCATAAGGACAGGAGTTGATATAAACTTACACAGTATGTTCACGTGTGTGTTAAAGTCTCTTCAATGTTTGAAAGAATGAAAAGAAAAGAAAATAAAGAATGAAAAGAGAAGCACGATGAAAACAAAGAAGTGAGAAACATAGAAGAATAGTATTTGTGTTTTTTTTTAGTATATCTAAAACAAAGTAAAAGGAGAAAGAAAACTCATGGCTACTAACTACTAATGACTCCACTAAAATGCTAACCTTAAGTGATAGTTACCTCACATGTATCCTTGGCCCTCACTAGTCCTTGGTTCAAGAGCGTTTCAAAGCATGACCCATACGATAACTTTCACATCCAAACTCAACAAAACAAATTCAAGCTACACTTAAATTATCAAAACTAAACAAGATTAAGCATGGAATAAAGTAATGTTACCTGTTAGAGAGATAGGATATTAGTGTGCTAGATCCATCATCATGAGCCATCAATGGCTCTTGCAAGAGCAAGGCCAAGTAAAGGCTATTAGATTCATGTTGATTATCAAGTAAGAAGTTAACAAGTTAGTGGTTAGTTGTTAGTTGCCATAAGAGAAAATTAGCTAAACATGTAAAAGAAGTTATAGAGAAAACAAAGAGAGGTAAAGAGAGAACCTTTCATAGCTTATCACCTTCTATTACAAGTACTTTTATTTTCCAACCATGTATCACTCTCTCTCTCTCCTATTATAAGATCTAAAATAACGGAAAATGCAAAGAGGAAGAAGAAGAAGAAGAAGAAATAAACTAAACTACCCTAAAGTACAACATGGAAAGAAACTACCCTACTCTCTGGATTTTTCCCTGAAGAACCTCCAAGAGGGATATTTATAGGCACCAGGGGAAAGCAGGCTAGGGGAACAAACCTTGGCCCAAAGCATTGGCACGACCGCGCTACTACGGGCGCAAAAACGCAGCTAGAGCCACGTTTCCACTATTATACTGACGCGACAAGCGCAGCGCCACCTGCTGCGCGTTGTCGCATCGGTCTCCGTCGGCTGTATGTCTTAGTTTCTAGTTTTGGGTCCCTCATTTTGACAGAATCACCCTCCTAGGTCAATGACTATCTTTATAGGCCTTTAATCACCCATTAAATGGCGTTTTTGGGTCTTCTTCTTCTTTTACATACCATGGACCTAGAATCAGAAAAGAAGACAATTATTAGCAGTATTTATTATAAAATGAATGTGAAGATGTGATATGAAATATGCAATTTAGAGACTAATCGGCACTCGCATTTCTTTTGCTTACCATGACCTTGTTTTCATGAGCATTTATGGGTTTTATAGATTTCGAGTGTCAACTCTTGTGTATTTACCATGGGATATATGCTTTGTTTATATGCTTTGTTTTTACTATTAAAGATCTAATTTTTTTCAAAATATTACTTTAAACTAGTTATTCTTCATTTGGTAGTGTTTTCAATATACAACTATTTTCAAATTTTATTTTTGAAAACTTCTACCCTTTAAGGGCGGTTGGATGGGCGACCATGCCTTGTATACCTTTATTGAATATCTTTTAAACATGTGCATGAAAAGGATGGTAGGTATGAGTTATACACATGATCTTCATGTTATTTTATTTTTGTATACTCATATGTGTTTCCTATATACGTATGCTTCAAATATCAATTAGAATCAATTTCAATTGGTATTTTCATACATACATATATATGATTTTATTGTGCTTGTATTAAAATATCTTTACATTCTTAAAGCACAAATTTGTTTATGTTAAGCTTGACTTTATTCTAAATGTTAATTGGTATCTTTACAAGCTTATACATTGATTTCAATTGGTATTTCAACTGATATTTATTGATATCAAAATATATTTCATGTTTCACCTTCAATTGGTATCAAAATCTATTATTGGTATCTTTAAAAAAAATTTAAAATGGTACCGACATTTATTTTGTCAACTACTATTTGATTTCATTAGTATTAAAAATTTGTTTTGTTGACTCAAGAAATTTCAAATTTCATTTTAAATATTATCAAAAATTTGTTTTAATAGTGGTTTCAAAATTTGTTGATATATGTTGCCTATATGCAAGGGGAGCTTAAGATCTCTTCTATATATAGATTCATGTTGAGTGTATCTCACATTGAGGAGCTTGACCTCTCTTCTTTATGTGATACACATGTGTAAGGGGAGCTTAATATCTCCGCTTATACATTATATATTATGTTTTATGTGGGTTAGGGTCTAGTCATCCCTTCTCCATATAATGCATGCATGCAGGGAGAGCTAACTTTATGTCTCTCTTCTTCATGAATGTATATCGCATATACATCTTTATTGTTTGTTTGTCTTCGCCCCTTTGTTGATGAATTGACAAAAAAGGGAGAAGAATTTTGAGAGTTTATATATGCATGTTTATGCATATATATTTTTTTTGTTTGTTTTGTTTATGCATTCTATTAAATATCTATTTGTTTATTGCTATGCATGAATTAAGGGGGAGCTTCTATGAAGCTATCTTTAATCCATGCATATACAACTCCATGAGTTTTGTCATCATCAAAAAAAGGGAGATTGTTGGGCCAAGGTCCATCACTTTAGTTTTGATGATGATTAACTCATGTAGTTATAGTACTAATGATCTTGTATTTATATAGTTTCAGATATTTGATCAAGATCTTAGTAGGTGTTTAGCTTCAATAAAAGATTTGAAGTCAAATTTTGAAGCTAGCACGTATTGATTTAAGAGCTCGCGCATCAAGATCGTATCAAGTACTCAAAATGAGTAGCTCATGGATCAAGGTTTGGACCAAGTCAAGATGAAAAAGAAGATTTTCAAGAAAAGAATTTCAAGAGAAGGTTTTCAGGACTTGTATCATGTTAAGTATTAAGATTTGTATTTTAGATAAAATGTAAAGGATATATTAGTTGTGGATTGTTCAAGCTCATATACACACATACAAAATTTATCTGTATTTTCATAAAACAGCTTTGATTTTAAAAAATACCATTTTGGTTTATGAACTTCATAGTATATATCTTTATGTTTCATAAATAAAGTACATCAAAATGAGTTTACATGGTTCATATGTATTTTAGATTTCATCCATACACATTGTTGGCTTAAATGTTTAGAAAAACTTATTTGGTGATTCTATATCATATGTATAAGTCTTATATTTATCAAAACTTAGTTTAGAGCTTATTGTCAAAAATATAGATATTTCATCTCATATGTGTATTGAATCATATCCATGCACACTAAGATTCAAAAGTGTTTAAAATATCTTATTTTTGTATTTGATGAAGTTTTGAAAAAATTGTTTTTCAATTTGAAGATTGTTTTTGAAAATACAAAATTTTGTTTAAGGCTAAATTTCTATATTCCAAAAATGGATCAAAAAGTTTGTAATATATGTTGATTTTTGATCATACATATTTGTATTTCAAAGTATTTCAATGAACTTATTTTTGTAGATTTTTAGTGATTTTATGGGACTTTATAAGAGTTTTAAAAACTAAGTTTTTATCTTAAAGATTTGCTGACCTGACCTTCTACCGATCGACCGATATAGAAGTCGGTCGACGGGCGGTCGACCGATATAGAAGTCGGTCGCGCACAACCCTTTGGCTTGAGGGCCGGTCGACCATCCATAGAGCTTTGCTTTCTGGATCTGGCCCTGGTCGACCGGGCTGTTGACCGACAGGCTCCAACGGTCAAAAATTTCACCGTTGGCTGGTCGACCGACAGCAGAATCTTCTACTAAATTGGCTGCCAATGGCTATATTTTGAGAGGCTAGAAATAAGCCATCTCGTGGGCTGTTTTTTACAAGTTTTTGAGAGGGTTTCAAAACTAGTTTTTCTCATCTCTCTTAGAGGTTTTCTCCACTTGTTTTAGAGCTAATACTTCCATATCAAAAGGAGAGTTTTCTAGAGTGTTTTTCAAAAGAGATTTCTTGAGTTTTCCTCCACTACGCTATTTAGTTTTTCTCACACAAACTTGAGCTTTCTATTGCTATATCAATCCTCTAGGGATCTTTGTTGTGAGAGTGTTTGTGGTGATTAAAGTGTAGAGATCACCGATTGTTCATCTTTGTATTTGAGAAGGCAAACTTGCGGGTTCGTGTTGTGACGATTTCTTGTGGGAGCTCGGTGTAGAGGTGCGGCCTCTGTAAGCTAATGTGCTTGCATGTGTTATTTTTGCGGGAACAAGAAAGGGACTAGTAAGTCCAAGAGTTCTAGTGTGAACTCGTTGTAGGTGTTGCGGCACCGAGTGATCTTGCGGGATCAATTCTAATGGAATCCTTCATAGTGTTGAAGGCGGGGACGTAGAGTAAGGGTGCTCGAACCTCGAAATAATTCTTCCGTGTTTGCGATTGATTTCTCTCTCTCACTTGTATTTTTATATCTTGCATGCTTATATTGCTTATCTCCTTATATGCTTGATATACTTGTGCTCAATTGATATATGCTTAGGATTGTTTGCTCATACTTGTATTCAACTAAGAGAGCCATAGTGGCACCTCAACTCTTAATCTAGAGGAATCTTGAGGAGATAGTCCATAGCCCTTCACTGGAAATTCGGCTATACTCTTGTGGGGTATTTTCATTGCGTATATACGTCGTCGACTCTCGTCGCGACTCCGTTTCCATGTATTTTGGGAAGCGGGGCGTGACAGGGTTTTCTTGGTATCAGAGCGAGATTTCGACATAAAATGGACTTAGTTTTTTACCGATAACTTGAACGAGCTATAATTACACTGCAATATACATATAGGATTCACACAATGATATTGAGTCCACTTGGAATTGACTGTCCTCCTTTTGAAAATTCATCTCTTTTGATCTTTCAATCTCACGGATTGAATGTCTTCTTCTAGAGTAATCTTGGTTCCATCTTGATTCCTATTTTTCTTATCGATTCTATTTTCTGATCTTATCTCTTGGAATTGGCCATTTCATTCTAAAGCTGGTAGCAGAGATCAGAGCTCGCAGCGAAATTGTGGTGTCCCAGCAAGGCAACGTGGGAGCTTGTTTGTTTTCTCTCTAAATTTTTATTCTCTTATCATTCCCTACTTTTATTGAATTTCGAGGACGAAATCTTTATAAGGTGAGTAGAATGTAATATCCTTATTTTTTAGGTACTGTATTTAAATAAAATATACTGGTATTTTAATATGTACATGTATTTATTAATCATTAATTATCATGTGACTTATTATTACTCGTTGTTATTAATATCTATATTATTATTAATTAATTACTTGATATTGTATTAAGGTGTCATCATTATTATTACTACTGATATCATTATTCATATTTTTGCATGTGTTATTTCAAGCAATTTTCCTTCTCCTTTCATTTCTTTCCTTGTATTTTTCTCTACGTCTAATCCTATACTGGACCCATTACCCATTAGCATTCATAACCCAATCCCTATGATCCGAAACCTGTTAACCCATAATCCCAAATCCTAACCACTAAATCAAATCTTAATCTTAAACCCAACCCACTACCATATAATCCTAACTAACCCTAACCTAATCCCTAATCTATTTTCTATCCATCCCTGGGAGCACCGCCACACCCATCTCCTCCCCTTGCCATGTGCTGCCGCACTCCCCTCCTCCCTTATTGAACGGCCATCACCTTGCGGCCTCCGGCGAGATCCGCCATGCTCCGCCTCCTCTTTCCACTGCCGCGAGACCTCCGCACAACCACCGTGCGCACCATGAGCTCCCTCAGCATAGTCCCTGCCCTCCCACCAGGATGGCGGTAAACCCTCCGATCTTCCACCTCCATCACTCCCCTCCACCATGCCGAACATCCCTACAGGCCAGGCCACGCACCTCTATGAGCACTCTGGCAATCCGCCTTTTCTTATCCTTCCTTGCGTGCCCAGCAAACCCACGCCAACAGCCCATTCAATACCCTCTCCTTCTTATCCTCTTCGAGATCCAGCGCCCATGCACCTTTGTTACGCCCTCCTTTTTCCCCGCAAGCACATCGGAGCATGCGCAACCTGTGGCCGCTCCGCCGCCGGAACCCACCTCGGTGACCCCAACAACCTCTTGAAGCCGTCGACCTCCTCCATGGCTTCCACCATCACCGGTGCGCCCCGCCGGAGCCACCCCTTGCGTGAGCTCCTCCCTCGTGTGTTTCTCTTTGTATAATGGTAATTTTCCAATGTCCTTTAATCTATGCTTGCCTTTGATAGATGTTGATACCTTGCAAGCATTTTAATGAACATTGTAATTTTTCCTGGTTTCCAAAAGTACATTGAGATTGTTGGCATCTGTCTTTAATCATGTTGTTCTTATTGTTTCTCATTTATAAGTTGCATATTGCTTGATATTTCCTTTATTAACTTGTTAGTGTATCATTATGGGATTGATTCATCATTTTCATGCTATTATCATTCAGGATTCAACTCTGTGTCATTAAACTGTTTCAAACTCAATCCCACTATTATTTTTATTATCAATATTATTTTGTTTTATTTTTTTAGTATAAGCCCAATTCCTTCTCTCCTTCCATTTCTATTCTTTTCTTTTTTTTAGTCTTCGAAGCCCAACAAACTTGAGCCCTTGCAGCGAGTCCCTTCATCTCCCTCTTTCTATATATATATATATATATATATATATATATATATATATATATATATATATATATATATATATATATATATATATATATATATATATATATATATATATGAGAAAAATGTATATCAGCCTGCAGGCTGAGAGAACTCTCTCAGGCTGCGCTGACGTGGCTCAATTTTGCACCCCACTAACTTGCGGCCCGCTTATAGAAAGAAGTTAAATTACCAAATACCCCTTATGAAAAGCTACTTTTTTGGTAAAAGACAGTGAATGCTACTTTATTAAATCACGAAACTAATTTGAATGCTTCTTTAATTTTTTTATCTGATTTGATATTTAATGATTTTTAATATAGTCGCAGTACTTATGAGAACTGCTACCACGGTCGCAGTCTTTTCTAAGGACTGCTACCAAGGTCGCAGTCTTTTTCTGAGGACTGCTACAAAGGTCGCAGTGTTTTTATGAGAATTGCTACCGCGGTCGCAGTCTTTTCTAAAGACTGCTACCAAGGTCGCAGTCTTTTTCTGAGGACTGCTACCATGGTCACAGTCTTTTTCTGAGGACTGCTACCAAGGTCGGTAAAAAGTTGTGAGGGAGGGTATTTTCAGAAATTACAATGTTGAGGTGACTGGCATTAAATTGGGCGGGCTTTTACAGGATTTTGTCCGCCAAAATTATTACAGATATGGGGCGGTGATGTTGCCACGCCCGCAGGCTGAGAAAACTCTCTCAGCCTGCCAGCTGAGGTACAGTAAGCCCTATATATATATATATATATATATATATATATATATATATATATATATATATATATATAGAGAGAGAGAGAGAGAGAGAGAGAGAGAGATTTGTAAGTATAATTTCAAGGCTCATATTTTTCTCCTTTTGATATTGGCAATTGGCTACCTAACTTCTATTTCAAGTCTGAGCATCATAAATAATCAGGAAGGTGATTGCATAAGATACAAACCTGTGAAATGTAAGGTAAAAGGCAATATTCTGATATCATCCACAATTATATAAATATCAATGGAAAGTTTTTAGTCAGCCTGTGGTTCTATATAGAATGTCAGTAATCAGCAGTGCTCTTTGCTCTTGGTCACGTAGATGCAAGGTAACTCCAAAATGCAGTAGAAGAAAGGGGCCTCCATGAACATCTATAAACTAATGTTGAGGTGGGTGTTGGTGCATGGGTGTGTTTAATGTGTGCTGTTGGCGAAGTATGTACACATGTGTGTCTTTCCGTGTACATGCATGCGTGGGACTGCGTATAGATGTGTATACTCGTATAAATATACATATGTGGGTGTACACGTGTGTGTATGCACATGTAGCGTGCATGTGTGGGTATGTGTACGGTGTAGGTTTGTGTATGTTCATTAGTTAGGTTGCATGTTGTAGCGGTCCAGACTCGCTTAGTGAGACCCAGACTCATTATAAGAGATTTGGATTCGTGCTCGTTGTGGACCCAGTAGACTGGAGATTCGAAAACAGATCCATGGGATGAGACATAGATCAGTACTGGTTCGTGCAGTGAAGACCAGACGGCGATTCGGTTCCGAAACCGCATCATTTCAAGTGAGTGTTTGTTCTCACGTCTTTTCTTTATTTACTGTTGCCAGTAGTGTTCATGTCTTTATTCGTATCATTTCATGTTATTATATGACATATTTTACCAGTATGGTTACCCGTGTCACTTCATATGACATCATGATTGTACACCTTATGTATTTCGTTGATATGAGTATTTATTGGCGTCATTTTATGTATTAGTAATTCATCTTTGCTTGGCCTAGTATTGTTATACTCTAAAGTGGACTTGATTTTGTATTTGACTTAATTGTTATAATCTTAGATATTACTAAAAGTTACTGGGAAAGGATCGTTGACCGTAACTCTGTACAGTTCTATTGTTCATCGTATACACGGTTACTAATATTGTTCACCGTGTATACGATTATTGATTGACTGTTACTGTACTGATATTGTTACCGCCACCGTATCATCCCAGTAATCAAAATAACATAGATATTGATTGTTATAAATAATACTAACGAACTGACTGTACACCTGACACCTTTTACGGGACCTTGGCATGACTATATTACTGCTACCTGACATCTAATACCTCTGTACCCTGAACTTCTGTATCCCCTGTATTCATGTCCCATGCATTGTTACCCTGTTAATAGCACAGTCAGACCGGCATCCGGCGGAGCATGCCGCCTGGTGTCAGGATGACGAGGATGTATCCCACAATCGTGCTAGCGTCTGGTGGATCCTGAATGGAACTAAGTGCCACATGGAGCAAAGTGCCACACCATACACATGGTGGGGGCCACCTCTTGAATATGTGGGGGCCACCTCTAAAATCCATTTCCCTCAGAGCAAAGTGCCACATGGAGCAACGTGTCACACCACACACGTGGTGGGGGCCACCTCTTAAATCTGTGGGGGCCACCTCTTGAATCTGTAGGGCTATCTCCTGATTGTGCCACCTGGTGTTAGCGTGATAAGCATTCTTAGTGCATATTAATTCCACACGTACCTGTATGATGATAATGCCATGAGCATATGTTATTTAGTCTCTTTCCTATTTGAATAATGATACCCGCATATCAGAGTTCGGATGAGTTCTACTGGAAGTGCGGGCTCCAGTGTGAACTGTCGGCGTTGTGGGACGCCGATGGGAAAGGGACAATGATAACAAAGAACACTAATGATTATTATCGAATAATTTGAATGAAATACATGGTGTTATACCTTGAATTGATACTCTGCCTTATGACATATGACCATACACATGACCAGATTACTTACCAGACTAGTGACATATGTTAGGTTACACATTTAGACATCAATTGGTTGTTACAGTTGTTTTACTTGCTTTTTTCTGCACACTTATTCATATCATTTATTATTCAGTTGTTTATTTATCATGTTATTTGGTTATCCTATGACTACAGTTTATCTTATTATTATTTATGTACACTGTTTATATGCACGAGTTTTCCTCTTTACACACACACTCACCAGGTCGCTTTCTGACGACCCTGGATTTGCACGTCTAGATATTGGACGCTTTCTTTCTGTTGTGCAGGTGTTCGATGAGACCTTACATATTGCGATGAGCTTGAGTCTCTCTCTGATTCTGGTATTCTTATCCCCATTATATTCTTGTTATTTCCTGATTCTATTTTTATCGCATTCAGCTGTCATTTTCTTTCTGTTATTCATCTGCTATCATGTGTAGCCTTTATATGTATTATTGCAGTGATCGTTAATATTATGGCTTAGATTTATAACTTGTTCGGTTACTTTAGGCTTAGCGTATATATGTGGGGTATTTTCCTTGCGTATATACGTCGCCGACTCTCGTCGTGACTCCGTTTTCACGTATTTTAGGAAGCGGGGCGTGACAGAAAGCAATCAACGAGTACGTAAAATGAAGCCATAGGATGCAGAGGCAAACATACGTGTAAATGATCAAAGTGACATGGCTCAGTCATGAAAGTACAAGCAAGTCACACAAAGCGATATAAAAGTAAATAGATCCGAGAGAAAATCAAGAGTTTAGTACAAAATACATAGGAATGGTATCATGCTAGAGGCGAGCAAGTTACTTTAATAACACACAATAGTAATAATCAGTATCATTTATTATTTTAATCATTCCCTTCTAGTATCTCATACACTGCAGTTCACATAGGAGTCTGTACTCCAGAAGAACTCATTTGAACCATGGCACCCGGATACCATTATCCAAATGAGGGAGTGACCCAATCATAAACGTTCCTGATATCATTATTGATGAGTTATTAACGCATCAAGTCCTGGGTAATGAATTAGGTATTTAATCATGCAAGTACAAGCCAAAAAATAAGAAAGTGACAAAATCTAGTACATTAGCTTAGAAAACCATACAAAATAGAGTATTCAGCTGAATTCATACAACATGAATTGATGAACTATAACATCATGGCAAGCCAAATGCATAAGTAAATTAATGTACTAAATTTTGAGTTATCCAATAATAATAATATTCAGTACCGCCTGATATTTCAATCATCCCCTACCAGTGTCTCAAACTACTGGCAGTCCATACTAGGGCTCGTACGTCAGCAGAAGTCATTCAGATCTGATATATGAGTACCAATACCCAAACGAAGGAGAGACCAAATATCACACGTTCCTAATATTATTATTGTTTGGTTATTAAATTACTATTACATAATTATTCATCCAATTCAAATGTTTTGGTATGTGTCCTAGCGTCCCAGCGCATATACATCTACTTATGAATAAGACGAGTTGCCATGGGGGATTAACAAATTATATTTACAATGGGTCCCATACATACTAGGGATAACAACCCTTTCATTGTTCTAGTGCTGAGACCTGCCGTTAGGCATAATGGAGGGGAAGGGTCTTATCTGTATACACATGTAGGAAGTACATATATATAAGTAGGGGTGCCAGCACACCCTTTAGAACACCTGAAAGCCCTCAGGTAGAACCAAAGTTTGAGTTGCGGAACATTCCTAAATCATTGTAAAAACAAACACATATTGATATCCATCAGTTTCACCCATTTTCGTTTAAGTTGTCTGATTATTACAAATTTAAGTTTATGATTATCGATTTATTGGGAGTAATAGGGATATCATAGCAGGAGGAATATGAGTAATACAGGAGTACAAAATGTCAGGTGTACAACATGATAATGTTATCAAGTCCCCATAAAAGACATAATCATAAATCAGGCAAGTAACCGGTCAGGTGACAAGTGTTCAGGGTCAGGTGGAGTACAACAATACAGGCGATTGCCAAAAACAAAGAGTTTAGGAAAGTGTTTATCTGATTTATGCTGACTCTAAATTCTTACAATTTAACCACTGTAGTAAGGGTAATGCAGGTCGAATCCACATAGAGGAATGCAATAGAAGATTTTCAGTATTACTTAAAACACTAAATTGGTTAAGTATTCTTCTAAAATAAAAAACTCTATGTCAAGTGTTTGAAGTAGAAAAAGATGAAGATAGAGTTGGATTAAAACTAGGGTTTTGAAAATATTAAGAAGCAAACTAATCATCTACCATCACTAATTTTCTAACCTATCATAAAAACTATACTTTAGAGTTGCATTCAATTCAAGTAAGATACATAAGATGTAGAAACCCTATTTGAAATAGTCACTAACTAAGACCTAACATTAAAACTATCAAAAATTTTCAAGCTTAAAATTAGAAGAATAACCAGCATTAAACTATCAAGTCTATCTAAGCATAGAATAAGAAAAATCATTGGGAAGTATTAGCAAATAATAGATTTAACTATCGTCATATGCCTTCAAGAGTATTAGCTATTTCTAGGATTTAAGCAGGTGTAGTATCTAACAACTTATTCTAATATAGAATTAGAAATAGTGGTGGGCAGAGATTAATAAGCCATGAAAATGATTAGCTACTCGTAAGAGAATCTAAAGAAAGCATGATAAAAGAGAAAGCAATTAAATAAAGATAAATTGGAAAGAAAAACTTTATTATTGATGTTGTCACCTTCAATTACTAGCGCCCCCTCAGCTTAAACTAGAACTAGACCCTAAAAATTGCAACAAAATTTAGAAGAGAAACTAAAAAAGAATCCTAAATTATGATTTCTGATGTGAAGATGCTTAATTATGAGAAATTTCACATCTTTAAATAGGCCTCAGAGCCTATCACAATAAGATTTAATTCAATTCTAAACTGATATACAATAAGTCAGTGCGTTGATTGCTGAACATGACTCATCAGATGGCTGAATTGGATAGAGTGATCATATAAAAGCTGTAGCCCTTAAATCCTCTTTCTGTAGCATCTTGAATCATCGAATTTGAATATCTATAGTGAACGTTATGATCTGAATGCTAGGAGGTGTCTAGTCTGAATCCAAGTCTATTGATTTTGAACTCCATTTAATTTGAATTATCCTTCTTATCTCCAATTAGGATTACCTTTATCCCATCTATTTTCTATATCTTTTGATTTTGAGTTTGAATTGTGAAGATGATGATTTATCCTTTACTCCTCTTGATTTCAAATTAATTTAAATTGTAACCCAAATTTAGATAAGACTAGGGATAAAATAGAAACTTCTTGCATCTTTATCTTCTTATTTAAATAACTACACATCATAATTAAAAAGAATATTAAATAGCAATATTAAATAAAGAATAATATAGGATAAATGTGCAGAAGTGATGATAATAATATAAAATTGAGATGCAATCACACCCCACACCTATCTTTTGATCGTCCTCGAGTAAAACTAAACTAAATTAACTTAACTCACTTTCGTAAGAATCACGGTTGCACTTAGCATGACAATAAGCCGTTATACCTCTAAGTTACCCCTGTAAATCACCTAGAGGGGGGTGAATAGGTGATAATGCTAGAAACTAAATGCGCTAAATGCGGAAGCTTAAAAACTATGTTGCAATCACTTAATACAACCAACAAGTGTAGCCGAATTCTCCGTGAAGGGCTCTGGACTAACTCCTCTTGATTCTCCTAGATATGGGTTGAGGTGCTATATAAAGCTCTTGTGGTCAAGTATAAGAGAGGCACACACAAGCAAGCCATGCATATAATGATATAGCAATATGAAAGTTGCAAGGCACAACACAAGCAAATATGAATGATATGAAATGAATGATGCTTTGCACAAATGTAAAGAGAGAGTTTAGAGATAATGGATCAAACGCAAACACAAAAATATGTTTCGAGATTCGAGCCCCTAGCTCTACGTCCCCGCCTTCACCGAGAAGGATTTCCAATCTACTAAAGGAGTACCGAACTCCTCTCTCAACCTTACAATGCCACCGAGGCAAATCAACCACAATCCACCTCTACCGAAGAGGGATAAGACCCGTAGCCAATACAATCACAATCACCTTTACCGAAGAGGGATCCAAACACCACTCCGATCAACCTCTACCAAAGAGGGATACACAAATAAAAGGAAGGTTTACAATCTTGGATGCTTAACCTCAAACACCTCTCTTTTCCCACAAATAAATGATCCTAATAGAATAGGAGTGTATGATAGCTCAAGTGTGAAAAACTAGAGTTTTGAAAACAAAAACTCAAAGAAAAAATACTTGGGAAAACTCTTGGTAAAAGATATAAATGAAGAACAAACCAAATCTCCCAAAATTCTATTTTCTTTGAATTTTCAAAACCCTAAAACAAAACAAAGATGAAACCTTTTGAGCTCTAAAACACTTTGAAAACTTCTTTTAAACTCTGGAGAAACTGAGAATTTTTTTTAATTAAAAACCTTAGCCAAAATCCCAAGCAATTGGGGTTTATATAGCCCAAACCAGAAAACTAGCCGTTAGGCTGATCTGGCAGCCTGACAGGCTTGCGGTCGACCGCCCGGTCGACCGCCAACGGTCAGAAATATGACCGTTGGGGCTATCCGGTCGACCGCACGGATGACCGCCCAGATACAGTGATCAGACTGCTCTGCTCCGGTCGACCGCTCAGTCGACCGCCCAGATACAGAGAGCAAGGCTCTCTGATCCGGTCGGCCGACCGGCCGACCGGCCCACTGTGCCAGCAGACGTGCACAAGTCTGTGCACGTCGGTCGACCGCCCGGTCGACCGGCATGGTCTGTCAGCATAATTCTGGGTCAGAAACTGGGTCAGAAATACAGTTAAATATATTTCTAAAAATTCTTTTATCTCTTCTAAAAATCCCCAAAAATAGTTTTCTCATTTTGCATTGATTCATAAACATGTGATAAAAATTTTAACTCAAATATCAAGCAATTTGAACTATTTTTGTGTCTTATCATTTTTACCAAAAACCAAAACTTGTATTTTATCAAACTTGAATTTTTCAATACATGAGTAGGAAAGTCAAAATAAGTTTGTATAGGAAGTTTAAGCATGCATGTATAACTAGAATACATTTATTATACATATAAACCATTTTAAACCTGTTTTGATCAATCTATTCATGAAAACAAATATCGGTTAAACTAAAAATCAAAAAACAATATCCAAATATAAAAAACGTGTGTGTTGTGCACTTGAGCATATCAACTATACTAAGCTTTACAAATGGATCTAAAACACACAAAACTAAACTAGGATACCTAAGTCTTCTTGACGATCTTCATCTTCAAGTCGACTCGATCCCAAACGTGATCCACCAAGTGCAAAGGTATGATCTTGATGCTCGGGCACTGGAATCACTATGTGAAGGTTTCCAAACTCATCTTGTTGAAGTAATCACCAACTAATATCTTGCTTAATGATCTGAAACTAAAATCACAAGATTATTAGTAAACATAACTACATGAGTTAATCAACATCAAAACTAGAGAGGAAGGCCTCCGGGCCAACAATCTCCCCCTTTTTGATGATGACAAAACTTATAGAGTTATATATGCATGGATTAAAGTTAAGCTTCAAAGAAGCTCCCCCTTAACTCATGCATAAACAAATAAACATAAATATGCTATGAATATTAAACATGAAACATGCATAGATATGCATAAACAACAAACGGTTCTAGATACCAATGAAATGTTCAAAAACAAAACATGCTCTAGATACCAATTAAAATTAAACTAAATTAAACTTAATATATGCAAAACATAAATATGCATATATAAAACTTCTCAAATAATTCTCCCCTTTTTGTCAATCATCAATAAAGGGGTAAAAATCAAAACAAAACAAAATCTTCTCCCCCTTTTTAATACAAAGAAACAAGCATCAATAAGGGGTTAATAAAAATAATGTTCTTCCCCTTTTTGTCTAAAACAAAAACAAAGCCAAATAGGGGAGACAATCAATTTAGATATCAATTGAAAATATGTCAAAGTAGCATCTTGATACCAATTGAAAGTAAACATAGATCAAAAAAATAAATGTTATATACTATATACATTCATGAAGAGGAAGATGTGAAGCTTCCCTACATAGATACATTACATGAAGGAGGGATGACAAGCCCTAATTCACATAACATACACTATACAATGAATAAGAGGAGAGTGAAGCTCCCCCTACACACGTGTACCACATAAAGAAGAGATTGTCAAGCTCTTCAATACAAGATACACTCATCATGAATCTATATGTATAAGAGATGTTAAGCTCTCCTTGCATATAGGCAATACAAATCAAAACTTTTGACTATTTTCTTTAAACAAAATTTTGAGATACCATTTTTAAAACGTTCAAATAAACATCTTAATATCAAAAAGAGTATTTTTTAAGTATATGATATCACTTTTTATTTTTCTATCATAAAGTAAGGGAGTGAAAATACAAATACCAATTGTAAACATGAAAATCCAATTTTCTCCCCCTTTATGAAATACCAACAAAAACAATGTACACTTTTATTTTAACAAGCCTACGCATTGTTTTAAAAAAAAATCAATTGAAGAATCAATTGGAAAATAAGGTTTGAATCAATTGAAACAAAGTTGAAGCTCAAGGTGTTGGGTTATGCTAAGGCTTGAGTAAACAAAAAAACTAAAATTTGTGATACTTTTGAACACAAATAAAACATATATATGTATGAAAGATATATACCAATTGAAATTGATATTCTTTGAAATGCAAGGATACATACATACAAACATATATGAGTATACAAGGAAAGTCAAAATTGATATCAATTGAAAGAATTTCAATGATACCAATTGAAACAACAATAATGATCAAGTGTATACATCATATAACTACCACCCATTCATGCACAAGTTTAAAAGATATTCAAGAAGGGTATACATGGTATGGTCTCCCAACCAACCACCCTTGAAAGGTAGGGGGTTTTCAAAAATAGATTTGAAAATTAAAGTGTGTTTGAAAACTTTACCAAAATGAAGAATACCGTAACTAGTTATATGAAAAATTTGTAAATTAGTACGAAATCCTTCAAGTAAGGAATAAAAACGAATTATTTTTCATGAAACATGAAATCCATATGATAATCAACACTCTAAGCCAATTAAGCATAAATATGACTCATGAAAACAAACACATGAGTAAACAATAAATGTGAGTGTACAAATAAGATGTAAAGATCATAATCATGAAAGATGGACAATAAGCTCAATATTCCTTGAAACAAGAAAACATGAAAATCATCAAATCTATTTAATCTTCAAGGTATATTTATGTCCTATACAAACTAAAGTATACATACCTATCCAAACACAACGAGTCCACAAAGATATATGCATGAAGGCACGTGGCTCAAAAGGATGTATATGTATAACAATAATTTGGATAAAATGGACATATACATGAAGTTAAATATAAAAACATGGAAAACATGAATAACTAAATTTTCATTAAAACAAATTTCATTTCAAGGTATATGTATGATTTGTCAACACAAGAAGTATACATACATATCCCCAAACACAATTGAGTCCATGTATATAGATTTGCATGAAAGGCAAATGACTCAAGGGGTATACATGTATATCTTAAAGTTTGGCAAAAATAGACATATACATGAAATGAAAACTCATAAACATAAAACAAATCTAAAATAGGAATACAAGTTTAAAATGCATGAATCATCAAAACTAGACTATACTAGCATATCTAATGGGTTCAAATAAGCATTCAAGGTCAAACATATATAGATTTATTTGTGGCCCACTATATGCATAAGAATATACCTAGTTTTAATGAAAGCTAACATTTAAGCTTATATTCAAATCATGAAGCATCAAAAACAAGATAAAATCATCATGATAAATTTTAAACATGATTATAATGTAAATTCACATGTTATTAAACCTATGATAAGCATGATAGCTAAACAAATGGTGAGAACACAAAAATTATAATTCATATTAAACATGGGTGTCTCAAAGGCTATACATGCATGTCAAGGATCTAATAGTCATGGCATTTTTATAATAATCTATAAACATCAAAACATGCTATAAACAATGAAATGGAAGGCATGTAAACAATAATAAGGAGTTAGGAATCGTTATCAAAACCTAGAGGGTAACTTTCCATGTCTCCAAAACATGGTGGTCTTCTCCACCAAACTTCCCTTGAAAGTGATGCATCCAAATGATTTTCATGAAGCTCGGAACGCATCTACTCCAAGGTACCTCAACTCTCACGTCATGCGAGAGCCCACACCTACATCATACGAGGGGTGGTCTTTGGTACCCACATCTTATTGGGTCCATGGGGGTTAGTACCTTCTCTAACCCAAACAAATTTATTTGCTAAATTAGAAACATGTATACGATCATAACAAAATTTGCAAGGTGGCCCTTACGTCCACAATGTGTACATGTGTACACATGAGCATACATGGTATGATAGTGTCTGTGAGGAGCATGTGTATGCCGTGATGGGTGTACATGAATAGATGAAACTTGTTTCTTTCGAAACAAAGATTCCAAAACATGTATGACCCACAACACATTGGCTCAAAGTGGAGCCCAAACAATCAATATTCTTCTTTAAAACATTTATATCATTTTTAGTCAAAGAAGAAGTGGAGCATGCAAGGGGAGAAGTGTGAGATACTACCCTAGCACGGCAAACATGAGAAACACTTTCATTTTTCAAAGTTTTATTTTTATTTAAACAAATTTCTAACTCTTTTGTAATGAAATCAATTTCTCTTTTCAAAGATTCATTTTCTTTTAAAACAAATTCAACTTTTAAAGACAAAACATCATTATTTTTCAAAACATTATCACAATTATTTTATTTTTTAAAAATTCATTTTCCTTTATAGGAAGATCTAGTTGAGACCTTAATGAATCCCTCTCATTAGAAATCTCCTCTTTCTCTTGCAAAACAATGTCAAGTCTAGAATTCAAACTTTTATTTTCTTTTTCAATTCCTAGACTTTTCTTTTTCAAGATCTTATATTTTCAATTAATTTTTCACAAATAATAGATAGTTCTTCATTTAAAGCATGGGCATCAACATAATAATTTGAAGAACTAGAATCAAAACAATCTAGTTGAGATTCCGATTGTACCTCAAGGGAGTCATTCCCTTGGACCATGTGACATTGAGACTCGGATTCTCCACTAGACTCCTCCTCTTGTTGGATAGGCAATTGAAGCTTGGAGGTGGTGGTGGTTGTCAACTTGTTCCATACTGCAAAGACGGAATCAAGATTAGAAACTTGCATAAGATAATCTTTATTAAGCATACTTCTAATGGCCTCAAGGGCTTGTGCATTGGCACCTATATGCTTGCTATCACTAAGGTAGGATTCCTTGGTAATGGATTGGTGAACCTTATATCCTAGGGTTTGTAGGTAAATGGACATCCTAGTCTTCCAAATAAGAATGTTGGAAGGGTCAAACATAGGTGGGGTCATGAAGTCCATGGATGTAAACTATATGTGTGCAAACAATCAAATGCAAATGATAGATTAGCAAATAAGGATCTCACTCCTAGGATGTTAAGCCTAAGTATCAGGAGCGTAGGCTTTGATACCAATTGTAATCACCTAGAGGGGGGTGAATAGGTGTTAATGCTAATCTAGAAACTAAATGCGCTAAATGCGGAAGCTTAAAAACTATTTTGCAATCACTTAATACAACCAACAAGTGTAGCCGAATTCCCCGTGAAGGGCTCTGGACTAACTCCTCTTGATTCCCCTAGATATGGGTTGAGGTGCTATATGAAGCTCTTGTGGTTAAGTATAAGTGAGGCACACACAAGCAAGCCAAGCATATAATGATATAGCAATATAAAAGTTGTAAGGCACAACACAAGCAAATATGAATGATATGAAATGAATGATGCTTTGTACAAATGTAAAGAGAGAGAGTTTAGAGATAATGGATCAAACGCAAACACAAAGATATGTTTCTAGGTTCGAGCCCCTAGCTCTATGTCTCCGCCTTCATCGAGAAGGATTTCCAATCCACTAAAGGAGTACCGAACTCCTCTCTCAACCTTACAATGCCACCGAGGCAATACAACTACAATCTACCTCTACCGAAGAGGGATAAGGCCCGTAGCCAATACAATCACAATCACCTCTACCGAAGAGGGATCCAAACACCACTTCAATCAACTTCTACCAAAGAGGGATACACAAATAAAAGGAGGGTTTACAATCTTGGAGGCTTAACCTCAAACACTTCTCTTTTCCCACAAACAAATGATCCTAATAGAATAGGATAGTATGATAGCTCAAGTGTGGAAAAACTAGAGTTTTGAAAACAAAAACTCAAAGAAAAAATACATGGGAAAACTCTTGCTAAAAGATATAAATGAAGAACAAACCAAATCTCCCAAAATTCTATTTTCTTTGAATTTTCAAAACCCTAAAACAAAACAAAGATGAAATCTTTTGAGCTCTAAAACACTTTGAAAACTTCTTTTAAACTGTAGAGAAACTGAGAATATTTTTTGTTAAAAACCTTAGCCAAAATCCAAACAGGTTTTATATAGCCCAAACCAGAAAACTAGCCGTTATGCTGATCTGGCAGCCTGACAGGCTTGCGGTCGACCACTCGGTCGACCGCCAACGCTCAAAAATATGACCGTTGGGGCTATCCGGTCGACCGCACGGCCGACCGCTGATTAGATGAGAAAGGTGTATGTAAATGTGTTCGATGTATCCCTATCTTATCTCCGTTATAGCATAAGGCTATACCGAGTCGATTCTCAGGGAGAGCTCGCGATGGAAGCTTTGACGAGTGGTAGTGAAGACAACAAACGAAGATTCTTCTATGCTAATAAAAATAATGAATCAAATGAAAAAGAAACTAAAGAAAGGATGGATATATTCATGATGGAAATAGTCGGAAAAGAAAAACAAGATTTGATTCGGTATTCACACTAAAAGAAAAGGAAACTTAAAGAAGCAAACCATGACTAGCTTACCTTACTACCTTACCAAAGCTTACCAAACTCCGTGATAGTGAAGGCGTGCCTCATGTTGTCACTCCATCGGCGTAGGTTTCGTCTTGCGTGTTGATCTAATTACTTTCTCATGTAGATGAAGGGTGGTTTAACCCATCGGAGAAGAGAAGACCATCCAACTTGCAAGATGAACTAAAGCAATCACCCATGAGTTAGTGAAGATGGCAAGGCTAGTGGTTAGCTAGTACATGGAAAAAGAATTAGCTACAAGCCATAAGAAAAGTAAAACAAAGCATGAATTAAATTGCAAGGATTTAAAGCAAGCAAGTAAAGAAAGCAATTAAAGAAAGCAAGTAAACTAGAACCAAGCTCAAGTAGAGGAAGGAGAATGGATGAATCCTTGTTGCTTCAAGTTGTCACACCTTGATTACACAAGCTCTCTCTCTCACAATCTCTCTCTTTTACAAAGTATCTAGGGAAGAAGAAGAGGGACTAAAGAACTAAACCTAGAGAAAAACCTATGAAAATTACAACAACTAACAATTTCTCCTCTCTTCTCCATTCTGTCTTTTTTCGCAGGTGTATGGTCCAATATTTATAGCCCCAGAGAGAAGCTTCGAGATCCAGGTGGTTGGCGCAAAATCTGGATCTCAACAGACTTGTAACTGCCGCGCGCGCGCGCGGCAATATCCCAGATCTGGCGGCAAAATCTGGGCCGTTGAGCCCAGATTTTCTGTTGGGATCAGGTTGTTAGGTGGTTATCCACGTGGCCTTCTGGATTCTTCATTGGGCGCGCGGATCTTAACTGAATCCAAATTCAAATCTTGGCTTTATCTTGATCTTGGATTTAATCCCTTTAATTATTGCTAATTAAAGTGATTATTGGCTTTCTCTCCATTAGAGTGTGTACCTGCAAATATATAGAGAAGATGAGTAAAAATCATATATTTATTAACTAAATGCATGGGAATTATGTGGTAAAATATGCAACATTGGATACCAATCACACCCCCACACTTATTCTTTTGCTCGTCCCGAGCAAAAACAAAGAAAAAGAAAAGAAAATCCTAACTACCAATTTTATTATACCACTTTCGCAGGTGACGCGATTGCACTGAGCACGTGCAACAAGCCGTTAAACCTCTAGGTTATCCTAGAGGAGGAGTGTTGTCTCCTGAGGGTTTTCAGCGGATTACACCCACAAAATCCATAAAGAAAGAAGACAAATGTTAGTATTTTGAAAATGCATTTTGAAAGAGAGACAAGTTTACGAACTATTTTTGCAAAAATATAAGTGATCTTAGGTCATAAGTCCACCTATAATCATTCTCCCTTAAACTTAGTCTCTATGCAAGATCTTGTCTTCAATTAAGGTAAGAATTCAAAATTGGATTGAATATTTTATCTTTCATAAAACCTAGATAGTATGCACACCGTGACAGTGAAGATTTCTGGGATTTCAACTCTAACCATCAAGCCATTTATTTATATATATATATTTATTTATTTTTTTATTCTTCCCTTAGTTTAGGCTTTCTAGTTCACCCTTGTAGCGAGCCTATAACCGATGACTCCCAAACCAGATGGTCTTAGGGCACCAGATGAGAAAACATCCCTCGGGTTTAAGGTCTCGAGTGAAAAAGGCCACGAAACTAAAGGGGATTATTATTTTTTTTACCACCGTTAGGCGTGAATAATCATGCTTCTTGAGGCATAGTTATCCAGCTTAATAAGTGATGCTTTATTCACATTTTTTTTTCTTTATATTTTTTTATATATATGGCATTTTAGGTCTTTGTTTCCATCCCAAAAATGTGTAAGTGTGAAGTGCATACTTATCTAAGGCAAAAAATTCAAGATAAAACTATCTCCCCAATTTTACTTACTTAGCCTATAATTTCAAGCAAGATCTATTATTTCAACTAGGTTTAAGATGTCATAATTAAGGCTTTCTTAATTTCTAAGATACATCTTAATTTTCTTAAAAATAGATCAAAACTTTATCTCTTATTTCAAAAAGTTTTTATTTTATTATTATTATTATTATTATTATTATTATTATTTTCTAAAAGAAAAGGTAAAATCTAAAAAGAAAGTGGAAAATCTAGAAAAAAGATAAAATCTAAAAATAAAATGGAAGACCTAAAAAAAATAAAAATCCTAAAAAAAAAATAAAAAGTCCTATGTTAGTACATACCCCCCCATACCTATCTCATGCATTGTCCCCAATGTATGCAAGATGAAATGATGCATGAAATAGGTAAAAGGTAAGAAACTACCCCCTCTGTCGCTTTGGACCCGCAGTGGTGCTGGGTCCAGCTGACTGTGATCTCCTCAGCGTGGCCTCAATGCTATCTAACCTAGAGGATTGCTCCTCTACCTTTATCCGCAGCCTCACTTGACCCCTAAAGATTTTCTTCATGCCCTTCCAGATGGAAGACATGAAAGCTCGTGACTCAACTGGGGGATCTTGCCTCCAAAACTCAGGTTCATCTTCTTCCTCAAGACTCTCCTCAGAGGAGGACTCTACATCCTCGGGCTGGACAGTAGGAGTCCAGACCGCGTGTAAACAACAATTATACGAACTGGTAGGTCTCTCAGGTGCAACAAACACTCGGTCGAATGAATCAAAAACATCGTCTGGTAGGAAAGTCCTACACAGACGTGTAATCAGGATGGGGTGAGAGTATTTGGCACCTCGTGTGCGTGAAGAGTTGGCTATAAGTGCATGGAAGATGACCTTATTCAAACAAACCGAGTGTTGACGAGTCATTAAATCATGTATAATTTGCAACACTGGTCTGTTGAAAGAGGAGGTGTGGTCTAGCCCTAAAATGTTTCGTTGGATCCAACATCCAACGCAGTGAATATTTCTAAATGTCGTACTGGCTTTGAGCCCACGATCCTGCTCAGTACAACGAGCCCCCATAATAGTCATATACTCAATCAACGGGAGAGGCTCGCTATGTTGTGTGATGGTTGGGACAGAGGTGATTTCCTCAAGAAGAGGAAGCGTGACAAGTAAGTCTCCTATGGGCATGTGTACAGTAAACTGGTACATGTGTGGATCAATTGATGCTTGGTCAATGTGTGTGTAAAACATTGTCACCAGTTCGGGACAATAAAATGCATCGGTCTCAGTGTTGTCGTACACTAGCGAATACCAATTCCAAGCCCTAATTCTCTCTAAAAACACATGCCCATAACCATTTGGATCACTCAATATCCGCCCAAAATCTTTCTCAACAAAAATTGGAGGTGCCATACTATGAATTTAAGATCAAAGCGGTAAAAAGAAGAGATTGAGAATTCGAACCACCCTCGGAATTCGTGGGGGGAAGAATTTCGATCTCTGCAGTGGGTTCAGAAAGCTCTGAATGAAGATGTAGCACCAGATCACCAACAAGAACTTGAAATCGATCAGAACAGACTCTGGCGGCGCGCAGGAGTCGTCAGAATTGCCGCAGAAGCTCGGCTGCGGCCGCGATTTTGCAGCAGATCGGAGAGAACTGGGAAAGGGAAAATTTCAGTGGCGGCGCTGAAGAAGGATTTTTTTAGATCTGAGATGATTTTTTCGTTTGAGGGAGGAAGTGTGTGGAAGAGGGGCTATTTATAGAAGGGAAAGAACTTTAGAATCCCACTTCTATCCCTAGGTTAAAAACAAATTTACCCTAGGGAATTGGAAGTTTTGAAAAGAGCTTTGATCCTAGGGACTTGGAATATGAGGAAACCTAGGAATTTAGAAAGATTTTGAATTTTGAAAGTGTGGAAACTCCTTTTAGCATAAAAATCCCTCCTTTATTTTTATTTTTTTTCTTTTTTTTTTATTTTCTAAATCCTATGTTAGTAAACCCTCCCCCATACTTATTTCATGCATGCATGAAACAAAATGGAGAGGGAAGGAAAAAAAATTATGTTAAGGTGGTGGTTCCGGTGGTGGTCGGATTGGTGCACGAAACATGGCCCAATCAACTTTTCTTTGGGTTTTGAGGAACCCACCAAAAATATCATGAATATGACCCACTAAAAAGATAAATCCTTGAAAGATTTTTATTAAGTACATGACCCCATCTAATTTCCATTTTTCATAATTAATTTCGGAGTCAAATTTGTCAACTAACTTGTCCCAAAGTGGTGTATGAAATGATAGAACTGTTGACTTGGACTCAGGAATGACAGGAACTAATACCGACTCAGGAAGGTGACTGAAGTCAAGTAAAGGTTCAGGAGTCAAAGTGAATTCTGGAATTGGGTCCAAGTTAAGAAATGGAAACTCAAGTCCACATGTATTGTCCAACAATAGAATGTGACTATCAAAAATTGGTGATTCAAGTTCAGGAGGGATGGGAATCAAAACTGACTCTAAAATGTTGCTCAAATTGGGTAACATAACAGGAGTCAATAATGATTAAGAATTTGAATTAGATCACAAGTTTGAGAGTCAAAGTCACATTCCATATTGAGTTCAATTCCACAAAAATGAGAACTTGCCAATTTATCAATAGGATCTTCAAAAAGGTATAATTGGTCAAGTTCGACATGATCCTTAAAGATGGGTGATTCAACTTCATTGTGAATTGGGAAAGGATCCAATGTCGACTCCGGGAAAAGATTGAAATCAGGTAAAGATACCGGAGTCATTATTGAATCAGAAAGAAGGATCGAATCACGAAGTTGGGGTTCAAGATCATATTCCTCATGTAATTCAATTCCACAAAAATGTGAACTTGCCAATTTATCAATGGGACTTTCAAAAGTATGGAATTGGTCAAGTTCACTATGATCATCAAAGATTGGTGATTCAATTTCAAAATGGACTGGCACTGTATCCAATACTGACTCGGGAAATGAAGTGAAATCATGTGAAGACACCGGAGTCATAATTGAATTAGGAAGGAAAATTGAATCATCAAGTGGAATTTCAGGATCATATTCACACTCAAGTTCAATTTCAGGAAAAGGAAAACTTGCCAAAATGTCAATGGGATCTGAATTTTGGACAAGTTCAGGTGATTGTGCTGAAATTGAATCTGGATTTCCAAGACTACATGACTCTTTGGTTTTAACAGAGTGGCTAGTGACATTAGAAATAGGATGAGAATGAAGAGTTTGGATCATCAACTCTATGTCACGATTTCTAGCATTTTGAGCATGAGTCATTTCTTCAAGCATCTTTCCATAATTGATGACTTCATTGTTTTGATGGAAAGATGAAGTATTGTCTTGGAAGTGATATTGAAATTGTGAGTCAAAAATGTGTGGTGAAGGAAAAGTGGACTCACACAAGAGATCTTTACTCGTTTCCATGACAAATGGTTGTTCATAATGAAAAGGTGGAACTGAGTAAGACTCTTGAAAATACTGTGGAATTGGAGAGGTAAATGGTTCGGAAGGTGTTTGCTCGGCTCTTTGTAAATTGGCTTCTAAACTCCTCAGTAACTCAGATTTTTCTTCAAATAGAGGTTCAGAAAAAGGAGTGTATGAAGCGGAAACGGGACATGAATATTGTGGACAAGGTGAATATGGTGGACAAGGAATTTGAGAATTTGACTCGGGGTACGTGAATCCCCAATGACTCGGTGAAGAGTTGAAATTATTATGGAAATTATAATTATTAAATGAGAGGTATGGGTCATATTGATTCGGATAAGGACAACCCGGTGTATTTGGTTGGTGCATATTGTAAAACACCGGGTTGGAATTATCCGAATATGGAGTATGTGTGACATATGGATTATTATTAGGATGGAAAGAATTGTTGAATGCCATATCACACAATACACACAAAAACAAACAAAACAAACAAACAAAAGAAAAAAAAATTCTAACCTAAGTTAGGGTAGACTTAGGACCTAGACGACTCCTAACTGATAGACTGTCCACGGGAGGTTCAGTGTAGACTTTAACCACAAGCTAATCAGCCAGGGAAGGGCAAGGTTGTTGGGAGGTTTTCCGTCAGAGATGTTCCTTAATTAAGTAACCACCAACCTTCGGGCTTTCGGCCCTCAATCCCTTTCCTAGACACTGATTTTGCAAGAGTTAAATTCTAACACTTTTCCCCCTTAGGATAATCTCCTAGATGAGTCCGAAATGTCCCTAGGGCCAACGTCTACTTTTTTATTAAATTAGGCTTGGGTTAGTGAGTACTTGGGAAAATGATTTTCGGGCTAAGGAAGGGTAATGAACTCCCCACCTTATCTTATTTACGGGTTATGCCCTTAGAATTGATTTGTGCAAGTGTACAAGAAATATCACTAAGATTCACTCAAAGCATGAAAACAAGCAAGAGATGATTCCTAGTCTATATGCAATGTGAAACGTACCTTGCCTCCAGCACTCTTCAACAGTAAAAGTAAAGAATTGAAAGACACGTGCCTAAAAATGCAAATGTCTAAACAATTTTTAACAATTTCACCCAATTTTTTACTGTTGTTTAATTAAGCAGGAGTATGGTGAAGAATACAGGAAATTATGTATAGCAGCAGATGTATTTTGCAGAGAAGCAAGCCCTGTAGAAATTAGGTCAGTAGTGAGCTCAGTATTGCCGCAGATCTGCGGCAAAATTCCAGAATCTGCGGCAAAACTGAGGGATCCTGGTCTCTGCTTTCTAGAGCAGAGGCCCAGGTCCACTTGTATGTCACTGCAATGCAAGATTTCTGTTTCTTCAACCTGTAACCTGCAACAGAGAAGAAGATTCGTTTAGTTCTTCACTTTAAACCTAAAACGTTGCTCTCCCCGGCAACGGCGCCATTTTGATTAGATGAGAAAGGTGTATGTAAATGTGTTCGATGTATCCCTTTCTTATCTCCGTTATAGCATAAGGCTATACCGAGTCGATTCTCAGGGAGAGCTCGCGATGGAAGCTTTGACGAGTGGTAGTGAAGACAACAAACGAAGATTCTTCTATGGTAATAAAAATAATGAATCAAATGAAAAAGAAACTAAAGAAAGGATGGATATATTCATGATGGAAATAGTCAGAAAAGAAAAACAAGATTTGATTCGGTATTCACACTAAAAGAAAAGGAAACTTAAAGAAGCAAACCATGACTAGCTTACCTTACTACCTTACCAAAGCTTACCAAACTCCGTGATAGTGAAGGCGTGCCTCATGTTGTCACTCCATCGGCGTAGGTTTCGTCTTGCGTGTTGATCTAATTACTTTCTCATGTAGATGAAGGGTGGTTTAACCCATCGGAGAAGAGAAGACCATCCAACTTGCAAGATGAACTAAAGCAATCACCCATGAGGTAGTGAAGATGGCAAGGCTAGTGGTTAGCTAGTACATGGAGAAAGAATTAGCTACAAGCCATAAGAAAAGTAAAACAAAGCATGAATTAAATTGCAAGGATTTAAAGCAAGCAAGTAAAGAAAGCAATTAAAGAAAGCAAGTAAACTAGAACCAAGCTCAAGTAGAGGAAGGAGAATGGATGAATCCTTGTTGCTTCAAGTTGTCACACCTTGATTACACAAGCTCTCTCTCTCACAATCTCTCTCTTTTACAAAGTATCTAGGAAGAAGAAGAGGGACTAAAGAACTAAACCTAGAGAAAAACCTATGAAAATTACAACAACTAACAATTTCTCCTCTCTTCTCCATTCTGTCTTTTTTGGCAGGTGTATGGTCCAATATTTATAGCCCCAGAGAGAAGCTTCGAGATCCAGGTGGTTGGCGCAAAATCTGGATCTCAACAGACTTGTAACTGCCGCGCGCGCGCGGCAATCTCCCAGATCTGGCGGCAAAATCTGGGCCGTTGAGCCCAGATTTTCTATTGGGATCAGGTTGTTAGGTGGTTATCCACGTGGCCTTCTGGATTCTTCATTGGGCGCGTGGATCTTAACTGAATCCAAATTCAAATCTTGGCTTTATCTTGATCTTGGATTTAATCCCTTTAATTATTGCTAATTAAAGTGATTATTAGCTTTCTCTCCATTAGAGTGTGTACCTGCAAATATATAGAGAAGATGAGTAAAAATCATATATTTATTAACTAAATGCATGGGAATTATGTGGTAAAATATGCAACATTGGATACCAATCAACCGCCCAGATACAGAGATCAGACTTCTCTGCTCCGGTCGATCGCTCGGTCGACCGCCCAGATACAGAGAGCAAGGCTCTCTGATCCGGTCGGCCGACCGGCCCACTGTGCCAGCAGACATGCACAAGTCTGTGCACGTCGGTCGACCGCCCGGTCGACCGGCATGGCCTGTCGGCACAATTCTGGTTCAGAAACTGGGTCAGAAAAACAGTTAAATATATTTCTAAAAATTCTTTTATCTCTTCTAAAAATCCCCAAAAATAGTTTTCTCATTTTGCATTGATACATAAACATGTGATAAAAATTTCAACTCAAATATCAGGCAATTTGAACTATTTTTATGTCTTATCATTTTTACCAAAAATCAAAACTTGTATTTTATCAAACTTGGATTTTTCAATACATGAATAGGAAAGTCAAAATAAGTTTGTATAGGAAGTTTAAGCATGCATGTATAACTAGAATACATCTATTATACATATAAACCATTTTCAACTTGTTTTGATCAATCTATTCATGAAAACAAATATCGGTTAAACTAAAAACCGAAAAACCAATATCCAAACATAAAAACATGTGTGTTGTGCACTTGAGCATATCAACTATACTAAGCTTTACAAATGGATCTAAAACACACAAAACTAAACTAGGATACCTAAGTCTTCTTGACGATCTTCATCTTCAAGTCGACTCGATCCCAAACGTGATCCACCGAGTGCAAAGATATAATCTTGATGCTCGGGCACTGGAATCACCATGTGAAGGCTTCCAAACTTATCTTGTTGAAGCAATCACCAACTAATATCTTGCTTAATGATCTGAAACTAAAATCACAAGATTATTAGTAAACATAACTACATGAGTTAATCATCATCAAAACTAGAGAGGAAGGCCTCCGGGCCAACAACCCCTAGAGGACGAGTTTTGTCTCGTGAGGGTTTTCAGTGAATTACACCCATAAAATTCATAAAGAAAGAAAAATAAAGTGGTAGTGATTTCAAAATTCATTTTGAAATAGAAAAATATTTGAAAGATTTTTGCAAAAATCAAGTTAATCTATAAGTCTTAGGATCACCTAATTATTCATTTTTATACTTAGTCTTTATGTAAGTATTTATTATCAATTTAGGTTAGGATTAAAAACTGAATTAGTCTATTATTTTACCCCAAGTCATATGCAACTTTGTGATCGTGGATTTTTACTCGGGATTCTTCAACTCCAACTCCTATGCCTTATATTAATATATATATATTGAAAGAAGTTTGAATTATTACCACTTCGTTGCCCCTTTAAGCACTTCTTTTTTTCTTTTTTTAATATATATATAACTCATCTAATTTTCATGTAAGTATCAAGACTTCTTGAGACCCTAATACCTAACTAATTTATTAGTAGATGTATAAATACATACATACATACATACATATCTATTTCAAACTTACCTAATTACCTTTTGCGTAAATACCAAGGCTTTCTTAGGTCAAAGCACCTAGCTAATTAATATTTAGATTTATTTATTTTGCATATATATATTTTTAAGACACAAGAGTCTTTATTTTGAATGCTAAGTGTGTAAGCGTATAAAATATGCATATTTATCAAGGTAGAAATCAAGACTAAATTAATTTTCAAGTTTTCCTTCTAATCCTAAAAATCAAACAAATAATCTTATTTTGACCAAGTATTAAGAAATCCTAATTATGATTTTCTTATTCCTTAAAATTAACTAAATTACTTATAAAAATAAATCAAAATATTGTTTTCATTTTCAAAAAGTTTTTTTTATTATTAGTAAACCTACCTATGTTAGTATGTTAGTAAATTGTTTTTATCATGTCAAGTATGTTACATGTTAGCATGTTAGATGTTATATTTTAGACCCTCCCTCGCACCTATCTCATGCATTGTCCTCAATGTATGAATGAATGCATGTATGCATGAAATAAAGTGAAAAAAAAGTGATGTTATGTTGCCAATACATTCGGTCAAGTAGACCCATGACTGTTTCTTCCTACGGAGCTGATTGCAAATGGTTTTAAACGTTGATTATTCACCTTGAATTCAATTTCGTTCTTTATGTCACATGTTTCTACTGCTCCATGTGAAAACACAGTCCTAACAACAAATGATCCTGTCCACCGCGATTTCAACTTTTTGAAAAAAGATGAAGTTTAGAATCGTAGTGTAAGACTTTTTATCCGGGGACAAAAGTTTTTCTCATGATAAATTTATCATGAAAAACCTTAACCCTATTTTTCATAATCTTTGCATTTTCGTAAGCCTCGTTTCTCAACTCCTCATGTTCGATAATTTGCAATTTTTAAAGTGCACCATCCTTATCTAAATCAAATTTTAGTTAATAGCCCGTAAGGCTCAGTGCTCTAACTTAACAGGAAGGTGACAAGTTTTTTCAAAAACTAACCTATATGGAGACATCTGTAAAATTGTTTTAAAAGACCTATAAGCCCATAAGGCATCTACCAATTTGGTGGACCAATTTTTTCGGTTTTGACTCTAGTTTTCTCCAAGATAAGTTTGATTTGTCTATTTGAGACTTCCACCTGCCCACTAGTTTGAGGATGGTATGGTATCGATAACTTATGAGTTATGACATAATTTTGCATAACAGCTTTAAAAGTTTTATTGCAAAAATGTAAGCCATTATCACTACTTATGGCACGCGGAGTTCAGAAGTGTGAGAAGATGTTTTTATTGGCCCAAGGTTACAATCACCGGTTTCTTATTTTGATGATAACAAAACATATGTGGTTATTTAGTACTAATCAAGTTTAAGTGTTTAAGTATGTTTCAGGGTTCAGAAGGATTCAAGAAGTTTTCTTCCTTTAAAGTAAGGTATTGAAGATTCAAGGGTATTCAAGAACGGGATTGAAGCTCAAAGCACTCGAAGTCGCTATTAGAGAAGCCCGCTTGAAGACACTTGTAGTCGCTAAGAGTCTTGTACGAAAATAGTATTTTAAAGTGTAGAATATAGATTTGATGCTCAAAAAGTTACACACACAAAAATATACGATTTCAAAATACAAGTTTTTATCATATTAGTGTCTTGCATGTTTGGTCTCGATACATGTTTCCATAATTTTTTGAAAATTTTATAACCAGTTTAGAACATGTATTTTATTGCCTATACATTGCCATATCTCTTAAAAACCAATACAAACTATTTCAAAAAGAGTTTGCATTTTAAAAATATTCTGATATCTAACCTTTGGCCCTGGGACCATTGCCCATGACAGGCCAAGTCGGTCGACCAATCCAGTGGTAGGTTTGTGCATGTTGTGCACGTCTATCGGTCGACCGCTAATCCCTGCGGTTGACCGATAGGTCGACCGATTGGCAGAACTTTAGTTTCTGTTAGGGGCCGACCGAGCAAGCGATCGACCAACCCTATATATAAACTCCTTTAGATAGTAGTCCAGCCAATCGGGCGGTCGACCGAGCCTAACGGCTAGTTCTGAAAATTGAACTGTGTAAGTACACCTAGGGGGTGAATATGTGTAAGGCTAATCTAATGACAAATGATGTGGAGTTACAAACCAATTGCAACATACTTAGTGTAACCAAAGAGTGTGTCGAATTCCCGGTGAAGGGCTCTGGACTATCTCGTTTAAATTCCTCTAAATAAGAGTTGAGGTGCTATGTAAAACTCTCTTGGTTCAACACAAGTGAGGCACACAAACAATACCAAGCATATATAAGATATGAACAATATGAATTAATGCAAGATATAAAAGAGAGAGTGAGATTTTAGAGATAGTGGATCAATCGTAAACACTGAGATATGTTTCGAGGTTCGAGCTACTGCTCTACATCCCGCCTTCACACAGAAGGATTTTCACTATATAATCCACACACCCATATAGGGAACCTCCACTGAAGATTTGGGTAATACAAATTAGAAGTACACAACTCCTCTCTCCAACAAACAACCTCTACATAAGAGGCAAGGCACAACAACAATCACCTCTACACTTAGAGAGATGGATACTTAGCCAAATAAAAATCACCTCTCATTAGAGGGGATAAGGCTCAAAGCCAACACTCCAACAATCACCTCTACACTTAGAGGAATACTAATCAAACCAAACTCCTTCACAATCACCTTTACATAAGATTGATAACAACAAAACAAAAAGGATTTACAACACTTGGTGGTCTCAATAGCCACAAACCAATTTTCCCACAAAAACAAGATCCTAATGATAGGATAGATAGATAGCTCAAGTGTGAAAAAAATAAGGTATTTGAAAATCAAAACACAAAGAAAAATACTTGGAAAAAATACTGGATGAAGATAGAAATAATGATCAAACCCAATATCCCAAATACTCTATTTTTCTTTGATTTTCCAACCCATGAAAAAAAATAAAGATAAAATCTTTAAGCCTAAAAACTTTTTTAAAACTTGCTGTTAAACACTTGTAAAGGTAGAAAAAATTGCTCTCTAAAAACTTGTTGAAAACAACTCAAGAGAAGGCAAATATATAGCCTCCTAAAAATATGTCCGTTGGCAGCCAGGAAAGGGTAGAAATGCCCTTCCGATCGACTGCTCGGTCGACCAGCCCCTACCCGAGAGTGGGGTGCTTTCAGTCGGTCGACCGCGCGGTCGATCGGCTAAATAGGCTAGCCTTTGTACACGTCCCGTGCACGTCGGTTGACCGTCATGGTCAACTGACTCCTGATCTGGTCGACCGTTCGATCGACCGCCAGAGCTGTCTGGCTGGGATTTTGAGTTTTGAAAAACTTGTCTTTTTAATTTTAATTAAATCCCATAAAATCACATAAATTTCACAAAAATAAGTTCTTATAAAATCTTTGAAATACAAATATGTGTGACTAAAATTCAGCACATATTATAAACAATTTGAACCATTTTTGTGATATTGAAATTTGGCTTAAACACAAAATCGGTATTTTCCAAAACTTGAATTTTTGAAATGAAAAATCGTTTTGTCAAAAACTCATTTAAATACAAAAACATGATATTGAAACAACTTTGAAGCATATTGTATATGGAGAGAATCCATTATACATAAAAGATATATATATATATCTATGTTTTTGACATGAAATCCAAAACTAGTTAAATCGAAACCAAACTAGCAAACTTTAAACTTGCGTGTGGATGTGAACTTGAGCATATTAATACTATCTAACTCTACACAAGATCTAAACATACTAAATACAAACCGAGGTCTTCTTGTCTCCAAGCCGACTTGATCCAAACTCGATCCAATGAGCTTGACTCCAACCGAGTACTAGATGCGATCTTGACGCTCGAGCTCTTGAATCAACATGTGAAAGCTCCAAAACTCCTTTGTTGAAGCTAAACGCCTATAATATCTTGGTCAATCATTGAAACTATTTAAACACAAGATTATTAGTAAACTATAAATACATGAGTTAATCATCATCAAAACTAGAGTGATGGGCCTCTGGGCCAATAATCTCCCCTTTTTTGATGATGACAAAACTCATGGAGTTATATATGCATGGATTAAAGTTAAGCTTCATAGAAGCTCCCCCCTAACTCTTGCATAACAATAAACAATAAAGATATTTAATAAATGCATAAACCAAATAACACATATATGCATAAATAAAGAATACTTAAACAAAACATATATGCTCTGATACTAATTGAAAAATAAATATGCATATAAATGATATAAACATGCATATATAAAACATAAACATGCATATATAAAACTCCAAATTTCTCTCCCCCTTTTCGTCAAATCATCAACAAAGGGGTATAAATAAAGTCAAAAATATTTCTCACCCTTTTTGTCAAATCAAACAAGAAGAATGTATATGTGATATACATTCATGAAGAGGAGAGACGTAAAGTTAATTCCCCCTACAAACATGCATTACATGAAAAAGAGATGACAAACCTAATCACATAACGCATAATATATAATGTATAAAAGGAGATGTAAAGCTCCCTCTACACACGTGTATGACATAGAGAAGAGAGGTCAAGCTCCTCAATATGAGATACACTTAATATGAATATATACATAGACAAGATGTTAAGTTTCCTTGCATATAAGCAATACATATCAAAGCACTATGATACCAATTGAAAAATATATCAATTTATGATAAAAGGATAAATCGAAACATTATGATACCAATTTATGATTCCAATTTAAAATAAATAAAACATTTTTAAGATACGAATTGAAAGTAAACAAAATTTTTAAGATACTAAAAGATACCAATTGAAAAAGCTTAATACTAATTTAAAATGTCTGGTAAATTTTAATACCAATAGAAAATGAAACATTGTATGTTTTTTATACCAACTGAAATATATATATATATTGAAAATCTTGATACTAATTGAAAGTAAAAAATCAAATTATTTTAGGTAAACATATCTCATATCAATATAGATACCAATTTAAAATGAAACATGATATCAATATTAAAAATGCTAGCATATACCAAAACAAAGTATTTTTCATCATAAAGAGTGGGAGTAAGATACCTATTGAAAATAAAATCGATTGAAAGATAAAACATGAATTTTCTCCCCCTTTATAAAATACTAATAAAAATAATACATAAGCTTGTATAAGATACCAATTGAAAAATAATTGACATTAAGAAATAAATCAAGCTTAGCATAAACATAATTTGTGCTTTAAGATGTAAAGATATAGTAAGCACAATCAAATCACATATATATGTATGAAAATAAAAATACCAATCAAAATTGATACTATTTAAAGTTTGAAGCATACAAATATAGAAAACAAAATATGAGTAAACAAACTTAAAAATATTAATTGTGATACCAATTAAAAATATGATGAGGATCAAGTGTATAACTCATACTACCTTCCTTTTTATGCACATGTTTAAATAGATTTTCAATTTGAGTATACAAGGCATGGTCGCATATCCAGCCGTCCTTGGGAAGAAAGGGATTTTCAAAAATAAGTTTTGAAAATAGTTTTACAAGTTTGAAAATCACTACAAATTGAAGAATAAAGACTAGTTTAAGAATAATTTTTGAAACTAGTATGAAATCTTTCAATCAAGGAATAAAACAAGAATATATTCATGAAAACATGAAAAATCACACAATCATCAACACTCAATTAGCAATAAACCTCATATAATCTCATGGAAACAAATCATGAGTAAACATCAACCATAGAGTGTAAAAAGTCATATAATCAACAAAATAATGAAAATAGGGCATTTAAGCTCAAATGAAATTCCTTTATGAAAATCATCAAAACTAAATATACTTCAAGGTATATGTAAGTTTTGTCTAAACTAGAAGTATACATACATATCTCTAAACACAAATGAGTCCATAAAGAAATTTTGCATGAAAAGTAAATGACTCAAGGATATACATGTATATCTAACAATTTTGCAAAATTACCATATACATGAAACTAAACATATTATCATGAAAAATATGTACAAAATAGGGAATTAAGTCAAAATGAAAGAATCATCAAAACTAAGATATACTAGCACATCTAATGGGTACAAATGAGCAGTTAAACACAAACATACAAAAACCAAATGTGGCTTATTAGTTGTACAAGTATGTATACAAGTTTTAATGAAGCCTACATCCAAACATGTAATCAAAACATGAAGAGCAAAAATATAAATATAAACCAATATGATCATTAGGCTAAATGCACATGTCTTAGAGTTATGATATACACAATAGTTAAAGTATAGTGATAACACAAAATATGGATCCATATGAACATGGGTGTATCTCAATTATTACACATGTATGTCATAAGTTTAAATAACATGACATTTAATAACAATCATGAAAAACTAAAACACGCTAAAAATCAACAATATGAAAGCATGTAAACTAAATTAGAGTTAGAGATAGTTACCAAAACTATTAAGGCACATCTTTAGATTTCTAAACCATGGTGGTCCTTCCACCAAACTTTCTTGAAGGTGATGCATCCAAAATAGTATCCATCAAGTACAAAAGCATCCACCATCAAGGCATCAATGCCCTCACGTCAAGTGAGAACCCACACCTACATCAAATAAAATAGGAGTGGCTTTTGATACCCATATTCTATTGGGTCTATGGGGGTTAGCACCTTTCCTAACCCAAACAACCTTGTTTGCAAAATTTGAATTATTTAGTCTATCATAATAAAACTTTGCAAGGTGGCCATTACGTCCACAATGTGTACATATGTAAACATGAGTCATGAGTATACATGGTGTTATGTGTATGAACGTGAGAAGTATATGTATGTCGCGTATAGTAAGCATGAACATGTGGTGCATGTTACTTGCGGAACATGGATTCCAATTTCTTGTTATCCATAGCAGATTGGCTCAAAGTGAAGCCCAAATAATCAACACTCTTCTTTAAAACACATATATCATTTTCAATCATAGAAGAAGAGGTGGAGCATGTAATAGGTACACTAGATAGTGAAGCGAAGTAGCATGGTAAACATGTGAGTTCAAATTATTTTTCAAAAATTTATTTTCATTAGAAATCATATCTAATTCTTTTGCAATAAAAGCAATTTTGCTTTTCAAAGATTGGTTTTCTTTTACAACAAAATCATGTTTTGAAGATAGAACTTTATTTTTCTTCAAAACTTCATCACAATCAGTTTTATTTTTCAAAATTTTTTCATTTAGAGCAAGGTCAAGTTGAAATTTCAATGAGTCCCTTTCATTAGAAATCCCATCCCTCTGTTGCAAAATAAAGTCAAGTTTTGAACACAAATCCTTATTTTCTTATTTAATTTAGTATTTTTTTTTCAAAATTTGGTATTTTTTAAGCAAGTTTTCACACATAAGAGATAGTTCTTCATTTAAAGCATCAGCATCCATATAATCATCACCGCAAGAATTAGCATTATCATCTAGTTGAGTTTTCGAATGTACCTCAAGGGAGTCATTCCCTTGGACCATGTAGCAAAGTTGATCGGATTCATTTTCACTAGATTCCTTCTTCACAATGTTTGACATTTGAAGCTTTGGAAGGTCAAAGTGTTCCACACTACAAAGGCAGAATCACAAAGAGAAATAATCATAAGATAATCTTTTCTTAGAGTGCTCCTAAGTGCCTCAAGGACTTGTGGATTGGCCTCTATATGCTTGTTATTATCAAGATAGGATTTCTTGGTAGCGGTATGGTAAACATGCCGCTACCAAGAAATTTTAACAAAACTTTGCAAGGTGGCCATTACGTCCACAATGTGTACATGTGTACACATGAGTATACATGGTGTTATGTGCAAGAATGTGATAAGCATGTGTTTGCCACATATGGTGAGCATGAACATGTCTTCCATCTTTCTTACGAAGCATAGATTCCAATTTCTTGTGATCCATAGCAGATTGGCTCAAAGTGAAGCCCAAACAATCAATACTCTTTTTTAAAACACATATATCATTTTCAATCATAGAAGAAGAGGTGGAGCATGCAATAGGTACACTGATAGTGAAGCTATAGTAGCACGGCAAACATGTGAGTTCAAATTATTTTTCAAAAATTTATTTTCATTATAAATCATATCCAATTCTTTTGAAATAGAATCAATTTTGTTTTTCACAGATTGGTTTTCTTTTCAACAAAATTAAGTTTTGAAGATAGAACCTCATTTTTCTTCAAAACTTCGTCACAATCATTTTATTTTCAAAATTTTGTTTTCATTTAGAGCAAGGTAAAGTTGGAATTTCAATGAGTCCCTTTCATTAGAAATCTCATCCCACTCTTGCAAAATCAAGTCAAGTTTTGAACACAAATCCTTATTTTCTTTATTTAATTTAGTACTTTTCTTTTTCAAAACTTGGTATTTTTCAAGCAAGTTTTCACACACAAGAGATAGTTCTTCATTTAAAGCATCGGCATCCATATAATCATCATAGTAAGAACTAGCACTATCATCTAGTTGAGTTTTCTAATGTACCTCAAGGGAGTCATTCCGTTGGACCATGTAGCAATGTTGATCGGACTCATTTCTACTAGATTCCTCCTCCACAATGTTTGGCATTTGAAGCTTTCGAGAGGTCTCCACACTACAAAGGCGGAATCACAATGAGAAATAATCATAAGATAATCATTTCTTAGAGTGCTCCTGAGTGCCTCAAGGGCTTGTGCATTGGCATCTATATGCTTGTTATTATCAAGATAGGATTTCTTAGTAGCGGCATGGTAAACATGCCGCTACCAAGAAATCCTAACAAAACTTTGCAAGGTGGCCATTACGTCCACATTTTGCACATGTGTACACATGAGTATACATGGTGTTATATGTATGAATGTGAGAAGCATGTGTATGCCGCGTATGGTGAGCATGAACATATCGTGCATGTTTCTTGCGAAACATGGATTCCAATTTCTTGTAATCCATAGCAGATTGGCTCAAAGTAAAGCCCAAACAATCAACACTCTTCTTTACGACACATATATCATTTTCAATCATAGAAGAAGAGATGGAGCATAAAATAGGTACACTAGATGGTGAAGTTATAATAGCATGGCAAACATGTGAGTTCAAATTATTTTTCGAAGATTTATTTTCATTAGAATCATATCCAATTCTTTTGAAATAGAAGCAATTTTATTTTTCAAAGATTGGTTTTCTTTTACAACAAAATTAAGTTTTGAAGATAGAACCTCATTTTTCTTTAAAACTTCGTCACAATCATTTTTATTTTTCAAAGTTTTGTTTTCATTTAGAGCAAGGTCAAGTTGGGATTTTAATGAGTCCCTTTCATTAGAAATCTCATCCCTCTCTTACAAAATCAAGTCAAGTTTTGAATACAAATCCTTATGTTCTTTATTTAATTTAGTAATTTTCTTTTTCAAAACTTGGTATTTTTCAAGCCAGTTTTCACACACAAGAAATAGTTCTTCATTTAAAGCATCAGCATTCATATAATCATCACCGCAAGAACTAGCACTATCATCTAGTTGAGTTTTTGAATGTACCTCATGGGAGTCATTCCCTTAGACCATGTAGCAATATTGATCGGACTCATCTCCACTAGATTCCTCCTCCATAATGTTTGGCGTTTGAAGCTTTGGAGAGGTCAAAGTGTTCCATACTACAAAGACAGAATCGCAATGAGAAACAATCATAAGATAATCTTTTCTTAGAATGCTCCTAAGTGCCTCAAGGGCTTGTGCATTGGCCTTTATATGCTTGTTATTACCAAGATAGGATTTCTTGGTAGCAGCAAGGCCTAGGGGTTTTATGTAAGCACTCATTCTAAACTTCCACATATCGATGTTAGAAACATCAAACATGGGAGGGGCACGTAATCCATGAGTGTGTGTAAGCAAACATGCGTGCAAATTGACTAGTCACATATATTGCATATACATTGTCACCTTACCATACTTTTTAGCTAATAAATCCTAATAATAAGTTTTCTTTTTCTCTGTTTAATGTAGGCCCAAGTGCTAAAAGAAAGGAAATAGAAACAAGCCCAAAAGCCTACCAAATTCTGATTTAATTCAGAAGAAATTCGAAGTCAAAGAATCAGGCCAAAATCTGGCATATCAGAGAGGTTAAAAACCGGTTGAGAAGAATCCTCCCTGAATCAAGCGTTGAAGCCAACAATCAAAGGCTGTTTCGTCAAATCCTGGTGCAGAAACAAAAAAACCAGAAGAATATACAAGAAAATCATCAAATAAGGGATCTCCACCAACTAGGTGTGGCCACATGGCCACACCAGGACCGCGAAAACGCGGCCCTAGCCACTTTTCCCCGCCAACTGGTTCAGTTGGGGGAGCGTTTGCTCCCCCAATCTTCCCAGGATCCTCTCTTTCTGGTTTTGCCCTATAAATACTAGTTTCAGCTGAGCAAAATGGGACGACCATGCAGAGATAGGATTTATTCTAGTTTTCTATTTTTTAGTATAGGTTTTTGTTTTTCTTTTCATGTAATTTTTAGTTTTAATTTATGTAATTCAGAGGAGATCAGACTTTTATAGAAGAACGAGAACGAAGCTTGTGCTGAGAGTGACACTGGTGTAAGGTTTCTTTCTTTCTTTTATTGTTATGAAATCGAATTTGTATTTTCATTTTGTATGTACTTCGTTTTAGTGCTCTTCTTCTTCTTCTTTTCTACTTCACTCTTCTTTTGGTACAATTGTCTTCCAAGTGAGTCTACAAGCATCGAAAGAGCCTTGCCTTTGCGAGTGCCACCGATAGCTCATGACAATGGATTTGAGTCTCTCTGTATCATTTCATGCTTGTTTTTCTTGATGATGTAATATGGAAGAGACAATAATCAACTCTTATGGGCTATGCACTGATTGCCTCTATTTCAAGGTAACATCGTCGCCAAAGATTCAAGGTAAGCTTTTGGTCAAAAGAAAGTAAGTAATTATTTTTAGTTCTTCTTTCTTTTCTTGTAACTTTTAGTTTAGATCATCAACACGACATCTTCCAAATCTCTTTCACTCTTTCATTTTCTTTGTACATAGTCATTTTCTGATTTTCTCCACCTTCTCATCTATCGCTTTCTTTTTAACTTTAACCTAACTCTTTTTCATTTTCATTTCTTAAAACAAAGAAGAACCTTCGTTTTTCTTCACAAAGATTTCAATACAAACCTTGAACGCTTTATTGCTAACCCTCCTTGTGGATCACGACCCGCATAGCCACTTGCTATTGCGGTAGAATTGAGCACTTGCACATCTCTATTTTAAAGTTCTGAAATATTGTATTTTTGTGCAGGTACAAGCTCTATCACAAATGTAAAGCTAGATTAACTAACCAAGATCTCTCCTAGGTAGTTAAATCTAATATCAGGAGCGTAGGCTCTGATACTAATTGTAAGTACACCTAGAGGGGGTGAATAGGTTTAAGGCTAATCTAATGATAAATGATACATAATTACAAACAAATTGCAACACATTCATGTAACCAAAGAGTATAGCCGAATTCCTAGTGAAGGGCTCTGGACTATCTCCTCTAAATTCCACTAAATGAGAGTTGAGATGCTATGTAAAGCTCTCTTGGTTCAACACAAGTGAGGCACACAAACAATACCAAGCATATATAAGGTATGAACAATATGAATCAATGCAAGATATAAAAGAGAGAGAGTTTAGAGATAGTGGATCAATCACAAATACCGAGATATGTTTCGAGGTTCAAGCCACTGCTCTACGTCCCCGCCTTCACACAAAAGGATTTCCACTATATCGTCCACACAGGACTTCCCACTCAGGGAACCCCCACTAAGGATTTGGGAAATATAGACTAGGAGTGCACAACTCCTCTCTCAAACAAACACAACCTCTACACAAGAGGTAAGGCACAACAACAATCATCTCTACACTTAGAGGGATGGGCATTTAGCCAAACAAAATCACCTCTCACTAGAGGGATAAGGCTTAAAGCTAACACTCCAACAATCACCTTTACACTTAGAGGGATACCAACCAAACCAAACTCCTTCACAATCACCTCTACACAAGACGGATAACAACAAAACAAAGAGGATTTTCAACACTTGGTGGTCTCAACAATCACAAGTCAATTTTCTCACAAAAGCAAGATCCTAATAGATAGGAATAAGGTGTTTGAAAATCAAAACGCAAAGAAAAATCTTAAGAAAATGCTAGATGAAGATAAAAATGAAGATCAAACCCAATATCCCAAGTACTCTATTTTTTTTTATTTTTCTAACCCTTGAAAATAAATAAAGATAAAATCTTTAAGCCCAAAAATTCTTTTTAAAACTTGCTATTAAACACTAGTAAAGGTGGGAAAATTTCTCTCTAAAAAATTGTTGAAAATAACTCAAGAGAAGGCATATATATAGCCTCTCAAAAATCTACCCGTCGGTAGCCAGGAAAGGGCAAAAATTCCCTTCTGGTCGACCACCTGGTCGATCGGCTAACTGTTATTTTTATGACCATTGTGCCTCCAGTCGATTGCCCAGTCGACCAGGCCAAAGCCACCGTCGACCGTCTGGTTGACCGGCCCCCACTGAGAGTGGGGTGCTTTCAGTCGGTTGACCACACGGTCGACCGGTCGAATAGGTTAGCCTTCGTGCACGTCCCGTGCACATCGTTCAACCGTGACGGTCGACCGACTCCTGGTCCGATCGACCATCCCATCGACCGCCAGAGCAGTCTGGCTGGGATTTTGGGTATTGAAAAACTTGTCTTTTTAATTTCAATTAAATCTCATAAAATCACATAAATTTCACAAAAATAAGTTCTTATAAGATCTTTGAAATACAAATATGTGTGACTAAAATTCAACACATATTATAAACAATTTGAACAATTTTTGTGATATTAAAATTTGACTTAAACACAAAATCGGTATTTTTCAAAACGTAGATTCTTGAAATGGAAAATCGTTTTCTCACTCAAGTAAATACAAAAACATAATATTGAAACAATTTTGAAGCATAATGTATATGGATAGAATCCATTATACATATAAGATATATATATATATCTATTTTTTTGACATGAAATCCAAAACTGGTTAAACCGAAACCAAAACCAACAACTTTAAACTTGTGTGTGGATGTGAACTTGAGCATATCAATACTATCTACCTTTACACAAGATCTAAACATACTAAACATAAATCGAGGTCTTCTTGTCTCCAAGCCAACTCGATCCAAACGCGATCCAACGAGCTTGACTCCAACCGAGTACTAAATGCGATCTTGACGCTCGAGCTCTTGAATCAACATGTGAAAGCTTCAAAACTCCTTGGTTGAAGCTAAACGCTTACTAATATCTTGGTCAATTACTGAAACTATTTAAACACAAGATTATTAGTAAACTATAACTTACATGAGTTAATCATCATCAAAACTAGAGTGATGGGCCTCTGGGCCAACAAACTACCGGTCGACCGGTCGGTCGTCCGTTCTTCTACCAAAGTTGTAGTGACAACTATATTTTTGAATCAGTTTTTGTTTTTTGTGTTTTTCAATGGGCATTTTTTGTTTTCATGGGTCAAATCACACCCAAATGACCTGGTATACTTAACTAATAATATTTATCTATTGCCTATATATGGGTCATTGGGATTGATTTTATAACACAAATTTTTACAAGTTTTCATAGTAAATCAAGTTTACTCTAAAAGAAAAAAAATTCTAGCTTCTGATTTTCAAATGCATTCTTTTCAAAGTTATTTTCATTTGGTTTTCAGTTCTTAAATTCTTTCTATTGAATTTCTACTTTCACATAACTCCTTGAGCTCATTTCATATTCTACTCTATAGGAAGTTATAAGAGAGAGTGTGTTTGTGATCTTGTAATCACCAAGAGCTTTATACCTCAATTGGCTTTGTGTTACCTCTTGTGTAGAGGATTGAGTGGTGGAGTTGTGTACTCCGGTTTTGTGTAGACCTCTTTTAATTCCTTATTATAAGGTCCCTTTGTGGAAGATCCTTTAGTGGAATGTGAAATCCTTCATAATGGTGAAGGCGGAGACGTAAAGCGGTGGCTCGAACCTCGAAACAAATTCTTTGTGTTTGTGATTGCTTGTCTCTTATTCTCTATCGTTTTCGTTGCTTACACTTGTGTTATTGCTTTACTTGCACATTCATCACTGCATTATATTCACTTTTGTCGGTCTATACTCATCTCAACAAGAAGGTAATTGTGCACCTCAACTCATAGTCTAGAGAAATTTTAGAGGAGAAATTCTAAAGTCCTTCACGGGGAATTTGACTTAAATTCTTGTTTTGAGTGACCGGTTTGCATCATTTAGCATAGATTTTTGTTATTCCGCATTTGATTAGCATTAGACCAATTCACCCCTCCTCTAGGTGTAGTTTCAATTGGTATCAGAGCCTTAGTCTCTAGATTTTGGTTTAACCACCTTAGAGAGAACCTATTTGCTAACACTTCATTTACATTTTCATTTTCTATCCATAATTGTAAAAATGGCTGAAGGAACTAAGGCCCTCCTAAGTTTGATGGACTTACCTTTCCCATCTAGAAGGTTAAGTGACTGTTTTCTTACAATTCCTAGGAAGTCAGGTTGCAAAAGCAGTGACTAAACCCTTTAGTGTACCCATTGGTGATGAGGACAGTTGGTCCGATATTACCACCAAGGAATTTGATGCCAATACAAAGGCACATTATGCATTGCTTTAAACCTTGAACGATGATGACATAGCTAGGGTCAGTCATTGTAAATCTGCATATGAGATTTGGTCATACCCAGTGGTCACGCTTGAGAGAACTTCATAAGTCAAGAGAGCTAAGATTGATCTCTTGCGTTCCTAATATTAAAATTTTAACATGCATGATAATGACTCCATTGATGACATGGTTACAAGATTCAGTAAAATCACCAATGGTCTTTCTTCTCTAAGTGATGCCATTGATAATGACAAAAAAGTGAGGAAGATCATTCGTGCACTACCACCTTCATGGGAGGTCAAGGCAACAACATTGAAAGAGCTAAATAACAAAGAAGAGATGAAGCTCATCGGTCTTATCGGCAACCTTAAGACCCATGAGATGGAGAGAAAGGATAGAGAAGAAATGGAGCCACAAAAGAAAAAGATGATTGCCTTCAAGTCCACTCCCACCATCTCCGATGAAGATGATGAAGTCCTCTCCCTCCTAGTGAAAAATTTAAGGAGGATATACAACAAGGCTAAGTTCAACAATAGAAGACGATGGCAAGGGAATGAGAACAAGAAGATCATTTGCTTAATTGTTGGAAACTCGGACACATCATTGCCGAGTGCCTGGAGAACAAAAGCAAGCCCACAACCTCAAAGAAGCCCGACAAAAAAGGTCTTGAAAGCTACATGAGATTCGGAGAGTGAATCCGAAGAAGAGGTGGATATGATAAACATGTGTTTCATAGCAAATGATAACACACCCAAATTAACATCTGAACCTTCACTTGAAATTAACAATGGATAAATTAGGTGAGGTATTTGAAGAACTTTCTAGAAATTATGATTTTCTAAAGAAGAAATATTTAAAAACGAAAAAGGAAAATGAAATTCTTCAAAATCAAGTTGTCACTTTTTCAAAAGAAAAAGATGCTTTGTCTTCCACACTCATTTCTACACAAAAAATATTAATGCTCATAAAATTTCTTATAAAGAAAATTTTCCCTTAATTGAGGAAAATGAGATTTTTATCTTAAAAACCAACATTAGCACTTTGGGAAATGTATTAAAAAAATGTAAGTTTGATAAGGCTAGATTAGAGGCCATGATTCACTAAAATCATCAATGGTCTTGTTTCTCTAGGTGATGCCATTGATAATGACCAAAAGGTGAGGAAGGTCATTCGTGTACTATCACCTTCATGGGAGGTCAAGGCCACAACATTGAAAGAGCTAAATGACAAAGAAGAGATAAAGCTCATCGGTCTTATCGGCAACCTTAAGACCCATTAGATGGAGAGGAAGGCTAGAAAAGAAATGGCACCACAAAAGAAAAAAGATAATTGCCTTCAAGTCAACTCCACTATCTCCTGATGAAGATGATGAAGGCCTCTCCCTCATAGTGAAAAATTTAAGGAGGATATACACCAAGATTAAGTTCAACAATAGAAGACGATGGCAAGGGAATGAGAACAAGAAGATAATTTGCTTAATTGTTGGAAACTCAGACACATCATTGCCGAGTGCCTGGAGAACAAAAGCAAGCCCCCAACCTCAAAGAAACCCGACAAAAAAGGTCTTGAAAGCTACATGAGATTCGGAGAGTGAATCCGAAGAAGAGGTGGATACGACAAACGTGTGTTTCATAGCAAATGATAACACAACCAAAGTAACATCTGAACCTTCACTTGAAATTAACAATGGATGAATTAGTTGAGGTATTTGAAGAACTTTCTAGTAATTACGATTTTCTAAAGAAGAAATATTTAAAATAAAAAATGAAAATGAAATTCTTCAAAATCAAGTTGTCACTTTTTCAAAATAAAAAGATGCTTTGTCTTCCACAATCAATTCCACACAAAAAAATATTAATGCTTATAAAATTTCTTATAAATAAAAAATTTCCTTAATTGATGAAAATGAGATTTTTATCTTAAAAACCAACATTAACACTTTGGGAAATGTATTAAAAAAATGTGAGTTTGATAAGGCTAGATTAGAGGCCATGTTTCTTAAGATACACACTCCAAAGAAATATGTTACACATTACACATACTCATCATTCTATCATGCCCATACTTCTCAATCACAACATATCCATACACGTCATGCAAAACATGTCACACATAATAAACATGCTCAAGCTCCACATACATATGGTAGAGTTTACTCTTGCACCTATTGTGGCCCTAAGGGTCACTTATCTAAGTTTTGTTTTGATCGCATTAATGCTTTGAACGTTCATGCTTGGGTCCGAAGAGCTAACACTATAGAACCCTAGAAAATATAGGAACCAAAATCAATAAATTCTTTACTTGATATAGGTACGCACCAAGGCTCCAAGACGAAGGGAGCGGTGGTACCTTGATAGTGGTTGCTCAAGGCACATGACTTAAGATATCAACAACTTTGTAGCCCCATCAAGGTACCATGAAAGTAGCACCGTACCTTAGGAGATGATTCAAAGGGCAAAATCATTGGTATAGATAATATCAAAATTAGCTCATCTCCTTTAATAGAAAATATTCTTTTGGCTGAAGGTCTCAAACATAATCTTTTGAGCATTAGCCAACTTTGTGATAAAGATTTTAAAGTTGTTTTTAATGATTTTACTTGCGATGTTTTAGATAAGAAACCAATATTTGTGTTCTTTTCGGTTTTCATGAAAATAATATTTATATGATTGATATGTTGAATTTATATTGCAATGCAACTTGTTTAAATGCTTGTAATGAAGATTCTTAGTTATGGCATAGGAGACTAGGCCATGTTTCGTTTGATCATCTATCTAAAATTAACTCTAAGGAATCGGTGAAGGGTATTCCGTACTTAAAGTTTGAAAAGGACCGCATTTGTGATGCGTGCCAACTTGAAAAATAAACCAAGTTCTCTTTCAAAGCAATCAAGGATATCATGACATCTAAACCATTAGAGTTAATGCGCATGAATTTTTTTGGTCCAACAAACCCCAAAAGCCTCAGTGGTAATCGTTTGTTTTTGTTTTAGTTGATGATTTTCTAGATTTACATGGGTTTTCTTTTTGGAACACAAAGACGAATTTTTTTCGCATTTTAATGTTTTTAGTAAATGAGTTGAAAAAAAGATTTTTTGATTTTATACATAAGAAGTGATAGAGGTGGTGAATTCATTAACCATTCCTTTATCACTTATTGTGAAGAAAATAGAATTAAACATGAACTATCTTGTCTTAAAATTTAACAACAAAATTGAGTCATTAAAAGAAAGAATCACACTTTTCAAGAGATGGCTAGAATAATAATTAATGAATATGGATTCCCTCAATATCTATGAGCCGAGGCAGTAAACACTTCATGTTACATATCGAATAGAATTTATTTTTGCAAAAATATTTTTAAAATTCTTTTCAGATTTACTTCACAAAAAAAAACAAAATGTTTCATATTTTAGAGTTTTTGGTTGTAAATGTTTTATTTTCACCAAAGATAGTTTAGGTAAATTTGATTCCAAATCTTATAAAGCTATATTTGTTGGGTATTTAAAAACAACAAGGCCTATAAAGTTTTCAATAGGTCTACGTTGACCATTGAAGAATCTATATATGTCAAGTTTGAGGAATCTAATTCTTTTGTGAAGAATGTTGTAGAAATTAATTTCTTAGGTGAAGAAATGGAGAAAATATCATTGAAAGACTCCTCAATACAAGAAGACAAGTCAAAAGATGATGAACATGGTGAAGTTCAAGATATCGAATTGAAGCCAACACAACCATTTCTAAAAGATTAGAGATATGCTGCAATTCATCCCAAGGACCTCATTGTGGTGATGTATATAAGGGAAAACTACTCGCTCCAAACTCTATGATATTTATGGTCATTTTGTATTTATTTCACATATTAAGTCTAAGAACATCCTCGAAGCCGAGGGTGACTCATATTGGTTGCTTGCAATGTAAGAAGAGCTTAATCAATTTGAGCAAAATCAAGTTTGGCACCTTGTTTCTAAACCCCATGATAAACCAACCATTGGTACTAAATGGATTTTTAGGAATAAGTTGGCTTAATCAGGAAATATTATTCGGAATGAAGCTAGGTTAGTGGCCCAAAGTTACGCCCAAATCGAAGGTATCAATTTTGAGGAAACCTTTGCATCCGTAGCACGGCTTGAGCCATATGAATGACACTTGTTTTTTCTTCATTCAAAGATTTTAAGCTTTTTCAAATGAATGTTAAAAGTGTATTTTTAAATGGTTTTATCGAAGAGGAGGTGTATGTTGAACAACTCCACGGGTTTGTTGATCCTACACATACGTATTTTGTTTTGAAGCTTGAAATGACTTTATATGGTTTAAAACAAGCTCTAAGAGCTTTGTATGAAAGACTTTCTACTTTTCTTATTTCAAATAGTTTTGTGAAAGGTAAAGTTGGCACTATATTGTTTACAAAGCATGTAAATAGTGATATCTTTATTGTACAAATTTATGTTGATGATATCATTTTTAGATCCACTAATGAAGTGCTTTGTAAGGATTTTTGAATCACGTATGAAGAAAGAGTTCGAAATGTCTATGATGGAGAGCTCAACTACTTTCTTGGATTCCAAATCAAGCAAACGTGAGATGCGATTTTCATAAATCAAGCCAAATATATAAGAGAATTTATCAAGAAATTTGAACTTGAGGATGCAAAGATAAGTAAGACTCCTATGGTTATCACAACAAAGCTTGATAAGGATGAACAAGGTAAAAACGTTGACATCAAACTTTATAGAAGCATGATTGGTAGTTTGCTTTACTTGACGGCTAGTAGGCCGGATATCATATTTAATGTGTGATTATGTGCTAGATTTCAATTTTGTCCTAAAGAGTCCTACTTGATTGCAATAAAACACATTATTAGATATCTTAAGGGCACTATTGGAATGAGCTTGTAGTATCCGAAGACCGGACAATTTTCAATGACGAGTTTTTCCGATACCGACTATGCCGGTTGTATAGTGGATAGGCAGAATACTAGTAGAACTTATCAATTTCTAAGAAATTGTCTTGTTTTGTGGTCTTCCAAGAAACAAAAATTCGTAGTCCTCTCAACCGCCGAGGGGAGTATGTTGCGGTCGAGGCTTGTTTTGTACAAGTCTTTTGGATTAAACATACTCTCATTAACTATGATTTGCATTATGACCATATTAAAATATTTTGTGATAACACTAATACTATTTATATACCAAGAATACAAATTAACATAGTTATACCAAGCACATAGAGATTCGGTATCACTTTCTTAGAGATCACTATGAGAAAAGAGATATTGAAACTGATTACGTTTTCACGGATTTTCAACTTGCATATATTTTTACTAAACCACTAAATTATAATAGATTTTCATTTATTTGTGGTGAGTTAAATGTTTGTATTATGGATTCATGAGTTTTGAAATTGTTTCATGTTTATTTTATATGGTTTCATGTATTTTAATTAATAAACATGTGTTTGTCAATTAGTATCTCTCTTTGTTTCGTTTTCTTTTGTTTGTGCAACCATCACGTTCCCTTACTTGTAAATAGAGATCTTTTCTCATCTTAAACTCTTTAGGGTCTTTTTCTTGCCTTCTTATTATCTTTTGTCTTATTCGGAATATTCATCAATGTTGCAAGCAAACTCTCGCAAACATTTTTCTCAATGTGCATCACATCTAGATTGTGATGCTACAAAAGATCCTTTCAATGAGGCAATTCAAAGAAGATTCTCTTTTTTTCCAGTTATGTCGCTCTCCCAGTTCTCCATTGACTCACTTCTTTCCAAATACAACCTCAACACCAGACACCATTTCTAACATATCATGACCAAATGGGAAATAAGGTGTCTGTCTCATTTCAACCTAACCATTAGATGAACTTTTATTTCTTCTCTAGCTATGTTCCTGTTCAAGCCAACAACGATGATCCATGTAGCAAAATTTTCCACCATTAGGTACCCATAAAGAGCATGTATTCACATTGCAAACTAGACATGCCAACTATCCTTTGGTGCTCCAACCTGACAAATTAGCATAAGCAGGAGAGTCACTAATTGTCCAAAGTAATGCTGCTCTTAATTGAAAGCTTCCCTTTCTTGATGCATCATAAGTAGCCATCCCCTCATACCATAATTCCTTTAATTCACAAATTAAGGGCTGCAAATACACATCAATATTGTTTCCAGGGGCACTTGGACCTTCTATGATTAATGATAGGAGGAAGTATGGATCCTTCGTGCACATACATGGAGGCAAATTATAAGTGACGAGAATCACAGGCCATATGCTATGACCCATCACGAGCCAATCCTAGTCTCACATTGCGAGGATCCTCAGCAAATTCAGTGTCCACGCTATCAAGCGTTCTCCATGCTTCGAAATCAGCTGGATGTCGTAGCTTTCCATCTTTGGTACGCATCTGGGCATGCCAACACATGGATGATGCAAGCTCTGGAAACATAAATAATCTTTTCAGTCCAGATTTGAGTGGAAAATAACACAAGACTCTAGCAGGAATCCTCTTTTTCTTTCCAGAGAGAGCTAACTGTTCACTACCATTATCTTCTTTCCACCTAGACTCACCACATGTAGAGCACCTAGAATCATCACTTTTCTCTATCCAGCTAAGTTGACAGTCATTAGGACATGCATCAATTTTCTCATAGCTAAATCCTAAATCTCCAATCATCTTCTTCGTCTCAATGTAAGTTTCTGGAAATTGAGCCATAAGAAAATACTTCAACAGCAACTTTAACAGCAAATCAAAGGACTTGTCAGTCCACATACATATGCACTTCAAATTAAATAGTTCGGTGATAAATGATAACTTTTAAAGACCATTTGGACAATTTGGATACAATTCCTTCTCAGCATCTTCCAAGAACTTATAGAATTTACTAATCTCAGCATCAATGTGATCATTCTCCTTGGAATCATGAACCTGATCACCTGAACTACTATCTTGATTAGATCTTTCAAAAGCAGCATATAGCGTGTTATGCATGTCAAGAGAAGTTTCATGTGAATCTTGCATGTAATTCTCATTAATATATGCATTATACATCATGTCCTCCTCCCCATGGTGGACCCAACAAAGATAATTCGGCATGAATCCGATTATTATTAAATGTTCATGTACTTCATTTCTCTTTTTCCATAGGATAATAGATCATTTCTTGCAGGGACACAACATCTCTCCACTTTTAGAGGCATGCTGAAAGGCAAAATTTATGAATTCCTCAATTCCATTTTGATACTCATCTGTTACCCTTGACCCATACATCAAAGTCCTATCCTTTTCCATATTTGTTTAATGAAATCCCCAAGAAGCACCACCTCTATCCTTCATCATATAATAGAGTACCTAACATCAGTTTTCCTTTATACCATCTAATATGATGTAACTTGTGCAAGATATTGAACAAGTAGGGAAAAAAATAGAATGATACCCGTATTATTCTTAAAAAAAATATAAAGAGCAACCTTTGTAATACAGAAAATATATGAGAAAAGTCAGCGATGGGAATGACATCCATAACAAATTTATCTAATGATGTGAGTTTAAATGTTACAATTGTGAAACATGATATTCGACCAAATTTAGGTAACAATAGAGATTCGGCTACCTAAAGAAAAATAACTGCAAAAAGAAAAAAGTAAAGCCAGTCAATGTGGATTCTAATATTGAAGTAATTCTAATCTAAACAATAAAATACTAAATATAAATCATTTTACTAAATGCTAAAGTAGATGGCTTGTTCCTCTCAAGCGGCGACTAAGAGTTCTGGGGGCCTCTCCCCAGATGAAGATCCTGTGCCTGTGCAATAGGTGTTGCCTATGCAGGGTTAATGTAGAACAAAGTAGGCAACAAAGTGTCCAGAGACTGAATTGGCAAATCCAGATTGATCAAAGCAGAAATTCAGATTAGTCTTTTTATGAGTAGGATGAAAAATATAAAATTATAAATGAATCTAACCAATAAGAGCATGTTTGTTTGTTGTATTTACATTTACAGGGTAAAGGAAAATCATTCTGAGGTTTATTTGTGTTTCTCCAATCACAAGTAGATTTATATCTAAAGAGACTTTTAAACTTTTGCCTCAAGAATTAAGAAATATATATGAACAAAAAAAAACATTAGAACAGATGAAACTTGACCAAAAGTTGATTAAATTGATCAAATAGTAACTACTAACAGAATTCTAGTAGACTCAAGACATGAAAATATTAGCAATAGAGAGAGAAAAAAGTGTAACTTAATGAAATAATTTATCAAACATATACGGGGCAAGTACAAGAGTATAGAAACTATAGCATAATATTTACATTATATGGACTTTAATCAGTTAATTTCTTGAGGGAAAGAGATTTCTTACCGTTCATCCTCCCGATTTAATTTCATTGGAAAAAAACATGTACAGAAAATTATGGAATTGTTTGCCAATTTTTTACACTGCGAAAAGGATAACAAAATGAAAAATTAAATCTTTTTTGCAACTGTGAGAAAAAAAAGGGAATGCACTTGAAGTGATGAGAATTATTTGCCAATTTGTCCCAAAGCGAAAAGAAGAATCATTGAAAACTCGAAATATATGATGGGACCCAGGCAAAAAATATAAGAGGTGCAAGAATCTTTTTGTTGAAACCGTGAGGGAAAAAAAGCACCAGAAATTTTTAATAGCAGCATCCAAAATTCTGGGAGAGATACGAGAGAGAAAAATAAGGAGATCATGGTTCCTTTGGATAGAAAATCAAAATTTTAAATGGGAAACTTGGTCTTGATATATATATATATATCTAAATATCTTTTCAAGAGAAAGAAGGATTCTTTTGAGAAGGAGAAAGGTTTTCAGATAAGAAATATCAAGGAGGGCAGAGAGGATGAAGAGGTGAGCTTCACGTGTTGAGTTGGGTGGAGCAGTGGAAGTTGTGAGTTGGTCTTATTTTCATAAGTGTGTGTATATAAGATAGATAGATAGATAAATAGATAGATCGCTTTTTTATTCAAATAAGAAAAATATATCTAATCCTAACAGTGTGGTTTTTTTGTTCCCTCTCCCTTTTCCTAATATAATTAGAACTCTGTAGCTCTTTCATTATTAAAATTGATATAACTAATATAATTCGGAGTCAAATTTAAAAACTAGAGAGTAGACTCCTAGTTTAGAAATTTCTAATTTAAATAAGAGTAAAAAAAAAATTAAAACTATTATGTGACTATAATTTGGTGAATAACTATATTTTAATTTTTTTTAATGTTATTAAATAGCAGTATTAGAACTAAAATTATATATTATTAATTGTAGTTGGAGCAGTGGTTTCCTTATCATGCAATTGATGAAATGGCAATATATTCAGACAATTCTCTCATCAATAGTATACTTTGAATGCAATGGTGGAAGTAAAATTGTCAGACTGTACTATTTGAAAGAGATCTTACGGCGAAAATTGATAGTTTAAAGCCCAATGTCAATGCTTTCTGAAATTGTAATCAGAACTTCTTAGTCTTTGTGTAAATAATATTTATTAGGATTCATAAATTTTTTAATCTATTATTACTCACATTTTTATTATTTTGTTATAATATGAAACTCTTTTTTTTAATTAGAAATTTTGTTTTATAAATAAAGCTAAATATTAAATTAGAATATTATTTGTTAAGCTTTAATATAAATTTATTTGATTATGTTTTTAATGTTTAAATTGAATTTAGATAAATTTCACTACTTGTTGAGAACAATATGATTGTAGCATTAAATATTATAGATTAGTCAAAATTGAAAAAATACTCATAGCAAGTGTACATAATTACAGTAAGTAAAGAAGTTTGCTATAATTATCTATATTATTGTCTTTATAGAATTCTTTTCAAATCTATATTCTAATTCAATAGGTTTACTTTGTCAAAATCTTAATTATGTAAGGTGATATTCTAATCCAATGGTTTTCTTTTTAATTAAATTTAAATTGTAATTTCATATGGATATAAATTTATAATTACGAAGGTGACATATTCGATATTACTGTCATTCATTCCCATGTCAAGTGACACAAATTGCTTCATCACCTTAGCTAAATTTATGGAGACGAATCTTAATAACGAATTTTAATGTGTCTCAATATAGATGAAAAAAGATGTCAATTTATTAAGATCTGGGTGATAGATTACAAATTGTCACCATATATAATGTCAATGGTGACAGAAAATATTTAGCTGTCATAGTATACATCACTTTGGTAACAAACTTATCCTTTCTGACTTTGCTCTCATCTCTTTTTTCATACCGGTGATAACACCAAAAACTTTCACCGTATCTCTCATTTTAGGTCACATTTAGTGACAGTTTTTTAGTGACAGATTATCCATCCGTCTCATATGGCCCTTTTTCTTGTAGTGGTGTTTTACTCCTTTTTGATGCATGACAAAAAAGGGAAGATGTATTTGAGTTATTTTTGAGTTATGATAATGTTTTTGATACGTTGAGTTTTTGAGTTTCTTGTTTTTGATATATCATGAACTTTATGTATATCCATTTTCATTACCATACTTATATGCAATGCTATGATTTATTGTTTCTCATTCATTGCATAATATTTTTGGAGGAACGAGGAATGGAAACATGGTAGGCTATTTATGCATATTGTTATAATTTGATATATTCTTTGTATATGCATTTATGTGACTTGCTTATATTGACAAATCTATTTGAAGTCATATTGTACTTGATATATATCATAACTTGAGGGGGAGCTTTTCAAAGCTTTTTCCTATCTTTTTAAATAACTCATATGTTTTGTCATCATTATAAAGGGGGAGATTCTTGGCCCAACAATACAATCACCGGTTTCTTGTTTTAATGATAAAAAATGTGTGTGGTTATTTAGTGCTAATCAAGTTCAAGTGGTTAAGTGCGTTTCAGGGTTCTAAACGATTCAAGAAGTTTTCTTCCTTTAAAAGAAGTTATTGAAGACTCAAGGGTATTCAAGAATGGGATTGAACTCAAAGTGTAAGGCCATCTCCAACCCACGTCAAAAATGGCGTGGGTTGGCCTTGCTAAAAAATGGCGTGGGTCCAACCCACGCCATTTCGCACCCGGCAAAATGCCGGGTGGCTTTTTTTTTTAATGTTTTTTTATTTTATTTTAGTTTTAAGTTTAAATTTTTTGTTTTAAGTTTAGATTTTTTAGGTTATGTTTAAGTTATTTTTGTTAATTTAAATTTTAGTTTTTATATTTTTGTATTTTATTTAGTTTTTATATTTTAATTTTTTAATTATTTGTTTTTAAATTTATAATTTTACTTTGTTTAATTCAATATATTTTATTAAGTTTTTTATTTTAAGTTTACATTCTATATTTTTATTTAATTATAAATTGTCAAATTCACTAATTTGAAATTAAAAATTATTACCAGCTGAATCACGTATAATTTAATATTAAGATAATTATAACGGAACACAAATCACATATATTACTTATTAAATATTAAATATTATATAAAATTATTAAAAAGTTAAATACATTTTAAAATATTTTAATAGTATTACGCAATTTACTTAAATTATCACATAATATGTTGATAATTAAAATTTGATACAATAAAATAATAATAATAATAAAATATGTAGAGAATATTCCATTTGGAGTGGAAAATGGAGTGATGGTTGGAGAGGTTTTTGTTGAACCCTCCATTTTAGAGTGAAAGTACACTCCAAAATGGAGGGGGTGGTTGGAGATGCCCTAAGTACACCTAGAGGGGGTGAAGAGATATACAAGCTAATCTAGGACAAATACTTCAGAATTTAAAATTTAATTGCTAATACACTATGTGTAACTAAGAGTGAGCTCGAATTCCCTATGAAAGGCTCTGAAACTACTCCTCGAGATTCCTCTAAACTAAGAGTTGAGGTGCTATTAAAAGCTATCTTGGTTGAATACAAGTGTGGACAAACAAACAATATCAAGCATATGAATATGAACAATGTAAAGTAATGCAAGATATAAAGAGAGAAAGTTAAGAGATAAAAGATCAAACACAAGCACCGAGAAATGTTTCGAGACTCAGGCCACTGCTCTACATCCCCGCCTTCACACAGAAGGATTTTCACTATGTTCACACGGGACCTTCCACAAAGAGACCTCCACTGAGGAATTACAACTCAATACCGGGAGTATACAACTCCTTTCTCTACACAATCACCTCTACACAAGGGAGAGCACAAAGTAAAGAAAGAAATATACTTGATGATCACAAAGATCACAAACACTATCTTTGTGATCTCAAAGGATCACAAACAATTTTCTCAAAAATAAAGATCCTAAAGATAGGAATAGAATTGATAACTCAAGTATGTGAGAAATCAAAGTGTTTGAAAATAAAACAACAAAGAAAATACTTGAAAAAAACTTCTTGATAGACATGTAGAATGAAAAACAAAACAAATTTCTCAAATCTAGCCTTTTTTTGATTTTTCTAAAACTTTGAAAAGAAATAAAGATAGAGAATTTTTATCACAAAAACTTCTTTTTAGAACTTGCTGAAAACATTAAAAAGATTAAGAAATTTTGCTCTTTATTGGTTAAAACTGGCCTCAAAGGACCCATATTTGTAGGATCTAAAAATATAGCCGTTGATTGAGATAAAACCTGCACACAAAAATACAGAATTTCAGAACTTAAGAGTAGAATATGCAAGTACTCAATATTACCGCTATAATAAGTGGCTATGCGGGCTGTGATCCACAAGGAGGGACTAGCGATGGAAGCTTTTTTTAGTAAGTTCTCTTTTATGTTACATTCGATGGTTAAAGATCTTCTTTTAGTTCTTTAAAAGAAAAGAAAAAATAAGTTAAAGTTAAGTTAAAAATAAAGAAGTAGATTGAGAAGGTGGAGAAAATAGAAAATGGATTTGTATAAAAAAATTAAAAAGAGTGATAAAAGAGTTGGGAGATTGTGGTGTTGGTGATCTAAACTAAAATTAAAAGAAAAGAAAGTTAAAACCTAAAAAACTTACTTACCTCTTCGGCGCCTGCTTATCTTTAACCCGTATCGACGATGTACCTTTGTTTGAAGGCGAGCAAAGTATGACAAATAGAATCTTCCCCATTTCTGATTTGCACTATGAAATGAAGGGGCAAGCAACACTATCATAGAAATGGCTATCCATCAACATAAGCCATCAACGGCACTTGTAAGGGTAAGGCAACTTCGAGGCTATCGGAGTCATTTGGATTCATAAAAACAGAAAAGGGAAGCAAATAAAAGCAACAATAGAAAAGAAAAGAAAACTTCGATTCTATTCAAATAACAATGAAAGAAAAGATTACTTACACCGGTGTTACCCTCAGTACAAGTTTGTTCTCATTCCTCCATAAAAATCTTCTCTCCTCTCAGTTACATAAAGAAAATAAAAATTACGTAAAAAAACTAAAAACCTAAGTTACAAACTACATAATAGTCTAACTTCTACTCTCTGTTTGATCGTCCCCTCTTTTGCCTTTGAAATTGCAGGTATTTATAGGAGAAATGCAGATGGTAGAGGAGTATGAAGATAAGGGAAGCTGATTATTTCTAAATTTGAATCCTCCCCTTATCTCCAAACTTGATTTTATGTGGATATTCAGTTCTGATCTGCAGCTTGTTGGCTTATTGATTGCTGAATATAACTTATCAAATGATAGAATTAGAAATAGTGATCAACTAAATAGTTGTAGCCCATTAAGATTTCGTTCTAGATCATCTAGAATCATCAGATTTGAGTTTTAGCAACGAAAATTATGATTCAAATACTAAAATGTATCCAGTCAGAATCTGAGTCAAAATTGCTGCATCTCATCCGTTGATCTTCTCCCTATCCATTTATCCCTTTGAATTTTAAATTTGGACTCTGTATTTGAAGTTATCCACAGTCGATCTTTAGCTAACTGAAATGGATTTATAAAAATTTGAATTTTATCGGTTTTCATTTGGTGTTATCTTTCTGATTTACTGTGATCTTCAGCTGAACATTTGCCCCAACCTTGATTTGTTCTAACCAGATCTGAGATCATCTCAACTAGCCAAATAGATCCAGTTAATTCTGAATTTAATTAGTATTTATTTGATTTCATCCTCTTTCTCTTCATGATTATCATCTGCAAAATAGACATTTAAGACAAGAAATTTAGCAGATTTATTACACGATAAATATAGAAGTATAATGAAAAGAATGTAAAGTATGTGTACGATCACACCTCCACACCTATCTTTTGCCCGTCCTTGAGCAAAATAATAAAACTAAACCAAAGATTATTAGACCACTTTCGCAGGTTATGCGATTGCACTGAGCATGTCAACAAGCCGTTAAACCTCTAAGTTTCCCTTAAAGGACGAGTTTTGTCTCGTGAGAGTTTTCAGTAGATTGTACCCACAAAATTCATAAAGTAAGAGAAAAATGTTAGTATTTTGAAAACACATTTTGAAAGAGAAAAATATTTGAAATATTATTATAAGAATTAATTAATTTATAAGTTATAAGAAAACTGAAATTTTCATTCTTAAACTTAGTCACTACTCAAAAACTTGTTATCAATCAAAGTAAGGAGTCAAATTGTACTTCTCATCTAGTCTATTACTTTATCCTAAGTCATATGCACCTTCGTGACCGTAAAATTTTGACTAAGGGTTCTTTAACTCTAACTCTTATGTCTTATTTATTTATTTATTTTTGTGATATTATTCTTTAGTTCTATTAGAATTTTCTAAAGTGCTCATGTAACGAGCCTTTAATCGGTGACTCCCAAACCAAATGGTCTTAGGGCACTGGGTGAGAAGACACCCCAAGGACTTAAGGACTCGAGCAAACAAGGCCACAAACTAAGGATTTTATTATATGAACCGCCTTTAGTCGTGAATACTTATGCTTTATGAGGCAAGAATACCTAGCTTAATCAGGGATTTATATATATATATATATATATATATATATATGTATTTTTTCTTTTTCTCTTTTTTCTTTTTTCTTTAAAATAAGGCATAAGACTCTTTGTTTTTGAACCCTAAGTGTGTAAGTGTATAAAGCATGCATATATTATCAAGATAAAGATCAAGACTAAATTACTTTCACAAATTTTCTTCCTAACCTTAGAAATCAAACAAATAATCTTATTTTGACTAAGTATAAGAAATCCTAATTATGATTCTCTTATTCCTTAAAATTGACTTAATTTCTTGCAAAAAAATATGTCAAAATATTTTTTCTATTTTTGAAAAGTTTTTAAAAGTAAAGAAAATTTTAATAATAAAAAGAAAACCTAAGTTTATGTTAGAACCCTCCCCCATACCTATCTCATGCATTGTCCTCAATGTATGAATTAATGCCTTGGTGCATGAAAAAGAAGTGTTGGCCCAGAGGCCTTCCACTCTAGTTTTGATGATGATTAACTCACGTAGTTATGTTTACTAATAATCTTGTGATGTTTAGTTTCAGATCCTTAACCAAGATATTAGTAGGTGATTAGCTTCAACAAAGGTGTTTTGAAGCCTTTCACTTGGTGATTCAAGAGCCCGAGCATCAAGATCATTTATAGCACTCATTGGAGTCAAGCTCGGTGGATCACGTGTTGGATCGAGTCGACTTGAAGACGGAGTTTGTCAAGAAGACTTCGGTACATAGTTTAGTGTTTATTTTAGATCCATGTGTAAAGATTAGATAGTGTGATATGCTTAAGTTCAACACACACACGTTTCATGTTTTGGTTTTCGGTTTGGTTAAACCAATCTTGGTTTTCATGAATAGATAGATTCAAAGCAAGTTTAATTGGTTTCATGTATATTAGATTCATTCTATATACATGTATGCTTCATGTCTTAAATAAACTTAGTTTGACATACCAATTCATATATTTAGGTTTTGTGTTTTTAACAAAACATATTTTTTGAATTAAAGTCAAAAACAATGATATATATATCTTTCATGTATATTGGGTTATATCCATATACAACATGCTTCAATGTTGTTTCATATCATGTTTTTGTATTTGGATGAGTTTTGGACAAAGCGTATTTTCAATTCAAAAAATCCAAGTTTGGAAAAATACGGATTTTGGTTTTTGGCAAAATTTTCATAACACAAAAAGAGTTCAAAATGTTTGTAACTTGGTTTAATTTTTACTCAAACAAGTTTGTATATCAATGTATTATACTGAACTTATTTTTGTGGATTTTTAGAGTTTTTATGGGATTTTATAGGTAAATAAAAACTAAGTTTTCAAGTCCTGTAATCCCTGTTCTGGCTTCTGCCGGTCGACCGGATCGGTCGACCGAGCAAGGAGTCGGTCGACTGAGTCGGTCGACCGACGTGCACAGAACGTGAATGCCAAGTTTGCTAGAGAGCCGGTCGACCGACCCGGTCGACCGCCAGAGAGCTTCTGCTCTCTGGAAAGCCCCGGTCGACCGGGTCGGTCGACTGGCAGAGAGCTCTGCTCTCTGTTTGTTTGTGGAGTATAAATACCCCATTGGTTTGAGTTTTTCCATAAGATTTTTAGAGCCAAAACTTCTATACTCTTCAGTGTTTTTACAAGCTTTCAAAAGTGTTTTTAAAGCTTAAAGATTTCATCTTTATTTGTTGTTTTCAAGGGTTTGGAAAAATCAAAGAAAATAGGATTTTGGGATATTGTTTTAGATCTTCATCTCTATTATTTTCAAGTAGTTTCTCAAGTAGTGTTTCTTTGTTATTTGCTTTCCAAAACACCTTGATTTTCACACTTGAGCTATCCTTCTATCCTATTCTATAGGATCATTTATTTGTGGGAAAATTGGTTTGTGGTTGAGATATACCACCAAGTTGTAAACCCTTTGCTTTGTGATATCCCTCTTTGGTAGAGGTTGATTTGGGTTGTGGTTTGCTCCCTCTTTGATAGAGGTTGAGGTTGTGGTTTACTCCCTCTTGTGTGAGGTGGAGTTGGATTTGTATCCCTCAAGTGTTGAGGTGATTGGTTGTTTAGCTAAGGGCCTACCCCTCTTGTATGAGATGGTGTTTGTATGCCTCGGTGAAGGTTGTATTGGTTGAGAGAGGAGTTCGGTACTCCTAGTGGATTGAAAATCCTTCTCGGTGAAGGCGGGGACGTAGAACTCGGTGCTCGAACCTCGAAACACATCTTGTTGTTTGCGTTTGATCCATTGACTCTACACACACACACACACACACTCTCTCTCTCTCTCTCTCTCTCTTTATTTATGTATTGCTTTACTTTGTCATATCATATACATGCTTGTGTATTTGTGTGCCTCACTTGTGCTTAACAAGAGAGCTTCATATAGCGCCTCAACTCTTATTCAGAGGAATCAAGAGGAGTTAGTCCAGAGCCCTTCACGGGAATTCGGCTACACTCGTTGGTTGCACTAAGTGTGGTTGCAAATTAGTTTTAATTTTCGCATGTAGTTCATTAGATTAGCGGTACACCTATTCACCCCCCCTCTAGGTATACTTATAAGAAGAAAGTCAAGAAAAATATTATCTTAAGGTGGTGGTTCCGATGGTGGTCTGATTGGTCCACGAAATGCGGCCCAATCTAATCTTCGTGAAGTTCGGAGGAACCCACCAGAAACCTCTCTAATATAACCCACTAAAATGATATATATATATATATATATATATATATATATATATATATATATATATATATATATATATATATGAATGAATTTTATTAAGAATTTTATCCTATCTAATTTTTAAATTTTCAAACTAATTTCAGAGTCATTATTATTAATATCTCTGTCCCAAAATGGAGTATGAAAAGATGGAATGATTGATCTAGAATTAGGAAGGCATGAACTACATCGACTCAGGAAAATGACTGAAGTCAAGTAAAGGTTTAGGAGTCAAAATTTGTTTAGGATGTAGGTCCAAATCAAGAAGTTAAAACACAAGTCCACATTCATTTTCCCACAATGGAATGTGACTTTCTATGATTGGTGACTCAAGTTCAAGAATGACAGGTATGGAAATCCAAACTGACTCTAAAATATTGCTCAAATCAGGTAGCAAAACAGGAGTCAATATTGACTCAGAAATTTGAACTGGATCACAAATTTGAGACTCAAGGTCACATTCCTCATTGAGTTCAAGTTCATAAAAATGAAAACTTGCCTATTTGTCAATAGGACTTTCAAAAGTATGAAATTGGTCAAGTTTAATATGATGATCATAAAAGATTGGTGATTCAATTTTCCGATGGACAGGCACAGGGTCCAATGTGGACTCTGGAGAAGAATTAAAATCAGGTGAAGACATCGGAGTCATTATTGAATCAGGAAGTAGAATTGAATTACCAAGTTGAGATTCAGGATTATATTCATTCTCAAGTTCAATTTTAGGAAAGAGATTACTTGCCAAAATATCAATATGGTTTTCAAAATTTAGAATTTGGGCAAGTTCAAATGGGTGTCCTGAAATGGAATCTTGTTTTCCAAAACAACATAATTCTTTGGCTCTAACAGAATGGTTATCGACATCAGGAATGGTCAAAGGGTGAGAATGAAAAGTTTTGACCATTATATCTATGTTATGATTATGAGTGATTTGAGCCTGAGTCATGGCTTCAAGCAGCTTTTCACAGTCGATTGGTTCATCATTTTGTTGCAATTGGACTTGAAAAGATAAAGTTTTGTTTTGGAATTTGTGGTGAAATCGTGAGTCCATCAGATTTTGTGATTGTTGCTCAGACTCACGCATACTCATTTTCAAGGTTGATGGTTTTCTATTTTGAACTGGTGGAACTGAGTATGAATCTTGGAAATATTGTGGAATTGAGGAGGCCTGAAATTTTCGTTTGGCCTCCTGCATGGCTTTTATACTCTTTTCTAACTCGGATTTTTCTTCAATGGGTTGGTCTAGAAAAGGTGTATAGGAAACAAAATCAGAGAATGAATATTGTGAAAATTGCAGACAAGGTGAATAAGGAGGACAAGTTGGTTGAAAATTGGACTCGGGGGAGGTGAATCCCCATTGACTTTGTGAAAAGTTAGAATTATTTTGAAAATTATTGTCATAAGATGGGGGCATGAGTTGTATTGATTCGGATAAGACCAATCCGGCATAATAGGTTGCTTAAAGTTATGATATGTCGGTTGGTAATATCTGAAAAAGAGGTCGGGGTGTAACATGGATTACCATTAAAATTGGGAAAATTATTGTTATAAGCCATTTCACACAAGAAATGTCAAACACAAACAAAGAAAAACAATCAAATGAGCAAACAAATAAAAAGAAAAATCTAACCTAAGTTAGGGTAGATCTTAGACCTAAATGACTCCTAACTGATTAGATTGTCCAAAGGGGGTATATTGCTGAATCGACACAAGTTAATCGGCCAAGTAGGGGCAAGATCGGTGGGAGGTATCTGTGCCTAAGCAACGAGCCTAATTATGCCAAACCACTAACCTACGGGTTTCTCTCCTCAATTCCCAACCTTAGACACCGATTTGGCAAGAGTCAAATTCAAATCAACTTATCCTTTAGGTCAGTCTCCTATATGAGTCTGAGATGTCCCTAAGACCAACGTCTACTAAGTTTTGTTAGGCTGGTTAGTGAGTGAGGAGATGATTTGTGGGTTAATGAAGGGTAATGACTTCCCCACCTAATCTTATTTATAGGATAAGCCCTTAAATCAATTTAGTGCAATGTGTGCAAGATATAAAAAAGTAACATTCACAAGCAAATATCACCTAAGAATGTTTTCTAAAGTATATACTATGCATACGTACCTTTTGCTCCAGCACTCTTCAGCAATAATGTAAAATATAAATAAATTAGACATGTGCCTAAATGCAAAGTCTAAACCCTTTTAACATTTAACAAACATTATTTTACTGTTAAGGTTAGAAAGTATATACAGTAAGACAAATAAGGAAATAAAAGCTACAGAAATTCAGCTTTGCAATTCACCCAACCTGCAAAAAATATAGGTTAGTAGTTCACTCAGTTTGCCACTCGAATATAGCAAATTTGAGGGCTTCTGGGCTCTGCTTTCTAGAGCAGAGACCAGGGCCATTTATATGCCCACTGCAGCAAAAAAAATTTTCTTGTTGTTAAACCTGTACACCAAGAACAAGAAAGAAAGTTAACCAAAAATGTAAACTTAGAAAGACAATTACTTACCGTCCCTCTCAGGTAACGGCGCCAAAATTTGATTGAGATAAAACCTGCAAACAAAAATATAGAATTTTAGAACTTAAGATTAGAATATGCAAGTACTCAATACTACCACTATAGCAAGTGGCTTTGCGGGCGTGATCCACAAGGAGGGACTAGCAATGGAAGCTTTTTTAGTTAGTTCTCTTTTATGTTACATTCGATGGTTAAAGATCTTCTTTTAGTTCTTTAAAAGAAGAGGAAAATAAGTTAAAGTTAAGTTAAAAAGAAAGAGGTGAGAAAGTGAAGAAAATAGAAAATGGATTTATACAAAGAAATTAAAAAAGAATGATAAAAGAGTTGGGAGATTGTGGTGTTGGTGATCTAAACTAAAATTTTAAAAAAAAGAATGTTAAAACCTAAAAAACTTATTTACCTCTTCAGCGCCTGCTTACCTTTGACCCGTATCGATGATGTACCTTTATTTGAAGGTGAGCGAAGTATGACAAATAGGATCTTCCCCATTCCTGATTTACACTATGAAATGAAGGAGTAAGCTATGCTATCTTCTCACACCTCTCCCCTCTGGGTTTTTACCTATAAAAGGTCTGGATTTTCATTAAAAATGGGAGGACCAAGCAGAGAATAGAACTTAGGATAATTTGTAATTTGTAACTAAGGTTTTTAGTTTTCTTTTTATGTAATTTTTACTTTTCTTTATGTAACTGAGAGGAGAGACGACTTTCATGGAGGAATGAGAGCAAGCTTGTACTGCAGGTGACACCAGTGCAAGTGATCTCTTCTTTCATTGTTATTTGAATCGAATTAAAGTTACTTTTTCTTTCTTTACTCTTGTTTTCTTTTTCTCTCCTCTGATGTGTTGCAATCCAAGAGAATCCGATAGCCTCGAGACTGCTTAGCCGTTGCAAGTGCCCTTGATGGCCTATGGTGATGAACAACCTTTCTCTTGCTAGTATAGTTTGTCCTTTTATTCGTAGTGTAGATCGAGAATTGGGAAGATCCTATATGCCATGCTTGATCGCCTTCAAAGACAAGGTAAGTCGTCGCAACGGTCCAAGGTATATGAGCACTGAAGAGGTAAGCAATTTTTAGGTTTTCTTTCTTTTCTTTTCATCTTTAGTTTAGAACATCACAATCCACCAAATCTTTTATCACTCTTTTCAATGTCATTTGTACAAATCACTTCTTATTTCTCCACCTTCTTATTCTACTGCTTTCTTTCTAACTCAACTTTAACTCAATTTTTCCTTTTTCTTTTAAAGAACTAAAGAAGAACTTTAACCAAATTTTGCATCTTAAAAGAAAACTTGCTAAACAAGCTTCCATCGCTAGTCCCTCCTTGTGGATCCCGACCCGCATAGCCACTTGCTATCGCGGTAGAATTGAGTAACTTGTACTTTTCATTCTTAGTTCTGAAATTCTGTATTTGTGTGCAGGTTATAACTCAATCAAATTTTGGCGCCGTTGCCAGGGAGGGACGGTAAGTTACTCTCTTTAAAAGTTTACATTTTTGGTTAACTTTCTTCTTTATTTTTTTTGTACAGATTCAACAACAAGGAATTCTTGCTGCAGTGGACACATAAATTGCCTTGGACTCTGCTCTAGAAAGCAGAGCCAAGAAGCCCTCAGATTTGCTACATTCCCGTGGCAAAACTGAGTGAACTACTAACCTGTATTTTTGCAGATTGGCTGAATTAAAAATCTGAATCTTTATAGCATTTATCTCCTTGTTTGACTCACTGTATATATATTTTTAACACAACAGTAAAAAATTGATTGTAAATGCTAAAAATGATTTAGACTTTGCATTTAGGCACGTGTCTATTTCATTTCATTTTTTATTTACTGTTGAAGAGTGCTGGAGCCAAGGTATGTATGTATAGCATTTAGTATAAGGTTCATTCTTGTATGAAATATTGCTTGAATGTTACTTTTTTCTATATACTTGTACACTGCACTAAATTGACTTAAGGGCTTGTCCTATAAACAAGATAAGGTGGGGAAGTCATTACCCTCCCTTAGCCACAAATAATCTCCTCACTCACTAACCCAAGCCTAACTAAAAATGAGTAGACGTTGGCCCTAGGGACACCTCGGATTCAATTAGGAGATTATCCTAAGGGAAAAAGGTGTTGGAATTTGACTCCTGCCAAATCAGTGTCTAGGAAGGGGATTAAGGGCCGAAAGCCTAAAGATTGGTGGTTATTTAATTAAGGAACGTCTTTGACGGATAACCTGCCACCAATCTTGCCCTGACCTGGCTGATTAGCTTGTGCTCAAAGTCTGCATTATACCTCCCGTGGACAGTCTAACCAGTTAGGAGTCGTCTAGGTCATAGGTCTACCCTAACTTAGGTTAGAATTTTTTCTTTTTTGTTTGCTTATTTGTTTGTGTTTTATTGTGCGATATGGCTTATAATAACAATTTTTCCAATTTTAATAGTAATCCATATTACACACCAACCTCTTTTTCGGATATTACCAACCCGGCATATCATAACCTTAACCAACCTAGTGTGCCAGATTGGTCTTATTCGAATCAATATAACCCATGCCCTAAATTTTATAACCATAATATTCAGAATAATTTCAACTCTTCACAGAGTCAATGGGGATTCACCTCCCCAGAGTCCAATTTTCAACCAACTTGTCCTCCTTATCCACCTTGTCCACAATATTTTCAAGATTCATATTCAGTTCCACCAGTCCAAAATAGAAAACCATCAATTTTGGAAATGAGTTTGCGTGAGTCCAAACAAAAGTCACAAAATCTGATGGACTCACAATTTTACCATCAATTCCAAAACAACACTTCATCTTTTCAAGACCAATCGCAACAAAACGATGAACCTATCAACTATGAAAAGATGCTTGAAGCCATGACTCAGGCTCAAAACGCTCGTAATCATGACATAGATATGATGGTCCAATCTCTACGTTCTTACCATTTGGCCAGTTCTGATGTCAGTAACCATTCTGTTAGAGCCGAAGAGTCATGTTGTTTTGGAACACAAGGTTCCATTTCAGCACAATCATTTGAACTTGCCCAAACTCCAAATTTTGAAAGTGACATTGATAGTTTGGCAAGTTATCCCTTTCCTGAAATTTAACTTGAAAATGAATATGATCATGAAACTCAACTTAGTGATTCAATTCTACTTCCTGATTTAATTATGACGCCAGTGTCTTCACCTGATTTCAATCTTTTTCTAGAGCCAACATTGGATCCTGTGTTAATTCATAATAAAATTGAATCGCCCATCTTTGATGATCATCATATTGAACTTGACCAATTTTATAATTTTGAAAGTCCCATTGGTAAATTGTCAAGTTCTCATTTTTATGAAATTGAACTCAATGAGAAATGTGACCTAGATTCTCAAATCTGTGATCAGTTCAAATCCCGAATAAATATTGACTCCTATTTTGTTACCCGACTTGAGTAATATTTTAGAGTCAGTTTTGATTCCCACACCAATCATTCTTGAACTTGAATCACCAATATTAAGTCACATTCTATTGTTGGAAAATGAATGTGGATTTGAGTTTCAACATCTTGATTTAGACCCACTTCCTGAACCAATCTCGACTCCTGAACCATTACTTGAGTTAAGTCACTTTTCTGAGTCGGTTTTAGTTCCCGCACTTCCTGAGTCCAAGTCAGTCTTTCTATCTTTTCAAACTCCATTTTGGGACAAGGCGGTGACAAAATTGACTCTAAAATTAATTATGGAATTTGGAAATTAGATGGGTTAAATATTTAATAAAAATCATTCATGTTTATATCATTTTAGTGGGTTATATTAGAGAAATTTCTGGTGGGTTCCTCCGAACTCCACGAAAAGTCGATTGGGCCGCATTTCGTAGACCAATCAGACCACCACCAGAACCACCACCTTAAAGTAATATTTCCTTCCCTTTCTTCTTTTTCATACATCTATGCATTAATTCATACATTAAGGACAATGCATGAGATAGGTGTGGGGGAGGGTTCTAACATAACTTAGGTTTTTCTTTTTATTAAAAAATTAATTAACATTTTCTTTACTTTTAAAAACTTTTTGAAAACAGAAACAATATTTTGACATATTTTTTGTAAGAAATTAAGTCAATTTTAAGGAATAGGAAATCAAAATTAGGATTTCTTAACATGGTCAAAATAAGATTATTTGTTTGATTTTTACGGTTAGGAAGATAATTTGTCAAAGTAATTTAGTCTTGATCTTTACCTTAATGGAATATGCACACTTCATACACTTACACACTTAGGGTTCAAAAACAAATATTCTTATGCCTTATAAAAAAAAGAAAAAAATATGAAAGTTAAACAAATCTAATTATTGATTAGCTAGGTGCTTTGGCCTAAGTAAGCCTTGGTATTTATGCGAAAGATGATTAGATAAGTTTGAGAAATATATATATATATATATAAAAATCTTCTGATTAAGCTGGGTATTTGTGCCTAACAAAGCATAAGTATTCACGCCTAAAAGGGGTTTATATAATAAAATCCTTAGTTTTGTGGCCTTATTTGCTCGAGTTCTTATGTCCTTGGGTGTTTTCTCACCAGGTGCCCTAAGATCGTTTGGTTTGGGAGTCATCGATTAAAGGCTCGTTATATGGGCAGATTAGAAAGCCTAGTAGAGCTAAGGAATAATACCAAATATATATATATATATATATATATATATTTATATATATATATATATATATAAATAAGGCATAAGAGTTAGAATTAATGAACTCTTAGTCAAAATTTTCACGGTCACAAGTTGTATATAACTTAGGGTAAAGTAATAGACTAAATGAGAAGTACAATTTGACTCCTTACTTTGATTGATAACAAATTTTTGAATAGAGACTAAGTTTAGGAATGAAAAATTCAGTTTTCCTATAACTTATAGATTACTTAAATCTTACAATTATATTTCAAATATTTTCTCTTTCAAAATGCTTTTCGAAAATACTAACTCTTTGTTTCTCTTTCTTTATAGATTTTGTGGGTGTAATCCACTGAAAACCCTCACGAGACAAAACTCGTCCTCTAGGGGAAACCTAGAGGTTTAACGGCTTGTTGCACATGCTCAGTGCAATCGCGTAACCTGCGAAAGTGGTCTAATAATCCTTAGTATAGTTTAGTTGTTTTGCTCGAGGACAAGCAAAAGATAGGTATGGAGGTGTGATTGGTCACTAATATTGCACATTTATTATCATATTCTCATACTTATTATAGAATAAACTCTGATTTTTCCTAATTAAATGTTTAATTTATTTGCAGGCCCATCCTAAAAGAGAGTGAAGAGAAATGAGCCCAAAGCCCATCAAATTCTGAATTAAATCAGAATTAATTCGAACTCAGTAAATCAGGGCAGATCAGGTTGGTTCAGATCGGTTGAAAATCAGTTAGAACATATCCCTACAAATCGATCGGTTGAAGCCAAGGATCAAAGGCCATTTCGTCAAAATCCCGGACTTAAACTGCAAATCCAGCCTGAAGATAAAGACAAATTGAGAAGCCGGGGAGCATCACCAACAGGGTGTGGCCACCTGGCCATACCCTGGCCGTGAAAACGCGGCCAAAGCCGCGTTTTCGCGGCTTGGTTAGTGAGTTAGGGGAGCGTTTGCTACCCCTATCTTCTCACACCTCTCCCCTCTGGGTTTTTACCTATAAAAGGGGAGGATTTTCACTGAAAATGGGACGACCAAGCAGAGAATAGAATTTAGGATAATTTGTAGTTTGTAACTTAGGTTTTTAGTTTTCTTTTTATGTAATTTTTACTTTTCTTTATGTAACTGAGAGGAGAGACGACTTTCATGGAGGAATGAGAGCAAGCTTTTACTGCAGGTGACACCAGTGTAAGTGATCTCTTCTTTCATTGTTATTTGAATCGAATTAAAGTTACTTTTTCTTTCTTTACTCTTGTTTTCTTTTACTCTCCTCTGATGTGTTGCAATCCAAGAGAATCTGATAGCCTCGAGACTGCTTAGCTGTTGCAAGTGCCCTTGATGGCCTAGGGTGATGAACAACCTTTCTCTTGCTAGTATAGTTTGCCCTTTTATTCGTAGTGTAGATCGAGAATGGGGAAGATCCTATACGCCATGCTTGATCGCCTTCAAAGACAAGGTAAGTTGTCGCAACGGATCCAAGGTATATGAGCACTGAAGAGGTAAGCAATTTTTAGGTTTTCTTTCTTTTCTTTTCATCTTTAGTTTAGAACATCACAATCCACCAAATCTTTTATCACTCTTTTCAATCTCATTTGTACAAATCACTTCTTATTTCTCCACCTTCTTATTCTACCGCTTTCTTTCTAACTCAACTTTAACTCAATTTTTCCTTTTTCTTTTAAAGAACTAAAGAAGAACTTTAACCAAATTTTGTATCTTAAAAGAGAATTGCTAAACAAGCTTCCATCGCTAGTCCCTCCTTGTGGATCACGACCCGCATAGCCACTTGCTATCGCGGTAGAATTGAGTAACTTGCACTTTTCATTCTTAGTTCTGAAATTCTGTATTTGTGTGCAGGTTATAACTCAATCATTAAACACATGCAAAAGTATAGTTATTAATAAAATTTTTAATAACAATAATAAAAACAATATTAGTGATAGCAACAATAATAATAATGAATAATAATAATCATCATAACGTAACAATAATAATAACAATATCTACTAATAATAATATGTAATAACCATAATAAAAATTAACAATACCGATAATAATAATAGTAAAATAATAAGTAAAATCAAATAATTATTTTAAAAGAGATACAAATACGTTTTATCAACTAAGGGTATTATAATCTACCCACCTTATAAAAGTTTCATCCTCAAAATTTCAATAAAGTAGGGAATGATAAACGAATCAAAATCAAGGGAGAAACAAACAAGCTTCCACGTCGATTTTCAACACATCATGGGTCCATTATGCTTTCGCTGCGTGCTTTGATCTCTGCTACCGGCTTCGACATGGAGTGATCTTAGGAGACAAAACTGGAGAAATAGAATCGAAAAGAAGAATAAGGATCAAGATGGAATCCAGATTACTTTACAAGAAGAGTTAAAATCAGAAATGGATTCCAAAGGGAGGACGATGAATTTTTCAAGTGGAGTCAATATCACTGTGTGAATAATATGTATATTGTAGTATAACTATAACATGTTTAGGTCACTAGTAAGAACTAAGTCCTCTTTATTCCGAAAATCAAAAGTCAAACCTGGCTCTGATACTAAAGAAATCCTGTCAAATTCCGCTTCCAAAAATACAGGGAAACGGAGTCGCGACGAGAGTTGACAATGTATATATGCGAGGAGAATACCCCACGTATGCATGCTAAGCCTAAAGTAAGCTGAACAAGTTATAAAATGTACTATGATAAATCAACATCACTGCAATTTCACATATAAACATCCACACATGATAACAGATAAATAAAGGAATAAAACAAGCATGAGTCCAATGCAAAGAATCATGAAAGCAATGGAATAAAGAAGAGACAGACAATACCGAGAAAATGATTGAGTAAGAGAGAAATCCGGCTCCTCAGGATGCCTATGATTCTCTCCCAATACCTGATCAGTAATAATAACCACAGATCTAGATATGCAAATCCAGGGAGTCAGAATTCCTAGTGAACGTGTAAGAATAAAATGAAAAGTACATGTGCATATAACATGTGAGCAGATAAAGAAAATATATATACTGGAAAAAGAAATGGCATGAATAAAATAAATAAACAGTAATGTGTATAGCACAAGTAGAGTATGTGTCCAGTTAGGTATCCAATCAGGTTTCTATCACAATCTATATATCAACGGGTAAAGTTAGTCAGTACTAGAGTCAGATGTCTAATTAGGTCAGGTGTATCATCGGGTGTCCAATATATATACATGAATCAGGCAAAGACAATCAATTACATTACATTATTATTTATTATGTTAGTGAACACCAATTGTCACCTTTAACAGACGCATTCCATACTACGCCTATCACACGTTTCAATCAAGGTGCTAAATTATTGAAATCAATAGAGATGCTTTAGATGGATTCCGTACATACCCGGAACTATAGCCCAATCACCTGGCGCTGAACCAGTTCCTACCGCTAGGTAGTCAATAACAATAACAATATTAATAAGAACAATACTGGATGTCAGCATCCCCGAAACCCTGCAGTGGAACCATATCTCGGCTGCGTAACCTGTATCCTAGGTTAACTCAAAATACAGACGTTGTCTCCTCCATTAATTTTTCCAATCCCAGTATAAGTTATCTTTTTTTTATTATTTAAATCAATCAATATCCATGTTATTTCGATTACTGGGGCGATATAGTGACAGTAACAATATCAAGTAATAATAATGTGGGCAATATTACCATAAAAACTGTAGAGCAATGGAACAATATATGTGTTAGGGTCTGACAATATTTTTTCAGTAATTTCAGTAACATGAGTCAACAAGTAACAATCCTACACCGTCTAATCAATGTACAATCTCATATAGAACTAATCAAGATTTCATCTACTCGAATTATATATAACAATAACTGATCCATCAACTCATAATCTTAATAGTAATTTAGACCATCAAATACTATATCCGTGTCAGAATATCCGATGCTGTAATCCACCAGTCAAATAATTCATCAATCTACTCTGATTCTCTAAATCACCAATATATTGAATCTCAATAACTGGAATACCTACATGTTTTGATATGTATATTAAAATATCACTAACATCAAAATCAACAATCAACATCATCACTCACTCTCACTTCTATCAAGTAATAACAAGATCCCTCAAGTAAAATATCAAGTACATATGTCAAAAATCCACCGGGCCAGGTCAACTCAATCAATGCCTGTTTCTTAACCTCCAAGTCAACTCCAACCCAGTCGAGTCTACTTGACAAGTCTAAGATCTCGTCCTTTTAATAAAGAATCTCCTGTTTAATCAGTTACAAATATCCAATAGAATTCCTTTCTAAGTAATCACCAAACAGTTGCCTTATGAAAAATATCACTCAACTACAAACAAGAACTAGGCTAATCACTAGGTCCATTTAGGTCACGGTCTAAGATATACCCCAACTTATCCTGAATCTGAAACGGTAAATAATCTGCACATGAAATGATAGGACAAAATATCTCAGTAATAGTGTATTGAATCCGCTATATATCCATGCACTTTATTAATTCATATTATTCCAGTTTACACTCCTTTCTAATTCTAAGTCCATCTCAACTCCAATAAGAGTCCACTGATAAATCCAAGCATGAATAGAATAATGAAGAATAATATATACATGGTCATGAAATATTAAAATAAAATACTGGAATTAAAATAGACCATTAACAAACACTCATGCATCCACATCAAAACGCATGCATGCAAATGTAACCATATTTACACAGAGACCCCTACACATAATATTTCATGCATACATAATAACATACGTATATATTAAAATACTAATACATATATTAAATCATGTATTTCAATTTAGGGATATTACAGAAATAGTTTTTTCTTCTTTCTGTTTTTAAGAAAAAGAAGAAAGCTGTCATTGGTTGTTTTTGTTTTTTGTTTTTTGGACTGGAATTGATAAGAATAGCTAAAGCAAGTATCTGATCCCCTACATACTGTGCAGGCAATATTTAGTAGCCACATAGTTATATTGAAGTTAAGAAGTTTCAAGCCTCATATCGGTGCCTTCCATCTAAGGTCCACCATCTAATACCAAGTTACACCACAATAAGAACTTAAATTCTACTAGTAAAGTAAGCTACTTGTCTTTCACTCTTTAAGTAGAAAAAATTATGCCCCAGACCTATACCAATAGAAGGAGGAAAAAAACAACACCCTGCTTGTTATGTGCAAACAGTGTAAAAATTCCCACTTACATCTTAAAATATGTTTCATACCTCAAATGGAAGCATCCCACTAATTTGCACAACCCTAACAAAACTAAACCAAGCCCTACTATCACACTTAATATGGAAAGATAAAACACATTGTAGATATTTTAACCTTCAAGCCTACATGATACATGCACACGAAATCGTGCAAAACATGTCCAATTGCATCTTAGAGTTAAGTTCAATTCCTTAAGCAAACAATTACCTTCCTCTTCCTCTGTACTATCTCATACTAGAAGCAGTTATGTGGGTTTCCCCTCAGTCATATAAACTTAAGCTAAATAACCAATAAAAATCAAGATGGATTTGCCTTTCCATCAATTACTTTTGCAAGTCCTCTCTTGAGAAGTCCACTTTAGGTCAACAACCAGACACCAAATTTGCTCAAATGTCTAATCCCATTTTATAGAAGATTTTCACCTAGATGGTGTTATTGATGACGAACAAAGTGAAATCAACTAAATCCTAACCATTTCAAATCCTACTCTGAATTTAATTGCAACCTTGACGAATTATATCAAAAGATGAAAATTTTTAGTCTTTGAATCTCCACTCGCACAACCACAGCGCATAGACAATGCACACAATAATAATACAGTCCCCAATAAGACATAAATATACCAACATACCCATCAATGCAAAATTTTAAAGAGAGAGGGGAAGAAATAACTTACGTAAGGGGGCTGCCAACCATGGTGAAGGCTCTGAGGAGGCATGGCGGGGAATGTGGATGTGGTCGATGGCTCGAGGATCTCGCCGGAAGGATGCGGGTGTGTTCGCGCTCGACGAGCGATCGTCATTGACTCACGGAGAGATGAGAGATAGGCATACGGATCTCGCATGCGGGGGTGCTGCTGTTGCTATGGATGAAGTTCTACAAGGGGTGGTGCCGTGGAGGTGTAGCGGAGCATGAAAAGGAGAGGAGGGAGTCTTGAGGGGGTTTCACAATGGAGAGAATAGGGTAGGTCGGCTGTGAGATTGAAGGAGCAGTAATTTGAACTGGATTGATTTTTGATTAAGATTAGATTTAGGCTAGTTGGGATTTACATTGGTTGTTAAGATTAGGATTAGTTGTTAGGATTAAGATTTTGTTAGGATATAAGATTTGGTTGTTAAGATTAGGGGGATTGGGTTGAAGGTTTGAGTATTGGGCTATTGGGTATAATCATAATGGGTAGGGATAATGGTTAGATGGGTTCGGGTTTAGGATTAAGGAATAGGCTTGGAAACCAATAAGAAATGAGAGGAAAGAATAGAAAATAATGAAGAGGAAAGTGGGCTCATCTTAAACACATGCAAAAGTAGAGTTATTAATAAAAATATTAATAACAATAATAAAAAAATATTAATGGTAACAACAATAATAATAACAAATAATAATAATCATCATAACATAACAATAATAATAACACTATCTACTAATAATAATATGTAATAACTATATTAAAAATTTAACAATACCGATAATAATAATAAAATAATATTAAAATCAAATAATTATTTTGAAAGAGATGCAGATATGTTTTATCAACAAAGGGTATTACATCCTTTGTGAAAAGATCCTTAGTGGATAGTGAAATCCTTCACGCGATGAAGGTGGGATTGTAGAGCTTTGTGCTTGAAGCTCAAAACAAATCTCTTTTATTAGTGATTGCTTTTTCTCTTACTCTTACTCTATTGCTTTTGCTTGCACTTGATTTTTGCTTCTCTTGCATTTGCTATTCATTAGTTGCATCATATTCATCATTCTTATTTGACAGATTCACTATATATATATATATATATATATATATATATATATATATATTATATATATATATATATATATATATATATATATTATATATATATATATATATATATATATATATATATATATAACTCGTCTAATTTTCTTTTGTGCAAATATCAAGAATTCTTGAGGCCCTAATATTTAAATAATTGATTATTAGATGTGCTAATCATATATTATATTTATATATATCTTTTCTTTTCTTTTTCAAACTTACCTAATTACCTTTCACGTAAATGCTAAGGCTTACTTAAGCCAAAGCACTTAGATGATAATTAGATTTATTTATTTTTCATATATATATATATAATATATATATATATATATATATATATATATATATAGATATAGACTTGTGTCCTTCCAAAAAGATTTGAGGCCGAATCCTTCCCACTCAAATACCAACATACGACATTCGAATACAAGATCCACTCTGTTGAAGATGATCTATATTATTTCAAGTATCTATAAACAAAAATCAAGTGTTTTGAATACTTTTTGCCCATGCATCAAATAGGGAAAAACGGACGGTCCAAATAGTGAGTTGGTTAGTGATTGGTTGCTAATGTTGAATATTTAATGTTACATTTCCATACTTATTTTAGAATAAAAGCCTGCATTGTCCTAATTATTTGTCTAATTTATTTGCAGGCCCAATCCTTAAGGAGATGAAGAGAAATGAACCCAAAAGCCCACCATAATTCTGAATTAAATCAGAATTAATTCGCACTCACAAAATTAGGGCAAAATCATGAGGTTGAAACCGGTTGAGAAGAATCCTCTCAGAATCGATCGTTAAAACCAAAAGTCCAAGGTCATTTCGTCAGAATCCGGAGCTCAAACGACAAAACCAACTAAGGAGAAAGGCAGAAGGAACTCCCATTGTGACCCACCAACAGGGTGTGGCCACCTGGCCACACCCTTGCCACAGAAACGCGGCTTGGGCCGCGTTTCCGTGGCAATCTTGGGGAGTTAGGGGGAGCGTGAACTCCCCCGACCTCCCCGGGATCTTGGTTGTTGGGTTTTTGGCCTATAAAAAGGCATTTTCTGTGCTGAAAGTGGACGTCAATGCAGAGTTAGGATTTTAGACTAGTTTTTCATTTCTTAGTTTAGGTTTTTGTTTTTCCTTTTTATGTAATTGTAATTTTCATTTATGTAATTCAGAGGAGATCGACTTTCATCGAAGAACAAGAATGAAGCTTGAGCTATAGTGACAATGGTGTAAGGTTTTCTTTCTTTTCTTTGATTGTTATGAAATCTGTTGGCCCAATGGCCTTCCACTCTAGTTTTGATGATGATCAACACTCATGTAGTTATGTTTACTAATATTCTTGTGTTTCTAAATTTCAGATCATTAACAGGATATTAGTTGGTGATTAGCTTCAACAAGATGATTAGAAGCTTATCATGGTGATTCCGGTGCCAAAGCTTAAAGATCATACCTTTGCACTTGGAGGATCACGCGTTTGGGATCGAGTCTACTTGAAGATGGAAGATCGACAAGAAGACTTAGGTATCCTAGTTTAGATAGAGTTTTAGATCTATTTGTAAAGCTTAGTTTAATTGATATGCTCAAGTGCACAAATCACACACGTTTCATGATTTGGTTTTTGGTTTTCATGAATAATAGATCAAAACAAGTTTACCTTATACCTATGTATATTAGATATGTTCTAGATATACATACATGCTTTAAACTTGCTAGACAAACTTATTTTGACTATCCCTATTCATGTTTTGGAAAATCAAGTTTGACAAAATACAAGGTTTTGTTTTTGATAAAATTGGCAAGACACAAAAATGAATTGATATGTTGATATATTGTCTTGAAATTTTTATCACATGTTTATGTTTCAACATAAAATGATAAAACAATTTTTATGGTATTTTTAAAAGAGATAAAAGATTTTTTAGAAAATATTTTTTCAAATTTTTCTGACCTAGTTTTGTGCTGACAGGCTGGTCGGCCGACCGGGACGGTCGACCGCACCAAGGGCCGGTCGACCGATCCGGTCGACCGACGTGCACAGACGTGCACGTCTGTTAGGCACAGTGGATGGTCGACCGAGCCGGTCGACCGAGTTGAGAGCTCTGCTCTCGGGTTTTATCGGTCGACCGGGCCGGTCGACCGCTTTTGCCCAACGGTCACATTTTTGACCGTTGGCGGTCGACCGGACCGGTCAACCGGCAGTCTGTCAGACTGCCAACTCAGCCTAACGGCTAGTTTTGTATAGGGGCTATATAAACCCCATCTCTTTGGGGATTTTAGCCAAGTTTTTTAAAGGAGAAAAATTTCTGGTTTCTAGAGTTTTTAAAACAAGTTTTCAAAAGTATTTGGGGCTTTAATTCTTCAATCTTTATTGTTTTAGGTTTTTGGAAAAATCAAAGAAAAGAATATTTTGGGAGATTTGTCTTGGTTTTCATTCTATATCTTTTGGAAGGATTTTCCCAAGTGATTTTCTTTGTTGCTAGTTTTCCAAACACCTAGTTTTTCACACTTGAGCTATCTTCTATCCTAAACTATTAGGATCTTGTTTTTGTGGAAAAAGATAAGAGAAAAAGAAAGAGAAGTGTTTGAGGTTGTTTGTTGTAAACCTCATTGTTGTAAACACCCTTATACTTGTGAATCCCTCTTCGGTAGAGGTGATCGGGTGATTGTGTTGTGGATCCCTCTTAGGTAGAGGTGATAGTGTTTGGTTGTGAGCCTCTTCGGTAGAGGTGTGTGGATTGGTTGTTGTATTGGCTACGGGCCTTACCCCTCGGTTGTGAGGTGGTTGTTTGAGAGAGGAGTTTGGTACTCCTAGAGTTGTAAGAAATCCTCTTCGGTAGAGGTTCCCTCGGTGGGAGTTGAGATAGTGGAAATCCTACACGGTGGTGTAGGCGGGGATGTAGAGCAAGGTGCTCGAACCTTGAAACAAATCTTGGTGTTTGCATATTGATCTATTGTCTCTCTAACTCTCTCTCTTTACATTTGTGCAAAGCATCATTTCATACAAGCATCATACTTTCATAGCATTCATATTATATACATTGCTTGTGTTGCCTTGCATCTTTCATATTGTAATTTATCCTTGATTGCTTGGCTTGATTGTGTGTGCACATATTTCTTATTGCTTGGATTGCTTGTGTGTGTGTGCCTAACTTGTACTCATCCAACAAGAGCTTCACATAGCGCCTCAACCCATTTCAAGGGGAATCAAGGGGAGTTAGTCCAGAGCCTCGCAAGGGAAATTCGGCTACACTTGTTGTATTGTATTAGTTTGTGCATAATTTGCATTAGCTTCCGCATTAAGCGCACTTAGTTTGCATTTAGTTTCTTAGATTAGCACTTACACCTATTCATCCCCCCTCTAGGTGTTTTTCAATTGGTATCAGAGCTAGTGCTCCTGATACTTAGGCTTAACATCCTAGGAGTGATCCATTTGCTTGCTAATCTCATTTACACATTCATATTTAGTTTATCCCATGGACTTCATGACCCCTCCTAGCTTTGACCCTTCCAACATTGATGTTTGGAAGTATAGGATGTCCATGTACCTAAAGACCCTAGGTTTGCATGTCTTCCTTGCCGCCACCAAGAGATGTTATCTTGGTGATTGCAATCATATAGGGGCCAATGCACAAGCCCTAGAGGCCATTAGAAGCACTTTATCTAAAGATTATCTTTTATGTGTTTCTAATCTTGATTCCGCTTTTGCAGTGTGGAACAAGTTGACAACAACCACCAACACCTCCAAGCTTCAAGTCCAAATCCAAGAAGAGGAATCTAGTGGAGAATCTAACTCTATATGCTACATGGTCCAAGGGAATGACGCCCTTGAGGTACACTCGGAAACTCCATTAGATAGTGATGATGATGCTAGTTCTTCAAATGATCATATTGATGCCCATGCTTTGAATGAAGAACTTTCAATTGTTTGTGAAAAACTAATTGAAAAATATAAGATTTTGAAAAAGAAAAGTCTAGAAATTGAAAAAGAAAATAAGTGTTTGCATTCTAGACTTGATTGTGTTTTGCAAGAAAAGGTTGAGATCCAAAATGAGAGGGATTCATTAAAATCTCAACTTGATCTTGCACTTAAAGAAATAACTTTTTGAAAAATAAAAATGATTGCCATGTTCTTTTGAAGAAAAATGAAAACTTGTCTTCAAAAGTTGATTTTGTTTTAAAAGAAAATGATTCTTTGAAAATTAAGATTGCTTCAATTTCTAAAGATTTGGATGCATGTTTAAGAAAAATGAATTTTTGCAAAATAAGATTGATGCACATGTTTGCCATGCTAGGGTAGTATCACACACTTCACCTATTGCATGCCACACTTCTTCTTCTAAGATTAATGATGATATTTGTTTGCTTAAGAAGAAGGTTGATTGTTTGGGCTCCACTATGAGCCAATGTGCCATGAACCACTCACGATTGGAAACCTTGATTCGAAAGAAACAAGTTCCATCTTCTATGCATGCACACCCTTCACGGCATACACATGCTCCTCACGGTCACACCCATCACCATATGTATGCTCATGTGTACACTTGTACACATTGTGGACGTAAGGGCCACCTTGCTAAATTTTGTTTTGATAGATTAAATATTGATAATTTAGCAAAGAAATTTGTTTGGGTTAGAGAAGGGACTAACCCTCATGGACCCAAAAGAGTATGGGTACCAAAGACCACCCCTCCTATTATTTTTGATGTAGGTGTGGGCTCTCACATGACGTGAGAGTGATGACACCTTGGAGTGGATGCGTTCCGGACTTAAAGGAAATCTATTGGATGCATCACTTTCAAGGGAAGAGATGGTGGAGAGGACCACCAAGTTTTGGAGACAAGGAGGTTGCCTTCTAGGTTTTGGTAACAATTCCTAACTCCTTATTATTTGTTTACACGCTTTATATTTCATCTTTGATTATAGCATGTTTTTGATGTCTATGGATTAGTATGTTCATTCCATGTTTATTAGATCCTTGACATACAAGTATAGTATTTGAGACACATATGCTTATATGAACCCATATTTAGTGTTCTCACTTTTGTTTAAGCTATAATGTACATCATGAATCTAATACATGTGAATTTACATAGTAATCATGTTTTAGTTTTATCATGATGATTTTTATATTGTGTTTTGATGCTTCATGTTAAGGTTACTTGTTTAGATGTTAGTTTTCATTAAGACTAGGAATCATACTTGTACATATAGTGGGCCACAAATAAATCTATATATGTATGAGCTTGAACGCTTATTTGAACCCATTAAATGTGCTAGTATAGTCTAGTTTTGATGATTCACACATTTTAACTTGTATTCTATTTTTGGATTTGTTTTATGAGTTTTCACTTCATGTATATGTTTGTATTGCCAAACTTTAAGATATACATGTATACCCCTTGAGTCATTTGCCTTTCATGCAAATCTATATTATGGACTCAAAGTGTGTTTAAGGGATATGTATGTATACTTCTTGTGTTGACAAATCATACATATACCTTGAAATGAAAATTGCTTTGATGAAAATTTAGCCTTACATGTTTTCATGTTTATGTGTCAATATTTAACTTCATGTATATGTCCATCTTATCCAAACTATTGACTATACATGAGTATCCTTTTTGAGCCACGTGCCTTAATGCATATATCTTGTGGACTCTTTGAGTTTTGGATATGTATGTATATTTTAGCTTGTATTAGACATACATATGCCTTGAAGATTAAATAAGTAGTTTTATATGATTTTTTCATATTTTTGATGGAATTATGTTTTAAGGAATAATTGAGCTTAATGAAATATTTTTCATGATTATGATCTTCACATATTATTTGTACACTCATATCTATTGCTCATGTTTTGTTTCTCATGAGTTATGCTTTATTGGTTAGAGTGATGATTATCATGTGAATTTCAATTTTGTTTTATTCCTTGCTTGAAGGATTTCGTGCTAGTTAACAAGTTTTCCATTTAACTAGTTGCGGTGTTCTTTATTTTGGTAGTGATTTTCAAACAAAACTACATTTTCAAATCTATCTTTGAAAACCCCTACCTTCCAAGGGCTGTAGGATGGGAGATCATGTTCATGTATGCCCTAAATTGAAAATCTTTAAAACTTGAATTATGATTGGGTGGTAGATAATATGATGTATACACTTGAACTTATTGTTATGTCAATTGGTATCATTGAACTCTTTCAATTGGTATCATTTTGATCTTCTTGTATACTCATATATGTTTTGTATGTATGCTTTAAATTCCAAGTATATCAATTTCTATTGGTATCTATCTTTCATACATATATATGTTTGTGTTTATGCTAGTGCTTGAGTTTCAATTTTGTTTAAATTGATTACTTTTAAATTGTTACCAAGACTATGCATGTCTTTAGTTTGTTTTTCATAAAGGGGGAGAAAATATGATTTTGTATTTCAATTGGTATTTGTACTCCCACACTTTATGATTAAAAGTTGTTTATATGTTTTTAAAAATGAACAATTCTTACAATTGGTATCAATGTTTCTATGTAAAATCTTTTCAATTGGTAAAATATTTACAATTGGTATCATATTTAAGAAATTCAAAATTTGTTTTGGTTTCAATATTCATGTTTAAGAATTCAAGACTTATGTTTAATTACAATTGGTATTTCCAAAATTATGTTTAAAGAAAATATTCAAAGTTTTGATTTGTATTTCCTATATGCAAGGAGAGCTTAACATCTCTCTTACATATAGATTCATGTTGAGTATATTATAAATTGAGGAGCTTGACAACTCTTCTTTATATGATATACGTGTGTAGGGGGAGCTTCACATCTCCTCTTATGCATTACATAATATGTGTTATGTGAGTTGGGGCTTGTCAACCCTTCTTCATGTAATGCATATGTGTAGGGAAGCTAACTTAGCGTCTTCCTCTTCATGAATGTATATAGCATATAACATATATTGATTCTTGTTTATTGGTATCAAGATGCTTCATTGACATATTTTTAATTGATATCATGTTTGTAGTCACCCCTTATTGATTTTATTTTTTGTTTTAGACAAAAAGGGGGAGAACATTGTTTGCATTGTTTTGATTGGTTACCCCTTTGTTGATGATTGACAAAAAGGGGGAGAAAGATTTTGAGTTTTATATGCATGCTTATGTTTATGCATATATTATGTTTTAATCTCAAGAATATTAAGTTTAATTGATTTATAGAGTTTGCTTTGTAATTGGTATCTAGAGCTTATTTTGTTTTGAATATTCCATTTGATATCTAGAACCATTTATTGTTTATGCATATGCATGTTTCATGTTTAACATTCATTGCATATATTTAATTGTTTATCCCTATGCATGAGTTAAGGGGAGCTTCCTTGAAGCTTAACTTTAATCCATGCATATATAACTCCATGAGTTTTGTCATCATCAAAAAGGGGGAGATTGTTGGCCCAATGGCCTTCCACTCTAGTTTTGATGATGATCAACACTCATGTAGTTATGTTTACTAATATTCTTGTGTTTCTAAGTTTCAGATCATTAACAGGATATTAGTTGGTGATTAGCTTCAACAAGATGATTAGAAGCTTATCATGGTGATTCCGGTGCCAAAGCTTAAAGATCATACCTTTGCACTTGGAGGATCACGCGTTTGGGATCGAGTCTACTTGAAGATGGAAGATCGACAAGAAGACTTAGGTATCCTAGTTTAGATAGAGTTTTAGATCTATTTGTAAAGCTTAGTTTAGTTGATATGCTCAAGTGCACAAATCACACACGTTTCATGATTTGGTTTTTGGTTTTCATGAATAATAGATCAAAACAAGTTTACCTTATACCTATGTATATTAGATATGTTCTAGATATACATACATGCTTTAAACTTGCTAGACAAACTTATTTTGACTATCCCTATTCATGTTTTGAAAAAAATCAAGTTTGACAAAATACAAGGTTTTGTTTTTGATAAAATTGGCAAGACACAAAAATGAATTGATATGTTGATATATTGTCTTGAAATTTTTATCACATGTTTATGTTTCAACATAAAATGATAAAACAATTTTTATGGTATTTTTAAAAGAGATAAAAGATTTTTTAGAAAATATTTTTCCAAATTTTTCTGACCTGGTTTGTGCTGACAGGCTGGTCAGCCGACCGGGACGGTCGACCGCACCAAGGGCCGGTCGACCGATCCGGTCGACCGACGTGCACAGACGTGCACGTCTGTTAGGCACAGTGGACGGTCGACCGAGCCGGTCGACCGAGTTGAGAGCTCTGCTCTCGGGTTTTATCGGTCGACCGGGCCGGTTGACCGCTTTTGCCCAACGGTCACATTTTTGACCGTTGGCGGTCGACCGGACCGGTCGACCGACAGTCTGTCAGACTGCCAACTCAGCCTAACGGCTAGTTTTGTATAGGGGCTATATAAACCCCATCTCTTTGGGGATTTTAGCCAAGTTTTTTAAAGGAGAAAAATTTCTGGTTTCTAGAGTTTTTAAAACAAGTTTTCAAAAGTATTTGGGGCTTTAATTCTTCAATCTTTATTGTTTTAGGTTTTTGGAAAAATCAAAGAAAAGAATATTTTGGGAGATTTGTCTTGGTTTTCATTCTATATCTTTTGGAAGGATTTTCCCAAGTGATTTTCTTTGTTGCTAGTTTTCCAAACACCTAGTTTTCCACACTTGAGCTATCTTCTATCCTAAACTATTAGGATCTTGTTTTTGTGGAAAAAGATAAGAGAAAAGAAAGAGAAGTGTTTGAGGTTGTTTGTTGTAAACCTCATTGTTGTAAACACCCTTATACTTGTGAATCCCTCTTCGGTAGAGGTGATCGGGTGATTGTGTTGTGGATCCCTCTTAGGTAGAGGTGATAGTGTTTGGTTGTGAGCCTCTTCGGTAGAGGTGTGTGGATTGGTTGTTGTATTGGCTACGGGTCTTACCCCTCGGTTGTGAGGTGGTTGTTTGAGAGAGGAGTTTGGTACTCCTAGAGTTGTAAGAAATCCTCTTCGGTAGAGGTTCCCTCGGTGGGAGTTGAGATAGTGGAAATCCTACACGGTGGTGTAGGCGGGGATGTAGAGCAAGGTGCTCGAACCTCGAAACAAATCTTGGTGTTTGCGTATTGATCCATTGTCTCTCTAACTCTCTCTCTTTACATTTGTGCAAAGCATCATTTCATACAAGCATCATACTTTCATAGCATTCATATTATATACATTGCTTGTGTTGCCTTGCATCTTTCATATTGTAATTTATCCTTGATTGCTTGGCTTGATTGTGTGTGCACATATTTCTTATTGCTTGGATTGCTTGTGTGTGTGTGCCTAACTTGTACTCATCCAACAAGAGCTTCACATAGCGCCTCAACCCATTTCAAGGGGAATCAAGGGGAGTTAGTCCAGAGCCTCGCAAGGGGAATTCAGCTACACTTGTTGTATTGTATTAGTTTGTGCATAATTTGCATTAGCTTCCGCATTAAGCGCACTTAGTTTGCATTTAGTTTCTTAGATTAGCACTTACACCTATTCACCCCCCCTCTAGGTGTTTTTCAAAATCGAATCGAGGTTTTTTATGTGTATGTACTTCTATTTAGTCTTCTTCTTCTTCTCTTTTCTATTTTACTTTTCTTTTTCTTACAAATGTCTTCCAAGTGAGTCTAAAAGCATCGAAAGAGCCTTGCCTTTGCGAGTGCCACCGATAGCTCATGACGATGGAATAGTGAGTCTTTCCGTATCATTTTATGCTTGCGTATCTTGATGATGTAATGTGGAAGAGACCAACACTCGACTCTTATGGGCTATGCGCTGAATGCCTCCACTTCAAGGTAAAATCGTTGCTGAAACTCGAGGTAAGCTTTTGACGAAAAGAAGGTAAGCTATTGTTTTTATTTCTTTTCTTTTATTTCTGTAAATTAAATCACAAACACCACTTCTTCCAAATCGTTTTCATTCTTCTTTCCACTTCATTTGTACATTGTCGCTTTCTTTCGTTTTCTGAATTTCCACCTTCTTCATCTTCCATTTTCTTTTTACTTTAACCATTAACTTTCTTTTTCATTTTCATAACATAAAACAGAGAAGAACCTTCGCTTATTTTTTATAACGATTTCAATAAAACTGTAAAGCTTCCATCGCAAACCCTCCTTGTGGATCACGACCCGCATAGCCACTTGCTATAGCGGAAGAATTGAGCACTTGCACATATTCTTTCTTAAGTTCTATAATCTCGTATTTTTTGTGCAGGTTTGGTCTCAATCAAATTTTGGCGCCGTTGCCGGGAGGGTAAAACGGTATTTATTGAAATCTGAATTTTTATTGCAAATTTTTTAGAACTAAACGAATTTTCTTCTCTGTTGCAGGTTACAGGGCAAGCAAAGCAGGAAAATAAGTTTGCAGTGACATACAAGTGGTATTGGGCCTCTGCTCTAGAAAGTAGAGACCCATTGCCCTCTGAATTGCCGCGTTTCCACGGCAAAAGCCGCGGATCCGCGGCAAGGAAGAGTTGACTACTAACAGCTTTTTGCAAGGCTGCTTAGTTTAAAAAAATTCTAGTTTGCTGCAACTTTAATTTTTCTTATATGCCATAACATAAGCCTGCTAATAATCAACAGTAAAATATTTGTTGAAAAGATAAAAATTGATTAGACATTTGCATTTTAGGCACGTGTCTTTTTAATTCCTTTATTTTTTACTGTTGAAGAGTGCTGGAGCAAGGTACGTATGCATTGCATTTAGCATAGGACTCACTTCTTGGTTGTTTATATCGCTTTGAGTGAATCTTACATATCGTGTACACTTGCACAAAATTATTTTAAGGGCACTAACCCATAACAAGATAAGGTGGGGATTTAATCACCCTTCCTTAGCCCAAAAATCAGATTCCAAGCACTCACTAACCCAAGCCTAACTAAAATTGAGTAGACGTTGGCCCTAGGGACATATCGGACTCAATTAGGAGATTATCCTAAGGGGAAAAAATGTTGGAATCTAACTCCTGCAAAATCAGTGTCTAGGAAAGGGATTGAGGGCCGAAAGCCCGAAGGTTGGTGGTTATTTAATTAAGGAATGTCTTTGACGGAAAACCTCCCACCAACCTTGCCCTGACCTGGCTGATTAGCTTGTGGTTAAAGTCTACATTAGACCTCCCGTGGACAGTCTAACCAGTTAGGAGTCGTCTAGGTCCTAAGTCTACCCTAACTTAGGCTAGAATTTTTTTCTTTTTTTTGTTTGTTTATTTGTTTGTTTTTCTTTATTTGTATTCTCTTTTGTGATATGGACTATAATAATAATTTTTTCAACTACAATAATAATCCATATTACACACCGACTTCATTTTCGGATACTACCAACCCGGCATATCATAACTTTAACCAACCTAGTGTGCCGGATTGGTCTTATCCGAATCCATATAACCCATGTCCCCCATCGTATGACTATAATTTCCATAACGTTTTAACTCTTCACAGAGTCAGTGGGGATTCACCTACCCCGAGTCCAATTTTCAACCACGGTGTCCTCCTTCTCCACCAGTCCACACTATTTTCAAGAGTCATACTCAGTTCCACCAGTCCAAAATAGAAAACCATCAATTTTGGAACGGAGTATGCGTGAGTCCAAACAACAATCACAAAATTTGATGGACTCACAATTTCAATACCACTTCCAAAACAACTCTTCATCTTTTCAACAAGACAATGAACCCATCAACTATGAAAAGATGCTAGAAGCCATGACTCATGCTCAAAATGCTAGAAATCGTGACATAGATATGATGGTCGAATCTCTACGTTCCCACCGTCCTGATGTCACTTACCATTCTGTTAGAGCCGAAGAGTCATGTTGTTTTGGAAATCAAAATTCTATTTCAGAACAACCATTTGAACTTGCCCAAACTCCAAATCTTGAAAAAGATATTGATAGTTTGGCTAGTTTTCCTTTTCCTGAAATAGAACTTGAAAATGATTATGATCCTGAACCCCAACTTAGTGATTCAATTCTATTTCCTGATTCGATTATGACTCCGGTATCTTCACCTGACTTCAATCTTTTCCCGGAGTCAACATTGGATCCTGTACCAATTCATAAAGAAATTGAATCACCTATCTTTGAGGATCATGTTGAACTTGACCAACTTTACACTTTCGAAGATCCTATTGACAAATTGGCAAGTTCTCAATTTTTTGATATTGAACTCAATGAGATATGTGACCTAGATTCTCACATATGTGATCCAGTTCAACTTTCTGAATCAATTTTGACTCCCGTTTTGTTACCAAACTTGAGTAATAATCTAGAGTCAGTTTTGATTCCTCCACCTATCATTCCTGAACTGGAATCACCCATATTAGGTCACATTCCATTGTTAAAAAATACATGTGGACTGGAGTCTCAACTTCTTGACTTGGACCCAATTTCTGAACCTATCTCGACTCCTGAACCTTTACTTGATTTAAGTCACCTTCCTGAGTCGGTATTAGTTCCTATCCTTCATGAGTCCAAGTCAATCATTCTATCATTTCATACTCCATTCTGGGACGAGGTGGTTGATAAATTTGACTCCGAAATCAATTATGAAATATGGAAATTAGATGGGGTCAAATATTTAATAAAAATCCTTTATGGATATATCTTTTTAATGGGTTATATTAAAGATGTTGCTGGTGGGTTCCTCCGAGACCCAAGAAAAGTTGATTGGGCCGCGTTTCGTGGACCAATCAGACCACCACCGGAACCACCACCTTAAGGTAACCATTTTCCTTCCCTTTCTTCTTTGTCATGCATCTATGCATTAATTCATACATTGAGGACAATGCATGAGATAGGTGTGGGGGAGGGTCTAACATAACTTTTCTTTTTCTAAAAAAAAAAAAATTTAACACTTTTCTTTACTTTTAAAAAACTTTTTGAAAAATAGAAACAATATTTTGACTTATTTTTGTAAGAAATTAAGTTAATTTTAAGGAATAGGAAAATCCAAATTAGGATTTCTTATACTTGGTCAAAATAAGATTATTTGTTTGATTTTTAGAGTTAGGAAGATAATTTGTCAAAGTAATTTAGTCTTGATCTTTACCTTGATGAAATATGCACACTTCATACACTTACACACTTAGGGTTCAAAAACAAAGATTCTTATGCCTTATAAAAAATATATATATATATAAACAAATCTAATTATTGATTAGCTAGGTGCTTTGGCCTAAGAAAGCCTTAGTATTTATGCAAAAGATAATTATATGAGTTTGAAAAAAAAAACAAGTCTAATTATTGATTAGCTAGGTGCTTTGGCCTAAGCAAGCCTTAGTATTTATGCGAAAGATGATTAGATAAGTTTGAAAAGAAAATTCCTCTGATTAAGCTGGGTATTTGTGCCTAATAAAGCATAAGTATTCACGCCTAAAAGAGGTTCATATAATAAAATCCTTAGTTTTGTGGTCTTGTTTGCTCGAGTCCTTAAGTCCTAGGGGTGTCTTCTCACCTGGTGCCCTAAGACCGTCTGGTTTGGGAGTCATCGATTAAAGGCTCGTTACATGGGCAGATTAGAAAGCCTAATAAAACTAAGGAATAATACCACAAAAAAAAGTATATATATAAAAATAAATAAGGCATAAGAGTAGAGTTAATGAACCCTTAGTCAAAATTTTCACATTCACAAGGTGCATATGACTTAGGGTAAAGCAATAGACTAGATGAGAAGCACAATTTGACTCCTTACTTTGATTGATAACAAATTTTTGAATAGAGACTAAGTTTAGGAATGAAAAATTCGGTTTTCCTATAACTTATAGATTGCTTAGATCTTACAATCATATTTCAAATATTTTTCTCTTTCAAAATGCTTTTCGAAAATACTAACTCTTTATTTCCCTTTCTTTATGGATTTTGTGGGTGCAATCCGCTGAAAACCCTCACGAGACAAAACTCGTCCTCTAGGGGGAACCTAAAGGTTTAACGGCTTGTTGCACATGCTCAGTGCAATCGCGTGACCTGCGAAAGTGGTCTAATAATCCTTAGTATAATTTAGTTGTTTTGCTCGAGGACGAGCAAAAGATAGGTATGGGGGTGTGATTGGTTGCTAATGTTGCATATTTAATGTTACATTTCCATACTTATTTTAGAATAAAAGCCCGCATTGTCCTAATTATTTGTCTAATTTATTTGCAGGCCCAATCCTTAAGGAGATGAAGAGAAATGAGCCCAAAAGCCCACCATAATTCTGAATTAAATCAGAATTAATTCGCACTCACAAAATCAGGGCAAAATCATGAGGTTGAAACCGGTTGAGAAGAATCCTCTCAGAATCGATCGGTTAAAGCCAAACATCCAAGGTCATTTCGTCAGAATCCGGAGCTCAAACGACAAAACCAACTGAGGATAAAGGCAGAAGGACCATTGTGACCCACCAACAGGGTGTGGCCACCTGGCCACACCCTTGCCGTAGAAACGCGGCTTGGGCCGCGTTTCCGCGGCAATCTTGGGGAGTTAGGGGGAGCGTGAACTCCCCCGACCTCCCCGGGATCTTGGTTGTTTGGTTTTTGGCCTATAAAAAGGCATTTTCTGTGCTGAAAGTGGACGTCAATGCAGAGTTAGGATTTTAGACTAGTTTTCCATTTCTTAGTTTAGGTTTTTGTTTTTCCTTTTTATGTAATTGTAATTTTCATTTATGTAATTCAGAGGAGATCGACTTTCATCGAAGAACAAGAATGAAGCTTGAGCTATAGTGACAATGGTGTAAGTTTTCTTTCTTTTCTTTGATTGTTATGAAATCGAATCGAGGTTTTTTATGTGTATGTACTTCTATTTAGTCTTCTTCTTCTTCTTCTTTTCTATTTTACTTTTCTTTTTCTTACAAATGTCTTCCAAGTGAGTCTAAAAGCATCGAAAGAGCCTTGCCTTTGCGAGTGCCACCGATAGCTCATGACGATGGAATAGTGAGTCTCTCCGTATCATTTCATGCTTGCGTATCTTGATGATGTAATGTGGAAGAGACCAACACTCGACTCTTATGGGCTATGCGCTGAATGCCTCCACTTCAAGGTAAAATCGTTGCTGAAAACTCGAGGTAAGCTTTTGACGAAAAGAAGGTAAGCTATTGTTTTTATTTCTTTTCTTTTATTTCTGTAAATTAAATCACAAACACCACTTCTTCCAAATCATTTTCATTCTTCTTTCCACTTCATTTGTACATTGTCGCTTTCTTTCGTTTTCTGATTTTCCACCTTCTTCATCTTCCATTTTCTTTTAACTTTAACCATTAACTTTCTTTTTCATTTTCATAACATAAAACAGAGAAGAACCTTCGCTTATTTTTTATAACGATTTCAATAAAACTGTAAAGCTTCCATCGCAAACCCTCCTTGTGGATCACGACCCGCATAGCCACTTGCTATAGCGGAAGAATTGAGCACTTGCACATATTCTTTCTTAAGTTCTATAATCTCGTATTTTTTGTGCAGGTTTGATCTCAATCAGTTAGTTTAATGGTGTAGAACATTTGAAAACTAACAAAAATTAGTTTGTAGGGGTTTTAAATATTAAGATCATAATAAAATGGCCAGATCGAGAATTTGTATATCTAAAGACATAGCTTAAACCAACTCACTACTTTCGGCGGTTCATTTTGCGTCAATTCATGGATGGACATAATGTATTTAAAACACCTTTTTTTGATTTATAAATACTTGAAATAATATAGTTCAAATTCAATGGAGTGGATCTTATATTCGAATATTAGAGGGTTTTAATTGAGTTGGAAGGATTCGGGCTCAAATCCTTTTGGAAGAACACAAGTCTCTCTCTCCCCCCCTCTCTTTCTACACACACATACACACACACACACACACACACACACACACATATTTAAAACTGTCTAAGCTATCATCATCATCCCAAGCATAAAACTAATGTGTTTGTGTATATAGGATGCATAATCATGTCAACAAATTCTAGATGGCCTTAATTTCTCAAACTTTTTATCTCTAAGTCAAACATTATAGATTCTTTCAAATTGATCTTACCATCAAAATTTCAAGCATTGTTGCTTCTTATTTCTTTAAAGATTAGTTATACATTTTGCACAAAATTTTTTTTGTTTTTAAGTTAAATGTTAGTTATTAAATGTTAGTAAAAAAAAATATATATATTAGACGTTAGATGTTAAACGTTAGTGTATCTCCCCCACACTTATCTCATGAATTGATACCAATGTGTGTACACACACACACACACATGCATGAAATGAAATGAAAAGGAGGTAGTGTTACCGATATGTTGCGTAAAAAAGACCATGGCTGTTTATGCTTCCGGTACTTATTCCAAGAACGGTTTCAAACGTTGACCATTAACCCTAAATTCATTACCATTCTTAGTGTTGCATATCTCTACCGCTTCATGTGGAAACTGTTGGCCCAATGTTGCAATCACTTGTTTTAATGATAACAAAACCTATGTAGTTCTTTAGTACTAATCATGTTCAAGTGTTTAAGTATTCTTCAGAGTTCAAGAAGATTCAAAGTGCTTCTTCTTCAAAAGGAAGGTATTGAAGTCTCAAGCTAACTCAAAGATGGGATTCAAGCTAGGAAAATTATGATTCACCTTTTGGAGAAGCCCACTAGAAGATTGTTTAAAGTATAGTATGTAGATTTGATGCTCAAGAAGTCAGACACACACACAAAATTTAAGTTTTAACAATACGAGTTTTAAGATCTTTTTGTTTCTCATATTAGTATTTTACAAGATTCAGCATTTGATGCATGTTTCATGATTTTCCAAAGATTATATATCCTATTTCTATCATGAATCTTGAAGCCTATGTATTACCAAATTATTTTTTATAACTTGTATAAAATATTTTAAAATTAGCTTATATTCATATTTGCCCAAAAATGATTTTTCAGGCTTGGTCGGTCGATCAAGCAGTCGACCGAACCAGGGTTACTTTGACCTCAGCTTGTGCATGCCGTGCACATTTGTTGGGCGACCAGGTGGTCGATTGACAGACTTAGCGGTTGACCGAGCGGTCGATTGACTGGCACTAGCTGGTCTCAGTTGAGCTCGATCGACAGGCACCAACGTTAGTTCAATCTAATTGAACTACTGGTCGACCGGGCGGTCGACCGATGTTCGGGCACAGCTACAGTAACGATTAGTTTTGAAAAGCTGTTTCTTTAACTTTTTTCCCAATGGGTATATTTGCTCTTTGGGTCTAATTTCTGTCTTAATGACCTGATAGGCTCTCCCAACTGTGTTTAATCATTTTCCTATATATAGGGTTCATTTATAGAGGATTACTAAAATTTAGTTTTTGAAAATATTTGAAAAATCAAGTTTATTCAAAAGAAAAGATTTCATGTTTTCTTGCTTCAAGTGCTCTCATTTTAAAATTAATTTTTGCATGTTTTTAGCTCTTAGATTTATTCATTTCAATTGATTTTCGCTTTCACAAACTTCTTGAGCTTCATCTCACATCAAATACTATAGAAAGTTGTAAAAGAAATTGTTTGTGATCTTTGTGGTCACCAAGAGCTTGTAAACCTTATTGACTCTGTACTACCTCTTGTGTAGAGGATTGAGAGTTAGAGTTGCGTACTTCTGTCTTGTATAAATCTTGTAGTTTCTTCGTAAGGCTCCTTTGTGGAAAAATCCTTAGTGGATAGTGAAATCTCTCATGCGGTGAAGGCAGGACGTAGAGCTTGGTGCTCGAACCTCAAAACAGATCTTTTGCGTTTACGATTGCTTTTTCTCTTACTCTTACTCTATTTTAATTGCTTGCACTCATGTTTTTGTTTTTATTTCACTTGCTATTCATATCTAGCATCATTCATTCTTCTCGGTTTTCACTCTCTAAATCAAGAAGGCAATTGACACCTCAACTCATTGTTTAGAGAAATATAGAGGAGAAATTTTAGAGCCCTTCATAGGGAATCTGGCTTCACATCTTGATTTTCCTTGACCGTTTGCATCATTTTGCATTTTCACATTTTTTACCCTAAGATTAGCATTACACCTATTCACCTCCCTCTAGGTATACTTTCAATTGGTATCAAAGCCTTGTACTCTAGTTTATAGTTTAATCACCTTAGAGAGATTCACTAGCTAATCACTTATTTACTTGTTCGCTACACTGTTTCATGGCCGAAGGAATCAAGACTCCACCAAGTTTGTTGGCTTAACTTTCCCATATGAAAAGTTAAGATGACTATTTTTTTGCAATCCTTAGGAAGTCGGGTTGCAAAGGCCACTAAACCTTTTAATGTACCCAATGGTGATGAAGACACACAGTCCGAAATTGCCACCAAGAAATTTGACCAATGCAAAAGCCCACTATGCATTGCTTCAAGTTTTGAATGATGATGATATTGCTTGAGTTATTCATTGCAAATCCGCCCATAAGATTTGGTCACACTTAGTTATCATGCATGAGAGGACATCACAAGTCAAGAGAGCTAAGATTGATCTCTTGTGTTCCCAATATGAAAATTTTGTTATGAATGAAGAAGAATCAATTGATGACATGATTACTAAATTTACTAAAATCACCAATGGTCTTGCTTTTTTAGGTAATGGAATTGATAATGACCGAAAGGAAAGTCATCTGAGCTCTTCCATCTTCATGGGAAGTGAAAGCTACAACTTTGAAGGAGCTCAATGACAAAGAAGAGATGGAGTTCATAGACCTTATTGGCAATCTGAAGACCCTTAAGATGGAGAGGAAAGAAAAGAAGAGAAGGCTCCACAGAAGAAGAAGATGCTAACCTTCAAGTCCACTCCTACCATTTATGATGAAGACGATGAAGAAGAAGAAGATGACAAAGACCTTTCACTCCTTGTTAAGAATGTAAGGAGGATGTACAACAAGACAAAATTTAACAACCAGAGAAAATGACAAGGCAAGGAGGACAAGAAAATTGTTTGCTACAATTATCTGAAACCCTGACATGTTGTTGCCGAATGCCCGGAGAACAAAGTCAAGCCCACAACCTTCAAGAAACCATATAAGAAGAAAGCTTTAAAGGTAACATGGGACTCGGAGAGCGAATCCGAAAAGAAGGTTGACACAGCTCATATGCATTTCTTGGCAAATGAGAACACACCCAAGGTAATGTCCGAATCTCATCTTGATGAATGTGAACTTTTTATAAATGAGTTGGGTGAAGCATTTGAAGAGTTGTCTAACAACTATGATTTTCTCAAAAAGAAATATTTAGATGAAAAAGAAAAATGAACTGCTCTAAAATCAAATAGTTGTACTTTCAAAAGAAAAAGAAATTTTATCTTCCACACTTTAAAACACACAAAAAGATTTTGATGCTCACAAAGTTTCATGTAAGGCTAAATTTTCAATAATTGATGAAAATTAGATTTCAACATTGAAAAACAAAATTAATACTTTAAGCAATATTTTGAAAATGTGTGAGTTTGATAAGGATAGATTAGAGGCTATGTTTTTAAAGAGGCAAATTCAAAGAAAACCTCATGTTTCACATGCTCACACACGATCTCATTCACATCATGTCACACACACTAAACATACTCATGTGTCACATGCTCATCATGCACATACACATCCCGCATTTATGTATGAAAAGGTGTATACATGCACCTATTGTGACCGAAAAGGTCATTTGGTCAAGTTTTGTTATGATCACATAAATGCTTCAAATGATCACATTTGTGTTCGAAAAACTAGCACTATAGGACCTAAGAAAGTTTGGGTACCAAAATCAACAAATTTATTGCTTAATATAGGTACGCACCAAGACTCCAAGATGTAGGGAGAGTGTAATTCCCCGATTTCGCGGGTACGGACATGTTACTATGACGTATATATGTAGGTTAGAAATACCCTCTCTCTCACACACACACACACACATGCTAAGTATCAGTACAGGTAAGAATCAGAGTGCGAAAGCATGAGAGTAATATACATTCCAATATAATTGTATAAGTACAAAGTTATTACTGAGTGTAATCTAATATTATAGTAATATTACATCATTAGGAAATATAGAAGTAAGATTTACAGTATGACGTTATAAAAGTTACTCACGAGCTACAAGAAGATGCCACAAGCTAACAAGGGGGAAACAAAAGAGGGGACTGAAGCCACAGCTGGTCTGCCTGCTCCGTAAAGTAAGCTTGGTCCTCAGCAGAAGGATCCACGTCTGTCCAAGCTCAGAGATCTAGACATGAAGGTTTAGGGGAGTCAGAAAGCTACCCAACGAGTGGTAAGATGAGTGCCAAGTGGCGTGCAGGGATAAGAAGATGTGTATCGCTAAATCCAAGTCAAAAAGCATGTATTGAAAACTGTGTTGTGAGCATAGGCATACAGGAGCAGGTAAATAAAGCAGATAAGGCAGCACCAGTTATCTCTTAACTAACATAAAATGGATAAAACCGATAAAGCCTGGATAAAACTGAATATGAACAAAACCAATCGTGCAAGCTTAGGTCACGGCTCCATGAGACTCGTACGTCAAAGGAATAATCCAAATAAGAAAACTCTCATCTGCATACCCTTATTCCATGTCACCGTAATCCGAGCATATACAACCTGAGTTGCAAAACAACATAATGAATTGCATATTAGCATCTTATTTTAATTGGAGCCTTCTAAGTTGTAGGTTTTAGTATGTGTCCCACTCTACATACCTCTACTTACAACTTATAGAGCCAGTTATTTGAAAACTGATGGAGTTCGATGAACCATGTATAGAATGGTTCCTGTACATGCCCAGGACAACGGTCCAGGAGTATCCGGTGCTGTGCCAAAATGTACCGCTAGGTATCGGGACTTATTGTATGCCTAAATAGGAGTAGGGTATCGCAGATCCTGTAGAAATAGGCTTAGGGCTTGTGCATACCCGAAAGGATTAAACATGAGGAGTAGGGGTGCCAGTACACCCCATGAAATTCCTGGTGGACGCCAGGTGATCCCTCAAGAATGTAGCCACGTGTGACACGCTATAACCACCATAAACATGAAACTATTCGGGACCCATCACTTCCCCCAAACCAAGTGCAAATTGTCTTATTTATAATTTATTATGTAATTATCAATTTACAGGAACAACAGGATGATTGAGTTGGAACCTGCATACAGAAAATATAAAATTACAGAACTTTATAATAGAAGTGTGCAAGTGCTTATTACTAATGCTATAGCAAGTGGCTATACCGGTCGTGATCCACAAGGAGGGACTAGCGATGGAAGCTTTTTAATAAGTTCTCTTTAGTTCACTAAAAATGGTTAAAGTTCTTCTTTTAGTTCTTGAAAAGAAAATGAAAAAAGAGAGTTATAGTTAAGTTAAGAAGAAAGTGGTAGATTAAGAAGATGGAGAAAATAGGAAATGATTTTATATAAGGAAATTAAAAGGAGTGAATAGAAGAGTTGGGAGATGGCAGTGATCTAAACTAAAGGATTAAAAGAAAAAAAAAAACTAAAAAAACTTACCTACCTCTTCCGATTGATGACTTACCTTGGTTTATTGGCAAATTTGCCTTACTTTGAAGGTGATCAATGCATAATCCATAAGATTGAGCCCAATACCCATTCACATTACATCTTCAAGATGAACAAGAATGAAATGATATAGAATCTTGAGGAGGAGATCATTATCATGAAATATCGGTGGCAAACACACAATAAGGCTATGCCAATGTTATTAGGTCGCTTGGATACTCATCAAAAACTAACAGAGTTAAAGTAGAAACGAGAAGAAGAATATAAAAATAAAGAAAAATATAAATAAGTTACCTTTCTATTGCTTGTAGAAACGATAGAAGAAAGGAGGAGGTTACATCAGTGTCACTCTCAACATAAATCTTTCTCTTACTTACATGGATCTTAGTCTAACTATGCTTACAAAAAAAAAAATAAAAGTTACATAAAAAGAAAAATAAAAAACTATACTAACCTAGAAAACAAACTAGCCTAAGAAACCTTCTCTGCCAAATCACTCATGTTTGCCTTCAGAAATTGTAGTATTTATAGGTTAAAGGGAGTGCCAAAGGGTGGTGAAGAGATGAGCTCAAATCGCTGGCCCAACAACTAATATCTTTATCCTTATTTTCCCTTTGTATACTGATAAATTCATCGCTGGACTTCTGGATTTAAGACTATTTTCATTGATTTTCCAAGCAAGACAATAAATTCAAATAAATCTTATATAGTTGGAATAGATTTGATAATATCCTCTCTCTGTTATCCTATATTTTCTGATAAGGTTTGCCTATGGACTTCTGGATTTCAGATTATCTTAGTTGATCTTCAAGTTAACAAAATGGATCTTCAAAAATCCAGTTTAACCGATTTTATTTGATGTTATCTTCTCTGATTTACTCTAGTCTTTAGATAGAATTGCTTATAAACCTCTAGATTTGAGTAGATCTTCATTGATTTGCTTGTGTTTTTAAAACTCTAGATTTAGTTGGATAAACTTGTCCATTTCTCCTCTTTCACCATAAATTACCCTGCATATCATTAAACATTAAAATGAATTAAATACCAGAGTTTAATTACAAAATAAATATAGAAGTGTGACACATGTGACACCAAATATGCAATGCACGTGCACAATCCCACCCCCACACCTATGTTTTTCTCATCCTTGAGCAAAACAAAAAAAGAAAAATCTAACACACTTTCGTAGGAATCACGATTACACTTAGCATGTGTAACAAGCCGTTAAACCTCTAGGTTACCCCTAGAGGACGATTTTTGTCTCGTGAGAGTTTTCAGTAGATTACACCCACAAAATCCATAAAGAAAGAGAAATAAAGTGTTAGTGTTTTGAAAACACATTTTGAAAAGATAAGAAAATATTTAAAGTATTACTGTAAAAATTCAAATAATTTATAAATTATAGGAAAATCAAACTTTTCATAAACTTAGTCTCTATTCAAAAACTTGTTATCAGTCAAGGTAACGAGTCAAAAATGTACTTCTAATCTAGTCTATTATTTTACCCTAAGTCATATGCACCTTTGTGACCGTGAAGTTTTGACTCGAGGCTTTTTAACTCTAACTCTTATGCCCTTTTTCTAATATTTTTGATGGTATTATTTCTTGGTTCTATTAGGCTTTCTAATCTTCCCATGTAACGAGCCTTTTATCGGTGACTCTTAAACCGAATGGTCTTAGGGCATCGGGTGAGAAAAACCCCCAAGGACTGGAGCAAAAAAGGCCACAAAACTAACGATTTCATTATAAGGTGGACCGCTTTTAGGCGTGAATACTTATGCTTTATGAGGCACAAATGCGCAGCTTAATCAGAGAATTTATATATATATCTTTTTTTTATATAAGGCATAAGAATTTTTGTTTTTGAACCCTAAGTGTGTAAGTGTATAAAGCATGCATATTTCATCAAGGTAAAAATTAAGACTAAATTACTTTTTCAGATTTGTTTCCTACCCTAGAAATCAAACAAATAATCATATTTTGACCAAGTATAAGAAATTCTAATTATGATTCTCCTATTCCTTAAAATTAACTAAATTTCTTATAAAAAATAGGTCAAAATATTGTTTCTCTTTTCAAAAAGATTTAAAAAAGAAAATGTTTTTAAAATAAAAAGAAAATATATGTTATGTTAGAACCCTCCCCACACCTATCTCATGCATTGTCCTCAATGTATGAATGAATGCATAAATACATGAAAAAGAAGAAAGGGAAGGAAAATATTACCTTAAGGTGGAGGTTCCGGTGGTGGTTGGATTGGGTCAAGTGTTGCTACCCAATCAAGATAATGCGGTAGTTCACGGAACCCATCTTTATTGACTTCTTTTCTATGTACATAATTACAATGCGCAATATGAATAGGATCATGAAAGATTCTATCATGAAACTTATTCCTTGTACATGACCAGTCTTGAAAAATCATCACTGAGTCATTATCGTAATTAGCTACGTCCAACAAAAGAATGTGACTTGATGGAATGATTGACTTGAATTCAAGAGTGATAGGTTCTGGAACAATTACTAACTCGAAAAAATCAACTTTGGGTTAGCGAGTCAGTTTTGGTTTGAGTCCAAGTCAAAGAATTGAAATTCACAATCTTTTCATCAATAGAATGTGACTATCCAAATTTGCTAATTTAATTTCTAAATCAATGGGTATGGGAATAAATGTTAGCTCTGAAAATTGTCCAAATTGGGTAATGATACTTTAGTCAACATAGATTCAAAAATGAAAACTGAATCACAAGGTTGAGGATCAAGGTCAAATTCACTTTCAAGTTCAATCTCATTGAATGGAAAACTTGTCAATTTGTCCAAGGTTTGGAATTGGTCAAGTTCAAGTCTGTTTGATAAAATTAACTCTTGGTTAAAGTCTCAAGGACACCATGATTTTTCATTATCAATATGGCTAGGGCAATCAGGAATGGTCGAATATATGTTAGGTAGAGTTTTCTAATTCCTTTGTTTCATTATGTTTATATAACGACTCATTTGTGCTTCTAGCCTATCGATAGATTGAAAAAAATTATTTTCGGACTGAAATAGATTTTCCACACTCCTACCTAAGCCATAAGTTCTTCTTCTTGTTGTGGGACTTGGAACATGGAGTAAGGATCTTAGATTTGGGAGTCTTGTGGGAATTGTGAGTTCATCATTTCAGATTTTGTTCTTGGGACTCAATCATGACTTCTATACATTTCATATCCTCAGATTTTCTTATATTGGTTGATCATGACTAGAAAAATGATAGGCTGAATGTTAAAATGGTGGTTGACAATATGACTCAGGAGAGTTGTATCCCCATTGACTCTGTAAAGTAGTGATGATTATTCCAGTCTTGTTTATAGTATTGGGACTGGGGCATGTATTGATTCAGATAAGACCAATCTGGCACACTTGGTTGGTTAAGGTTATGATATGTCGGGTTGGTAATATCTGAGTCAAAAGAGCTAGGGGGTGTGATATAGATTACCATCAAAATTTAAAAAATTATTGTTATAAGCCATATCACACAAGAAATGCCAAAAAAAAGCAAAGAAAAACAAACAAACAATAAATAAACAAAGGAAAAAATCTAACCTAGGTTAGGGTAAACCTTAGACCTAAATGACTCATAAATGGTTAGACTATTCACGGGGAGTATATTGTAGAATCTGACCACAAGTTAATCACCCAGGTAGGGGTAAGATCAGTGGAAGGTATCTGTGCCTAAGCAGCGGGCCTAGTTATACTAAATCACTATTCTTCGAGGTTTTACCTCATCGATCCCCAACCTTTGATACCGATTTGGCAAGAGTCAAATTCTAATCAAGTTTCCCCTTAGGTCAGTCTCCTATTTGAGTCCAAGATGTCTCTAAGGCAAACGTCAACTCAGTTTTAGTTAGGCTTGGGTTAGTGAGTGGGGAGATTAATTTGGGCTAAGAGAGGGTAATGACTTTCCAACTTTATCTTGTTTATAGGATAAGCCCTTAGTTCAGTTTAGTGTAGTGTACAAGTATATAGAAAAAGTAACACTCAAGTAATATTTCATACAAGAATGAACCTTGCTATGCACACATACCTTGGCTCCAGCATTCTTCAACAGTAAATAGAAAATGTAACAAAATAGACACATGCTTAAATGCAAGTCTAAACTATTTATGGCATTTACAATCATTATTTTACTGTTAATTAGAAATGTATGTATGGTGAGTCAAACAAGAAAATAAATAGTTACAGATATTTAAACTTTGCAAGTCAGCTAACATGCAAAAATACAGGTTAGTAGTTCACTCAGATTGCCACAGAAATGCAGCAAATCTGAGAGCTTTTGAGCTCTGCTTTCTTGAACAGAGTCCATGGCCACTTATATGTCCACTGTAGCCAAAAAAAAAAATCCTTATTGTTAAACATGTACACCAAGAATATAGTATATAGTTAATCAATAAAGTAAAGAAAAAAATTACTTACCTTTTCTCTCTGGCAACGACGCCAAAAATTTGATTGAGTTGGAACATGCACACAGAAAATACAGAATTTTAGAATTTTATAATAGAAGTGTGCTAGTGCTCATGACTACCATTATAGCAAGTGGCTATGCAGGCCATGATCTACAAGGAGGGACTAGCGATGGAAGCATTTTAGTAAGTTCCCTTTAGTTCAGTAAAAATGGTTAAAGTTTAATTCTTGAAAAGAAAATGAAAAAAAGTTATAGTTAATTTAAGAAGAAAGTGGTAGATTGAGAAGGTGGAGAAAATAGAAAATAATTTTATACAAAGAAATTAAATGGAATGAATAAAAGTGTTGGGAGATGGTAGTGATCTAAACTGAAGGATTAAAAGAAAGAAAGAAAAACTAAAAGAACTTACCTACCTCTTCCGGTTGATGATTTACCTTGTATTGTTGGCATGTTTACCTTGCTTTGGAGGTAATCAATGCATAATCTATAAGATTGAGCTCAGTCCCTGATCGGGGGAGAACCGCGCATAAAAAGTGTATATTTTGAAGTTAAGATTTAAAGTGTGTGTCCTTTGGCTTCTTCGACACTTCCATTATAGCATAGAGGCTAAAACGAGTTGAATCCACAGGGACAAGAGGCGATAGAAGTTTTACCAGTTGATTCATGTGTGTGTTAGAAGTTCTTCAATGTTTTAAAGAATGAAAAGAAAAGAAAATAAAGAATGAGAAAGAGAAGTACGGTGAAACACAAAGAATGAGAAACATAGAGAAGAAGATATTTGTGGTTTTTAATAGTATTTCTAAAATAAAGTGAAAAAGAAAGAAAACCCATGACTACTAACTACTAATGGCTCCACTAACTATGCTAATCTCTTAGTTATAGTTGGCTCATATATATCCTTGGCAATCACTAGTCCTTGGTTCAAGAGCATTTCAAAGCATAATCCATACGATAACTTTCACATCCAAACTCAACAAAATAAGTGCAAGCTACACTTAAACCATTATAACTAAACAAGAGTAAGTATGGAGTAAAGTAATGATAGCTTGTTAGAGAGTTAGGATGTTAGAGTGTTAGATCCATCATCATGAGCCATCAATGGCTCTTGCAAGAGTAAGACCAAGTAGAGGCTATTAGATTCATGTAGATTATGAAGTAAGAAGTTAGAAAGTTAGTGGTTAGTAGTTAGTTACCATGAGATAAAATTAGCTAAACATATAAAAGGAGTTAGAGAGAAGAAAACAAAGAGAGATAAAGAGAGAACCTTTCATAACTTGTCACCTTCTATTACAAGCACTCTTATTTTCCACCCATGTACCACTCTCTCCCTTATTACAAGATCTAAAAGAAATAGAAATTATAAAGAGGAAGAAGAAGAAACTAACCTAAACTAAACTACCTTAAACTACAACATGGAAGGAAAACTATACTACTCTCTATATATTTTCTTGAAGAAGAACCCAATAGGTATTTATAGGCACCAGGGGAAAGGGGGAACAACCCCTGGCCTAAAGTACGGGCGCGGCCGCACCCGTATGGTCGTGAAAACACAGCCATAGCCGTATTTCTGCGACATACTGTGGCCGCGTGCGGCACTGCCTGCCGCACGTTATCATGTCTGTCCCCTGTCTGCTGCATGTCCTTGTTTCTGGTTTTAGACTCCGAATCTTGACCGAATCACCCTCCTAGGTCAATGGCTATCCTTATAGGCCTTTAATCACCTATAAAATGGTGATTTTGGGTCTTCTTCTTCATTTTCACACCATGGACGTAGAAACATACAAGAGAGGTATTATTAGCAGAATTTATAATTAAATAAATGTTAAAATGTGGTATGAATATGCAGTTTTAGAGACTAATCAGTCCCCATTCGCATTACATCATCAAAATGAACAAGAATGAAATGATATAGAATCTTGAGGAGGAGATCATTATCATGAAATATCAGTGGCAAACATACAACAAGGCTTTCAAGATGCCACTAGATCGCTTGGATACTCATCAAAAACCAACATAGGTAAAATAGAAACGAGAAGTAGAATATAAAAACAAAATATATATATAAACAAGTTACCTTTTTATTGCTTGTAGAAACGATGAAAAAAGGAAGGAGAATACATTGGTGTCACTCTCAACATAAATCTCTCTCTTTCTCTCTCACTTACATGAATCTCAGTCTTACTATGCTTACAAAGAAATAAAAGTTACATAAAAAGAAAAATAAAAAACTATACTAACCTAGATAAAAACTAGCCCATGCATCCTTCTCTACCTAATTGCTCTAGTTTGCCTTCAAGAATTGCAGTATTTATAGGATAAAGGGGTGCCAAAGTGTGGTGAAGAGATGAGCTCAAATCGCTGACCTAACAACCAATATCCTTATCCTTGTTATCCCTTTGTATACTGATAAATTCATCTATGGACTTCTGAATTTGAGATTATCTTCATTGATTTCTCAAGCAAGGATAATAAATTCAAATAAATCTAATTTAGTTAGAATAGATTTGATAATATCATCTCTCTGTTATTCTATATTTTCCAATAAGGTTTGCCTATGGACTTCTGAATTTGGGATTATCTTAGTTGATCTTCAAGTTAACCAAATGGATCTTCAAAAATCTAGTTTTAACTGATTTTATCTGGTGTTATTTTCTCTAATTTGCTCTAATCTTTGGATAGAATTGTTTATAAACCTTTAGATTTGAGTAGATCTTCATTGATTTGCTTGGGTTTTTAAAACTCCAGATTTAATTGGATAAACTTGTCCATTTCTCCTCTTTCTCCATAATTACCTTGCATATCATTAAACATTACAATGAATTAAATAGCAGAGTTTTATTACAAAATAAATATGAAAGTGTGACACATGTGACACCAAATATGCAATGCACGTGCACAATGACAGGAGCAGGACAGGTTAAGGAATTCAGGAGTACATGAGTACTAGAGATACATGTTACAGTATATAATACAGGATAACAGGTACATGGTTCCCATAAATATGATAATCACAGTCAAGTGTTAACATGACAGGCATGTGCTATATCATAATAGGGGCAGGTGCCAAGTAGTAGCATGTCAGGTGATAACACATCAAATGTCAAGCAATACAAGAAGGTGTAAGGTAATAGTATAGCAAGTGTTAGCACATTAAGAGAAAACCTATCAAGTGATAGCATAACAGCCAAGGACAATCAAGTTGAGCTTAAGCAACACTGGAGTGAAGCTAATTACAATACTAAACGCTATCAAATTCGGAGTGATTACCGTACGCGGTACGGCTAATGCATGTGTGTGGTGGCAGGCGAGCCGCTACGCATCACCTGTGATGAAGTTGCACTTACAATGTAACTATGCTCAAATAGAGTTACGATAAAGCGTTGTGCGCTAGACTCGCTACCAGACGGAGCTAAAAGACCTGCTGGTCTGAACGCACTCCTCTTTCGAGGAAGTGGGTGAAAGGCCATAAGGGCTAAGGGCCAGAAGGCCGAGCAGGTACCTGCGGAGTGTTAGTAACACACAATCCATACAGTGTGTGAGCTCGAAGGCTTTGTGTAAAGCCCCTAAGGGCTGAAGTAAGCTCAGGATCTAGGCGCACTCTCAGTTGCTACCACGAAACCCATAAGAGTGCAAGGCCTAAAACGTATTGGGTAGCCATCTTAAGAGTGGGAAGAAGCTCTGAAGGCTATACAAGGGTACCTGCAAGGTTGTACCAACAGTGCACAAATATCATATCATTTAAACTATTACAAGTATTCGAAACAGGATACATCACATGACGCCGTTACACACATACAACCTGGTACAATTATACATGACTATGTACCCAAATACATCACAAGCCTAAATTCAAATACAAGATCAATGATGCAAGGAAAAACACTCGCCTATAACACAATTTCCAAAACCACGTGCGCCTGAGCTCTCGAGCGAGGAAATACACGACGTGAGAGAAGGAGAGGGGGGCTTAGCCCTTTGGTGGCCTTTGGCCCTACGGGTGGTGCGCCGGCCCTAGGAGAGGCCAAGGGGGTGGCCGGCCAAGGCGAGAGAGGAGAGGGAGAGTGGAAGAGGGTGATGATGGTGTTTGTAGTTGGTGGTAATAAAGGAGTTAGATTTTGAAGGAGAAATGAAAAAGAAGTTGAACGAAGTTATGATGATAGTGATGTTGAAGGTTAAAATAGGGGTGATGGAGGTGGTGTAGTGATGGTGAGAGTGAAGATGGTGGTGTGATGGTGAGAGTGAAGATGGTGGTGGTGGAGAAGAATACAAGAGGTGGTGATGATGATGGAGTTTTTTGTAGTGGTGGAGATGATATAGTTGAAGATGGCAAAGTAATTGTCAGAATAGTCACCAGAATGGTCGTGGGAGACATCATCGGAGTAGATAGGCTATCCTAGAGCTTGAGGTGGTGGTCGGCCTAGGTGGAGATGGAGTGGAGGTGATTTGGTGGAAAGATTTATTGGTGATGGTTGGTTTGGAGAAGGTAAAGGAGATGGTGGAAATTTGGTAGAGTTTTGGACATGGGGAGTTGTAATAGTTGTAGTTGTAGTGAATATGAAGGAGGAGTTAGTGGTGATTATGGCTTTTTGATGGAGAATGGTAGGTTAAAGGAGAAGATGGTGTATAGTTTATAGGAGTTTAAAGGAGAAGGGAAAGGATCAGGATTAGGGTTTATTTTGTAAAATGGGGAGGGGTGAGATGGCTTGGCCTATTTTGGTGATGGAAGAGGAGATAAGGATGGGTAGGGATATTTGGAGGAGATATTTTGAAGGAAGAAGTTAGAATATTTTAGAATAATGGAGAAGTGTTTGGAAGTTGTTAGAAGATAAGGAAGAAAGGAAAAAGGAAAAGATAAGGGGAAAAGGAAGAAAAGGAACTAGAAGAAAAAATAGAAATAATTAGAATGGTGGATTCCCGGATAGGGTTGCAGATGCGAAAAATTTTCGAAAAAAATACCGGAATCGCCCGAAAAATAAGTATCTCAGAACGATCCCTAAAAATTCTAAAAAATAAAGAATATTATACCGAATATCATGGTAAAATTGGATTGAAGAAATTCAATTGTATTTTCAAATTAAAAATCTTAGAATCTTTCATCGATACTAGTCGACACCGAATCTTACAGGATTTTAATAAATTCAGAAAAATTCTAAAAAATGCATTAAGATAGTAATTATTATTCTAAGAAAAAATATGAAAGCGGTTTTAGAAATTTAACTCTGTTTGTAATTTAAAAATCTGAAAATAAAATTGGCAGTACCGATCAATCCTGATTTTGGACATTTTATTAAAATAATTCAGAAAAATTCTGAAAAATCATGAAAATTCTAAATATTAGAAAACAATACTTGAAACTGAAATTGATTAAATTTGACTTCCAAAAAGGTTAAATAGATCAGTATACTGGGATCGGGTCCCCGGTCCAGACTAAGGTTGACCCTAAGCTTGAGAATCCGAATCCAAAATAAAGCAATGACGTAACTAATCATAATGAAAACAAATACTGGAAGATAAATAGAAAAATATGATTGAAAATCAGAACACATATCCAAGTACGTATCTGGGAACAGGGTTTTACATTCCACCTACCTAACAAAAATTTTGTCTTCGAAATTTCTATAAGGAAGGAGATGAACACATGAGGGACTAGGGTCAACAATGATTATATGATAAATTGGAAAAGATAAGAAAATTACTAGCTCAGGACGCAAAAGATTGGGTGTAGAGGTCATGGTGACATCTTCAGGGTTCCTGTTTCGGGCATTGGGCTCCACATTTTACCAGTACTTTATCTGACACCTCGGCTTCTTCTGCTTACAAATTGTAGACTTGGCCTCTTCCAGCTCTTGTACCCCCTCTATAATTGATTAAGCTGTTGAGGCAGGAATGGAGCTCCTTGTTGGCCCAGAGGCCCTTGACCTTAGTTTGATGATGACTAACTTATGAAGGGCAGTTTACTAATGATTTTGTGCTTAATAAGTTTCAGATACTGATCAAGATCTTATTAGAGATTTGAATTCAACAAGAGATTATTAGTCAAAGTGTTAAAGCAAACAAATGTTTATTTAAAAGCTCACATCGCAACGATCGCATCTAGGTCCTTTGGATCAAGTTTTGGATCAAGTTGTCTTGGAGATGAAAATCGACGAGAAAACTTTGGTTTTTTTAGTTTAGTTTTTGTTTAGATTTTGTGTAAGAATAGATTAGTCTTGATATGTTCAAGTATACACAGACAAGTTCAAAAGTTTTAGTTTTGGTTTAACTGTTTTGAATTTTCAAAGAATATATATGATTTTTATGAATAGATAGAATCAAAAGAAGTTTACATGCTTTATATGTATGTTGGATTTCATGCATATACATTATTCTTTCATATTGTCTAAAAATTTATTTTGATGTATATCTAGTCATGTGTTTTAAGTTTTATTTTATCATAACTTATGTTTTGAATTTAATGTCAAAACATAGATTTATCATTTACATGTATATTGAATTCTATCCATACACACTATGCTTCAAAATATGTTTCAATATCATGTTTTTTTATTTATACAAGTTTTGGAGAAAACGATTTTTCATTTTAAAATTCAAGCTTCAGAAAATATCAATTTTAGTTTAAAGCTAAATTTTCATACCTCAAAAATAGTTCAAATAGTTTGTAATAGGTGTTAATTTTAGTCACACATATTTGTAATTCAAATAATTATAAGAACTTATTTTTGTAGATTTTATGTGATTTTACAGGATTTTATAGGAAATTAAAAGCCAACATTTCAAACCCGTAATCCCAGTCCTGAGCCTACTGGCAGTTGACCGGACCAGAGCTCGATCGACCAGTCAGTCGACCGATGTGCACAGATACCTGCACACTACCTTTGCCTTGGGCCGGTCGACAGATCCAGAGAGTTTGCTCTCTGTATCTGGCCCCGATCGACCGATCAGTCGACCGTCCAGAGAGTTAGCTCTCTAATTCTGGCCTCGGTTGACCGGGCGGTCAACCGTTAGGTAAGTTTGCATGGGACAGTCGACCGAGCAGTCGATCGGTAACCCTAATGGTCAAAAATCTGACCGCTGGCCAGTCGACCAGGCGGTAGACTGACAGATCATTTCTGACCTGTTCTAGATCCCAACGGCTATATTTTCAGACCCTATAAATATGGGTTCTTTGAGGCTAGTTTTAGCTAAGATTTTTAAAAGCAATTTTTTCACCTTCTCAAGCGTTTTTAATAAAGTTTTCAAAAGAGTTTTTTCGTCAAAATTCTCTATCTTTATTTGTTTTCAAAGTTATGAAAAATCAAATAAAATCAAGTCTTTGGGAATTCTATTTTGTTCTTCATTTTATATATCCATTAAGAAGTTTTTCTCAAGTATTTTCTTTATTGTTTTATTTCCAAATACTTTGATTTCTCACATAGTTGAGCCAATCAATTCTAATCCTATCTTTATGATGTTTGTTTTGTGAGAGAATTGTTTATGATCTTTTAAGATCACCAAGAGAGTGTTTGTGATCTTTGTGATCACCAAGTGAAATCTTTTCTTTACTTTGCTTTGGCTTTGTGCCCTCCCTCTTGTGTAGACGTGATTGTGTTTGAGAAAGGAGTTGTGTACTCCAAGTGTTAAGTTATAATTCCTCGGTGTAGGTCCCTTTATGGAAGGTCCTGTGTGGACATAGTAGGAATTCTTTTGTGTGAAGGCGGGGACTCGAACCTCAAAATATATCTTGATTTTTGCATTTGATCCACTATCTCTCAACTCTCTCTTTATATCTTGTATCATTATTACTTATTCATATTCATATGCTAGATATAGTTTGTGTGCCCACACTTGTGTTCAACCAAGTGAGCTTATAAAGCACTTCAACTCTTAATGTAGAGGAATATAGGGAAGTAGTTCTAGAGCCCTTCATAGGGAATTCGAGCTCACTCTTGATTACACATAGTGTTTTTGCAATTATGTTTTAATTCTGCATCTTTTGTCCTAGATTAGATTGTACACCGATTCACCCCCCTCTAGGTATACTTACAATTAGTATCAGAGCTAGCGCTCCTAATTCGATTTAACCACCTAGGAGTGAGATCCTTGGATTGCTAATCTTGATTTGCATGTCCATACATATAGTTTATATACACTCATGGATTATATTGCTCCGCATGTTTGATTGATTCCTGACCTGCAAAGAAAAATACAGACTTTTAGGAACAGTGCTAGGTCCTCGATGCAAACGTGTAGCCTAGGGCGAACGGGTCATGATGCATAGGGTGGGATAGCGATGGAAGAGTTATATAAGTTTCTCTCTTTTAATTTTACAAAACTAGTAAATACTTATCTTCTTAGTTTATAAAAAGAAAATAAAAATGTTAAGTTAAGTTAAAAAGAATATGGTAAAAGAAGAGATTGTGGTATTGTTGTGGTTTTAGTTATAAAAGAAAAGGAAACAAAAAAAGATAAAGAAAAGTGTTGATGTAAAAATCAGAAATAAAAATATAAAAGAAGACTATTTACCTGTACTATTGAACCATAAAGAAATTTATATTAGTATGGAGTAAAGTAAAGTAGTAGAAAAGAATAAATAAAAGTAAGGCTTCAGCAAGATTGAGCATAATGAAGAAAAAGTGAGAAACCTCTATTGATTATCACCTACAATATAAGTTTCTTGAAGAAAAGATTATAATAGTGTCACTCTACAATAACTCTTCCTCTCTTTTGATCATGTAACTCTCTCTAGCCTAAAAATACATTGAAAAGGAAAAGAAAGCCTAAACTAAATCTCTCTCTGAAGTGGTCTTCTGCCGCCTTTGAGGTATGAAGGTATTTATAGGAGAAAATCAGAGAGATAGGAAGCGTATGAAGATAGGGGGGCTGGATATTTCTAAATTTGAATCCACCCTTTGTCTCCAAGCTTGATTTAATTTATTCAAAATTTTATGTAGAAATTCAATTGTAATTGCAAAATGTTATTGTGTTAATTGCTAAATATGACTGATCAAATGACAGATTTAAAAAGAGTGATCAACATAAGAATTGTATCCCTTTAAGTTTTCTTTCTAAATCATCTTGAATTATTAGATTTGAATTTTAGTAGCGAACATTATGATTAAAATACTAAAATGCATCCAGTCTGAATCAGAATTTAAATTGTTTTATCTCATCCGTTGATCTTCTCTCTATCCATTTATCCTCTTGAATTTTCAGTTTGTCTTCTAGAATTAATAAGATATTCATTTATCTTCAGTGAAACAAGAGTCTTCAAACAATCCATTTTTTTCTTGAAATTAGATGATATTATCTTATCTGATATATTCAGTTTTTAGATAAGATAGCTTCTAGAATCTTTGGATTTGAATTGATCCCCTTGATTTGCTTAATCTTTTGAATTATTTGGATTTAATTGAATAAATCTGTCAATCTCTCCATTTTCTTCGTTAATTACACTGCATACCACTGAACATGAAAATACATTAAAAAGCAGAGTTTATTTAAAATTAAATTAAAAAAATGTGTCATATGTGAAACAAAATGTGCAATGCACGTGCACAATCACACCCCCATACTTATCTTTTGCTCGTCCTTGAGCAAAACAAAAAGAAAATAAAAACAAAACTGACCTAAAATTAACTCACTTTCGTAGCAATCCTGGTTGCACTTAGCACGTGCAACAAACCGTTAAACCTCTAGGTTAGCCCTAGAGGACGAGTTTTATCCTGTGAGGGCTTTCAACGGATTGCACCAACAAAATCCATAAGGAAAGAAAAACAAAGTGTTAGTATTTTCAAAACACATTTTGAAGGAAAAAAATATTTGAAGTATTAATGTAAAAAAATTCAAGTAATCTATAAGTCATAGGATTATCAAAACTTAGTCATTCCTAAACTTAGTCTCTACTTAAGAACTTATTTTCAATCAAGATAAAGATTAAAATTATATTTCTCATATAGTTTATTATTTTACTCTAAGTCATATGCACCTTGTGACCATGAAAATTTGGCTCAGGATTTCAACTCGAACTCTTATGCCTTATTTTTTTCTTTTTATTTATGGTGGTAATATCCCTTAGCTCTATTAGGCTGTCCAATTTGCTCATGTAACGAGTCTTAGTCGGTGACTCCCAAACCAGACGGTTTTAGGCCACCGAGTGAGAAAACGCCCTAAAGACTTAGGACTCAAGCAAACAAGGCCACAAAACTAAGAATTTTTATTTATATGAACTACTTTTAGATATGAATAATTATACTTCATGAGTGATCGGGAAAAAGCAAGCACAAGAAAAGTAGAAAGAGAGTGGGTCGAAGTTACTGCTTTTGCGATTCTTCCATAGTAGCGAAGTGGCTATACGGGTCGTATCCACAAGGAGGGAGAGCGATGGAAGCTTGATGCAGCTTTTATGTTCAAGAAAAGAGAATGTTCTTTGTTTCCAAATAAAGAATTTAAAAAGTGAAAACAAGTTGTTTCAAGAATTGTTGGAAAATGTTTTGGTAGTTTGTAAAAGTGGATTTTTCTTAGTTGTAAAAACGCATGGCTAACTTTCTACTAATTGCTCCCACTAATCCCTAACTTCTTGAAGATGTGCCTCACGATGGATCATAGGTAAGCTTACCCCTGATGCAATGGAACTATTCACGTGAAAATCGAGTGAAAGTTCTTCCTATAACTTTGCTTTACACGGCAAAAACTCGGACATTCCCATATCAAGATCCATTAGAAGGCAAGAATACGGGAAGACATGAGTGCACTAATGGTATCGGCAAAGTTAAAAGGAAAGTCTCTAGCTTACAACAACAAGCAAAGTACAAAACTTATAGATCATCAAAACTATTTAAGTATGAAATATAAGAAGGTAAATACTTGTAGGAAAGTTAGAGTTAGAACCCTCATCTTAAGATGCCATAGCTCTCGTTTGCATAAGGCTTGTTGACACTATTGACTCATGCGGGTTATCGATTAAGTAGTTAAAGATTAGGGGGTTAGTAGTTAGTTAGCCATGCTATGGAGGAGTTAGTTACACATGGTAAAGAAAAGAACAACAAAAGAAAAGAGATAAAGAGAAGGAGTTACACTAAAGCAAGAATGTAAAAGCAAATGCGAAGACAAGTAAATGGAAAGAAGGAAGAGAAGTAGTACTTGTATTTATCTTGTCACCCTTCCAAATACAACTCCTTACAAACTCTCTCTCTTTCACTTTAATGGCTAAAACCTAAACCTAGAAGAAGAACAACAACTACAAAACCTAAAAAAAAAGATTACAACTTTCTCTCCAACTCTCTGAATTTTTTTTCAACTGAAGAACCCAGGAGGGGTTTTATAGGCATCAGGGACGAGGCGGGCCAGGGGACAAACCCTGGCCCAAAACGTGGCGCGCCGCGCGTCCACATGGCCGCGGAAACGCGGCATTTGCCGCGTTTCCGTGACAGCGCCGCCTGCTGCGCGCCGCCTGGTTGTCCCCCGCCGCGCGCCCACATGGCCGCGAAAACGCGGCATTTGCCGCGTTTCCGCGGCGATGCTTTTGCGGGGCGCGCAGCACCGCCTGCTGCGCGCCGCCTGGTTGTCCCCCTGTCGGCTGGATCTCTTGGTTTCTGGTTTGGCTGCGTTTTCGCGGCAAAATGTCGCGTTTCCGCGGCTTTCCTTGGGCGGCACGTGCGGCGCCGCATGCTGCGTGCTGCGCTGTTGTCCCCCTGTTGGCTAACGCTCCTGATTTTGACAGAGTCAGCTCTCTAGGTCAATAGCTATCTTTTAAGCCTTTTAATCACCAAATAATGGTGATTTAGACCTTCTTCTTCATTTACCCACCATGGACCTAGGATCAAGCAAGTAAGGATTTATTAGTAGAATTTTACATGAAATAAATATGAGAATGTGATGAAAATTATGCAAAATTAGAGACTAATCACACCCCCACACTTATCTTTTTGCTCATTCCGAGCAAAACAAAAATAAGAAAATTATTATACCACTTTCGCAGGTAACGCGATTGCACTGAGCATGTGCAACAAGCCTTTAAACCTCTAAGTTTTCCCTAGAGGAGGAGTGTTGTCTCCTGAGGGTTTTCAGCGGATTGCACCCACAAAATCCAGTAAGTAAAGAAGTTAGTTGTTTCAGAAAGAAAAAAAAAGAACTTTCAATCATCTAAATAAACATGACCGAATGATGTAGGAATTAGGTTTAACCCTCATAAGTCCTCTTATATTTAGCCTTCATAAAAGAAGAAATTATGATTTTTTTTAAATTTAGAAAGGATCTTGTACTTCTAACTCATTCTTTTATTTTGCTTTAGATAGATATGCATACTGTGTAAGTGTGATATGCTTGGGATTTTTCAACTCAACTTTGAATATTATTTTATTAATATTTACTTATTATTCCTGGTTCCATTAGGCTTTCTACTTCACTTATGTAGCACATATCAAACCGATGACTCTCAAACCAGATGGTCTTAGGGCACCAGGTGAAAAAACACCCTTCAGGTCAAATCTGCAAGTGGAGTAGGCCACGAAATCAAGATTTATTTATAAAAATTGTTTTTCTGGCGTGAGTAATCATGCTTCTTGAGGCACAATTATCCAGCTCCCCCTTTTTTTTTTCAAGAGTTATGTTTCTAAATCCCAAGCATGTGTGTGTGAATTATGCATATTATACTAAGGCTAAATAAAAGGTGTGATTTGTTTTCCTTATCCTTTCTAACTCTTTAGTCAAACCAATCTTTCTTATTTACTCAGGAAAAAATAAAGATTTATTACTAAGGTTCCCGTAATTCCTACAATCTTTTGGTATTTTTATAAAGAGTATGAAAATTCTTTTCAATCTGAGAGATTTTTTTTGAAAAGAAAAAAGGAAAAAAGAAAAAGAAAAAGTGTTAGCACCCCCAACACCTATCTAATGCATTGTCCTCAATGAATGCAGATGAAAATGTAAATGCAATAAATAGGGGGAAGAGATGATGTCACCGTCTTTGTGGACTCGGGCCAGCCAAGTACGAAGAGGCTAAAGGAAATGTCAAGAAGAATGTACATGGGGTAAGCATATAAACATTTTTTTTAATTGCTTGTTGTGGTTAGGTGTATGATGGGGCAAAAAGAGTCAGCACACTATCATCTTGAATCATCGGCTCAGTGGTCAAGAAGGGCTTCAGTCTTTACCCATTCACTTTAAATTCCGTGTTATTTTTAGGATCTGCGATAAGCACGGCACCGTGTGGGAAAACAGTGCGCACAATGAATGGTCCCGACCAACGAGTTTTTAGTTTCTCCACAAAAATATGAAGCCTAGAATTGTACAGCAGAACCCTATCTCCCGGGGCAAAGTTTTCCGGGTTATGAATTGGTCATGGAAAAGTTTGGTTCTGCTCTTGGTGATTCGCGCATTCTCATAAGCTTCATTCCGTATCTCCTCTAATTTAGAAATCTGCAGTTTCCTAAGTTCACCGGCCTTGGTCAGGTCAAAGTTGAGTTGCTTAATTGCCCAGAGGGCCCGGTGTTCTAACTCTACTGGCAGATGACAGGCTTTTTCAAACACGATTCTATAAGGAGACATCCCCAGAACTGTCTTAAATGCGGTGCGGTATGCCCACAATGCATCATTGAGCTTAACCGACCAATCCTTTCGGTTCTGTCTGACAGTCTTTTCTAGAATGAGCTTGATATGTCGGTTGGTGACTTCGACCTGCCCATTTGTCTGGGGATGATACGGGGTTGATAACTTGTGATTGATGGAGTATTTTCGCATTAGAGCTTCAAAAACTCTGTTGCGGAAATGTGATCCATTATCACTAATTATCGCTCTCGGAGTGCCAAACCGGGAGAAGATGTTTTCTTTGAGAAATTTGACAACCACTTTGTGGTCATTCGTCTTGGTTGGCACAACTTCTACCCACTTTGAGACATAATCTACAGCAACCAAAATGAATTGATTGCCGAAGGAGTTGGGGAATGGTCCCATGAAATCGATGCCCCAAACATCAAAAATTTCAACTTCAAGGATCGGGTTCAGGGGCATCATGTCTCTTCTAGAAATTTTCCCGATTTTCTAACAATTTGCACATGACTTGCAAAAATGATATGAATCCTTGAACAAAGTGGGCCAGTAGAACCCACTTTGTAGAACCTTCTCTGCAGTCTTACGGGGACCGAAGTGTTCTCCGCATGCAAGATCATGACAAAAGTTGAGCACACTCCTCTGTTCCTCCTCCGGTATGCATCGTCTAATTATTTGGTCGGGACAATACTTAAAAAGATACGGTTCTTCCCAGAAGAAGTACCGTACTTGGGCAAAGAAGCGGTATTGGTCTTGCTTTGTCCAGTCAGCGGGTAATTGTCCCGTGGCCAGGTAATTAACGATGTCAGTATACCAGGGTCCCTTAAGAATGGCTAGGATGTGCTCATCAGGGAAATCCTCGTTGATCGGAGCTTGGATGGTAGGTGCATTTGGAATTCGTGAAAGATGATTAGCAACCACATTTTCAATACCTCGTTTATCCCGAATTTCTAAGTCAAATTCTTGAAGCAAAAGGATCCACCGAATCAGTCGGGCTTTTGCTTCCTTCTTGGTCATGAGGTATTTCAGAGCCGAATGATCCGTAAAAATCACCGTTTTTGATCCTAACAAGTAGGGCCGGAATTTTTCTAACGCAAAGACAACGGCCAAGAATTCCTTCTCAGTCGTTGTATAGTTCTGTTGGGCGTCATTCAAGGTCCTACTCGAATAGTAAATCACGTGCTGCTTATTATCGATGCGATGTCCTAGAACAGCACCAATTGCAAAATCAGATGCATCACACATGATTTCAAATGGCTGGGCCCAATTAGGAGCAGAAATGATAGGTGCAGAAATCAGTTCTTGCTTAAGCTTCCCCCATGACTTGAAACATTCATCGTTGAAATCAAAGGGCACGTCCTTAGCGAGCAGGTTAGCTAAGGGCCTCGCAATTTTGCTATAGTCCTTAATGAACCGTCGGTAGAACCCAGCATGCCCTAAAAAGGATCTAATATCCTTGATGCTTTTGGGGGGTGGAAGCTTAGCAATCACTTCTACCCTAGCCTTATCTACTTCTATGCCTCTCCTCGAAATCTCATGGCCCAAGACAATCCCTTGTCTCACCATAAAGTGACATTTTTCCCAGTTTAGAGTTAGGTTCTTCTCAATGCATCTTTGTAGCACTAACTCTAAGTGATGAAGACATTGATCAAAGGAATCTCCGTAGATGGAGAAGTCATCCATGAAAATCTCAAGAAAACGTTCCACCATATCAGAGAACAAACTAAGCATGCACCGTTGGAATGTTGCAGGAGCATTGCACAATCCAAAAGGCATGCGCCTATAAGCAAAGGTTCCGAACGGGCAGGTGAACGTCGTCTTTTCCTGGTCTTCTACAGCAATGGGGATTTGATTGTATCCCGAGTACCCATCTAGAAAGCAGTAGTACTCATGTCCAGCCAAACGCTCAAGCATTTGGTCGATGAAGGGTAGCGGGAAATGGTCTTTACGGGTAGCAGCATTCAACTTCCTGTAGTCAATACAAACACGAACCTTGGTAGGCAATCTTGTTTGTACCAACTCTTTTTCCTCATTTTCTACTACCGTATAGCCAGCCTTCTTTGGGACCGCATGAACTGGGCTAACCCATTGGCTATCAGAAATGGGATAAATGATCCCATTATCTAATAGTTTCAGAATTTCAACCTTCACTGCCTCTTGCATGAGAGGGTTAAGCCTGCATTGTGGGTCCCTCCTAGGGGTTGCTTCATCAACTAAATGGATTCTATGTTGCACTATGGCTGGACTTATTCCCTTGATGTCCTTCATTGTCCATCCAATGGCTTCCCTATATCTTTCCAGAATTGACATTAAGCTGTCCTCTTGTTGCTCAGTTAGGTAGGATGCTATGATGACTGGCAAGGTGTTCTTTCCGCCCAGGTAGGCGTACTTGAGATGTTCAGGCAGGGCTTTCATCTTTAGGGAAGGTGTTGCTTCATTGGAGGGAATCTCTGGGCTTTCGATCCTAGGATGGGGTACATTGGGGCTTGATGCCCAATCCACTGCTGAATCTATGATCTGGTCTAAATTGAAATCCTCAGCCTTCAGATCAAACTCTGCCTCAGTTTCTATCTCCATGCATTCCTCATGCTCACTGGTCAGGTTTTCAATAGAATTGACCTCAAATGTCTGATCATTGACATCCTTAGGTTGTCTTCCAAGATTGAAGACATTGACTTCCTTCGTCATGTCTTCGAAAGTTAATCGCAGGGACCCGTTCCTACAGTTGATTATGGCATTGGCTGTAGCAAGGAATGGGCGCCCTAAGATGACGGGAGTTTGAGACCTAAGATTCGACACAGGTTGGGTCTCAAGCACAATGAAGTCAACGGGGTAAATGAAATCCCCGACCCGGATGAGGACATCTGTGATTTCCCCCTTTGGGATCTTCACAGATCGGTCAGCTAGCTGAATGGTGACTCGAGTTGGGCTTAGCTCACCCAACCCAAGTTGCTGGTATACAGAGAGAGGTAGCAAGTTGCTACTTGCTCCCAGGTCAAGAAGCGCTCTACTGATTTCGGTCTGTCCTATGGTGCAGGAAACGGTGGGATATCCGGGATCCTTGTATTTCACCGGAATGGGACCAGACAGAATTTCGCTTATGTTAGTGGCCAAGAACACTTTCTTGGGCACATTGGTCTTTCTCTTCTTAGTACACATATCCTTCAGAAATTTGGCATAAGCCGGGACTTGTTGGATAGCGTCAAGAAGTGGCACATTCAATTTGACCTGATTGAACATCTCTAGCATTTTCTCCATGTGCATATTTTTATTATTGTTCCTAAGCCTATTGGGAAAGGGTGCTATAGGCTTATGAACTTGTTCAGCAGCTTTGTCCTCGTCAGATGTTTGTGGAGTAGATTGGGAGGAACTAGCAGAGGTGGAGGCTGGAGTGGGATCAGGATGGACTGGACTTTTCTGTTGGTAGACCTGGTTGTCTACCTGCTTTCCAGATCTCAGTGTGTGTGAACAACATTACACTGGTTAATTGATGGATCCTGAACTTCATATGCTTGGTTGGAGGTTTTTGGGTTAAATAGTGGCTGACTAGGCAAAGTACCCTTAGGTCTTTCACTTAGGGAGCTAGCTAACTGGCTCATCTGCATTTCCAACCTTGATATGGCCTGTGAATGATTGTTCAAAGTTTGTCCCTGATTTTGCATGAAAGCGGCTTGGGACTTAATGAAAGCCTCTATGCTCTCCTCCAATTTACTGATTTTCTTTTCCATTGGAGAGCTTTGGGAGGAGGAAGAAGGGGCTTGACTGGGAAAAGGTGGTGGAGGAGCAGGGTGGTGAAAGTTGTTGGAAAAATTTGACCTGAGAGGATTGTTTTGGGCCCAGGAGAAATTTGGGTGATTCCTCCAGCCGGGATTGTAGGTCTGCGAGTAGGGGTTGTGAGGCGATCGTGAGTAAGCCGCGTTCATGTGTTCTGGTGGCATTTGTTGGGCATGGAAAACAGGGCACTCTTCAAAGACATGGTTCGGTGCCTGACAATATGAGCAACCCGGATTGTGAATTGGTGGTGGGTTGATCTGGTTGACACTAGCAGGCTCTTTTGTTTCCAGAGCCTCTATCCTTCTCATCAGGGTAGCAATCTTAGCCTCGGCAGCTATGGATGATTCTAGGGATAGGAGCCCTCCTCTTGAAGCTATAGATTGTGAATTCCTAGGTTTTTCCGAGGCTGGCTCCTATTGCAGGGTTTTCTCAGCTAAGTCCTTAAATAAATCCCAACCTTGATTCTCATCCTTCTGCAAGAACCCTCCCTAACACATGGTTTCCAAAAGGGTTTTCGTCTGATAATCTAATCCATCGTAGAGAATCTGGCACTGACGCCATTTCTCCACGCCATGATGAGGGCACTGAGCGAGGAGATCTTTGAATCGCTCAAAGTATCTCCAAAATAGTTCGCTCGGGTCTTGCTTAAACTGCATGATGTTCTTCCTGATGAGGGCAGTTTTGTGAATCGGGTAAAATTTCTTCAAGAAAGTCTTGACGAAATCATCCCACGTCGTGACTGAATCTGCTGCCAAACTGTACAACCATTTCTTAGCTAGGTTCTTTAGAGAAAAAGGGATGAAACGTAACCTAACGGCATTGTCTCCTAGCTGGGGGATACGCATCATAAGGCATACTTCTTCAAATTCCCTAACAAAGAAGTATGCGTCCTCTGATTCTAAACCATGAAATTTAGGAAGAGTGTTAATGAATTGGGGTTTTAACTCAAAGTTATTTCCGTTTGCTTCAGAATGTTTTATGCAAGATGGAAGTGAAGTTCTGATCGGGTAAAATCTATCCTGAAGTGATGCCGTCACCGGTTCTGGATGCAAGGGTAGAGAAGTGTTTCTTGTTAATCTGGAAGTTGACAGATCTCTCACCCACTCTTGCATGCAGCACACCACAACCAACGTGAAAACAACAAACAATCGAAAAAGAACTAAAAACAAACAAAAGAAAGAAAAACAACCACAAGCCTTAGTCTAAGGTACCTGGACTTAGACGACTCCTAACTGGTTGATTCTCCCGGGAAGGTTGTTGCAGGAACTCGACTACAAGCTAATCGGCCAGGAAAGGGCAAAGCTCGGGGGGAGGTATCCGGGCGGAGCCACGGGCCTAATTATGCCAAACCACGGAGCTTTCGAGGCTTTACCTCTAAATCCACTTTCCTTAGACACCGATTTTGCAGGAGTATAGTTCTTACAATTTCCAACCTCGGTTAATCTCTTAGTGAGTCCGAGATGTCCCTAGGGCCAACGTCTATTGATTTTTAGTTAAGGCTTGGGAAAATGTGAGTGCACTTGGAGATGGTTTTTGGGCTAAGGAAGGGTGATGAAATCCCCACCTTATCTTGTTTATTTGGGTTTTGTCCTTAAAGTCAATTGTGCAAGTGTACAGTTTATTCACAACAAGGTAACACTCAAAGCGGTAAATCACTTCAGAATGTTGGTCCTATTCCATATGAAGCACACATACCTTATCTCTAGCACTCTTCAACAGAAATTGAAATGAATTGAAATAGACACGTGCCCTAAATGCAAATGTCTAATCCAATTTTCAATTAAGCAACAAGTAAATTTCTGCTGAATTTATTACACATGCATATGGTGAAGCATCCAAGGTAACTAAAAAAAATTTAGAAAGCAAAAAAAAAAAATTTCTGTTTAGCGGCATTCGGCAACCCTGCAAACGAGTTTGTTAGTACTTCAATCGGAAAAACTCGCTTTTACACGAATCTTTCCGAGGGCAAATGAATCCTCGCGCAATGTCCTTGGCCCCCTCTTTTGCTTCCCGTTATGGTGAGCTCCTTGGTTCTTCTCCTACACACAAAAACAAAGAACAATCTTTAGTAGTGAATTATAAAGCCGTTCCCTCCCTGGTTTTTGTGATGGCATATAAGAAATAAATAATTGCAGCAAAGTAGAATTTGCAAAGCTAGCAGCCCTGCAAAAACCTGTTAATAGTCAGCTCTTTATTGCCGCGGATCCGCGGCTTTTGTCGTGGAAACGCGACAATTTAGAGGGCAATGGGTCTCTGCTTTCTAGAGCAGAGGCCTAATACTACTTGTATGTCACTGCAAACTTATTTTCCTGCTTTGCTTGCCCTGTAACCTGCAACAGAGAAGAAAATTCGTTTAGTTCTAAAAAAATTTTCAATAAAAATTCAGATTTCAATAAAAACCGTTTTACCCTCCTCGGCAACGGCGCCAAAATTTTGTTGAGGCCGACCTGCACACAAAATACGTGATTATAGAACTTAAGATTAGGAAATGTGCAAGTGCTCAATTCTTCCGCTATAGCAAGTGGCTATGCGGGTCGTGATCCACAAGGAGGGTTTGCGATGGAAGCGTTACAGTTCTTTATTGAAATCGTTAAGAAGAAAAGCGAAGGTTCTTCTCTGTTTTAAAGTTATAAAAATGAAAAAAGAAAGTTATAGTTAAAGTTAAGAAGAAGATGAAAGATGAAGAAGGTGGACAAATCAGAAAACAAGAAAAAGCGACTATGTACAATGAAGTGGAGAGAAGAATGAAAACGATTTTGAAGAAGTGGTTGGTGATCTAAACTAAGAAAGAAAAGAAAAGAAGTAAAGAAAAGTGAAGAAATACTTACCGAGGTTGAGTGATGACTTACCTGAAAACCGTTGCATGTTTTACCTTTGCTTCGGAGGCGTTCAACGCATAGATCATAAGCTCGAACTCAGTCCCCGTGCACATTATATCATCAAGCCTAGCAAGAACGAAGTGATGCGGATCTTGGAAGAGGAGAACGTCTTCATGAACTATCGCTGGCTCTCACGTAGCATCGGTGTACTTGCTTTGGAATTCACTTGTACACTCAACAACAACAACCAAGGTAAAGTAGAAGAGGAAGATGAAACAAAGGAAAATACAAACATAAAAAGAACTTTTACCTTCATTAATTGCAGAGACAATGGAAGAAAGGAGTAGGGTACGTCGTCGGTGTCACTCTCAACATCAGCCCCTCTCTCTTACTTACATGAATCTTCTTCTACCCTAAGTTACATACAAATTACATAAAAAGAAAAGAAAAACCTAAACTATAAAGAATTAAAACTAGGCTAAATCCTAATCTGCATTGGCGTCCCATTTCAGCACAACAATTGCCCTTTTATAGGCCAAAAACCCAACAACCAGAATCCCGGGGAGGTCGGGGGAGCAAACGCTCCCCCTAACTCCCCAACAAAGCCGCGGAAACGCAGCCCAAGCTGCGTTTCCGCGGCCAGGGTGTGGCCAGATGGCCACACCCTGTTGGTGGGTCTCTCCGGGGGTTTCTTCTGGCTTTATCCTTTGTTGGTTTTGTCGTTTGAGCTCCGGATTCTAACGAAATGACCTTGGATTCTTGGCTTTAACCGATCGATTCTGAGTGGATTCTTCTCAACCGGTTTCAACCTCATGATTTTGCCCTAATTTGTGAGTGCGAATTAATTCTGATTTAATTCAGAATTCTGATGGGCTTTTGGGCTCATTTCTCTTCATCTTCTTAAGGATTGGGCCTGCAAATAAATTAGACAAATAATTAGGACAATGCAGGCTTTTATTCTAAAATAAGTATGGAAATGTAACATTAAATATGCAACATTAGCAACCAATCAGCTCCTTTGTGACCGTGAAGTCTGACTAAGGGTTCTCTAATATTAATTCTTATGCCTTATTTATATTTATTTTTGGTGGTATTTATTTCTCAATTTCATTAGGCTTTCTAATCTGCCCATGTAACGAGCCTTTAGTTGGTGAACCCAAACCGGACAGTCTTAGTGCACCAGGTGAGAAAACACCCCTAAGGATTTCAACACTCGAGCAGACAAGGTCACAAAACTAAGGGTTTTTTTTATAAATGCACCCCTTTGAGGCGTGAATACTTATGCTTCATGAGGCACAAATACCCAGCTTAATCAGAGGATTTGTATATATATATATATATTTTAAACTTATATTATTATCTTTTGCGTAAATACCAATGCTTTCTTTGGCCAAAGCACCTAGATAATCAATAATTAAATTTGTTTATTTTTTTAGATATACATGTATATTTTTTCTTTTTAACAAGGCATAAGAATCTTTGTTTTTTAATCCTAAGTGTGTAAGTGTATAAGGCCTGCATATTTCTTGAAGGTAAAGATTAAGACTAAATTACTTTCATCAATTTTCTTCCTAACCCTAAAAATCAAACAAGTCATCTTATTTTGACCAAGTATAAGAAATCCTAATTATGATTTTTTCTATTCCTTAAAATTGACTTAATTTCTTACAATAAATATATCAAAATATTGTTCTTTTCTTTCAAAAAGTTATATATATATATATATATATATATATATATATATATATATATATATATATATATATATATATATCCTTCTTCTTCTTTTTTTAGTCATATTAGAGCCCTCCCTAACACTTATCTCATGCATTGTCCCCAATGTATGTAAGAAATGTATAGATGTAGGAAATGGAATGTAAAAGAGGTGCATAATATATATATATATATATATATATATTATATATATATATATATATAATATATATATATATATATATATATATATATTATACAAAAATATGTACAACATCATATTTCTCCCACGACTAGATCTTTTTCGGTCTCATCCCTCTAGCTCTCTTCCCATCATTCCAATGGGTTCTCTTTATAGGTCATAGTGGGGAGGCCAATCCTTTTGTCATTTTTTCTCTCTTCCTCCCTAGTCTCACCTTCTTTAACCTTTTCTTCCTCATATTCTACACCCATTATTTAAAAATTGATCACCATCGCACTTCTCAGTTGGAACTTCCTCACGATGAATGCCTAAGAATTCTAACTCAGTTTCATATATCTCTTCAAAACTTAGATCAACACTTTCCCCTGGAGGTATGTATTTAACCAAAATATCCCTAGTCGGTTCATTCAAATATATGGGTTCTTCTTCGAAGAGGTTTTCGAAGAGTAGGTCAATCAGAAGTTCTTGAATTATATTCTCATGCGATATATCTTTGATTGGCTCATCGAAAGTGAAGATATTCAAATAAAATTTCCTTTTTTTAAAGGGACTCTAAAATTAGGATTTCTGACATATGTCTTCTCAATAATATAATATCATTCATTCTTAAATAATTCATCAAGAAACAGAGACTCATTCTCTATACCTTCACTTTCTTCAATACAATTATTTTCAACAAAGTTTATCTCAAACGTTTGGTCTCTTATCTTATGAGGTTATCTTTCTAGGTTGCAGACATTGACTTCTCTAGTCATATCCCCAAAGGGTAACCTCATAAACCCATTCCTACAATTGGTAATAGCATTGGCAATAGCAAGGAATGGACGCCCTACGTTAATAGGAGTTTGAGCCCTAAGATTGGACACAGGTTTTGTCTCAAGAATTATGAAATCAACTGGGTAGATAAACTTTTTGACCTGGATAAGGACATCATTAATTTCCTCCTTTGGAACTTTCACAGAACGGTCAGCCAGTTGGATTGTGAATCGAGTTTGACTAAGATCACCTAACCCGAGTTGTTGATAAACTGAGAATGGAAGCAGGCTGATACTTGCCCCTAAGTCAAGAAGTGCATGACTAATCTCGGCTTCTCGTATAGTGCAGGCAATGGTGGGACAACCCGGATCCTTGTACTTGATAGGGATCAGTAATTAGTCTACAGTTCTGCATTATTATATCACATTTCTATATTGATTTATAAATAAAATATCATTTCTAATTGCGTTTTGGTCTACTTTGCAAATAAATAAAGATTCTGAGGGAAAAAGGGTAATAAGAGCTTAATTAAACTCATTTTCGAGTAATTAAATCCGTATTTTTTGGAGGCCAAACAAGGGAGCTTCTAGAAAATGCATTGAACTTAGACCATTGCGCACGTCAGACGAATATTCGAATGTATATACCCGAATCTAAGTACACTAAGAAGGTCCTCGAAGCGACAGGAATCAGGCCACCAAAACTAGGGACCTAAGTCCCTAGTTTGGCCGCAGAAATGCCGCTATGGCTGCGTTTCTGTGGCCATATGGTGAGGCTACACGTCGATTTTTGACGCCTAGCCTCGCCTCATCTTCTAGAACCCTCTTTTGCCTATAAATACTACCTGTGTTGGCTGAAACGAAAGCAGATGGAGAAATAGGCTAGGTTTTCTCTCTTTTAGTGTGGGTTAGTGTAGGTATTCTTCTTTTCTTTTCTTTTATATTTTCATTTCGGTTTTAGATCATGTATTAGGGCTGAGAGATTTAGAGAGAGAAAGAGAGATTGATGTAATAGATGGTGACTATCTATGTAAAGGAGTTTCCTTTTTTCGTTATTGTATTCTTCTCCATCTTCTACATGATACTTAGCTAATTTTTCTTCTCATGGAAATCTAAGTACTAATCACTAACCATCTAACCACTTACTTGATAATCCACTTGAATCTGTAGCCTCTACAAGGCCTTGCTCTTGCAAGAGCCATTGATGGCTCATGATGATGGATTCTAACATTCTAACATTTCTAGCACCTAACTCACTAACTTGCTAACTTGCAAATGCTAACTTTATTTCGTGCTTACCTCTCACCGGTTTTGATGATCTAATAGTAGCTTGCAACTTGTTGTGTGGTATGGATGTTTTGTTTGAATTTAGAAGAACAATCTTATGAACTATGCTTTGTATCGTCTCTTGAAGCCAAGGAAGTGATGGCCAAGGATCCATGTGAGGCAACTATCACTAAGAGGTTAGCATGATTAGTGGAGCAATTAGTAGTTAGCAGTCATGAGTTTTCTTTTATCTTGTTTTAAAAAATCAATTTCAATACTCTTCTTTTATCTTTTCATCGTTGTTTTCACCATCTTCTTTATTCACCTTTGTTTTCATTTTCTTTACCACATGCTTCATCTTCTTTTCTATTTTGTTTTTCAAATCACTTCTCTTTCGTTTTCACATCGTTGTTTTGTCGCCTTCTCCATCTATCACTTTTGGATTTCTTTTCTTTTTCTAATTCTTTAACAAAGAAGACTTGTTAACATAACACGTGAATAAGAACTATTAATGCTTCTATCGCCTTCCGTCCCTGTGGATCGACCCGTTTAGCCAATGCTATAACAGAAGTATCAAGGGAACATTAGCACATACGAGCTTTTCATTGATTTCATAAAACACACATTTTCATGTGCTGGTTCCACTCCGATCAAATTTTTGGTGCCATTGTCGGGAACGGAATGGTTTTGATTTCATGATTTTGTTAACATTTTCTTCTCTGTTTTGGTGCGTAGGTTAATTTTTGTAGAAATTGAATATTACAGAACTTTCCTTCTGCTTCCATGTCCCTGCTATAGAAAGTTGGGACCCTGCTTCCATAATTGTGCCACGGAAACCCAAGAAAAGTCGCGCAAACGTGGCAATTTTGTGGCATTTTGACTTCATTTTTTTTGCAGGGTTCTTGCAAGCTACATATATTAATATATTCTATTGCTAATTTTCTGCTTTGATTGCCTACACACTGTAATAAATTAAAGAACTAAAATACGATATTTAGACGTTTTAAAACGATTTAGACATTTGCATTTAGGCACGTGTCAATTCAATTCCAATATATTGTATTTTGTTATGTTATTGTGATCTGGATAGAGGTGTACATATGGCATTGCATATAGCATAGGACAAATACGTGGGTGATTTACTCGCTTTGTGTTATTCTTGTCTATATTGCACACTTGCATGAATTGAAATTAAGGGCAAAACTTGTATATGATAAAGTGGGGATTTCATCACCCATCCTTAGCCCAAAAATCACCTCCCCACTCACACAATCCAAAACCTAATAAAAATTGACAGACGTCGGCACCTAGGGAGATCTCAGACTCATTAAGAGATTGACCTAGGGTGGAACTTATTTTGATTCTTACTCTTGTGAAATCGGTATCTGATTTGTCATTAATATTGCACATTTAATATCATATTCTCCTACTTATTATAGAATAAACTCTGCATTTTCCTAATTAAATGTTTAATTTATTTGCAGGCCCATTCCTAAAGGAGAGTGAAGAGATCTGAGCCCGAAAGCCAACCAAATCCTGACTTAATTCAGAATAAATTCGAAATCAAGGAATCAGGGCTAAATCTTGGCATATCAGAGAGGCTGAAAACCGGTTGAGAAGAATCCTCCCTGAATCGATCGGTTGAAGCCAAGGATCAAAGGCCATTTCTTCAAAATCCCGGACATAAACTACAAACCCAAATCAAGATAATTACAAATCAAGAAACTGGGGAGCACCACCAACAGGGTGTGGCCTCCTGGCCACACCCTGGCCGCGGAAACGAGGCCAAAGTCGTGTTTCTGCGGCTCTGTTGGAGAGTTAGGGGGAGCGTTTGCTCCCCTTGTCTTCATATGATCCTGTTGGTTGGGTTTTGCCTATAAATACTAGGATTTTCAGAGCCTCCAGGGGACGACCATGAAGAGATAGGATTTAGTCCAGTTTTTCATTTTTCTTAGAGTAGGTTTTTGTTTTTCTTTTCATGTAATTTTTAATTTTAATTTATGTAAATCAGAAGAGATCAGAGTTTTATAGGAGAACGAGAATGAAGCTTGTGCTGAGTGAGACCAGTGTAAGATCTCTTTCTTTTCTCTTATTGTTATGAGATCGAATCTATAGTTTTCTTTTTTTATGTACTTCGTTTTAGTGTTCTTCTTCTTTTTCTTTTCTACTTCACTCATTCTTGTACCAATTGCTCTCCAAGTGAAAGCATCGAAAGAGTCTTGCCTTCGCGAGTGCCACCGATAGCTCATGACGATGGATTTGAGTCTCTATGTATCATTTCATGCTTGTTTTGTCTTGATGATGTAATGTGGAAGAGACAATAATCAACTCTTATGGGCTATGCGCTGATTGCCTCCACTTCAAGGTAACATCGTAGCCAAAGATTCAAGGTAAGCTTTTGGTCAAAAGGGGGTAAGTAATTATTTTTAGTTTTTCTTTCTTGTAACTTTTAATTTAGATCACCAACACAACATCTTCCAAATCTTTTTCACTCTTTTTCAATTAATTTGTACATAGTCATTTTCTGATTTTCTCCACCTTCTCATTCTACCATTTTCTTTCTCACTTAACTTTAACTCAATTTTTCCTTTTTCTTTTAAAGAACTAAAGAACTTTAACTAAACTTTGTATCTTAAAAGAAGACTTCCTAAAAAGCTTTCACCGCTAGTCCCTCCTTGTGGATCACGACCCGTATAGCCACTTGCTATTGCGGTAGAATTGAGCACTTGCACATCTCTATTTTAAAGTTCTGAAATACTGTATTTTGTGTGCAGGTTCAAGCTCAATCAATTTTTGGCGCCGTTACCGGGGAGGGATGGTAAGTTACTCTCTTTAAAAGTTTACATTTTTGGTTAACTTTCTTCTTTGTTTTTTTTGTTATACAGATTCAACAACAAGGAATTCTTGCTGCAGTGGACATATAAGTGGCCTTGGACTCTGCTCAAGAAAGCAGAGCCAAGAAGCCCTCAGATTTGCTACATTTTAGTGGCAAAACTGAGTGAACTACTAACCTGTATTCTTGCAGGTTGGGTGAATTAAAAATCTGAATTTCTGTAGCATTAATCTCCTTGTTTGACTCACTGTATATATATTTCTAACACAACAGTAAAAAGTTGATTGTAAATGTTAAAAATGATTTAGACTTTGCATTTAGGCACGTGTCTATTTCATTTCATTTTTTATTTACTGTTGAAGAGTGCTGGAGCCAAGGTATGTGTGCATATTATTTAGTATAAGGTTCATTCTTGTATGATTGCTTGAATGTTACTTTTTCTATATACTTGTACACTGCACTAAATTGACTTAAGGGCTTGTCCTATAAATAAGATAAGGTGGGGAAGTCATTACCCTCCCTTAGCCCACAAACAATCTCCTCACTCACTAACCCAAGCCTAACTAAAAATGAGTAGACGTTGGCCCTAGGGACATCTCGGACTCAATTAGGAGATTATCTTAAGGGGGGAAGGTGTTGGAATTTGACTCCTGCCATATCAGTGTCTAAGAAGGGGATTAAGGGACGAAAGCCCAAAGGTTGGTGGTTACTTAATTAAGGAACGTTTTTGACGGATAACCTCCCACCAATCTTGCCCTGACCTGGCTGATTAGCTTGTGGTCAAAGTCTGCATTACACCTCCCGTGGACAGTCTAACCAGTTAGGAGTCGTCTAAGTCATAGGTCTACCCTAACTTAGGTTAAAATTTTTTTTTCTTTTTTGTTTAATAAATTTGTTTGTTTTTTATTTGTGTTTTATTGTGTGATATGGCTTATAACAACAATTTTTCCAATTTTAATGGTAATCCATATTAGACACCAACTTCTTTTTTGGATATTACCAACCCGGCATATCATAACTTTAACCAACTTAGTGTGCCGAATTGGTCTTATCCGAATCAATATAACCCATGCCCCCAATCTTATAACCATAATTTCCATAATAACTTCAACTGTTCACAGAGTCAGTAAGGATTCACCTCCCCCGAATTCAAATTTTAACCAACTTGTCCTCCTTATCCACCTTGTCCATAATATTTCCAAGATTCATACTCAGTTCCACCAGTCCAAAATAGAAAACCATCAATTTTGAAAATAAGTATGTGTGAGTCTAAACAACAATCACAAAATCTGATGGACTCACAATTTTACCACCAATTCCAAAATAACACTTCATCTTTTCAAGACCAATCGCAACAAAGCGATGAACTTATCAACTATGAAAAGATGCTTGAAGCCATGACTCAGGCTCAAAACGCTCGTAATAATGACATAGATATGATGGTCCAATCTCTACATTCACACCGTTTGGCCAGTTCTGATGTCAGTAACCATTCTGTTAAAGCCGAAGAGTCATGTTGTTTTGGAACACAAGGTTCCATTCAGAACAATCATTTGAATTTGCCCAAACTCCAAAGTTTGAAAATGATATTGACAGTTTGGCAAGTTATTCCTTTCCTGAAATAGAACTTGAGAATGAATATTATCCTGAACCTCCACTTAGTGATTCAATTCTACTTCCTGATTCAATAATGACTCCGGTGTCTTCACCTGATTTCAATCTTTTTCCCGAGTCAACATTGGATCCTGTGCCAATTCATCATGAAATTGAATCACCCATCTTTGATGATCATCATATTGAACTTGACCAATTTTACACTTTTGAAAGTCCTCTTGACAAATTGGCAAGTTCTCATTTTTACGAAATTGAACTCAATGAGAAATGTGACCTAGATTCTCAAATTTGTGATCGAGTTCAAACTCCTGAATCAATATTGACTCCTATTTTGTTACCCGACTTGAGTAATATTTTATAGTCAGTTTTGATTCCCACACCTATCATTCTTGAACTTGAATCACCAATATCAAGTCACATTCCATTGTTGGAAAATGAATGTAGATTTGAGTTTCAACTTCTTGATTTGGACCCACTTCCTGAACCAATCTTGACTCCTGAACCTTTACTTGACTTAAGTCACTTTCCTGAGTCGGTATTAGTTCTAGTACCTCTTGAGTCCAAGTCAATCATTCTATCTTTTGACACTCCATTTTGGGACAAGGCGGTTGATAAATTTGACTACGAAATTAATTATGGAATTTGAAAATTAGATGGGGTTAAATTTTTAACAAAAATCCTTCATGGATACATCATTTTAATGGGTTATATTAAAGAGATTTTTGGTGGGTTCCTCCGAACTCCACGAAAAGTCGATTGGGCCGCATTTCGTGGACCAATCAGACCATCACCAGAACCACCACCTTAAGGTAGTATCTTCCTTCCCTTTCTTCTTTTTCATGCATCTATGCATTAATTCATACATTGAGGAGAATGCATGAGATAGGTGTGGGGGAGGGTCTAACATAATTTAGGTTTTTTCTTTTTATTAAAACAAAAAAAAATTTTTACTTTTAAAAACTTTTTGAAAATAGAAACAATATTTTGACATATTTTTTGTAAGAAATTAAGTCAATTTTAAGGAATAGGAAAATCAAAATTCGGATTTCTTAAACTTGGTCAAAATAAGATTATTTGTTTGATTTTTAAGGTTAGGAAGATAATTTGTCAAAGTAATTTAGTCTTGATCTTTACCTTAATGAAATATGCATACTTCATACACTTACACACTTAGGGTTCAAAAACAAAGATTCTTATGCCTTATAAAAAAATTATGAAAAAGAAAAAATATAAACAATTCTAATTATTGATTAGCAAGGTGCTTTGGCCTAAGTAAGCCTTAGTATTTATGTAAAAGATAATTAGATAAGTTTGAAAAAAAAAGTATATATATAAATTCTCTGATTAAGCTGGGTATTTATGCCTCATGAAGCATAAGTATTCACGCCTAAAAGGGTTCAAATAATAAAATCCTTAGTTTTGTGGCCTTGTTTGCTCGAGTCCTTAAGTCCTGGGGTGTTTTCTCACCTGGTGCCCTAAGACCGTTTGGTTTAAGAGTCATCGATTAAAGGCTCGTTACATGAGCAGATTAGAAAGCCTAATAGAACTAAGGAATAATACCACAAAAATATATATATAAATAAATAAGGCATAAGAGTTAGATTAAAGAACCCTTAGTCAAACTTCACGGTCACAAGGTGCATATGACTTAGGGTAAAGTAATAGACTAAATAAGAAATACAATTTGACTCCTTACTTTGATTGATAACAATTTTTGAATAGAGACTAAGTTTAGGAATGAAAAATTCAGTTTTCCTATAACTTATAGATTGCTTAGATCTTATAATTATATTTCAAATATTTTTCTCTTTCAAAATGCCTTTCAAAAATACTAACTCTTTGTTTCTCTTTCTTTATGGATTTTGTGAGTGTAATCTACTGTAAACTCTCACGAGACAAAACTCGTCCTCTAGGGGAAACCTAGAGGTTTAACGGCTTGTTGCACAAGCTCAGTGCAATCGCGTGACCTGTGAAAGTGGTCTAATAATCCTTAGTATAGTTTAGTTGTTTTGCTCGAGGACGAGCAAAAGATAGGTATGGGGTGTGATTTGTTACTAATATTGCACATTTAATATCATATTCTCCTACTTATTATAGAATAAACTCTGCATTTTTCTAATTAAATGTTTAATTTATTTGCAGGCCCATTCCTAAAGGAGAGTGAAGAGAAATGAGCCCAAAAGCCCACCAAATCCTAACTTAATTCATAATAAATTCGAAATCAAGGAATCAGGGCTAAATCTTGGCATATCAGAGAGGTTGAAAATCGGTTGAGAAGAATCCTCCCTAAATCGATCGGTTGAAGCCAAGGATCAAAGGCCATTTCGTCAAAATCCCGGATATAAACTGCAAATCCAAATCAAGATAATTATAAATCAAGAAACCGGGGAGTACCACCAATAGGGTGTGGCCACCTGGCCACACCCTGGCCGTGAAAACGCGGCCAAAGCCACGTTTTCGCGGCTCTGTTGGAGCGTTAGGGGGAGCGTTTGCTCCCCCTATCTTCATATGATCCTGTAGGTTGGGTTTTGCCTATAAATACTGGGATTTTCAGAGCCTCCATGGGACGACCATGCAGAGATAGGATTTAGTCCATTTTTCCATTTTTCTTAGAGTAAGTTTTTGTTTTTCTTTTCATGTAATTTTTAGTTTTAATTTATGTAAATCAGAAAAGATCAGAGTTTCATAGGAGAACGAGAATGAAACTTGTGCTGAGAGTGATACCGGTGTAAGATCTCCTTCTTTTCTCTTATTGTTATGAGATCGAATCTATAGTTTCCTTTTTTATGTACTTCGTTTTAGTGTCTTCTTCTTCTTCTTTTCTACTTCACTCATTCTTGTACCAATTGCTCTCCAAGTGAAAGCATCGAAAGAGCCTTGCCTTCGCGAGTGCCACAGATAGCTCATGACGATGGATTTGAGTCTCTCTATATCATTTCATGCTTGTTTTGTCTTGATGATGTAATGTGGAAGAGACAATAATCAACTCTTATGGGTTATGCTCTGATTGCCTCCACTTCAAGATAACATTGTAGCCAAAGATTCAAAGTAAGCTTTTGGTCAAAAGGGGGTAAGTAATTATTTTTAGTTTTTCTTTCTTGTAACTTTTAATTTATATCACCAACACCACATCTTCCAAATCGTTTTCACTCTTTTTCAATTCAGTTGTACATAATCATTTTCTGATTTTCTCCACCTTCTCATTCTATCTTTTTCTTTCTCACTTAACTTTAACTCAATTTTTCCTTTTTCTTTTAAAGAACTAAAGAAGAACTTTAACCAAACTTTGTATCTTAAAAGAAGACTTGCTAAAAAGCTTTCATCGCTAGTCCCTCCTTGTGGATCACGACCCGCATAGCCACTTGCTATTGCGGTAGAATTGAGCACTTGCACATCTCTATTTTAAAGTTCTGAAATACTGTATTTTGTGTGCAGGTTCAAGCTCAATCAGTATCTAAGGTTGGGGATTAAGAGGTTACGCCTCAAAGATACCGTGGTTTGGCGTAATTAAATTTCGTTGCTTATGCACGGATGTCTCCCACCGTATTTTGCCCTTACCTGGATGATTATCTTGTGGTCGGATTCATACAACAACATCCCCCGGGTAATCGTCCAGTTAGGAATCGTCTAGGTTTGGGTCAACCTTAATATAGGCTTGGTTTTGATTTTTGATTTCTTTTTTTTTGTTTGTTTGTTTTTTCTTTCTCGTTTGTATTTGTTTGTGAAATGGAATTTAACAACAACAATTTTTTCAATCCTAATATGAATTCATACTTCACATTAACCTCATTGCCGAATAGGTCCAACCCAGCTTTGAAAAATATGAACCAACTAAACAATCTGGATTGGATGTATTCGACTCAATATAACCCATACCGCTTATCTGATGACCAACCTTTCAAAAATAATTTCAACTCTTCACAGAGTCAATAAGGACTCAACTCCCCCGAGTCAATTTTCAACCTCCTTGTCCATAATTTTTACAATTTTCACAATATCAATTCCCCAATTTTGCTTCCTATACTCCTTTTTCTAGAACCACCTATTGAAGAAAAGTCTGAGTTAGAAAAGAGTATAGAAGCCAACCTAAAGTGACCGAGCGACAATTTCAGAAAAATGTTGGCCTCACCAATTTCACAATATTTTTAAGAGTCTTACTCAGTCCCACCTCTTCAAAATTATTAAACATCCATCTTGGAATTGACTGAGGAACTCTTGCGTGAGTCCGAGCGACAATTTCAAAACTTGTTGGACTCACAATCTTCACAAATTTTCATAACCAAGATTCCTACACTCCCTTCTAGAACAACCATTTAAAGAAAAATATGATGTAGAAAATGTTGGTCCCGAGATGATACCAATTGTAGGATCTAAAATATACGTCAACACTCAAACAAAGATATTAGCATTTAAATATAAAGTACTTGCAGTAAAGAAAAATAAATCACAGAAAAGAAAGCAAACGCAAACACAAGTGATTTATCCTGGTTCGGTCCTTGTGACCTACATCCAGTCCCAAGCAACCCGCTTGAAATTTTCCTTTAACTTTTGACTTTGTACACCCAAAATCAATAACTTGCACACAACTTAACAAATCCCCTTTGCCAAATGTGTACAACTCTTCTTACAACCAAGAAGACCACAACACCTTGTACCAACTCTCTTCAACCAAAGATGCTCTTGTACAATTCTCCTCTTTGAGTGATTACAATTGATCTTATAAGTCTTGAATCTGTATGTGATCGTGGACAAAGGCTCTTATAGGTGGACTCTCAAAATCTTCACTATAGAGTAGGAATTTGAGTGAAGAAATGAAAGTGGAAACAGTTTTCTGAAAAATAGATTTTTCAACAGAGTTTTTGGGTAGAAAACTATTGATTTGAATTGGTGTTTTTAGCCTAGAATAACATCCCTATTTATAGCTGAAATCTATGGTCAGTAAGGGAAGTTATGAAGACAAATTTGAATATAGAAACGTTGGATAAAATACCAGAAAACAGAAACTGTCCAACAGTCAGAAACTGTTATTAGTCGACTAGGGGTTGGGGTTAGTCGACTAAGGTAGGCAATTTAGACTGGGTTAGTCGACTAATAAAAATACCAAGTCGACTAGGTCATGACTAAAACAAAAGACAAGTTTCTAGAAAACTAGTCGACCAGAATAAGTTATTAGTCGACTAGGTCATGTAGTCGACTATACGGACTATTAAGTCGACTAATAGTGAGTGCAGGTCAGAAACAGAGAATTGATATGCATCTGGAGGCAAACTAAGTCGACTATAGTTAAAGGGTTAGTCGACTATAGTGTTATTAGTCGACTAGTCAAATCTATAAGTCGACTAATATGACTAAGATGTGTGTGTGTATTCAAGGCTTTTAACATACTATTAAATATTACAAAACACAACCATAGCCACTCTGGGAAGTCTTAATCATGTAGAACTCTTGAATAAGCTTGTAAGATAGAGCTCTAATGATATGTCTTCACAAATGTATCATTAAAAGCAAGTTCCAATATTCTCCCCCTTTTGATGATGACACTTTGTGTGCATGAATACTCCCCCTACAGAAAATATTTTATATGTTCTCCCCCTGTAGAAAAGGTTATAACAGATATAGAAAAATATGTGTTCTCCCCCTGCAACAAATATATCATAACATATATATATATATATATATATATATATATATATATATATATATATATATATATATGATAAATGTTCTGAAAATATTTTTCTTATCAAACTTCTTATATGGTACCTGAAAGATAAACATTGGAATGGTACCAATCATATAAGATCAAAGCATTAACCTTTAGGAATCCAATCCTAATTTGAATTTAGTTTTCATCTGTTAGTATACACATAATTGCATGAATTACATATATCATGTATGTATGATGCAATATAACTATTTTTATCAACAATGCTTAAGTTTTAGGAATCCATATGAATTTGTTCTTAATTCTTTTTGAAATAATGTCAGTATTTCTTTTCATAAAAGAATTATATGGATTACTAACATATGTAGATTTTTAAAAAAATCCAAGACCATAATGATTATGTGACATCTTTTGATATGATAACAAATCATTTAACTTTTTTTTCTTCATTAAATTTAGTCACATTTTTCAAAATCTCTTCATACTTCATTTTAAAATTGATATGTCTTTATCTAAAATAGAAATTCTTTCATTTAAAGACACAGTTTCTCTTTTCAATAAAACATTATTTTGTAATAAATTCTCATTATCTTTTTTCAATGATGATATCATGATTGGTCGCTAATATTGCATTTTTAATATCATATGTCCATACTTATTATAGAATAAAAGCCTGCATTGTCCTAATTAATTGTTTGATTTATTTGCAGGCCCAATCTTTAAGGAGTTGAAGAGAAATGAGCCCAAAGCCCACCAAAATTCTGACTTAAATCAGAATTAATTCGCACCAAGTAAATCAGGGCAAAATTAAGAGGTGGAAAACCGGTTGAGAAGAATCCTCTCAGAATCGATCGGTTAAAGCCAAGAATCCAAGGCCATATCGTCAGAATCCGGGACTCAAACTGACAAACCAACTCTAGATATAGTCAGAAGGCCAAACCAGCGTGACCCACCAACAGGGTGTGGCCACCTGGCCACACCCTGGCCGCGGAAACGCGGCTTTTGCCGCATTTCCGCGGCAATCTTGGGGAGTTAGGGGAGCGTTTGCTCCCCCGATCTCCCCGGGATCCTGGTTGTTGGGTTATGCCTATAAAAGGCCAGTATCTGCGCTGAAAAAGGGACGACCATGCAGATTAGGATTTAGCCTAGTTTTCATTCTTTGTAGTTTAGGTTTTTCTTTTCTTTTATGTAACTTGTATGTAACTTAGGGTAGAAGAAGATTCATGTAAGTAAGAGAGAGAGGCTGACGTTGAGAGTGACACCGATGTACCCTCCTCCTTTCTTCCATTGTCTCTGCAATTAATAAAGGTAAAAGCTTCTTTTTATGTTCGTATTTTGTTTTGCTTTCTTCTTCCTGTTCTACTTTACCTTGGTTGTATTTGTTGAGTTTACAAGTGAAATCCAAAGCAAGTATAACTAAGCTACGTGAGAGCCAGCGATAGTTCATGAAGACGTTCTCCTCTTCCAAGATCCGCATCACTTCGTTCTTGCTAGGCTTGACGATATAATGTGCACGGGGACTGAGCTCGAGCTTATGATCTATGCGTTGAACGCCTCCGAAGCAAAGGTAGAACATGCAACGGTTTCCAGGTAAATCATCACTCAACCTAGGTAAGTATTCCTTCCTTTCTTTCCTTTCTCTCATTTCTATAAATTATATCACCACCTCTTCCAACTCTTTCTCTCCACTCACTCCATTTGTACATAGTCGCTTTTCTTGTTTTCTGATTTTTTCACCTTCTTCATCTTTCACTTTCTTCTTAACATTAACTATAACTTTCTTTTCCATTTTTATAACTTTAAAACAGAGAAGAACTTTCGCTTATTTTTATAACGATTTCAATAAAACTGTAAAAGCTTCTATCGCAAAACCCTCCTTGTGGATCACGACCCGCATAGCCACTTGATATAGCGGAAGAATTGAGCACTTGCACATTCTATTATTAAGATCTGAAATCTCGTATTTTTTTGTGCAGGTTTTGCCTCAATCATATCACTTTTCTAAAATCATCTTTTTGAGAATTTATAGAAGAAATTTGAGAAGAATAACAAGAAGTTTCTTTGAAAAGTTTTTCATTTTCCTTTGTCAAAACTTTATTATTTATCTTTTCATTCTTAAGATTATTGTATAATTCATGAAATGCATCTAAAAGTTCAGTATATTGTACCTTATCTTCTTCTAGAGTCATGTAACAGATGTTGGCATGTTTAGTTGCTTCTTCTTCGTCAGAGGAAGAGGAATCACAATTTTCCCATAATGCTTGATAGTCTTTCTTCTTTCTGAACTTTTTGCTCTTGAATTTACCTTTGTTTTTGAGCATAGGGTAATCCTTCCTCATATGACCTGTTTTATTATAATTAAAACATTTAAACTTACCTTTCTTCGAGAACTTTCTAAATTTTCCTGAAAGCATTGCATCTCCTCTTCATCATTATCTGAATTGTCCGTGTCTGAGGCTGCATGGAAGGCAAGTTCTTTCTACTTTGAGAGAGATTGTTGTTCATCCTTCTTTCTGTCTTCGAGTTGTACTTCATATGCCATTACATTATCAATTAGGTTTTCTAATGACATTGTTGAGAGATCATTTGCTTCTTCTATTGCAGTTGTCTTCTTCTCCCAATCTGATGTGAGTACACGAAAGATCTTGCGAACTTTTTCGACTTGGGTGTATTCTTTTCCAAGGGATGCTAAGAAATTTGTTATGTCAGTGAACCTTGTTATCATTTCTGAAATTGTGTTGTTCTCCATCATTTTGAAGAGTTCGAACTTGTGAACAAGACCAGAAATTTTAGACTCTTTAACCTTATTTGTACCTTCATGTGTTACGTGTAGTACGCGTCATATTTGATTTGCAGATGTGGCTATTGACACACGGTTGAATTCTTCTTTGGTTAAGGCACAAAAATAAAGCATTCATCGCTTTGGCATCAAGGTTCCCATTCTTCTTTTGATCATCACTCCAAGCGCTGTAACTGGTAGTCGGTTTGGTGTACGCTGCTTCTACTATATTCCATAGTTTGTAGTTGATCGATTGCAAGTAGATCTTCATTCTACACTTTCAGCAGTTGTAGTTCGATCCATCGAATAGCGGTGAACGTTGTGTAGAATGTCCTTCTTTGAATTGTGATGGAGGAAACTCCATTGTCATCCTTGTATGTTGTTGACTGGGTATGTAGGGCTCTGATACCAATTGTTGCTCCCGAGATGATGCCAATTGTAGGATCTAAAATATACGTCAACACTCAAACAAAGATATTAGCATTTAAATAAAGTACTTGCAGTAAAGGAAAATAAATCACAGAAAAGAAAGCAAACGCAAACACAAGTGATTTATTCTGGTTGGGTCATCGTGACCTACATTGAGTCTCCAAGCCACCGCTTGAGATTTTCTTTTAACCTTTGATTTTGTACACCCAAAATCAATACCTTGCACACTACTTGACAAATCCCCTTTGCCAAATGTATACAACTCTTCTTATAACCAAGAAGACCACAACACCTTGTACAAACTCTCTTCAATCTGAAGACGCTCTTGTACAATACTCCTCTTTGAGTGATTACAATTGATCCTTTAAGCCCTGAATCTATATGTGATCGTGGACAAGGGTTCTTATAGGTGAACTCTCAGAAATCTTCACTATGGAGTAGGAATTTGAGTGAAGAAATGAAAGTGGTAACAGTTTTCTGAAAAATAAATTTCTCAACAGAGTTTTTGGGTAGAAAACTATTGATTTGAATTGGTGTTTTTAGCCTAGGATAACATCCCTATTTATAGCTGAAATCTATGGTCAGTTAGGGTAGTTATTAGGACAAATTTAAATATAGAAACGTTGGATAAAATACTAGAAAATAGAAACTGTCAAACAGTCAGAAACTGCCATTAGTCGACTAGGGGTTGGGGCTTAGTTGACTAGGGTAAGCAATTTAGACTGGGTTAGTCGACTAATAAAAATCTAAGTCAACTAGATCATGACTAAAACAAAAGACAAGTTTCTGGAAACTGAAACTAGTCGACCAGAATAAGTTGTTAGTCGACTAGGTCATGTACTAGTCGACTATACAGACTATTAAGTCGACTAATAGTGAGTGCAGGTCAGAAACAGAGATTTGATATGCATCTGGAGGCAAAATAAGTCGACTATAGTTCAAGGGTTAGTCGACTATAGTTGTTATTAGTCGACTAGTCAAATCTATAAGTCGACTAATATGACTAAGATGTGTGTGTATTCAAGGCTTTTAACATACTATTAAATATTACAAAACACAACCATAGCCACTCTCTTTAGGAAGTCTTGATAATGTAGAACTCTTGAATAAGCTTATAAAATAGAGATCCAATGATATATCTTCACAAATGTATCATCAAAAACAAGCTCCAACAGAAAAGAATACAAATATCATGCATGAGACCTCACAACAATTTCAAAAATCTTTTACCCAGTCTATTGATAAGTTATAAGTACAACTAAACCAATTGGTTAACATTCATAGGAATGAAGAAACTGAAAATCACCTAGAGGGGGGGTGAATAGGTGATAATGCTAATCAAGGGCCAAATTAAAAATATGAAGCAATGAGCAACAAATATAGAGATGAATGCAAGTGAATGATGCAAGTCACAATCAATAGCAAGAAGTAATAGCAAGTAAAGTAAACCAATCGCAAACACAAGGATATGTTATCGAGGTTCGAGCACCCAGCTCTACTCCCCGCCTTCCCCAGAAGGATTCTAGCTACTTTCACTATCACAAAGATCAATTACAAATGGAGTACCCAACTCCTACAATTTCAGCACAATACAATTTCTAAGTAATCAAAAGATCACAAACTCTCTCTTTCAAATATCTCTTCCCTTACAAAGGTCCTTAGAGAATATTGAGAAGGAATGAAGCTCTTGTGTAAGTGAAGAAAGAAAATCAAATTCAGAGAGTATATCAAGAACACTTCTGAAAATGAATGAGAAATATCAGCACAAAAACAAGAAACAAGCTCTTTTGTAATATCCCAAACTTTTGAATTTTCTCTTGAATAAATGTTGTGAAGAAACTCTCCCCAAACACCCCTATTTATAGGAGAGGGCTAGGGTTTAGGTTTAGGAATTAATTACTGAAGATTAGGAAGTAATTAGTTCCAAATATACCCTCCAACGGATATTTAATTTCAAAAATCAAGTTAAAACAGAATTAAAAATATGCCCGTTTACTGTTCAACGGCCATATCGGTCGACTGGCCCGGTCGACCGATAGTTCAAGAATTTGACCGTTATGAACTATCGGTCGACTGGTACAGTCGACTGCTCCTGACTGAGACTTTGAAAAATAACCGGTCGACTAACGGTAGCCAGCCGGTCGACCGAAAAGCTAAAGGTTGAACTATCGGTCGAAGGCCGGTAGCCCACCGGTCGACTGGTCAGATCCAGAGAGCAAACTAAAAACTTCGGTCGACTACCGGTAGCCTACCGGTCGACTGACAGACGTGCACACGGATACGTGCACTCTGCCAGAACTCCGGTCGACTGGTGGTATATAGCCGGTCGACCGGCTCAGGTCAAAAATTGAAATACAAAGGGAATTTTGAGAGGAAAAATATTTTGATCAAAACTATTTTGAACATAAAATCAATATACAACATAAAAAACAGATTTGTAGGAAGAAGAATTAGTGTTAAAATATTTTTGTATATTTTATAGGAAATAAACTTGGAAAAGGCATACGCGTGAAAACGTGTGTGTTTGAGCTTCAAACCTACTCTCTATTCTTTAACATGCTATAAAGCTATAAAATAAATCCTAAGGACCTCTGAAGCAATCTTTGAGCCATCCAATGCCTTGCAATTGCCTTCTCTTCTATGATCCTTCCTTGATGTGCAATTTGCCTTCATTGCTATGTGGAACTTAGAAGTTTTTGCAAAAGCGAAGCGAATGAGCTCTAAACATGGTACAAAACCTGAAATTCATCTAGATCAAAACATTAGTACCAAATAGCACTTATTTGGTTTGTTATCATCAAAACACAAAACAATGGAGAGTGTAACCTCTTGGGCCAACAATCTCCCCCTTTTTGATGATGACAAAACAAATAGGCTATTTACAAAAATATGGGGAGGAGAAAACTCCCCCTCAAATTATGCTATATTTAAACATTATAAATATGCTCTAAATACCAATAATTGAAATGATAAAAAGAAATGATGCACCAATTATTGAAATCAACAATACAATACAAATGAAACCTTAAAATTTGTACTTGATACCAAAAACACCAAAAATCAAAAATTGCTCCTTGATACCAATTTATACCAAAATCATAGAGATTAAGAATATAAAAACTCATAAAACTCATAAATTCATATGGAACCAAGACCAAATGAACTTATTTTTGTACATGTAACTTATTCTCCCCTTTTTGTCATACATCAAGAAGGGTTATGAAAAACATGTTTAATCAATAATACACATATTTAATTCTCCACAAATAAACGAAAATCTAGCAAAATCAAGTGGTTTTGTGAAAATATCGGCTAGTTGAAAATCGGTGGAAACATAATCAATATCAATATCACCTTTCTCAAAATGATCTCTAAGAAAGTGATATCTAATCTCAATGTGCTTGGTCTTACTATGTTGATTTGCATTTTTAGTTAAATGAATAGTACTAGTATTATCACAAAATATTTTAATATTTTTATAATGCAAATCATAATCAAGGAGAGTATGTTTCATCCAAAGGACTTGTGCACAACAAGCCCCCGCGGCAACATACTCCGCCTCGGCGGTTGATAGAGCTACGGAATTTTGCTTCCTAGAGGACCATGAAACAAGACAATTACCGAGAAATTGACATGTCCCACTAGTACTCTTTCTATCTACTCTACAACCCGCATAGTCGGCGTCCGAATAACTAGTCATAGAAAAATCTATAGTTTTCGGATACCAAAGACCTAATCCAATCGTTCCCTTAACATATCGAATAATGCGTTTTACGGCAATTAAATGAGATTCTTTGGGACACGATTGAAATCTAGCACAAAGACACACACTAAACATGATATCCGGCCTACTTGCCGTTAAATATAAAAGACTACCTATCATGCTTCTAAACAATTTAATATCAACATTTTTACCTTGTTCGTCCTTATCAAGCTTGGTTGTAGTTGCTATGGGAGTGTTGCAAGTTTTAGCGTCTTCAAGTCCAAACCTCTTCACGAGTTCCTTTGCATATTTGGCTTGGCTAATGAAGTTCCCATCTTGCAATTGCTTGACTTGGAGTCCAAGGAAGAAATTGAGTTCACCCATGGAGGACATTTCAAATTCTTGTTGCATTACCTTTTCAAAATCCTTGCATAAAACTTCATTAGTAGAACCGAAAATTATATCATCAACATAAATTTGGACAATCAAAATATCATTATCAACATGCTTAGTGAATAGAGTAGTGTCTACTTTGCCTTTAATAAATTGTTTGAAATTAGAAAACTTGAAAGCCTTTCATACCAAGCTCTTGGAGCTTGTTTCAAACCATATAAAGCCTTATCGAGTTTGAAAACAAAATCGGGATGAACATGATCAACAAAACCGGGAGGTTGAGCAACAAAAACTTCTTCATTTAGAAATCCATTTAAAAATGCACTTTTTACATCCATTTGAAAAAGTTTGAAATTTTTAAAAGATGCATAAGCTAGTGTTATCCGTATGGCTTCAAGCCGTGCTACGGGTGCAAAGGATTCCTCAAAGTCGATTCCCTCAACTTGAGTGTAACCTTGGGCCACTAACCTAGCTTTATTCCTAATGACATTTCCGGACTCATCCAACTTATTCCTAAAGATCCACTTAGTACCAATTATTGGTCTATCGTGGGGCTTAGGAACAAGGTGCCAAACTTGGTTGCGCTCAAATTGATTGAGTTCCTCTTGCATGGCAAGCAACCAATATGGGTCCGTCTCGGCTTCGAGAATGCCTTTGGGTTCAAAATGAGAAATGAAAGCAAAGTTACCACATAGGTCATGGAGTTTGGAGCGCGTTGTGACTCCTTTGGAGGCATCACCCAAGATGAGCTCCTTTGGATGATTTGTAGCATATCTCCAAGCTTTGGGAAGTGGTTGCGCACTTTCCTCATTATCCTTTTGAACTTCACCTAAAGGTTCTTGCTTTTCTTCTTGCGCGGGTGAGTCCTTCAAGGATAGTTTCTCCAAGCTTTCACCTAATGGTTCAAACTCTACAACATTCTCAACACACACATTAGATTCTTCAAACTTAACATGCATGGTTTCTTCAATAGTAAGTGAAGATCTAATGAAAACTCTATATGCTTTGCTAGTAGAGGAATATCCTACAAAGATAGCCTCATAAGCTTTAGCATCAAATTTACCCAAATTCTCTTTAGTGTTCAAAACAAAACATTTGCATCCAAAAACTTTGAAATAGGAAACATTTGGTTTTCTAAAATGATACATTTCAAAAGAAGTTTTCGAAGAATTTTGCATAAATAAATACGATTCGATATATAGCATGCGGTGTTTACGGCCTCGGCCCATAAATATTGAGGGAGGTCGTATTCACTTATCATTGTCCTAGCCATCTCTTGAAGTGTTCTATTTTTCCTTTCTACAACTCCATTTTGTTGTGGAGTTCTAGGACAAGACATTTCATGCTTAATTCCCTTTTCATCACAATAAGTCATGAAGAGTTGGTTAACAAACTCACCACCTCTATCACTCCTTATTCTCAAAATCGGAAAACCTTTCTCTTTTTCAACTCTTTTTCTAAAAATCTTAAAGTGAGAAAAAGTTTGATCTTTATTTTGCAAAAAGAAAACCCAAGTAAATCGAGAGAAATCATCAACTAAAACAAATGCAAATCTACTTTCATTTAAGCTTTTAGTTTTAGTTGGTCCAAATAAATCCATATGAATTAATTCTAGAGGTCTAGTTGACATGATATCCTTGATTGGTTTAAAGGAAGACTTGGTTTGTTTCCCAAGTTGGCACGCACTACAAATGCGGTCTTTCTCAAAACTCAAGCAAGGAATACCCTTCACCAATTCCTTTGAATTAATTCTAGAAATATGTTCAAAAGATGCATGTCCTAATCTTCTATGCCAAAGCCATGAATTTTCATCAAAAGCATTTAAACACTTAGTAGAACACTCTACATTAAGCATGTCAATTATATAAACATTGTCATCACGAAAACCGGTCAAAATACAATCATTCGATTTAATATCAAAAATCTTGCAAGAAGTATCATCAAAAACAACTTTAAGACCACGATCACAAAATTGACTAATACTAAGTAAATTATGCTTCAAACCATCAACTAAAACAACATTCTCTATTATAGGAGATGAACCAACTTGAATGTTACCTATACCAATTATCTTGCCCTTGGAATCATCCCCGAAGGTGACGGAGCCACCTTCCATGTACCTTGATAGGGTTGTGAAGTTGTTGATATCCCATGTCATGTGCCTCGAACAACCGCTATCAAGGTACCACCGCTCCCTACGTCTTGGAGCCTTGGTGTGTACCTACATCAAACATTTTAGGACTTGATTTTGGTACCCACATTTTCTTGGGTCCATGAGGGTTAGAACCATTAACCCAAACAAGATTATTTGAGCTATGCAATTTATCATAACAAAATTTAGCTAAGTGTCCATTTTTGCCACAATATGTACATCTATAAACTCTACCATATTTAAATGCATAATGGGTGTGTGTTTTGTGAGCATTGGCATTGTGAGTATGAAAAGATTTAGCATGAGAAGCATTAGAAGTATGAGCATGTGGAATCTTAGCATGAGAAACTTTATCATGAGAAGTATTCTTTTTAGAAAATTTTTCTTCAAGCTTCTTAGTATTAAAAGCACAATCTTTTAAAACTTTTTCAAAATCACTCATTTTAGCTTTAAAAGAAGAAATTTCATTATTATCAACAATAGGGGTTTTACCCTTACAAGAAATCTTATAAGAATGAAATTCATTTTGAATGGAAATAAGATTAGAAGAAAGATCCTCTTTTTCTTGTGAAATCAAAGCAAGTTGAGATTTAAGAAAAGCAACTTCCTTTTGTAGTTTAAAACACTCCATTTTCTTGTTATCATAAGTTTCGGAAAGTTCCACAAAAGCATGCACTAGAACTTCCTTACTTAAATCATCATCATTATCATCTATAGATTCAAGAGTTTGAGGGGTTACCTTGGGTGTGTTTGCCATGAAACACATGTTTGCGGTGTCCGCCTTTTCTTCATCTTCGGACTCGCTTTCCGAATCCCAAGTGGCCTTGTAAGCCTTCTTTTCGTCTTGCTTTCTTGGCTTGAAGGAGGAAGTCATTTTCTTCTTGAATTCCGGGCAATCGGCCATGATGTGTCCGGGCTTGCGGCAATTGTAGCAAATGATCTTCCGCTCCTCTTTACCTTCAAACTTTCTCCGGAAATTTTGCTTGTTCTTCCGGTACATCCTCTTGATGTTGCGCACGAGGAGGGAGAGCTCCTCATCTTCTTCTTCATCTTCATCTTCGTCTTCAATGGTGGAGGAAGAAGACTTGAAAGCGATAGACTTCTTCTTTGTTGGAGCCGCCTCTTCTCTTGCTTTCTTCTCCATCTCATAGGTTTTGAGGTTTCCTATGAGACTTATGATGTCCATCTCGTCTTTGTCGTTCAATTCCTTCAAGGTAGTAGACTTGATCTCCCAAGATGGAGGAAGAGCCCGTATCACCTTGCGTACCTTTTGGTCGTTGGAGATGATGTCACCTAATGAAGAAAGACCATTAGTGATTTTTGTGAAACGAGTAATCATGCAATCAATTGTTTCATCATCTAGCATCTTAAATGATTCATATTGAGACCGCAAGAGATCTACTTTGGCTCTCTTGACTTGTGAGGTCCCTTCATGCGTGACCAATAAGTGTTGCCACATCTCATAGGCGGATTGGCAATGAATAACACGTGTAAGGTCATCCTCATTCAAGGCGGTAAGAAGGGAGTTTTGGGCTTTTGAGTTAGCCTCATACATCTTAAAGTCAAGGTCGGTCCAAGTGCCCTCATCACCATCGGGTGCCTTATAGGGTTTGGTCAAGGATTTGGCAACTAAGCTACCTAGTGATTGCAAAAATATAGTCATCCTAACCTTCCAAATAGGGAAATTAAGGCCATCAAATTTAGGTGGGGATTTAATGTTGTCGGCCATGTTTACTAGTGTATGAATGGATGAATGAAAATGTTGATTAGCAATATTTTAGGATCTCTCTAAGGATGTTAAGCCAAACCTAGAGTCCAAGCTCTGATACCAATTGAAAATCACCTAGAGGGGGGGTGAATAGGTGATAATGCTAATCAAGGGCCAAATTAAAAATATGAAGCAATGAGCAACAAATATAGAGATGAATGCAAGTGAATGATGCAAGTCACAATCAATAGCAAGAAGTAATAGCAAGTAAAGTAAACCAATCGCAAACACAAGGATATGTTATCGAGGTTCGAGCACCCAGCTCTACTCCCCGCCTTCCCCAGAAGGATTCTAGCTACTTTCACTATCACAAAGATCAATTACAAATGGAGTACCCAACTCCTACAATTTCAGCACAATACAATTTCTAAGTAATCAAAAGATCACAAACTCTCTCTTTCAAATATCTCTTCCCTTACAAGGGTCCTTAGAGAATATTGAGAAGGAATGAAGCTCTTGTGTAAGTGAAGAAAGAAAATCAAATTCAGAGAGTATATCAAGAACACTTCTGAAAATGAATGAGAAATATCAGCACAAAAACAAGAAACAAGCTCTTTTGTAATATCCCAAACTTTTGAATTTTCTCTTGAATAAATGTTGTGAAGAAACTCTCCCCAAACACCCCTATTTATAGGAGAGGGCTAGGGTTTAGGTTTAGGAATTAATTACTGAAGATTAGGAAGTAATTAGTTCCAAATATACCCTCCAACGGATATTTAATTTCAAAAATCAAGTTAAAACAGAATTAAAAATATGCCCGTTTACTGTTCAACGGCCATATCGGTCGACTGGCCCGGTCGACCGATAGTTCAAGAATTTGACCGTTATGAACTATCGGTCGACTGGTACAGTCGACTGCTCCTGACTGAGACTTTGAAAAATAACCGGTCGACTAACGGTAGCCAGCCGGTCGACCGAAAAGCTAAAGGTTGAACTATCGGTCGAAGGCCGGTAGCCCACCGGTCGACTGGTCAGATCCAGAGAGCAAACTAAAAACTTCGGTCGACTACCGGTAGCCTACCGGTCGACTGACAGACGTGCACACGGATACGTGCACTCTGCCAGAACTCCGGTCGACTGGTGGTATATAGCCGGTCGACCGGCTCAGGTCAAAAATTGAAATACAAAGGGAATTTTGAGAGGAAAAATATTTTGATCAAAACTATTTTGAACATAAAATCAATATACAACATAAAAACAGATTTGTAGGAAGAAGAATTAGTGTTAAAATATTTTTGTATATTTTATAGGAAATAAACTTGGAAAAGGCATACGCGTGAAAACGTGTGTGTTTGAGCTTCAAACCTACTCTCTATTCTTTAACATGCTATAAAGCTATAAAATAAATCCTAAGGACCTCTGAAGCAATCTTTGAGCCATCCAATGCCTTGCAATTGCCTTCTCTTCTATGATCCTTCCTTGATGTGCAATTTGCCTTCATTGCTATGTGGAACTTAGAAGTTTTTGCAAAAGCGAAGCGAATGAGCTCTAAACATGGTACAAAACCTGAAATTCATCTAGATCAAAACATTAGTACCAAATAGCACTTATTTGGTTTGTTATCATCAAAACACAAAACAATGGAGAGTGTAACCTCTTGGGCCAACAGAAACTCACTCTTATCAACCTTTGATCAATCCAGATATCTCTAACTCTATCAATCTAGACCATGACTCATGTTATTTTGAAAACCAAGATTCAATTTCAGCACACCAATTTGAACTTGACCAACATCAAAATTTTGAGAACCATGTTGATGTTTTGGCAAGTTATCCTTTTCCTGAAATTGAACTTGAGCATGACTATGATCCTGAACCTCAATTTGGTAATTCAATTTCAACTCTTGATTCAATATTGACTGAGGTATTTTTTACCTGATTTCAGGCCTTTTCCCGAGTCAGTATTGGATCCTATGCCTATCCATCGTGAAATTGAATCACCAATCTTTTATGATCATCATATTGAACTTAACCAATTTCATACGTTTGAAACTCCCATTGATAAATTGGCAAGTTCTCATTTTTATGAAATTTAACTCAATAAAGAATGTGAATTGGATTCTCAAATTTGTGATCCAGTTCAAATTCCTGAATCAACATTGACTTCTGTTTTGCTACCCGTTATAGAGTAAGTTTTGATTCCCATACCTGTCAGTCTTGAACTTGAATACCAACCATAGAAAGTCACATTCCATTGTGGGGGAATGAGTGTGGATTTGACTTTCAACTTCTTGATTTGGACTCGTTTCCTGAACCAATTTTGACTCCTGAATCTTTACTTGACTTAAGTCAAATTCTTGAGTCAGTATTAGTTCCTGTACTTCCTGAGTCTAAATCAATCATCCCATCTTTTCATACTCCATTTTGGGACAAAGGTGTTAAAAATAATGACTCTGAAACTATTTTGAAAATTTGAAAATTAGATGGGATAAAATTCTTAATAAAAATCATAAATGCATACATCATAATAGTGCGTTGTATTATAGAGGTTCCTGGTGGGTTCCTCTAAACTCCACGCAAATTGGATTGGGCCGCATTTCGTGGACCAATCAGACCATCACCGGAACCAACTTGAGGTGATTTTTTCTTCCCCTCTATTTGTTTCATGCATACATACATCACGATGCATTGAGGACAATGCATGAGATAAGTGGAGGGGAGGGTTTACTAATGTAGAGTTTTTATATTTTCTTTCTTTTACACTTTTTTTAGTATATTCTTAGAATTTTCCTTTGTCTATGATTTTGCTTTTTCTTTTAAAAACTTTTTGAAATAAGAGACAATGTTTTGATCTATTTTTAAAGAAAATAAGATGATCTTAGAAATTAAGGAAACCTTAATTATGACATCCTAAACCTAGTTGAAATAATAGATCTTATTTAAAATTATAGGTTAAGTATAAAAGATTGGGGAGATAATTTTATCTTGAATTTTTTGCCTTAGATAGTTTGCATTTCACACAAACATAGCTTTTAGGATGGAAACAAAGACCTAAAATGCCATAAAATAAAAATAAATAAAAAGAAAAAATATATTATATATAAAGAAAAAAGATCACTTATTAAGCTGGATAACTATGCCTCAAGAAGCATGATTATTCACGCCTAAAGGTGGTAATAAGGAACAAATAATCCCTCTTAGTTTTGTAGCCTTATTTACTCGAGTCCTTAAGCCCGAGTGATATTTTCTCATCTGATGCCCTAAGACCATCTGGTTTGGAAGTCATCGGTTAAAGGCTCACTACCTGGTAAACTAGAAAGCCTAAGATAACTAAGGAAAGAAAAAAAAAAGAGAAATATATATAAATAAATGGCTTGATGGTTAGAGTTGAAATCCCAAAAATTTTCACTATCACAAAGTGTAGATTATCTAGGTTTTATGAAAGATAAAATATTCAATCCAATTTTGAGTTCTTACCTTAATTGAAGAAAAGAACTTACATATAGACTAAGTTTAAGGAAGAATAATTTTTGTAGACTTATGATCTTAGATCGCCTATATTTTTGGAAAAATATTTCGTAAACTTGTCTCTCTTTCAAAATGTGTTTTCAAAATATTAACATTTATTTTCTTTCTTTATGGATTTCGTGGGTGCAATCCGCTGAAAACTCTCATGAGACAAAACTCCTCCTCTAGGGAAAATCTAGAGGTTTAACGGCTTGTTGCACATGCTTGTGCAATCGCGTCACCTACGAAAGTGGTGTAATAATATTGGTAGTATAGTTTTTTTTCTTTTTCTTGTTTTGCTTAGGACGAGCAAAAAGATAAGTGTGGAGGTGTGATTAGTCTACAGTTCTGCATTATTATATCACATTTTCATGTTGATTTATGAATAAAATATCATTTCTAATTATTTTTTGGTCTACTTTGCAGATAAATCAAGAGTCTAAGGGCAAAAGGGTAATAAAAGCTTAATTAAATTCATTTTTTTGGGTAACTAAATTCGCATTTCTTGGAGGCCAAGCAAGGGAGCTTTTAGAAGATGCATTGAACCTAGACCCTTACGCACGTCAGATGAATATTCGGATGCATATACCCGAATCTAAGTATACCAAGAAGGTCCTCGAAGTGACGGGAATTAGATCACCAAAACCAAGGACCTAAGTCCTTGGTTTGGCGTGGGGCCACGCGTCGATTTTTGACCCCTGGCCTCGTCTCGTCTTCTAGAACCTCTTTTGCCTATAAATACTGCAGATGTTGGCTGAAATAAAAGCAGATGGAGAAATAGGCTAGGTTTTCTCTTTTTTAATGTGGGTTAGTGTAGGTGTTCTTCTTTTCTTTTCTTTTGTATTTTCATTTCGTTTTTAGATCATGTATTAGGGCTGAGAGATTCAGATAGAGAAAGAGAGAGATTGATGCAATAGATGGTGACAATCTATGTAAAGACGTCTCCTTTCTTCTCTATTGTATTCTTCTCCATCTTCTACATTATGCTTAGCTAATTTTTCTTTCATAACAATCTAACTACTAACCACTAACTATCTAACCACTTACTTGATAATCCACATGAATCTAGTAGCCTCTACATGGCCTTGCTTTTACAAGAGCCATTGATGGCTCATGATGATGTATTCTAACATTCTAACATTTCTAATATCTAACCCACTAACTTGCTAACTTTTTTTATGCTTACATCTAACCGCTTTTGATGATCTAATAGTAGCTTGCAACCTGTTGTGTGGTGTAATACCCCGTTCTTGGAATACGTACTTAGTTGCGTGTTCGAATTTTCGAATCGTATTTTTCGAATTGTTTTCTGTATTTATTCTGTATCATGAATTTCCTATACGATTATTTTATATTGGATTTGGATTCGTGGACTCGGAGTCAGCCCTAGTCTGAGCCGAGGGCCCGATCATAGTATATTCTTCGATTTGGTATTTCTGACATGTAGAATTGACCGATTTCAGTTTTAAATGTTATTTTTCAATATATTAGATTTTCTGTGATTTTCTGGATTTTTCTCGGATTAATTTGAATTTCTTCAAAACCGGTGTCGGCCAGTACCGCTGACCGATTCCCGGATTTTTAATTCTCAAACTGTTTGGAATTTCATGATGATTCTTTAGACTTTATTTCTCGGGATCATATTTTCTATCTATATTCTTTTTCTGAGGATTTTATGATTTTATAGAAATTCTTTCGGAGTCGGTAAATCACTGATTCCGGGATTTTTAATTTCAAAGCTATACAGTATTTCTTCAAACGGATTTCACGATTGGTCTTTATATATTATTCTTGATTTTGGTAAAATTTTCAGATCATTCAGAGATACTTGAATTTCGGGCATTTTTCAATAATTGCATATTCCAATTTCCACCTTGTCATGCCACCTCATTTCCCACTCACCCATTCACCTAACCCCACTCATTCTCTCTCCTTCCCATGGCCGGCCAAGTGGCCTTGTGAGGGACACCTCACCTCCCTTTTTGCAAGAAAACCCCTTGCACCTATCCTTTTTGCACCCACTTCACAAAATCCCCATCATATTTATTCATTTCCTTTTGCAAATCACCCTTTTCTCTTCCACTTCACAAGAGAGACTCCTCCAAAATCCCCATTTCCTCCACCAAACCCTAGCACCAAGAAACCCCAAACTCTTCACCTCCATCTCAAGACTTCAAGAACTCATCAAGGGCTTCAACAAGGACTTCACCTTCAACCTCCAACTCCCAAGGCAACACCAAGATCTACTCCTTCAACTCAAGCTTCAACAACTTGGTGGATTGAAGCCATCTTCTCCTCCATTGGATCAAGCTCCAAATTGAACCCATCCAAGTGAGTACCCTTACTCACCAAGACCTAGAATACTCTCTATTTACTTATGATGTGAATTCTTGTATGCTAGCACCATAAAAATCCCATTTTTAGGGCATCAAAACTTAGATCCAACCTTTCCATGTAGATATCTCTACTCACCAAGGTTAAACTCTGTTCTAGTGTACTTGTATGGATAGATCAGGACCCCTAATAACATAAAAATCCTACCTTTAGGCCATTAAATCGAACCCCCCAAAAATCTGATTTTTCTGCCTTAGCAACAGCAGATTTCAGAGGATCGGTCGACCGGCAGTCGACCGATCACTCGACCGGTGTGCACAACGTGCACAACTTTGAGCTGGCGGTCGACCGGCAGTCGACCGATGACTCGACCGGCTTAAGGAATTTGTTGTGGACCAGTCGACCGGCAGTCGACCGGCCAAACCTGGAGCTCACGCACTTTGTACGGTCGACCGGCAGTCGACCGGGCCTCGACCGTTAGTTCAATCCCCAGTCGACCGGCAGTCGACCGGAGGTCGACCGACAGCCTGATTCTGGACCAGAATTTCTGATTCTTTTCCTTTCTGATTTTGACCCTTCCCGGATACATATAGGATATTTTAGTCTTGTTTATGCTTCATACTTGTGCTGCATGACACGTTTATCTCGTACTTGGATCATGTGGATGTACCTTGTACTTAAGGACCTATTACTCGTGTCACATCACCCTAGTCACCTCATCTTATCAAGTTATGTATGACCATTGCAATTTCTTATTTCATTCCCATGCTTGTGCACTGCCGTGATATTATTACTTCACTATTCCATAACATGTGTGGCAGACCCTTCGAGGTCGTTGAACCCTAAGTTGATCTATGTTTCCATTTGCCTTACCTTAACATAGCTATGTTAATGATTTATTTTCTTTTAACACATGTATATCACATGACACCTAACACGTACTCACTTGACCAACTGGCATGCCACCACCTTGTTAGACCCGATTGTTATGTCATGATTGACCCGGCCCATTCTACATTTATTGTTATGTTTATTGCTTGTTAGACATCACCACTTTGTCATGCTATCCCTTAAACCAAGCATGATACACTTGACTTTATGATTATCTTATTTGCGGGAACCCTGCCTTGTTTTATGGAACTAAGTGCCACATGGAACAAAGTGCCACGCCACACGGTGGGGGCCACCTCTTGAAACCCATGGGGGCCACCTCTAGAATCCACTCCCTCAGAACAAAGTGCCACATGGAACAAAGTGCCACACCACACGGTGGGGGCCACCTCTTGAAACCCATGGGGGCCACCTCTTGAATCTGAAGGGCTAATACTGTCATGTTCACTTTCCCGTAAACTGATAATCCTTAATAAACTACAACTTGTATGGGGTATGGGTGGAAGTGATGGATGCCGGAATGATACCTTGCTTATAGTAGGTGGATGATATATGGTAGATTACTGTTAGTGGGACCTCGGGCCCACACTAGATGACTGTTAGTGGGACTTTGGGCCCACATCCTGAGTACTGTTAGGGGGACATTGGGCCTCCAAAACCGGTTCCAGGTGTATGGAAACTACTATAAGAAGTGTTATCAGTTCTCCATCTACTTCCGATAACGACCCTCGACTTCCTTATATATGGATGTATGTGAGTTGGGATCGATACCGAGACACATACCGAGATATATGAGTTAGACGAGTAATAATAATAAGGATTGATACTGTTATGGATATTGTTATGATTCTTGATATCCCAGGCACGTTTCCAGTTATGTTCCCAGCTTGTGATACTTATTATGATTTCCGTGATTCCAGTGATGATTCCGGTATTTACTATTACTCGTTCCTGTTTTGGATTTATTATTGTATCTGTTATGTATTCCCGTTCTGGACCATCGTATGATTTTGCAACTCTGATTATATATGCTTGGATTACTGTGGCATGAGATAAGGGTATATAGATGAGGGTTTCCTTGTTTGGATTACTCCCTCGAGGTACTGGTCTCATGGGACAGTGGCTTAAGTATATACGATCACTTTTGCTTGTAATCAGTTTTACTTGTATTTCCTGTTTCCCGATTATGCTATATCCGTTCTTATCTTCTATGCTTGTGCTCTGACCCATACATGTCTCTTAGCCACTTGGCTGCAGTTCATTTATTATTATATGTCTTGACCCCTTGGATTTGCACATTCAGATTCCGAGGCTAGATCGGAGTGGAGTTGCCCCTCTTTGATCGAGCCATCCTTAGCGAGCAGGCATCCCAGCTCCAGCTCCTTGTGCCTGACTTCTTTTGACTCACGGGATCTCCACCCTACTCGTGAGCCCTTTTGTACTTTTGCCGTATATTTCACTTTTGGACTTATATGATAAAAGACATATGGACTATGTATTGTTTATCATATATTGTGATGACTTTGTATTGTACTTTATGTTGGCATATATGTGTGTATATCACGCTCTGTGTTGCACTCTGATCCTTTCTGTTGTACTTTATGCTTAGCGTATATACGTGGGGGCTTCTCCTGACCTACGTATATACGTCGCAGTGACGTCCCCGTATTTGTGGAATCGGGGCGTTACATGTGGCATGGATGTTTTGTTTGAATGTAGAAAAACAATCTTATGAGCCATGCTTTGTATCGTCTCTTGAAGCCAAGGAAGTGATGGTCAAGGATCCATGTGAGGCAACTATTACTAAGAGGTTAGCATGGTTAATGGAGCAATTAGTAGTTAGTAGCCATGAGTTTTCTTTCATCTTGTTTTAAAAATCAATTTCAAAACTCTTCTTTTATCTTTTCATCGTTGTTTTCACCATCTTCTTTGTTCACCTTTGTTTTCATTTTCTTTATCACAAGCTTCATCTTCTTTTCTATTTTGTTTTTCAAATCACTTCTTTTTCATTTTCACATCGTTGTTTTGTCGCATTCTCCATCTATCACTTCTGAATTTCCTTTCTTTTCTTTTCTTTCCTTATTCTTTAACAAATAAGATTTATTAACATAACACGTGAATAAGAACTGTTAATGCTTCTATCACCTCCCGTCCCTGTGGATTCGACCCGTTGAGCCAATGCTATAACGGAAGTATCCAGGGAATATTAGCACATATGAGCTTTTCATTTATTTCATAAACGCACATTTTCAAGTGCTGGTTTCGCTCTGATCAATCGGACCCGAGAGTAGTTTACTAATGTTAGTGGCTAAGAAGACTTTCTTAGGTACATTAGTCTTTCTCGTCTTAGTGCACATGTTCTTAAGAAATTTTGTATAGGACGGGCTTTTTGGATGGCATCAAGAAGTGGCACATTTATCTTCACTTGGTTGAAAATCTCAATTATCTTATCCATATGTGGATTATACTTGTTGTTCTTCGGCCTATTAGGAAATGGTATTGTAGGCTTGTACATCTGACTGGTTGATTTATCTATTTCAGATTCGTTAGATTTGGAAGGATTGGGACTAGATGAGGTAGATGCTTGAGTGTGATTGTGCTGAATGGGACTGGATGGTGTTGATACTTGATATTAACTTTCTTTCCCGGCCTCAATGTATGAATAGCATTATATTGACTCAATGATTGATCCTCAGCCAAATGAGCTTGTTGAGAATTCCTAGGATTCATTATTGGCTGATTGGGCAAGGTACCCTTTTGCCTCTCATTCTGTGGATTGGCTAATTGGCTCATTTGACCCTCTAGCCTTTGTATTGTTTGCATGAGGGATCTTGGTTCTTTATCTACCTCTCCATGTTTCTCTCAAAATCAGTCATTCTCTTTTCAAGCTTAGGATTCTAGAAGGAGGGTTGTGGAGCTTGATTGGGAAAGTTTTGTTAATAATGTGAAAATTTGTTGGGAGAAATGTGAGGGGAATTTGGAAAGTTGGGTTGATGACTGGAAGAATTATTGGAATGATAGAAGTTGCTTGCATGGTTTGACAGCGGGTGGTCATTGTTTTGTTGGCTCCATGAGAAATTTGGGTGATTTCTCCAGCCAAGATTATACATTGGTGCGTAAGTAATTGTAAAATGAGAGTGATAAAAATTATCGTGTAGCTTTTGAAAAACACTTAGAGGGGGGTGAATAGGTGTTAATGCTAATCTAATGATTTTTTTAAACAAGTATGAATGAATGATGCAACCGGTCACTCAAAGCAAGAAATTGAAGCCGAATTCCCCGTGAAGGGCTCTAAAACTTCTCCTCTTTGATTCCTCTAGATTATGAGTTGAGGCGCGTAATTGCTTTCTTGTTGAGATGAGTAGAGACCGAAAAATGTAAGTGAATGAAATGGAAGCAATGAAGTGCAAGCAAGAAATATCACAAGATAGAAATGTAAAGTAAAGAAAAGCAATAAGGAAACAAATCTCAAACACAAGGAATTTGTTACGAGGTTCGAGCCACCCCTCTACGTCCCCGCCTTCACCACCGTGAAGGATTTTCACTAAATCCACAAAGGAAATTACAAGAGGTCTACACAAGACTGGAGTACCGAACCCCACCAATCCAACCTCTACACAAGAGGGATCTCAACACAAAGAACTACAAGTAACAAGGTGATAAAAAAGACCACAAACTTCTCTCTTACAACTCCTTATAGAATGGGAAAGATTTTTGGCTCAAGAAGTGTAGTGAGAAAAATTCAATTGTAAAGAGTAAGAAAAAGCTTGAAAAACCACTGAAAAACTTTAACCAAGAATGCACTTAGGAAGAGAGAGCTTTGAAAACTTTTCTTTCTTTTGGAAACTTAAAAATAATAGGAATTTTTCTTAAATTTAATAAGGGACCAATGCCAACTATTTAAAGGGATTTGCCATGAGCAAATAATCATTTAGACTAGGTAAATAGGTCAGGAATTAGCCTCCAAAATTTTAGAGATAGCTGACATAAACATCTCAATTAAATCCCCAAAACAAATCTCAGAAAACTAGCCGTTAGGGCTGCTGGCGGCTGTCGGTCGACCGGCAGCCCAACTGGCAAACTAGCCGTTGGACACGGTCAACCGGTCGGTCGACCGGTCGGTCGACCAGAGGCTAAACGAAACAAATCTTTGTTCTGTCGGTCGACCAGCCCGGTCGACCGACAAAACCCGAGAGCAAGGGTCAGTCAGCCGGTCGACCGGTCCGGTCGACCGGCAGATGTGCACAAGTGTGCATGCCAATGACACAAGGCCCGGTCGACTGGTGCGATCGACTGTTCTGGCCTGAAATAGATGTGGTCGACCGCCGGTCGACCGTAGGGCCTAAAACAGTTTTTTTATAGGAAAAAATTGAACTTATAAAAAATTTTAAAATAATTTTGAAAGGCTATATGATTAAGTAGTATGCTATAAGGGTTGGTATACATGATATAAACAAGATGTAAAAATATAAAATATTTTGAGTCATGTATATCAAACAAGACATGCACCTAAATCAATTAACCAAAACAAAAACCGTATTTTGAAAAATGAAAGAGTGTGTGTGTTTTCTTGAGCCAACTTATCATAACCTCATTCTTTAACAAACTAATTCTTACAATGGTTCTAGGTGACTACAAGGTCTTCAAATGGGCTTCTCCATATGTGATGTTGAATAGCTTAAATCCTTGAACCCGAAATGAATCAACTTGAGTCAAAAATACCTTCCTTTAGGGAAGAAGAAGTCTTGAATCCTTAGAACCCTGAAACACACTTAAACACTCTAATATGATTAGTACAAATAACTATATATGTTTTGTAATCATCAAAACTCAACAACCGGGTAATTGTAACCTTTGGCCAACAGCTTTGGGCTAACGGGTCGTGTCTACGAGGAGGAATGCGATAGAAGCTTTTCGGTATTTTATTAAGTAACAAAGAATGAAGTTGGTGTCTTTCTTTTATGTTGAAAAAGAGAATAGAGAGAAGGAAAATGATTAAAAGAAAAATTGTAAATTTAGAGAAGGTTTTGAAAAAAGGTGATCTTTAAAATGATGAACATTGTTTGGTTGTTTTTCTCTTATATATAGGAAAAGATCTGGGCCCACTAATTTTTTACTCAACTACTTATCTCAAGAACATTTTTGGTGCATCACTTTTATTATAGGCAAAAAGCTTAATTTCTTTCAATGTAGAAGTAAAACAAATGAGATGATTTTGGATCAAATCTTGAGGTCTTTCTTAATACAACATCAAAAATAGAATGTTAAACCATCAAGCACGAAGAAGCAAGTATGGAATAAAAATGATTTGAAAATATTTGCTTTTGAAAGTCTATGTTTTAAAAGAAGAGCATCATCATGAGCTTTCACGAATAAAGTTTAACTTTAGGCATTATGATTCAAGAGAGTTCTTTCATAAAATTAAATCGAGAGAGGGAGGTACAAAAGATTATTTAGTGAGCCCAGAAAACGATTTAGCTACTCATGATGAACTGGAAACAAACAAGAGAATGAAAATCAAACATAAACATACCGAATTCGAGTTGAGTTGAATAAGCGAGTAGAAGCTCCTTTGATTGTCACTTCAAAGATGAATTATACACTCAATTCCACTCTTCTCTCTTGCTGTTGTAAACTTAAAAAATAAAGCGGAGATACAACTTCTCCAAGCTATCTAACAATGCTCCTAAAACCCTAAAATAAACAAGAAATTTAATCCTAGTCTTCGCTTTCTTCATCTTTGTTGAAAATGGTATTTATAGGGAAAAACCAGACGGGAGAGGGCATAGGAAGATTGGGGGAGCAAACGCTCCTACAACAACCCCAACTTTGTCACGAAAATGCGGTTAAGGCTGCGTTTTCATGGCCCTGGTGTGGCCAAGTGGCCACACCCAAATGGTGGAAGTCCCCGGTTTGATGATTTCCCCATATCTTCTGCTGGTTTTCTCGTTTCAGCTCCTGGGTTAATCAAAACGCCTTTGATTATTGGCTTTAACTGATTGATTTGAAAAGATCCATTTTAACCGATGTTCAACCGATTTTATCCTCTCTTATCTGCCTTGATCTGCCCTGATCTTCTAATTTCAAATTATTTTTGAATTAAATCAGAATTTTGATAGGCTTTTGGGCTCGTTTCTCTTCCCTTTCTTTTAGCAATGGGCCTACATTTAACAAAGAAGAATAAGACTTATTAATAGGATTTATTAGATAAAAACATGGTAATGTGACAATATATATGCAATATATGTGGCCGATCACACCCCAACACTTATCTTTTACTCGCCCTCGAGCAAAACATCAAACTAATCCTAATCAATTATTAGACCACTTTCACAGGTCACTCGATTGCACTGAGCATATGCAATAAGCCGTTAAACCTCTAGTTACCCCTAAAGGATGAGTTTTGTCTCGTGAGGGTTTTCAATGGATTGCACCCACAAAATCCATAAAGAAAGAGAGTATTTTCAAAAGCATTTTGAAAAGAGAAAATATTTGAAGTATATTTGTAAGAGTTTAAGTACTCTATAAGTTTAAGGATTATCAAACTTTTCATTCCTAAACTTAATCCCCATTCAAAAATATGTCATCATTCAAAGTAAGAAGTCAAACTGTATTTCTCATCTAGTCTATTACTTTGTTCTGAGTCATATGCACCATCGTGACTGTGAAGTTTGACTAAGGGTTCTTTAACATTAACTCCTATGCCTTATTTATATTTATTTTTAGTGGTATTTGTCCTCAATTCCATTAAGCTTTCTAATCTGCCCATGTAACGAGCCTTTAATCGGTGACACCCAAACCGGATAGTTTTAGGGTACCAGGTGAGAAACACCCCCAAAGACTTAAACACTCGAGCAGACAAGGCCACGAAACCAAGATTTTTATTATAAAATGTACCCCTTTTAGGAGTGAATACTTATGCTTCATGAGGCACGAATACTCAGCTTAATCAGAGAATTTATATATATATATTTCATACTTATCTAATTATCTTTTACATAAATACCAAGGCTTGCTTAGACCAAAGCACCTAGATAATCAATAATTAGATTTGCATATATTTATTTTTTTATTTTTTTATATAAGGCATAAGAATTTTTATCTTTGATCCCTAAGTGTGTTAAGTGTATAAAGTGTATATATTTCTTCAAGGTAAAGATCAAGACAAAATTACTTTCAACAATTTTCTTCCTAACCCTGGAAATCAAATAGGTTATCTTATTTTGACCAAGTTTAGAAATCCTAGTTAAGATTTTCCTATTCCTTAAAATTGACTTAATTTCTTACAAAAAATATATCAAAATATTGTTCTTTTTCATTCAAAAAGTTTATTTTTATAAATATATATATTTTTTCTTCTTTATTTTTTTTATTTTTATTTTTTAGTTATATTAGTCATGTTAGAGCCTCTCCCACACTTATCTCATGCATTGTCCCCAATGTATGAAAGAAATATATAGATGCATAAAATAAAAATATAAAAGATGAAAGTTACCGATACACTGAGTCGAAAAGACCTATACCCATTTCATTTACTAGCACCAATTCCAAGAAAGGTTTAAGGCGTTGACCATTTACCTTAAAGTCATTTCCATTCTTGGTGTCACTGATCTCTACAGCACCGTGTGGAAACACGATTTTGACAACGAATGGCCCAGTCCATCTTGATTTTAATTTTTCTCGAAAAAGATGAAGCCTAGAATTATAGAGTAAGACTTTTTGTCAAGGGACAAAGGTTTTCCTTATGATGAGTTTATCAAGAAAAACCTTAACTCTATCTTTAGTGATCTTAGTATTTTCATAGGCCTCATTTCTTAACTCCTCTAATTTGGAAATTTGTAATTTTTGAAGGTCACCGGCCTTAGTCAAGTCAAAATTCAACTGCTTGATTGCCTATAAGGCCCGATGCCTAACTCAACGGGTAGGTGGCAAGCTTTACCATAAATTAACCTATAAGGAGACATCGCTAGAATCATCTTGAAAGTGGTCCTGTAGGCTCATAGGGCATCTACAAGTTTGGTGGACCAATCTTTCTGGTTTTGGTTCACAGTCTTCTCCAAAATAAGCTTGATTTGTCTATTGGAGACCTCAACCTGCCCACTGAACTGAGAATGATAAGGTGTGGACAATTTGTGAGCTATGGCATACTTTCGCATAAGAGCTTCAAAGGATCTATTGCAAAAGTGAGTGCCATTATCACTGATGATAGCACGAGGGGTTCTGAAGCATGAGAAAATGTTCTCTTTCAAAAACTTTATAACAACTTTCTTATCATTAGTTCTACTAGGAATGGCTTCTACCTACTTGGACACATAGTCTGCAGTAACCAATATGTATTGGTTTCCAAATGAATTAGGAAATTGACCCATAAGGTCGATGCCTCAAACATCAAAGAGTTCTATTTCTAGAATTAGGTTGAGGGGCATCATATCTCGTTTAGAGATCCTTCCTACCATCTGGCATCTAAGGCACGTCTTGCAAAATTCATAAGCATCTTTGAACAAAGTGGTCCAATAGAACCTACTTTGTAGAACTTTTTCGGCAGTCTTGCGGGGACCAAAATGTCCACCGCATGCAAGTTTGTGACAGGATAGAATACTATTAACCTCCTCATCATGAATGCATCTCCTAATAATTTGGTCAGAACATATGGTTCCTCCCAAAAGAAATACCGGACTTGGGATAAGAACCGTTTATATCGTTTTTAGACCAATGAGATGAAGTTTGGTTTGTGACTAAGTAATTCACTATATCAGCAAACCAAGGTTCCCTAAAGATAGCTAAGAGATTTTCATCAGGAAAGTCCTCATTTATGGGAAATTCATTGCATGGAGAATTTGGCATTCTTGAGAGATGCTCAGCAATGACATTTTCTACGCCTTTCTTTTCTCGAATCTTGAGATCGAATTCTTGAAGGAGGATCCAACGAATGAGTCGGGTCTTGGCATCCTTCTTCATTACGAGGTGCCTAACCACGGAGTGATCGGTGAAAATGGTGGTTTTGGACCCTAGTAGGTAGGGACGAAATTTCTCTAAGGCAAACACTACTGTCAAGAATTCCTTCTCAGTAGTAGTGTAGTTCAATTGAGCATCGTTGAGAGTTCTACTAGAGTAGTAAATCACGTGCTGCTTGTTATCAATGCGTTGTCCTAAGACAGCACCTATGAAAAAATCAAAAGCATCGCACATGATTTCGAACGGCTTAGACCAATCCTGTGCAGATATGATTGGTTCAGAAATTAGCTCTCTCTTATGCTTCTCCTAAGAATTCATACATTCAGTATCGAAAGTGAAGGACACGTCCTTAACTAACAGATTAGTCAAGGACCTAGCAGTCTTGCTAAAATTCTTGATAAATCTTCGGTAAAACCAGCGTGTCCTAAAAATGACCTAATATCTCTCACACATTTAGGTATGGGAAGCTTAGCAATAACCTCAATTTCGGCTCTATCCACTTCAATTCCTTTCTTAGAGATTCCATGCCCAAAGAAAATTCCATGTTTTGTCATGAAGTGGCATTTCTCCCAGTTCAGTGTCAGATTTTTCTCAGCACAACGTTGGAGGACATGTTCTAAATAGTGGAGACATTGAGTGAACGAATATTCGTAGATAGAGAAATTATCCATGAAGATTTCTAAGAATCGTTCTACCATATCAGAAAAAAGACTTAATATGCAACGTTGAAACATTACCGGGGCATTGCACAAGCCGAAAGGCATTCGATGATAAGCAAATGTCCCAAATGGATATGTGAACATAGTCTTTTCTTGGTCCTCAGGAGCGATAGGAATCTTATTATACCCCGAGTAACCGTCCAAGAAACAGTAATACTCATGGCCTGCCAAACGTTCAAGCAATTGATCAATGAAGGGAAGTGGAAAATGGTCCCTACGAGTTGCAGCATTAAGCTTCTTATAGTTAATGCAAACTCGAATCTTCACGGGAAGTCGAGTTTGGACCAACTCTTTGTTCTCATTTTCCACTACAGTGAAACCGAATTTCTTTGAAACTGCATAGATAGGACTGACCCATTGGCTATCAAAAATAGGATAGATTATCCCATTGTCTAAGAGTTTTACAATTTCAGCATGAACAGCCTCTTGCATTATAGGGTTTAACCTATATTGCGGATCTCTTTTAGGTGTTGCATCTATATTAAGATGAATGCAATGTTGAACTATGGTTGGACTCAATCCCTTTATATCAGTCATAGTCTAACCAATGGCTTTCCTATGTTTTTTTATAATAGCTTTAAGATCTTCTTCTTGCCCGTCATTTAAATGGGAGGCAATGATGACAGGAAAGGTCTCTTTTTCGTCTAGATAGACGTACTTGAGATGCGCAGGTAAGGCTTTCAATTCTAAGGAAGAGGAAGGCTCATTGGAAGAATGAGTTAAACTAGTTGGCTCCATATTTGGTGAAATAGGGTTCAAGGCTCAATTCATAGCAGACTCAAAAATCTGATCAAGATTAAAGTCGTCAGACTCTAACCCAAAGTCACACTTAGTTTCTAATTCCAATTCTTCCCTCTGTTCACTTGTTAAGTTCTCAATGAGGTTGAATGTTTGGTCCTCAACATCACGGAGTTGTTTTCCTAGGTTGAAGACATTGACTTCTCTAGTCATGTCTCCAAAGGTTAACCTTATGGACCCATTCCTATAATTGATGATGGCATTGGCAGTAATAAGGAATGGTCGCCTTAGAATAATAGGAGTTTGAGCCCGAGGATTAGACACAGATTGTGTCTCTAGAACTACAAAATCAACGGGGTAAATAAACTTCCCAACCCAGATAAGGACATCATTAATTTCCCCTTTTGAAACTTTTACTAAACGGTTAGCCAGTTAGATAGTGACTCGAGTTGGACTAAGATTGCTCAACCCGAGTTGTTGATAAACTGAGAATGGAAGCAAGTTGATACTTGCCCCCAAGTCAAGAAGTGCACGACTAATCTCAGCTTGTCCTATTGTGCAGGCAATGGTGGGACAACCTGGATCCTTGTACTTGACAGGGATCAGACCAGTAGCTCACTAATGTTAGTGGCTAAGAAGACCTTTTAAGTTATATTAGTCTTTCTCTTTTGGTGCACATGTCCTTAAGAAACTTAGCAAAGAATGGGACTTGTTGGATGGCATCAAGAAGTGGCACATTTATCTTTACTAGATTGAAGATCTCAATTATTTTATCCATGTGTGAATTTTGTTTGTTATTTTTTAGCCTATTAGGAAATTGTACTATAGGCTGGTGCACCTGACTGGTTGACTTATCCTTTTCAGATTCGTCAGATTTGGAAGGATTGGGATTAGATGAGGTGGATGCTTGATTGTGGTTGTGCTGAATGGGATTAGATAGTGTTGACACTTGATTATCAACTTTCTTTCCTGACCTCAATGTATGAATAGTATTACATTGATTCATTGATTGATCCTCGGCCAAATGAGCTTATTGAGAATTCCTAGGATTCGTTATTGGCTGACTAGGCAAGGTAACCTTTTGTCTCTCATTTTGTGGAGTAGCTAATTGGCTCATTTGAACCTCTAGCCTCTTTATAGTTTGCGTGAGAGAATCTTGATTCTTCATGTATCTTTCCATGTTTCTCTCAAAGTCAGTCATTCTCCTTTCTAGTTGAGGATTCTGGAAAGAAGATTGTAGAGCTTGGTTGGGAAAGTTTTGTTGATAGTTTGAAAAGTTAGGTGGATGGTTGGGAGAATTATTGTGAAAATTGGAAAGGTTGGGTTGATGATTGGAAGAATTATTGGCATGATGGAAGTGTCTTGCATGATTTGACTGTGAGTGGTCATTGTTATTTTGGCTCCATGAGAAATTCGGGTGATTTCTCCAGCCAGGATTGTACGTTGGTGCGTAAGGATTATTGTTCTGCCTTGAAAAGCCGCATTCATCGGTTCAGGGCAATGTTCCTGAGCCTGAAACACAGGACACTCCTCAACACATGATTCATGACAGTAAGTACAGCCCGGAGCTGAAAATTAGTTTGGGCTGACTTGATTGATTGGACTTAGTTCCTTAGTTTTTAAAATTTCCAGTCTTCTCGCTAGTTAGCTAACTTAGCCTCATTAGCTAGGATGATTTAATAGAATGGAGACCTTCTTTTGAAGAGATGGAGTTTGAGTTCTTCGAGGTTTCACTAGTAGGTTCCCATTGGATGGTCTTTTCCACTAGATTCTCATAAAAATCCCATCCTTCATTTTCATCCTTCTGCAAAAATCCCCCTCGGTACATGTTTCTAAGAGGTTCTTGGTCGAATAGTCTAAACTGTCATAAAGAAATCGGCATTGTCACCATTTCTCTATTCGATGATGAGGACATTAGACAATGAGATCTTTAAAGCGTTCAAAGTACCTCTAAAACGGCTCACTATGTTCTTACTTGAATTGCATGATGTTTTTCCTAATGAGAGCGATCTTATGAATTGAATAGAATTTCTTCAAGAAGACCTTGATGAAATCATCCCAAACGTGATAGAGCTGGCCGCAAAGCTATAAAGCCCTTTCTTGGCTAAGTCCTTAAGAGTGAAAGGAACAAATCTCAACTTAATAGCATAATTTATAAGGTGTGGAATTTTCATCATTAGACATACTTCCTCATATTCTCTTATGAAGAAATAAGCATCTTTGGACTTTAAGCCATGAAACTTGGGGAGGTGTTGATGAACTGAGGCTTGAGCTCAAAATTGTATTCACCAACCGATGGAAGTTGGATGCAAGATGGAAGTGAGGTTCTAATGGGATAGAACCTATCCTGCAGAGATGTCGGTTGAGCCATAACCGGATCTGGTATTGGTTCAAACTTGGGTGGTGATGTATTTCCAGTCAACCTAGATGAATTAGGGTCTCTTGACCATACTTGCATACACAAACACAATCACAATCACAATCATAAACAAGTTCACTAATAGTCAATAAGAGTAATCAACCAACCTAGTCTAAGGTAACCTTGACCTAGACAACTCCTAACCGGTTGATTATCCACAGGAGGTATAATGCAGATTTTGACCATAAGTTAATCAACTAGGTAAGGGCAAGATTGGTGGGAGGACCTGCGCAAAGGCGACGGGCCTAATTAAGCTAAACCACCAGCCTTCGGGGTTTCGCCCCTCAATCCCTTTCCTAGATACTGATTTGGCAAGAGTCAAATTCTAACAACTTCCCCCTTAGGATAATCTCCTAGTGAGTTCGAAATGTCCCTAAGGCCAATGTCTATTAGATTTTACTTAGGCTTAGGCTGTGCGTACTTGGAGATGGTTTGTGGGCTAAGGAAGGGTAATGACTTCCCCACCTTATCTTGATTTGGGTTTTGCCCTTAGAATTGATTGTGCAAAGTGTGCAAGATATAGAAAGTAGCATTCAAAAGAAAATATCACCCAAGAATGTTTCCTAAACTATATGCTGTGCATATGTACCTTGTCTCCAGCTATCTTCAACAGTAATTGTAAAATAAACGTAATTAGACAAGTGTCTAGAATGCAAGTCTAAACGTTTTTTTAAGCAATTAATAATCATTCATATTACAGTTGGATTAAAATAGGGATTGTAAATATTAGATATAGCAAGAATAATAACACATAAAAACTTTATTTTTGCAAGCAATATGTCCTGCAAAAAAGAGTTTTTAGTAGTCCAACAAAAATTTTAACTTTTGCAACACAATTTCTTGAAATTCTATTTCCTGCTTTCAAGAGTAGGGGCACGGAATGCCAAGTCTTCTCTTGCAAGGCTTGAGTGCAAAACCTGAATCTTGACATCCCTGAAACAAGACACCAACTTGTTAAAAACAAATACACGGTTCCCTCTCCAGTTTCGGCGCAAAAAATTGATTGTAAAATTAGAGTGATAAGAATTACCGTGTAGCTTTGGGCTAACGGGTCGTGTCTACGAGGAGGAATGCGATAGAAGCTTTTCGATTTTTTTGTTATGTAACAAAGAATGATGTTGGTGTCTTTCTTTTAAGTTGAAAAAGAGAATGGAGAGAAGAAAAATGATTAAAAGAAAATTTGTAAATTTAGAGAAGGTTTTGGAAAAAGGTGATTGATAAGGAAAGAATAGTGGAGTATAAATGCACAAATATTCAACAAAAGAGAGAAGGTTTAGAGACAACCTTAGGTGCTTTGATCACTCCACAATGTATTCAAAATGCTTAATGTACTCTTTCCGAATCACCGTAATAGCATAGGCTATACGAGTCGATTCTCAGGGAGAGCTTGCGATGGAAGCGTTACAGTTTGGTATTGAAGATGGAAAACGAAGGTTCTTCTTTGTTTTTAAAAGAATGAAAATGAATTGGAAAAAGAAGTAAAAGAATTTGTGGATTTGTGCATGATGGAAAGAAAATGAAAAGAATTAGAAAACAAGATTTGCTTTGGAAAGAAAACTAAAAGAAGGAGAACTTTGTAAAAGACTTTAAGATGTGAAAAACCATGACTAGCTACCTTTCTAAATTGCTAACTTACTAGACTCCGTTATGGTGATGCTTGCCTCATGTTGATTCATCGGCATATGTATGTCTTGCGTGTTGGTCTAGTTACTTTCCCACTTGATTGATGGGTGATCTTCTTGGACTTGTCTTGTAGCCTCATTGATTTCATCGGCTCTCAAGATAGAATTTCAATGGTGGACTCGAGGAGTGACACTCAAGGGATGCTAAGGAAGAAGATACAACATTCATTAGTCATTCAAAGCAAATACAACAAGTTAGCATTGAAGTAATGAAGTTGTACAACAAATAGCATATGTTTGGTGATCCATCTCCATGTTCCATCAAGGCACTTGTTCTAAAGACAAGGCTCTAAATGAGGCACACATGAATCATATGGAATTACAACAAGAGCTTGCCAAGCATGAAAGTAACCCATCGTGGATGAAAAAGACTCAACAATTGCAAGATGAAAAATTAGCAATCACCCAAGAGTTAGAAGTTAGCAATGTTAGTGGTCAGCTAGTCATGTTAGAAGAAGTTAGCTACTAGCCATTACAAGAAAAGAAAAGCAATTCATGAATAAAAGTGCAAGGAAAGTAAAGCTTGAATGAAAGAATGCAAGTAAAGTACTAGAAATTGCTCAAGTAGAGAAAGGAGATTGGATTAATCCTTACTTCACAAGTTGTCACACCTTGGTTTACACAAGCTTTCTCTCTCTCTCAATCTCTCTCTCACAAAATTTCTAGGAGGAAGAAGAAGAACTAGAGCAATAAAAATCCTAGAGAAAAACCTACAAAATACAAGCTCTATCCTCTAATCTCTCCTCCCTTCTTTCGCTGGCCCTGGTGGTCTATTTATAGCCTCAGAGAAGAAGGCTCCAGAATCAGACAGCTGGAGAGAATCTCGGGCTCAACGGCCTTGTAACTGCCGCGGAACCGTGGCCAGAGCCGCGTTTCCGCGGCCAGAGCCGCGGAAACGCGGCATAATCTTGGCCGTTGAGGCCGAGATTTCTGTTGCGCATTTCTCACAGGTTGTTAGCCACGTGGACCTTCTGGAATGTCTGAGCTGGCGCGTGGATGTCTCCAGGTCCTGGGCTCAACCCTTGGGCTTTCTTTTGGGCTTTGATTAATTCTCCTTTAATTCTTGATAATTAAAGGGTTATGGGCCTCTTCTCCATTAAAATATGGACCTGCAAAAATAGAGAGAAAAAGATTAAAAATCACATTTTTATTTATGATATGCATGGTATGGATGTGGCAAAATATGCAAAAATGAATAATAATCACACCCCCATACCTAGCTTTTGCTCGTCCCCGAGCAAAAAAGAAAGAAAAAGAAAAAAACCTAACTAGATTATTACACCACTTTCGTAGGTGACACGATTGCACTGAGCACGTGCAACAAGCCGTTAAACCTCTAGGTTACCCTAGAGGAGGAGTGTTGTCTCCTGAGGGTTTTCAGCGGATTGCACCCACAAAATCCATAAAGAAAAAGGAAAAGTGTTAGTGAAATTTTTGATCCATGTTTTAAAGATTCTAACTTGAGTTATAGGTTTCAGGTTACCCTAAACTAGTCATCCTCTTATAAGCGTCTATTTAGAGTTTCGTTTTCAATTTAGGTTAAGTTTTTAGGGAAAAGATCAAAAACCGGATTTTGCATCAATCCTAGGATATATACATCTATAAATATGAAGGATCTTTCTTAGACTAAGTTCATTTATTTACTAATATATATAACACTTTTTTATTTATTTATTTATTTATTTATTTATTTATATATACAATATTTATTTATTTACATTTCTTTAGCATCCTTAGGCTTTCTAATTTACCCTTGTAACGAGCCTCTTACCGATGACTCCCAAACCAGACGGTCTTAGGGCACCAGATGAGAAAAAATCCCTAGGGTTCGAGGACTCGAGTAAACTAGGCCACGAAGGAATTTAAGGACTTAACCACCTTTAGGCGTGATTGGCAATGCTTCTTGAGGCACGACTAACCAGCTTAATTAGTGGCTAAGTATTTATTTTTTTATATACGCATTTTTTTTCTCTTTTTTTTATTATATATATATGTAAATAAAGTCACAAAGTCTTTGATTAATCCTTCAATATGTTTAATGTATATATCCTAAAGAAAGAATTAAAATCTAATAATCTTTCTTATCCTTTATTACTTAACCTAAAAATCCAACAAAACTCCTCTTTTCAACTTATAATTAGAAATCTTAGTTAAGAGCTTCCTTAATCCCTAAATTCAAGTTTGATTCTTAAACATGGATCGAAAATCCCTTTCTTTTTTTTATAATTTTTGTATTTTATATTTTTTTATATATTTTTTTATTTTTAAAAGAAAAAGTAAATCTAAAAGAATAAATAAAAAAAATCTACAAGAAAGGTAAAATCTAAAAGAAAATAAAAACCTAAAAAGAAAATGAAAATCCTAGAAATAAAAATAAAAAGCCTAAAAATAAAATAAAAATCCTAGGTTAGAATCTATCCCCCCCATACCTATCTCATGCATTGTCCTCAATGTATGCAAGATAAAAAGATGCATGAAATAGGTAAAAGGTATGAAATCACTCCCTCCGTCGTTTTGGACCAGCGGTGGTGCTAGGTCCAGCCGACTGTGATCGTCTCAGCGCACCTCGATATTATCCAACCTAGACGATTGCTCCTCTACCTTCTTCCTAAGTCTCACTTGTCCCTTGAAAACCTTCCAGATGGTGGACATGAAGGCACGTGAATCATTTGGGGATCCTGCCGCCAAAACTCAGGCTCATCTTCTTCCTCAAAACTTTCCTCAGAAGAGGACTCTACCGGTATATCTTCGGGTTGGACACTGGGAGTCCAAACCGCGTGCAAACAACTGTTATATGAACTGGTAGGTCTCTCTGGTGTGACAAACACTCGGTCAAAGGAATCAAAGACATCGTCTGGTAGGAAAGTCCTACACAGACGTGTAATCAAGATGGGATGGGAGTGTTTGGCACCCCTAGTGCGGGAGGAATTGGCTATGATCGCATGGAAGATGGTCTTATTTAAACAGACAGTGTGTTGTCGAGTCATCAAATCATGTATTATTTGCAACACAGGTCTGTTAAAGGTTGTGGTGTGGTCTAGCCCTAAGATGTTGCGTTGGATCCAGCGTCCAACGCAATGCATATTTCTAAACGTGGTGCTAGCCTTTAGCCCACGGTCCTGCTCTGTGCAGCGAGCCCCCATGATTGTCATGTAGTCTATTAGTGGCAAGGGGTCGCTATGCTGGGGGTGACTTGGAACATTAGTAATTTCCTCAATGAGAGGAACTGTGATAAAGATGTCACCTAATGGCATGTGGACTACGAATTGGTACGTCTCATAACTAACAGATGCATGATCGAGTGCATTATAAAATGTAGTGACTAAGTCAGGATAGTAATATGCATCATTTTCACTGTTATCATATACCAGAGAATACCAATCCCATTCATGTAATTGATCAACAAATATGTGTCCATACCCAGCATGATCATTCAGAATTTTTGAAAAATCTTTTTCCACAAACAGACTTGGGGCCATGTGTAATAGTGTAAATTAAAGCAATGGATCAAGAGATGAAAGATCAAACCGCCCCCGGAGTTCGTGGGGGGAATTTAAATCGGGTGTGCAGAGGGCACAAGAGGAAGAATTCTGTTGATCGTGCACTAGATCGGCCACCAGAGAAAGAAATCGACCGGCCAGAAATTTTTCGGCGCTCCAGAAAGTTCAGGACAGCCGCGGATCTGCGGCACTGGTCGCGGGATCGCGGCAAACAGGAGGGTTCTGTGGAAGAGGAAAAAACTGAAGGCGGCGCTTGAGGAGAGGGCTGCAGATCTGAGGGGATTGTTGCGCTTGAGGGAAGAGGCCATTTATAGAAGGGAAAAATTTGAGAATCCCACTTTTATCCCAAGGTTAAAAGTGAATTTACCCTAGGGACTTGGAATTTTGAAAATGAGTTTGACCCTAGGGAAGAGATGTAGACCTAGGAATTTTGAATTTTGAAAAGGATTTTGAATTTTGAAAGTGGGGAAACTCTTTTAAGCACAAAAGTCCCTCATTTATTATTTATTTCTTTTTCTTTTTTTTATTATTATTTATTATTTACGAAAAGTGTACAAAAAATTATTTACAGAAAATATTTACAGGTGTATCCCTTGCCTAGGCTGTTCTTTTGGTCTTTTCCCCTGGCCCATTTCCCATCGTTCCAGTGTGTTTGTTTGCGCGAGCTTGGTTGGGAAACGAGTTCTATTACTTTCTTAGCCCTAGGCATCTCCAGCTTCAATTTCTCATTGTTATTCATTCGCATTTCACCACAATGTTCCCTAAAGAGTTCTTCATCACCACTTTTTTCTCTTTGAATTTCTTTACTTCCAATGTCAAGAAATTCCAGCTCCTCTCCATACAACTCTTCAAAACTCAGGTCAACATTTTCCTTCAAAAGTGTACAATCAGTTAACCATTCCCGAGTTGACTCATCCAGGCACATGATTTCGTCAGCGAAGAGGTCTTCAAATGATATATCAATTGGAGGTTCTTGAATTGTATCCTCTTGGGATACGTTCACAGTTGGCTCCCTGAAAGTGAAAATATCCAAATCAACCTTCCCCTTTTGAAAGGGTACTCGGATAACAGGATTTCCTATTTCTAGAGAATCACAAAGTTGTGACTCATCTTTTGAATCTTCACTTTCTTCCTCCAAATTGTCTCTAACAAAGCTGACCTCGAATGTTTGATCTTTTGTTTTACGAGGTTGTGTGTGGAAGACATTCACTTCACGAGTCATGTTACCAAAGGTTATCCTCATTGATCCATTCCGGTAATTGATGATGGCATTTGCTGTGGCCAGGAATGGTCGTCCCAAAATGACAGGAGTTTGAGCCCTATGATTAGTGTTAGACACAGGTTGTGTCTCAAGAATTACAAAATCCACAGGGTAAATGAACTCCCCAACTCTGACAAGGACATCGTGAACTTTCCCTTAGGTTTCTTGACAGAGCGATCAGCCAATTGTATTGTCATTTGGGTAGGGCGGAGATCACCTAACCCTAATTGTTGGTACACAGAAAAAGGTAGGAGATTGGTGCTGGCCCCTAAATCAAGAAGTGCCCTATTGATGGTAGTCTTTCCTATGATGCAAGTGATGGTCGGGCTCCCTGGGTCCTTGTATTTCTCCGGAATTGACCCAGTGAGCAACTCATTGATGTTGGATGCTAGGAAGACTTTTTTAGGGACTTGTGTTTTCCTCTTCTTGGTGCACATTTCCTTTAAGAATTTCGCATATGATGGCACTTGTTGGATTGCATCAAGAAGAGGGACATTGATTTGGACCTTATTAAACATTTCTCTTATTTTCTCCACATGAGCATCTATCTTGTGATTCGTAAGCCTATTTGGAAATGGTATACTAGGCTTATAAGGTCGCTCATCTTCCTTTTTTTTACCCTTGGCTTTTGAAGTGGATGGCTCTGAACTAGAAGATGGGTTGTCAGAAGTTGGTTGCATTTGGATTGGAGGTGTTGGCTTTGGTGCTGGATGGGATGATTGATCAGAAACCTTATTATCTACCTGTTTTCCAGATCTCAGGGTATGAATAGCATAGCATTGACTGGGGCCCGTGTCTTCCACTTCATGCAAAGGGAAGTGATGTTTGGGATTTGGCAATGGCTGGCTTGGTAACATTCCTTTTTGTCTTTCATTCACAGAATTAGCCAATTGCCCAATCTGGACCTGTACTTTATTCATCTCCTGACGATAGTCCTTTGCAAAGGTTTCTAACATTTTCTTCAACTCCGATATTTCTGAATCATTCTGGGGTGGATCTTGATGGTATGGAGATAGGAATTGTGATTGGTAGTGTGGTGGGTTCTGGTAAGATTGTGATTGTGGTGGACTTTGATTTGGATGAAAATACGGTGAATTTCGATTGAAGCTGGGTGGGTGAGACTGAGTATTATAAGGATGTGGCAATGGTGGCCTATGTTGCTCAGGACCAGACTGACTCCACGAAAAATTTGGATGGTTTCGCCATCCCGGATTATATGTGTTGGAGTATGGATTGTGATAGGGTCTGGTAAAAGCTGCATTCGTGTTCTTCTGATACGATTGAGACTGATATAAATGACACTCCTCAAAGACATGGTTGAGATCATGACAGTAGGTGCAACCCGGTTTGACCATAGGTGATGGGTTGACCTGACTGACAACAGAATGTTCCCTAGACTCAAGCAGTTCTATCCTCTTCATCAATTGGGTGATTTTTGCTTCAGCTGCTATGGAGGATTCTATCGAGTGCATCCCGGTTCTGGAAGTAGTGGGAGTGGGTTATCAGGGCATGACTCCCACTGAATGGTTTTCTCAGCTAAGGCTTCAAAGAGATCCCACCCCTGGTGCTCATCTTTCTTTAAAAATTCCCCTTGGCACATGGATTCAAGGAGTGTTTTCGTTTGGTAATCTAGACCGTCATAGATAATCTGGCATTGACGCCATTTCTCTATGCCGTGATGAGGACATTGGGCTAGAAGGTCTTTAAAGCGTTCAAGATACTTCCAGAAGGGTTCGTTTGGTTCCTGCTTGAATTGCATTATATTTTTTCTCATGAGGGCTGTCTTGTGGATGGGATAAAATTTCTTAAGAAAGACTGTTACAAAATCACCCCATGAAGATATCGAATTGGCAGGAAGATTGTAAAGCCATTTCTTAGCTAAATCCTTCAGTGCAAATGGTATGAACCTTAACCTAACAGCATCCTCGGTTAATTGAGAAATTCTTATCATTACATATACTTCCTCAAACTCTCGAATGAAGAAGTACGCATCCTCAGACTCTAGACCATGAAATCGGGGAAGTGTATTGATGAATTGTGGTTTCAGCTCAAAGTGATTTCCATTGGGTTCAGGGAGAAGAATGCATGATGGAAGCGAAGTGCGAATCGGGTAGAATCTATCTTGAAGCGAAACGTTGTTTTCCATAATGTCAAGTGGTTGTGTATGTGCAAGTGTAGAAAGTCTAACAAGTCTTGCAGAATTTGAATCCCGGTACCACTCTCGCATATACAGTCACAAACAACGTGCACCGATCACACCAGCGAAAAGAAAAAATGAAAATAAAACAATAAAAGAAAAATCAATCCAAGCTATCTTGGGTCCCTGGACCTAGACGACTCCTAACTGTTCGATGAACTGAAGAAGGTTGTTTCTTGAATCAGACCACAGCTAATCAGCCAGGTAGGGGCAAAATACGGTGGGAGGTATCCGTGCGTAAGCAACGGGCCTTAATTACGCCAAACCACGGTATCTTCGAGGCTTAACCTCTTAATCCCCAGCCTTAGACACTGATTTCACCGGAGTATGAATCAAAATCAATTCCCAACTTCAGCCGATCTCCTACTGAGTCCGGATGTCCCTAGGGCCAACGTCTATCAGATTTTATTATAAAGCTTGGGATTGTGAGTGCTGGGATGGTGGTTTTTGGGCTAAGGAAGGGGTGATGAAATCCCCACCTTATCTTATTTATTGGGTATGCCCTTAAAATCGATTTTGTGCAAGTGTACGATATAAACAAACAAGGTTCACTCAAAGCGATAAAATATCAACCAAGAAGTGAGTCCAAATCAAAATGCAATGCGCACGTACCTTGCTCCAGCACTCTTCAACAGTAAAGTAAATGAATTGAAAAGACACGTGCCTAGAAATGCAAATGTCTAATCAATTTTTAACTTTGCAACAAATTTTTTACTGTTAATTATTAGCAGGAATATGGTGAAGCATACAAGAATTTAAGCATTGCAGCAGATGTATTTTGCAGAGCAAGCAACCCTACAGAAAATCTGTGAGTAGTTCACTCCTCCTTGCCGCGGATCCGCGGCTTTGGCCGTGGAATCGCGGCAAATCAGAGGGCAAATGGTCTCTGCTTTCGAGAGCAGAGGCCCAGAGCCACTTATATGTCACTGCAATGCTAGTTTTCCTATTTCTTCACCTGTAACCTGCAACAGAGAAGAAAGTTCATTTAGTTCTTCAATCAAATCAAAACCGTTGCTCTCCCTGGCAACGGCACCAAAAATTTGATAAGGAAAGAATAGTGGAGTATAAATGCACAAATATTCAACAAAAGAGAGAAGGTTTAGAGACAACCTTAGGTGCTTTGATCACTCCACAATGCATTCAAAATGCTTAATGTACTCTTTCCGAATCACCGTAACAGCATAGGCTATACGAGTCGATTCTCAGGGAGAGCTTGCGATGGAAGCGTTACGGTTTGGTATTGAAGATGGAAAACGATGGTTCTTCTTTGTTTTTTAAAAGAATGAAATGAATTGGAAAAAGAAGTAAAAGAATTTGTGGATTTGTGCATGATGGAAAGAAAATGAAAAGAATTAGAAAACAAGATTTGCTTTGGAAAGAAAACTAAAAGAAGGAGAACTTTGTAAAAGACTTTAAGATGTGAAAAATCATGACTAGCTACCTTTCTAAATTGCTAACTTACTAGACTCCGTTATGGTGATGCTTGCCTCATGTTGATTCATCGGCATATGTATGTCTTGCGTGTTGGTCTAGTTACTTTCCCACTTGATTGATGGGTGATCTTCTTGGACTTGTCTTGTAGCCTCATTGATTTCATCGGCTCTCAAGATAGAATTTCAATGGTGGACTCGAGGAGTGACACTCAAGGGATGCTAAGGAAGAAGATACAACATTCATTAGTCATTCAAGGAAAATACAACAAGTTAGCATTGAAGTAATGAAGTTGTACAACAAATAGCATATGTTTGGTGATCCATCTCCATGTTCCATCAAGGCACTTGTTCTAAAGACAAGGCTCTAAATGAGGCACACATGAATCATATGGAATTACAACAAGAGCTTGCCAAGCATGAAAGTAACCCATCGGGGATGAAAAAGACTCAACAATTGCAAGATGAAAAATTAGCAATCACCCAAGAGTTAGAAGTTAGCAATGTTAGTGGTCAGCTAGTAATGTTAGAAGAAGTTCACTACTAGCCATTACAAGAAAAGAAAAGCAATTCATGAATAAAAGTGCAAGGAAAGTAAAGCTTGAATGAAAGAATGCAAGTAAAGTACTAGAAATTGCTCAAGTAGAGAAAGGAGATTGGATTAATTCTTGCTTCACAAGTTGTCACACCTTGGTTTACACAAGCTTTCTCTCTCTCTCAATCTCTCTCTCACAAAAATTTCTAGGAGGAGGAAGAAGAACTAGAGCAATAAAATCCTAGAGAAAAACCTACAAAATACAAGCTCTATCCTCTAATCTCTCCTCCCTTCTTTCGCTGGCCCTGGTGGTCTATTTATAGCCTCAGAGAAGAAGGCTCCAGAATCAGACAGCTGGAGAGAATCTCGGGCTCAACGGCCTTGTAACTGCCGCGAAACCGCGGCCAGAGCCGCGTTTCCGCGGCATAATCTTAGCCGTTGAGGCCGAGATTTCTGTTGCGCATTTCTCGCAGGTTGTTAGCCACGTGGACCTTCTGGAATGTCTGAGCTGGCGCGTGGATGTCTCCAGGTCCTGGGCTCAACCCTTGGGCTTTCTTTTGGGCTTTGATTAATTCTCCTTTAATTCTTGATAATTAAAGGGTTATGGGCCTCTTCTCCATTAAAATATGGACCTGCAAAAATAGAGAGAAAAAGATTAAAAATCACATTTTTATTTATGATATGCATGGTATGGATGTGGCAAAATATGCAAAAATGAATAATAATCAGTGATCTTTAAAAATGATGAAGATTGTTTTGTTTTTTTTTTTATATAGGAAAAGATCTGGGCTCACTAATTTTTTACTCAACTACTTATCTGAAGAACATTTTTGGTGCATCACTTTTATCATAGGCAAAAAGCTTAATTTCTTTCAATGTTGAAGTAAAACAAATGAGATGATTTTGAATCAAATCTTGAGGTCTTTCTTAACACAACATCAAAAATATAATGTTAAAACCATCAAGCGCGAAGAAGCAAGTATGGAATAAAAACAATTTGAAAATATTTGTGCTTTTGAAAGTCCAAGTTTTAAAAAAAGAGCATCATCATGAGCTTTCAAGAACAAAGTTTAATTTTAGGCATTATGATTCAAGAGAGTTCTTTTATAAAATTCAATCAAGAGAGAAGAGGTACAAAAGATTAATTAGTAAGCCAGAAAACGATTTAGCTACTCATGATCTGAAAACAAATAAGAGAATGAAAATTAAATATAAACATACCGAATTTGAGTTGAGTTGAATAAGCGAGTAGAAGCTCCTTTCATTATCACTTCAAAGATAAATTACACACTCAATTCCACTCTTCTCGCTTTGCTGGTCTAGATTGAAAAAATAAAGTGGAGATATAACTTCTCTAACCTATCTAACAATGCTCCTAAAATCCTAAAAATAAACAAGAAATTTAATCCTAGTCTTCGCTCTCTTCTGCTTTGTTGAAAATGGTATTTATAGGGAAAAACTAGACGGGAGAGGGTGCAGGAAGATTGGGGGAGCAAACACTCCCCTAACAACCTCAACTTTGCCATGGAAACGCGGCTATGGCCGCGTTTCTGCAGCCCTGGTGTGGCCAGGTGGCCACACCCAAATGGTGGAAGTCCCCGGTTTGATGATTCTCCCTTACCTTCTACTGGTTTTCTCATTTCAGCTCCTGGGTTAATCAAAATAGCCTTTGACTATTGGCTTTAACTGAATAATTTGTAAAGATCCATTTTAATCGAGTTCAACCAGTTTTATCCTCTCTGATCTGCCTTGATCTGCCCTGATCTTATAATTTCGAATTAATTCTGAATTAAATCAGAATTTTGATGGGCTTTTGGGCTCATTTCTCTTCCCTTTCTCTTAGCAATGGGCCAACATTTAACAAAGAAGAATAAGACTTATTAATAATATTTATTAGATAAAAACATGATAATGTGACAATATATATGCAATATATGTGACCGATCAGTAAAGATCATTGTTCTACCTTGAAAAGGCCCGGTTTAGGATATTATTGCTGAGCTTGAAATACAGGACACTCCTCAAACACATGATTCATGGCTTGATAGTAAGTACAACCCAGAGTTAGAAATTGATTTGAGCTGACTTGATTGACTAGACTTGGTTCCTTAATTTCTAAAACTTCCAGTCTTTTCGCTAGGTTAGCTAACTTAGCCTCATTAGCTATGGATGATTCAATAGAGTGGAGACTGTTGGAACATGATTTTGATGATACATTTGTGAAGCCATTTCATTGGAACTCTATTTCACAAGCTTATACAGAGTCCTACATGCTCAAGACTTCCAAGGATAATGGCTATGGATGTGTATTGTAATGTTTATTAGAATGTTAAAAGCCTTGAAGCACACACACATCATAAGCCCTTGTAGTCGACTTATACATTTGATTAATCGACTCATAATAGCTATAGTCGACTAATCCATAACTATAGTCGACTTAGTGTTAATTTAGATGCATACCAACTATCTGTTTCTGACTTGTATGCACTATTAGTCGACTTACCAATCTTTATAGTCGACTATATATGTCCTAGTCGACTTATACTCTCTTCTGGTCGACTATATTCAGTTTTCAGAAACATGTCTTTTGTTTCAGTCATGCCCTAGTCGACTTGGTCCCTCTATTAGTCGATTAGTATAGGCAAACGTTAATACCTGTATGCACTAGTTGACTAAACCCCAACCGCTAGTCGGCTAACCCCCAACCCCTAGTCGACTAATGGCAGTTTCTAACTGTTAGACAGTTTCTGATTTTTGGTGTTTTATCCAACATTTCTGTATTCAAATTTGTCCTGATAACTATCCTAACTAACTATAGATTTCAGCTATAAATAGGGATGTTGTCCTAGGCTAAAAACACCAATTCAAATCAATAGTTTTCTGCCCAAAGACTCTATTCAAAAATTTGTTTTTCAGAAAACTGTTCCCACTTTCATTTCTTCACTCAAATTCTAATCCTTTAGTGAAGATTTCTGAGAGTCCACCTATAAGATCACTTGTTCACAATCACATACGATTCAAGGCTTATAGGATTGATTGTAATCACTCAAAGAGAAGGATTGTACAACGTGTGTTGGTCCCGAGATGATGCCAAGTATGGATCTAATATATAATGTCAACACTCACACAAGAATATTAGTGTTAAAGAAATAAATGTACTTGCAATAAGGAAAAAAAATCACAGAAAAGTTAAGCAAAAGCAAACACGAGTGATTTATCCTCGTTCGGTCCTCGTGACCTATATCCAGTCCCCAAGCCACCCGCTTAAGATTTTCCTTTATCCTTTAACTTTGTACACCCAAAATCAACATCTTGTACAACAAAGAAGACTGCAACACCTTATACAACTTCTCTTCTACACCAAGAAGACGCTCTTGTACAATGCTTCCTTTGAGTGATTACAAACTTTTCTATAAGCCTTAATTCAGTATGTGATTGTGGACAAGGGCTATTATAGGTTAACTTTCAGAAATCTTTACTTTGAAGTAGGAATTTGGTGAAGAAATAGAAAGTGGAAACAGTTTTCAGAGAACCAGAATTTTGGCAAGATTTTTGGTCAGAAAACTATAGATTTGAATTAGTATATTTAACCTAAAATAACAACCCTATTTATAGCTGAACTCTATGGTTAGTTAGGGTAGTTATTAGGACCATTTTGAATGTTTAAATATTGGATAACGTTAAAGAAAATACCAGAAAACAGAAGCTGTCCAACAGTCAAAAACTGCCATTAGTCGACTTGACATATGGGTTAGTCGACTAGGGTAAGCAAATTTCTCTGGGTTAGTTGACTATAGAAAAGACCAAGTCGACTAGGTCAAGTTGAATCAATAGACAAGTTTCTGGAAACTGAAACTAGTCGACTAGAGGGAAGGTATAAGTCGACTACATCAGGTTATTAGTCAACTATATTTACTGTTAAGTCGACTAATTATGACAAACAGAGAGTTGGGATCTTTCAGGACAAAAAGCTAGTCGACTAGGGAAACTGATAAGTCGACTATACCATGTATAAGTCGACTACAGAAGGCACTAAGTCGACAAATAGACTATGATGTGTGTGTGCATTTCAAGGCTCTTAACATGCTATCAACAATTACAATACACATCATTATCAACTCTCTTTGGGAAGTCTTGATCATGTAGAACTCTTGAATGGACTTGTGATAGAGCTCCAAATGATATGGCTTCACAAATGTATCATCAAAAGTAAGTTCTAGCATTCTCCCCCTTTTTGATGATGACGCTTTGTGTGCACAAATGCTCCCCCTGCAGAAAATAAGTTATATGTTCTCCCCCTGCAGAAAATGGGTTATAACAGATATAGAAACACTTGTGTTCTCCCCCTGCAACAAATATATCATAACATGTATATATATGATAAATATTTGAAGTATTGTTCTCATCAAACTTCTTATATGGTACCTGAAAGATAAACATTAGATGGTACCAATCATAAGAGTAAAGCATTAACCTTTAGGAGATCAAACCCAATTTGAATTTGGTTTCCATCTGTTAGTATACACATAATTGCATGAATTACATATATCATGTATGTATGATGCAATATAAGTATTTTTGTCAACAATACTTAAATTTTTAGGAATTCATATGAACTTGTTCTTTATTCTTTTTGAAATAATATTAGACTTTCTTTTCACAAAAGAATTATATAGATTACTAACATATGTAGATTTTCCAAAATATCCAAGGCCATAATGATTATGTGACATCTTTTGATATGATACTAAATCATTCAACTTTTTTTTTCTTGATTAAACTTAGTCACATTTCTCAAAATCTTTTCATATTTCATTTTGAAAACTGACATGTCTTTATCTAACACAGAAATTCTTTCATTTAAAGTCAAAGTTTCTGTTGGCCCAAGGTTACAATCGCCCGTTTTATTGAGTTTTGATGATTTCAAAACATATATAGTTATTTGTACTAATCATGTTTATTGTTTAAGTGTGTTTCAGGGTTCTAAAGATTCATGGAGTTTTCTTCCCTAAAGGAAGGTTGTTTTGACTCAAGTCGGCTCATTTCGGGTTCAAGAATCAAGATTTGCAAGATCATATGAAGAAGCCCACTTGAAGACTTTGTAGTCACCTAGAACCTATGTAAGAATTAGTTTGTTAAAGTTTGAGGTTGTGGAAAATTGGCTCTACACACACACACCCCCTTCAAAATACAGTTTTTATTTTTGGTATTTGTTTTAAGTTCATGCCTTGATAAATATACATGTCTCAAATTTTTACAAAATTTTATATCATGTTTATATCATGTATATCTATCTTTCCAGCATGATACTTAGTCATATATCCCTACAAAATTATTTTGAAAATTTTCTAAGTCCAGAAAAATTTCCATTTTGTAAACTGTTTCAGGCCTGGGGGTCGACCGGACGGTCGACCGGTCCTATTCCAGGCTAGGACAGTCAACTGCCCAGATCAACTGCGTCCTGTATCCAGGACGTGCACGCTTGTGCACGTCTGTCGGTCGACCGACCGGTCGACTGACCTAAAACAGCTTGCTCTCTGTTTTTTGTCGGTCGATCGTATCGGTCGACCGGGACCAACGGCTATCTGCCAGATGGGCTACCAGTCGACCGGGCCGGTCGACCGATAGCTTGTCTGGAGCCCCAACGGCTCTTTCCTCTTTGGTAATTTTCTGAAAAACTATTTTTATTACTTTTCATTTGGCAGAGTTTTCTAATCTTTTGGGGACTAATTTTAGATCATTTAAACTTAATTGAATCATGTTTTAATCCCTTGCTCTCCCTATAAATAGAGAGGGTTGGTCTCTTGCAAATATACCAAGAAAAATCCCTAGTTTACAAGTTTTCAAAAGAAAGAAAAAGTTTCAAAGCTCTCAATTCTCTCTTGCATTCTTGGCTATTATTTTTCAGTTGTGTTCTCAAGCAAGTTTCATTTACAACTGAGTTTGTTTTTCTCACTACACTTCTAGAGCCAAAAATCCGATCCTCATTCTATAAGGAAGTTGTAAAGAGAAAGTTTATAAGAAGTTTGTGATCCTTTTGGTGATCACTTGGCTACTTGTTCCTTCTTCTTGTTCTTGTTGAGATACCTCTTCGGTAGAGGTTTGTAAGTGGTGGACTTCGGTACTCCGGTCTTCGGTAGACCTTGTAAAGTCCTCGGTGGATAGTAGAAACCCTTCACGGCGATGAAGGCGGGGATTAGAGCGGTGGCTCGAACCTCGAAACAAATACTTTGTGTTTGCGATTGCTTTTGTTCTTGCTCTCTATTGCTCTTTACTTTTAGCTTGTGTTATTGCTTTCATTTCTTGTGATATATCTTGTGTGCACTTCATTATTGCTTCCAATTCATTTCTTACTAACTTGTCGATCAATTCTCATACAACAAGATTGCAATACGCACCTTTAACTCTTATCTAGAGGAATCACGAGGAAGGAGTTCAGAACCCTTCACAGAGCATCCGGCTTCTAGTCTTGTTTTGGGAGATCGTTGCATCATTCATTCATACTTGTTTTAAAAGATTGTTAGATTAGCTTTTACACCTATTCGCCCCCCCACTAGGTGTTTTTAATTGGTATCAGAGCATTGGTCTCTAGGCTCATGGCTTAACAACCTTAGAGAGATCCACTATTTGCTAATCATTTCATCCATTTTTACACACTTCCACTTAGTAAAAAATGGCCGATGGAATTAAGACCCCCCCAAAGTTTGATGGCCTTAACTTTCCCATATGGAAGGTTAAGATGACAATTTTCTTGCAATCCCTATGAAGCCGGGTTGCAAAGGCGATGACCAAACCATTTAGTGCACCCACCGGTGATGAGTCCACTTGGTCCGAAATTGAGACCAAAGAATTTGACGCTAACTCTAGGGCACACTATGCATTACTCCAAGCACTTAATGATTATATCGCTAGAGTAATTCATTGCAAATCCGCACATGAAATTTGGACTCACTTTCTTGTTACTCATGAGGGAACCTCACAAGTGAAGAGGGCTAAAATAGACCTTCTTTGTTCCCAATATGAAAATTTCTCTATGCATGATAATGAAACCATAGATGATATGGTTACAAGATTTACAAAGATCACTAATGGACTTTCTTCTCTAGGTGATGCTATTGACAATGACCAAAGAGTAAGGAAGATCATCCGGGCTCTTCCTCCTTCATGGGAAGTCAAAGCAACTACCTTGAAGGAACTCAATGACAAGGAGGAGATGGAGCTTATAGGTCTCATTGGGAACCTCAAGACCCATGAGATGGAGAGAAAAGCAAGGGAGGAAATGGCTCCTTCCAAGAAGAAAGCTATTGCCTTCAAAAGTCAAGCCTCATACTCCGACGAAGACGATGAAGAAGAAGATGACGAGAGCTCTCACTTCTTGTTAAGAACGTTCGGAGGATGTATAACAAGGCAAAGTTCCAAGGTAGAAGGAGATGGCAAGGTCATAAAGAAGAGAAGAAAATTATTTGCTTCAATTACCAAAGATCGGGTCACATTGTTGCGGAGTGCCCGGATGAAGTCAAGCCTTCCACCTCCAAGAAGCCTTACAAGAAGAAAGCATTGAAGGCTACATGGGATTCTGAGAGTGAATCCGAGGAGGAAGTTGACACCGCCAACATTTGCTTCATGGCTAATGAAAGCACAAGCAAGGTAACCCCTACCACTTCTTTTAATGATGAGCTTTCCATGCATGAATTAGGAGAAGCATTTGTAGAACTCTCACACAGCTATGACTTTCTTAAGAAAAAGTATTTAAAAATGAAAAAAGAAAATGAGTCTCTTAATCACCAAGTTTTTACTCTTTCTAAAGAAAAAGATGAATTACTTCCACTTTAGTTTCCACCCAAAAAGATTTTGATAATTATAAGATTTCTTACAAAGGTAAGTTTCCATAAGTTAATGAAAATGAGATTTCCATGCTTAAAGAGAAAATTGATCTTTAGGAGTAGTTTTGAAAAAGTGTGAATTTGATAAGAATAGACTTGAGGCTATGTTTCCTAAGAAACAAGCCTCTAAGAAACAATTACATACTATTCATGCTCATGCTCATGTTCATACATCACAACCTCTACATCATGCAAAACCCCCCAAACATGCTCACCCTCCCACACACACATAATGCATTCATGTATGCGAAGGTATTTCATGCACATATTGTGGCCGTAAATGTCACTTAGTTAAGTTTTGCTAGGATAGACTTAATGCTTCACATCATAATGTTTGGGTTCGAAATACTAACTTTCAAGGACCCAAGAAAATTTGGGTACTAAAGTCAATAAATTTGTTAAATGATGTAGGTACTTTCAAAGGCGCAACGACGTAAAGGATTGTGGTATCTTGATAGTGGTTGCTCAAGGCACATGACTTGGGATATCAACAACTTTGCAACCCTATCAAGTACCATGAAGGTGGCACCGTCACCTTCGGAGATGATACCAAGGATAAAATCATCGGCATTGGTAATGTTAAACTTGGTACATCTCCTTTAATAGAAAATGTTGTTTTAGTTGATGGCCTCAAGCATAATCTCTTGAGTGTTAGTCAACTTTGTGATAAAGGTTTTGATGTTGTTTTTGATAATTTAGCTTGTAAAGTTTTGATAGACTATCCAACACATGTATATTTTCCGGTTTTCGTGAAAGCAATATATACATGATTGATTTGTCTAATATGTCTTGCAATATTACTTGTTAAAAGCCCTCGATGATGACTCTTGGTTGTGGCATAGAAGATTAGGCCACATTTCTTTTGACCATCTATCTAGGTTAAACAACAAGGAAATGGTGAAGGGTATTCCTTACTTGAACTTTGAAAAAGACCGCGTTTGTGACGCCTTTCAACTTGGGAAACAAACCAAGTCCTCTTTCAAGTCAATCAAGGTATCATGACATCACGTCCCTTGGAGTTGATCCATATGGATTTGTTTGGTCCTACTCAAACCAAAAGTCTAAGTGTGAATCGTTTTGCATTTGTATTGGTTGATGATTTTTCGCGTTTACATGGGTTTTCTTTTTAGAGCACAAAAATCAAGCCTTTTCACATTTTCAAGCCTTTAAGAAAAGAGTTGAAAGGAAAAAGATTCTTCAATTTTAAGAATAAGAAGTGATAGAGGAGGTGAATTCATTAACCTACCCTTTATCACTTTTTGTGAAGAATATGGAATTAAGCATGAACTATCTTGTCCTAGAACTCCACAACAAAATGGAGTAGTTGAACGGAAAAATCGGACATTACAAGAGATGGCTAGGGCAATGATTAGTGAATACGGTCTCCCACATTATTTGTGGGACGAGGCCGTTAATACATCATGCTATATATCAAATCGTGTTTTCTTATGCAAAAATACTTCAAAAACATCTTTTGAGATCTATTTTTCTAGAAAGCCTAATGTTTCGTACTTTAAAGTTTTTGGATGCAAATGTTTTGTTTTAAATACAAAAGACAATTTGGGAAAATTTGATGCAAGGTCTTATGAAGTAATTTTTGTTGGTTACTCAAATACCAGTAAAGCGTATAGAGTCTTCAACAAGTCATCTTTCACTATTGAAGAATCTATACATGTAAAATTTGATGAATCTAATATGTTTGTTAAGAATGTTGTAGAAATAGATTCTTTGCATGAAGGCATGGAGAAAGTCACTTTGGAGGACTCACCTATTATTGAAGACAAGTCAAAGGATGATGAAGGAAATGAAGCTAAAGAAAAGGAGGCTCAAGGAAATGAAATTCAAGGAATTGAAGTGGAGCCTACTCAATAACTTCCAAAGGATTGGAGATACAATCCATATCATCTCAAGGATCTCGTTATAGGTGAAGTATCTCAAGGGGTAACTACTTGTTCACAACTTCATGATTTTTGTGGACACTATGCTTTTATTTCTCACTTTGAACCCAAAAGCGTCCTCGAAGCCGAGGCCGACTCATATTGGTTGCTAGCCATGCAAGAGGAACTCAATCAATTTGAGCGCAACCAAGTTTGGCACCTTGTTCCTAGGCCCCACGATAGACCAACAATTGGTACTAAGTGGATCTTTAAGAACAAGTTGGATGAGTCGGGGAACGTTGTTAGGAATAAAGCTAAGTTAGTTGCCCAAGGTTACACTCAAATCGAAGGTATCGATTTTAATGAAACCTTTGCACCCGTAGCACGGCTTGAAGCCATACAGATGATTCTTGCATTTGCTTCATATAAAGATTTTAAGCTTTTTCAAATGGATGTTAAAAGTGTTTTCTTAAATGGATTTATTGAAGAGGAGGTGTATGTTGAACAACCCCCCGGGTTTGTTGATCCTACACATCCGGATTTTGTTTTCAAACTTGACAAAGCTCTTTATGGTTTAAAACAAGCCCCTAGGGCTTGGTATGAAAGGCTTTCTTCATTTCTAATTTCAAATGGTTTTAAAAAAGGAAAAATTGATACTACTTTATTTACAAAACATGTTGAAAATGATATTCTTATTGTTCAAATTTATGTGGATGATATTATTTTTGGTTCTACTAATGAAACCCTTTGCCAAGTTTTGAATCATGCATGAAGGAAGAATTCAAAAACTATAGATTTGAATTGGTATATTTAACCTAAAATAACAACCCTATTTAGCTGAACTCTATGGTTAGTTAGGGTAGTTATTAGGACCATTTTGAATGTTTAAACAATGGATAACGTTGAAGGAAATACCAAAAAATAGAAACTGTCCAACAGTCAGAAAGTGCCATTAGTCGACTTGACATATGGGTTAGTCGACTAGGGTAGGCAAATTTCTCTGGGTTAGTCGACTAAAGAAAAGACCAAGTCGACTAGGTCAAGTTTGAATCAATAGATATGTTTCTGGAAACTGAAACTAGTCGACTAGAGGGAACGTATAAGTCGACTACATCTGGTTATTAGTCGACTATATTTACTGTTAAGTCGACTAATTGTGACAAACAAAGAGTTAGGATCTTTCAGGACAAAAAGCTAGTCGACTAGGGAAATTTATAAGTCGACTATACCATGTATAAGTCGACTACAGAAGGCACTAAGTCGACTAATAGACTATGTGTGTGTGTGTTTCAAGGCTTTTAACATGCTATCAACAATTATAATACACATCATTATCGACTCTCTTTGGGAAGTCTTGATCATGTAGAACTCTTGAATAGACTTGTGATAGAGCTCCAAATGATATGGCTTCACAAATGTAACATCAAAAGTAAGTTCCAACAACGTGTTGTCGTCTTCTTGGTTGTAAGAAAAGTTGTATACATTTGGCAAAACGGAATTGTCAAGTGGTATACAAGGTGTTGATTTTGGGTATACAAAATCAAAGGTTAAAGGAAAATCTCAAGCGGGTGGCTTAGGGACTGGATGTAGGTCAAGAGGACCGAACAAGAATAAATCACTTGTGTTTGCGTTTGCTTTCTTTTTTGTGATTTAATTTCCTTTTATTCAAGTTATTTATATTTAACACTAATATCTTTGTTTGATTGTTGACATATATTTTAGATCCTATAATTGGTAATAAATCAGGACCAACAGAGACCTCCTTTTGAAGAGATAAAGTTTGAATTTCTTAAGTTTTCACTAGTTGGTTCCCATTGGATGGTCTTTTTAGCTAGATTCTCATATAAATCCCATCCTTTATTCTCATTCTTATGCAAGAATTCCCCTTGGCACATGGTTTCTAAGAGGGTCTTGGTTGAGTAGTCTAAACCTTCATAAAGAATTTGGCATTATTGCCATTTCTCTATTCCATGATGAGGACATTAGACAAGGAGGTTTTTAAAGCGTTCAAAGTACCTCCAAAATGATTCACTAGGTTCTTACTTGAACTGCATGATGTTCTTCCTAATGAGAACGGTCTTATGAATTGGATAGAATTTCTTCAAGAAGACCTTGATGAAACCATCTCAGGATGTGATGAAGCCGGCTGCTAAGCTGTAAAGCCATTTCTTGGTTAAGTCCTTAAGAGCAAATGGGACAAATCTCAACCTAATAGCATCATCTACAAGGTGTGAGTTTTTCATCATTAAACATATTTCCTCAAATTCTCTTATGAAGAATAAGCATCTTCAGAATCTAAGCCATGGAACTTTGGGAGTATTGTGATGAACTGTGGCTTAACCTCAAAGTTGTGTTCACCAATCAATGGAAGTTAGATGCAAGATGGAAGTGAGGTTTTAATGGGATAGAACCTATCCTGTAAAGATGTTTGAACCATAACCGAATCTGGTCTTGGTTCGAATTTGGGTGGTGATGTGTTTCTAGTTAACCTAGATGAATTAGGGTCTCTTGAGCATACTTTTACACGCAAACACAATCACAAATAAGTTCACCAATAGTCAACAAGAGGAAACAACCAAGCCTAGTTTAAGGTAACCTTGACCTAGACAACTCCTAACTGGTTGATTATCCACAGGAGGTATAATGCAGACTTTGACCACAAGCTAATCAGCCAGGTCAGGGCAAGATTGGTGGGAGGTATCCGCGCAAAAGCGACGGGCTTAATTAAGCCAAACCACCACCCTTCAGAGTTTCGCCCGTCAATCCCTGTCCTTAGATACTGATTTTGTAGGAGTCAAATTTTAACACCTTCCCCTTAGGATAATCTCCTAATAAGTTCGAATGTCCCTAAGGCCATCGTCTATCAGATTTTAAATTAGGCTTAGGTTGTGCATACTTGGAGGTGGTTTGTGAGCTAAGAAAGGGTAATCACTTTCACACCTTATCTTGATTTGGGTTTTGCCCTTAAGATTTATCGTGCAAAGTATGCAAGATATAGAAAAGTAACATTCACAAGCAATTATCACCCAAGAATGTTTCATAAACTATATGCTATGCATACTTACCTTGTCTCCAGCTATCTTCAACAGTAATCGTAAAAGAAACGTAATTAGACAAATGTCTAGAATGCAAGTCTAAACATTTTTTAAGCAATTAGCAATCAATCAGATTACTGTTGGATTAAAAATAGGGGGTGTGAATATCAGATATAGTAGAAATAATACACAAAAATCGTATTTTTGCAAAGCAATATGTCTTGTAAAAAAGAGTTTTTAGTAGTCCAAAAATTTCATGCTTTTGCACTGCAATTTCTTGAAATTCTGTTTCCTACTTTCGAGGGTAGGGGCACAGAATAGCAAGTCTTCTCCTACAAATCTTGAGTGCTAAATCTGTATCTTGACGTCCCTGATATAAGACACCAAACTTATTAGAAAACAATTACACCGTTCCCTCCCCGGCAACGGCGCCAAAAATTGATTGAAAAGTAAGTGATATGAATTACCATCTAGCTTTGGGCTAACGGATCGTATCCATGAGGAGGAATGCGATGGAAGCTTTTCAATGTTTTTGTTTAACAAGCAAAGAATGGTGTCGATATTTTTTTATGTTGTAAAAGAGAATGGAGAGTAAGGAAAGTGATTTAAAGAAAAATTGAAAACTTGAAAAAGGCTTTGGAGAAGATGATCTTTTAGAAAAGTGTGAACATTGTTTGGTTATTTTTAATATGTAAAAAAGATCTGGGCTCACTATCTTACTACTCAATAATATATTCTTCTCTTGAATTTTTTTGTGCCTCAACTTGATCATAGGCAAAAACTTAAGATTGAGTTTCGAAAGTCTTAAGCAAAGCAAATAAGATTGTTTGGAAACATTTAAATCTTTTTCTTAAGAAATCATTTTGAATTGAATTTTAATCATCAATTTGTCTTTCAAGTATGAAATAAAAAACAAGTTCAATTGATATTTTAAAAGAAATAGAAGTTTAGAAATTCAAACCCATCCTCGTGTGCTTTCAAGAACACTTTTAAAGAAGAAAGGCTTAGTTTAAGGCATACATATGATTCCGCTGGGTCTTTACATAAAAAAAAAAAACCATTCATGATAAGAGGGATCGAAGAGAGATGATAGCGTGTCTAGAAAATAAGTTTAGCTACTCATGAATAATGTAAAACAAGATATGGAAACAAAATAAGACATACCCGTGAATTGGAGAAGAAGAGAAGCTTTGAACCTTTATTGATGTCACTTCAATCTTCAGATTGCAATCACTCATTCCTCTCTCTCATTGGTATTTGGACTGAATTATAAATTAAAAAATAGAGATACAACTTCTCTATACTATCTAACAAAGAACCTAAGCTATAAAAACAAAGAGAAAAACTTAAACTAATTTCCTGTTCCTTTTTCTCTGAAAAATACAATATTTATAGGGAAAAACCAAACAGGGGAAGGCGTACGAAGATAGGGGAGCAAATGCTCCCCCAACTATCTCAACCAATCTACGGCCAAGTGTGGCCAGGTGGCCACACCTGGTTGGTGGGAATCTCTTGTTTGATATATACTCTTATCTCTTGCTGGTTTTCCCATTTCAGCTCCTGAATTTAACAAAACAGCCTTTGATCTTTGATTTTAACTAATTGATTTGGAAAGATTCACTTTAACCAGTTTTCGACCTCTCTGATTTGCCATGATCTGCCCTGATTTTCTAATTTTGAATTAATTCTAAATTAAATCAGAATTTGATGGGCTTTTGGGCTCATTTCTTTTCCCTTTCCTTTAGCAATAGGCCTGCAATTTATAAAGAAAAATAAGACTTATTAATATCATTTATTAGATAACAAACATGGTAATATAACAATATATATGCAATATATGTGACCGATCACAAACCACCAGCCTTTGGGGCTTCGCCCCTCAATCCCTAACCTTCGACACAGATTTGACAAGAGTCAACTTCTAACAACTTCCCCCTTAGGCAATCTCAATTTGAGTCCGAGATGTTTCTAGGAACAATGTCTTCTCAATTTTAAGTTAGGCTGGGTTAATAAGTTAGAAGATGATTTTTGGGCGAAGGAAGGGTAATAACTTTTTCAGCTTATCTTATTTAAGGATGTGCCCTTAAATCATTTTAGTGCTCATGTGCAAACATATTGCAAAATAACACTCAAGAAAGATAACATATTAGTGTATTTTCTAAGCTATGAGCAATGCAGATGTACTTTTTCTCTAATACTCTTCAACAGTAATGTGAGGAAACGAAATAGACAAATGCCCTAAGATGCAAGAGTCTAAATATTTTTTAGCATTTACAAAGTAACAAGTTACTGTTGATTAGAAACATGTACAGAGTGAGTTAAACAGATAAACTAATAACTGCAGAGATTTAAATCTCCAAAATCAAGCAACCTGAAAGAAATTACAGTTAGTATTTCACCACAGTTGTGGGCTCTGATGCTCTGCCGTCTTGGGCAGAGGTACAGAGTAGCCATATGTCCACTGTAGCTCCTGATTTTCTATAATTAGCCCATGTATATCAAAACAAAGAATAAAAAGAGTTAAATTATTAAAGAAAATCAAGAAGAACGAAAACTTACCATCCCTCCCCGGCAACGGCGCCAAAATTTGTTAGATGATTCCTTACCTGCAAAGAAAAATGCAGACTTTTACGAACATTGCTAGGTCCTTGATGCTACCATGTAGCCTTGGGCTAACGGATCGTGATCCACAGGGAGGGGTAGCGAAGGAAGCATTGCGTAAGTTTCTCTCTTTTAATTTACTGAAACTAGTTAATACTTATCTTCTCAGTTTATAAAAAAAATAAAAATGTTAAGTTAAGTTTAGAAGAATATGGTAAAAGAAGAGATGGTGGTATTGTTGTTGTTTTAGTTATAAAAGAAAAGAAAACGAAAAAGAGATAAAGAAAAGTTTTGATGCAAAAATCAGAAATAAAAAAATAAAAGAAGGATATTTATCTCTACTATTGAACCATAATGAAATTACATTATCATGGAGTAAAGCAAAGTAGTAGAAAAGAATAAAGAAAAGTAAGGCTTCAACAAGACTGAGCACAATGAAGAAAAGTGAGAAATCTCTGTTGATTGTCACCTTCAATATAAGCTTGTAGACTGTCTAAAAATTATAGAAGACAAATCAGCAAAAAGCAGAATCCAAGCTCCAGACTCAAGGCTAATCATCGCCACCAGCGTGGCACCAAGACGCGAGGGTTGAAACTCGCGTCTCAACATCACTGCAAGGACCAAGACGTGAGGGTTGAAACCCGCGTCCCAGTATTATTGCAGTGTCAAGATGCAGAGTCTAAAGCCCGCGCCTCACGTGAAGCTTGACGCAGAATTAGAAGCTCGCGTTTCTCAAGCATCACTTCAATGGCAAGACGCAAGGCTCAAAACCTACGTCTCAGTTATAACTGCCCTCATTACAGGGTCAATTACTACCCACGTAATGAGGGAGTTAACCCCCATTATGGAGTGTTTTTAGGGGACACATTTACCCCCTGAAATCTCTATAAATAGCCTAGTTTGGTATGGAAGAGGGGTCGAAAAATTCTTGGCAAGAAGACTTCGGTTGTAAGCCGTAGAAGCACCAAGACCTCTAGCTGAAAAGAAAGAGAGAGTTCTACTCTTCGAACAACTTGCTACATACAAGTTCGTCTTGCCTCTAATCTCTTTGACATCCTTGGTGGACAAAAACTGTGTTACTTCGTTTACTATCTAAAGAGAGGATTCCCAAAGGACTTGACGTTCACTCAGTCAACGTAAAACAAGATTCACTTCCATTGCCACGTAAAGGACCCGACACTAAACAAAGAGAGATTTAAGCTTGAAATATCTCCCCTCTCTTGTAAGAGGATTATTGATCCGCTGTAATTTTCTTTACAATCAAACAAAGAAGTTACTCCTTGATTTTCAATTTTCTCCTACCAAACAAGAGATGGCGACTCCGCTGGGGACTACTTTCTCTACTGACGAGCAAGTTATGGCGCAAGGTGACATCGCCTATATGGGGAAAACGGTCGAATCACTTGTCGTGGAGTTCGACCAGGCAAAGTATGAAGAGTTCCTCTCTTCCGGCTCCAAGAGCCCTAAGGCGCGGTAGTACTGCAAAGTCTCCTCAGGGACTTGTTCTCGAGTCTGCTCTGAGATCTCTTCAGACGCGACTGGCAAAAAGGATGTCGTGGCTAACCACATCACACGTAATGCCCACGTCAACGTCTCCCATTAGACCCATGTGGTTAACGTTGCTGATGTTCAGCCCGTTTATGCCCATCCCTTTTCTCAGCACCAAGTTACCGGGGCTTCCCATCAACCTATACGGTATAAGAGGAATGCTGAGCGACGACAGAGATAGCATGCGCGTAAACTACAGGCGCGAGAAGTTGAAACAACTGTCTGCCCAATATATGTAGGACACGAGGTTCAAGCCGTGTTTCTTTTGACTCACATCAGACACGTGAAGTCCGCGTATGGAAACCTAAACGTGAGGCTCACCAAACTCGCGTTTCTGAAGCTCTACTTCCCAAATGCGATGAGCAGCAGGGCGAGGTCAGTGCCCCTTATCCGAGATACGAGACCCACGGATCTACAGTTATACGTGAGACCCGGAAGGCCTGCGTTGTTCAAGTGTCGCTAGCCAAATGCGACAATTGGCAACGAGAGAGCCGCGTCTCTTCTCAGCAGAGGCGCAAGACTAACGTTTCAGAGCCAAAACGCGATAGCCCTGTTTATCTTATAGGACGTGAGCTCTGTATCTTAGAACACTGCGTCTCAGCTTTGCAACGCAAGGATAGCTCTCAGAAGCTGAAAAGCCCTCGACAACCTGAAGCTGATCTCTTTGATCTCCCTCCGACAGATCTAAGAGATTATTTGACGAAGAAAAGGAGTGCTAATCAGATCACTCCGTCTTGTTGCTGTGAACGGCTCATCACGGTAATACTCTCTGAATGCCGCTGCAACTTACATACAAGCAAACAGTCGGGTTCAAACAGTCGACCCGAACTTCCCGATCAGCCAAAAGATATCGCTCCCGCAGAAGGAGGACCTTCTCTGACGCAGAGTACCCTGAAGTCACTGCAAACATGGCAAGCAAAAGTAGGGAAAACAACCAGCAGGCAGCTCCGACGAGTCTGACACGGAACCAGAAGGAGTGTATTGGCATACTCGCACTCGGACTGGAGCGATTGCCCTGATCAACTAGAGTGCCTTAGCTTGGGGCATTGAAGTAAATGACTCACATTCTGCCGTTATAGAATCGCAGGCTTCGAACTCTTCTATAGAGAAGGAAGCCTTCACGTACATGATAAATACTCCTGAGAAGATGGGCCAGGCGCTTTGAACAACAAGCCCAGGTCCAGAGGAAAAAATTCGATATGATTCGTGCTCAACAAGAATCTATCGATACCCTCAAGTAGATGCTTACATAATTGCTTGAAGACAAGAGGAAGTCAACCGACAAAACCTCCTCTAAAAAGTCTAAAGGCAAACAAAAAGAAGGAGAAAGCTCATCTTCTGTACATATCGAGGAGAAAGAGCAATCTACTTCTGAGTCGTCTAAATCCTCATCTAAAGGGGAAGGCAACTCGGACCATGGAAGGATTCATTCTAAAAGAATGAGTCAATTGGAGCAACGTCTAGAGCCCTTACCAATCAGAAAGGTGATTGAGCTTAAACCTGCACACAAGAATACAAAATTTCAGATTTGGAATGAAGAGTGCAAGTGCTCAATTCTACCGCAATAGCAAGTGGCTATGTGGGTCGTGATCCACAAGGAGGGTTAGCGATAGAAGCTTTCAAGGTGTGTATTGAAATCTTTGTGAAGAAAAATGAAGGTTCTTCTTTCTTTTAAGAAATGAAAATGAAAAAAAAGTTAAGTTAAAGTTAAAAAGAAAACGATAGATGGAGAAGGTGGAGAAAATCAGAAAACGACTATGTACAAATGAATTGAAAAAGAAGGAAAAAGATTTGGAAGATGTGGTGATCTATACTAAAGACATAAAAGAAAAGAAAGAAGGTTGATTGTTATACATATTTGCATATTTTACCACTTCCATACTATGCATATTGTAAATAAAATGTGATTTTTAACCCCTTTTTTCTCTATTTTTACAGGTCCACAACTTAAAAGAGAAAAAGTCCATTAATCACTTTAATTAGCAATAATTAAAGAGATTAAATCCATAAGCCCAAAAGGGCCCAAGATTTGAATTTGGATTCAGTTGAGATCCGCGCGCCAATTGGATCTTCCAGAAGGCCACGTGGATAACCACCTAACAACAAAATCACAACAGAAAATCTGGGCTCAACGGCCCAGATTTTGCCGCCAAAACTGGGGATTTCCCGCGTATCTGCGGCGGTTTGGAGGCAGTTGGAGCCCGGATTTTGCGCCAACGGCCAGGGCTCTAGATCCTTCTCATGGATGGCTATAAATAGAGGACCAGGGTCTGTGTGAAAGAGTAGAGAAGAGAGAGAAGAAAATAGGGGAAATTCTTGTATTTTGTTTTGTTATTCTCTTAGGTTTTTAGTCTTCATCTTCTTCCTCCTAGAGATTTTGACAAAGTGAGAGAGAGAGAGTGCTGTTTGAAAGCTTGTATCAAGGAAGTGACATTCTTGTAGGCAAGGATTAATCAAAAGAACTCCATTCTTCTCTTTGCAAGCTCTAGTATGTTCTACTTTACTTTGCTTTAATTTCTTGCTTTGATTTTAGTTCATTTCTATTGCTTTAGTTCTAATTGCTTTACATCATGAATAGTTGCTTTGTTTCTAGTGTAATGGATAGCTAAATCTTTATTACATGGCTAGCTAAGAACTTACCTAGCTAACTTCTATCTCTTTGGATGATGCTTATCTTTATATTTGCATTGTGATAGTTTCTTTTACTTACCAAGGAAGTAGAGTTGCTTTCCCTTGGCAATTGCTTGTTCATACTCCATATGACTCATGTGTGCCTCATTTAGAGCCTTGTCTAGAACAAGAGCCTTGATGGAACATGGAGATGGATCACCTACATATGCTACTTATAAGAACAACTTCTCTACTTTAAGCTAATTTGTTGTTATGTCTTGAATGTTTGAATGAATGTTGATTCTTCGAACTTAGCATCTTTGAGTACCAATCCTAGAGTTCATCATTGAACATCTATCTAGAGAGCCAATGAATTCATATGAGGCTTCAAGTTAAGAACAAGAGAACACTTATCTTCATAACGGTAAAGTACTTGAACAAACAAGCAAGTCATACCTATTGCCAATGAATCAACATGAGGCAATCAAGCATCACCATTGAGTTTAGCAAGTTAGCAATGAGGTAAAGTTAGCTAGCCATGTACCTTCTCATCTAAAGTTTTCCAACACTTTCTTTACTAGCTTCTCTTTCTTTGCAACACACTTCACTCAAGTTCTTTTTGATTTCTTTTTCCATAATGCACAAATCCATCACTTCTTTTCATGTTGCTTCTTGCATTTGTGTAAATACATAGAAGACATTTCGTTTTCATTTCTTCACTACATACCGTAACGCTTCTATCGCTACCTCTCCCGGAGAATCGACCCGGTATAGCCCTATGCTATAGCGGAGATTGGAAAGGGTATATTGATCTTTGAATACATTTGTGGAGTAAACGAGTACCAAGGTTAACTCTAAACCTTTCTTCTTTAATTGAATACTTGTGTAATAACTCTACATTACTCTTTCCCAATCAAAGGTTAAAGATATACTTACCAAGTTTGGTTGATGACTTACTTGGAACCCTTGCATGTTCTACCCTGCTTCGGAGGCATTCAACGCATAAGCCATATGATCGAGCTCAGTCCCCATTCGCATTATATCATCAAGACGAACAAGAATGAAGTGATACAGATCTTGAGGAGGAGAACGTTGATCGGGGTGGAAACTAGCACTCAAAATGTGTATTTATGAAATCAAATGAAAAGCTCGAATGTGCTTAATATACCCTCGATACTTCCGTTATAGCATTGGCTTAACGGGTCGTATCCACAGGGAAGGGAGGCGATAGAAGCATTAACAGTCTCTAGTCACGTCAGATGTTAACAATTCTTCTATGTTGAAAGAATGAAAAAGAAAAGAAAATGAAAACAAGCATGTGGTAGGTGAGGAGAGCGATGAAAACGTCGATAAGAAAATAAGAAGAGGAACTTGAAAACAATTTCTAAAACAAAGGTAAAAGAAAACTCATGGCTACTAACTACTAAGTACTCCACTAACCATACTAACCTCTTCGAGATAGTTGCCTCACATTTTGATCCTCGGCCATCACAATCCTTATCTTCAAGAAGCAATACAAAGCATGGCTCATGGATGGTTCATAACAATCACAACATTGCAACAAGAACAAGCTATTACAAGCATCACTCATTACACTACTAGCATGAAATAAAAGAGCATGAAATAAGAGAGTTAGCTTGGTTAGCAAGTTAGCAAGTTAGATGTTAGAAATAAAAGAGCATGAAGTAAAAGAGAGTTAGCTTGGTTAGCAAGTTAGCAAGTTAGCAAGTTAGATTGTTAGAACCCATCATCTTTGGCCATCAATGGCTCTTGCAAGAACAAGGCCTTGTAGAGGCAACCCGATTCATGTGGATTATCAAGTAAGTGGTTAGATGGTTAGTGGTTAGTAGTTAGATTGCCATGAGAAGAAAAACTAGCAACAAAACATCATGTAGAAGATGAAGGAGATTACAATGGAAGAGAAAGGAGGCACCTTTACATAGAGTGTCACTCTCTATTACATCAATCCCTCACTATCTCTCTCTCTATGAATCACTCAGCCCTACTACAATGATCTAAGAAAAAGAAAAGAAAATACAAGAAAATGAAGAACTCTCACCTACACTACACTAAAATCTAGATCTACTCCTAAAAACGAAGACTGCTCGCGCTCTGGGCAATTGCAGGGGTATTTATAGGCAGAAGAAGGATCCAGAAGACGAGACGAGGCCACGCGTCGAAAATCGACGCGTGGCTCCCTAGAATTGCCGCGTTTTGCCGCGCCTTTGCGGCAATTCCAGGGAGGTGGGTCCCAGATTTTGGTCCGCGCGTTCGTCTGGCTTCTAGCTGCTTCCAGATATATCCAATTTTGGGTAATTTCGACCGCAGATCCGTCTGATGTGCGCGAGAGGCTAGGTTCAATGTATCTTCTAGAGAATCCTTTGCTTGGCCTCCAAGTAATGCGGGATTAATTATCATAAATTGAGCTGAATTAGCCTCTTATTTTATCTTTGCCCTTGGACTTTGGTTGTACCTGCAATATAGACCAAAACACGTATTAGACCGACTATTTATTCATAAACTGGTGGGAAAATGCGACATAAAAATGCAGAATTGTAGACTAATCAAACGTCACCATGAATTATCGTTGGCACTCACACAGACATCGCTATACTGATGCTTCTGGATTCACTTGCATTCTCATCAAAACCAAAAGAGGTAAAGTAGAAAGAAGAAGAAGAAAATGAAAGTAAAGAAGAACATAAAAAAAATATTACCTTTTATTGCTTGAAACGATGGAAGAAAGGAGGAGGGTACATCGGTGTCACTCTCAACATAAGCCTCTCTTACTTACATGCTTCTCAATCTAACCTAAGCTTACATACAAATTAAAATTACATAAAAAGAAAATAAAAACCTATGCTACAAAGAGTGAAAAACTAGACTAATTCATATCTCTGCATGGTCGTCCTCTTTTTCTCAGCTCAAACCAGTATTTATAAGGAAAAACAACAAGGGGGAATCCCGGGAAGAATGGGGGAGCAAACGCTCCCCCTAACTCCCTAACCAAGCCGCGGAAACGCTGCTTTGGCTGCGTTTTCGCGGCCAGGGTATGGCCAGGTGGCCACACCCCGTTGGTGGGTCTCCCCGATTTCACGTTCTGACTTTATCTTCAATTGGTTTTCTCGTTTAGGTCTGAAATTGTGACGAAATGGCCTTTTTCCTTGGCTTCAACCGATCGATTCTGGGAGGATTCTTCTCAACCAGTTTTCAACCTTTTGATTTTTCCCTGATTCACTGAGTTCGAATTAATTCTGATTTAATTCAGAATTTGGTGGGCTTTTGGGCTCATTTCTCTTCACTCTGCTTAAGGAATGGGCCTGCAAATAAATTAAACATTTAATTAGGACAATGCAGATTTTATTCTACAATAAGTATGGAAATATAATACTAAATGTGAAACATTAGCGACCAATCAAAAGGCCTCCAAGAAGCAGGAGTGGTCCGGCCATATCCGGCCGAGTGGGACCTTATTCCATACCCCCTAAGTTCAAAGCTCTAATCCTACAGGTGTTTGACGGCAAAGGGTCACCGAACCAACATATCTATTACTTCAAGTCTCAGACGGGGAACGTGGTAGATAATGATGCCATCTTGGCACGTTTGTTCATCGACGCTCTAAAAGGGCTTGCCTTTGAATGGTTCATGAAGCTCCCAGAAGGCTCCATTAAAAATTGGAGTAATCTGGAGAAGCTCTTCCTCACGCGCTTTTTTGAAGCTGACTCAGAGATCACAGTGCCTACTATATTGGCCACAAAGCGGCAAAAGGTAGAGTCAGTCAAATCATTTGTAGAGAGATTTCAGAATATGGCACTCTGATATCCTAGCGGTATGACCCAGGTCACCCTGGTAGAAACATGACGCCACAATCTACAAATGTCACTCCTAGCCCAAATAGGAGTTGCTGAAAACCGCACCTGGAAGCAATTGGTCCAGTAAGGTGAACAAGCTGAAGAAATTGTCACCAGGTTAAAGCAGAAGAAAACAAACCCATACCCGAAAGGTCGACAAGGCACACACCAGAAACATCTTTTCAACTAAAAAGAAAAAATAACTTGGTGACAGAGATAAAATCCCCTGGCAAACCTCCGCCGGTCAAGGAAATTGGCTCTTCAAGTCAGCTACGCACCAATAAGCAGTATTCCTTCAAAGAGGAACATGTTACTTCGTTGTTCAAGTTACTCAACAAGAGCAACAGATTGAAGCTTCCTGAAGCTAGACGTCCTAAAGAAGTCGGTAAAACTAATAATCCTAACTACTGCCTGTATCATAGGATAGTAGGGCACCCCACCAAGAGCTATTATGTCTTCAAAGACATCCTTTAGGCTCTAATTGATGCAAAGGTACTAAAACTCCATCCAGAGCAGAAGAAAGTGACAGCTAATACGACATCATTCCTCCAGTTTTAAGACAGCCTCCAGCACCCTCCGGAGTAATTCCCATCCCGAAAGGGGAACTAAGAATGATCAATATGGACCCTCATCATCAACAAGAGAAGGGTCTTGTACCTGTCCCCACACCTCAGGGGGAAGTTATGTGGGTTCATCCCGACCTTATGGACAGCCATCAATGGACTACTGTTACCAGCAGAAGGTCCAAAGGCAAGGCGAAAGCGTCATCCTGTAATGTGGTGTGCGCTTGATTGGTCGCGAATGTTGCATATTTAGTATCATATTTTCATACTTATTCTAGAATAAAACTTTGCATTGTCTTAATTAATTGTTTAATTTATTTGCAGGCCCATTCTTTAAGGAGATGAAGAGAAATGAGCCAAAAGCCCACCAAAATTCTGAATTAAATCAGAATTAATTCGCACTAAGTAAATCAGGACAAAATCAAGAGGTGGAAAACCGGTTTAGAAGAATCCTCTCAGAATCGATCGGTTAAAGCCAAGAATCCAAGGCCATTTCGTCACACTCCGGGACTCAAACTGAAAATCCAACAAAGGATAAAGTCAGAAGAAACTCCCAGAGAGGCCCACCAATAGGGTGTGGCCATCTGGCCACACCCTGGCCACCAAAACGCGACAAAAGCCGCGTTTCCGCAGCAAGATTGGGGAGTTAGGGGAGCGTTTGCTCCCCAGACCTCCCAGGGATCCTGCTAACTGGGTTTTCTGCCTATAAAAGGCCATTCTTTGCGCTGAAAATGGACGACCATGCAGAGATAGGATTTAGCCTAGTTTTCATTTCTTGTAGTTTAGGTTTTTCTTTTCTTGTAATTGTAATTTGAATGTAAGCTTAGGTAAGAAGAAGATTCATATAAGTAAGAGAGAGAGGCTTATGTTGAGAGTGACACCGATGTACCCTCCTCCTTTCTTCCATCGTTTCAAGCAATAAAAGGTAACATTTTTATGTTCTTCTTTACTTTCATTTTCTTTGTTTTCGTCTTCCTCTTCTACTTTACCTCATTTGTTTTTGTTGAGTTTACAAGTGAATTCTAAAGCACAAGTATAACGATGTTATGTGAGTGCCAACGATAGTTCATGAAGACGTTCTCCTCCTCAAGATGTATCACTTCATGCTTGTGCGAGACTTGATGATATAATGCGAACGGTGACTAAGCTCGGGCTTATGATCTATGCGTTGAACGCCTCCTAAACAAAGGTAGAACATGCAAAGGTTTTCAGGTAAGTCATCAATCAATCTAGGTAAGTATTGCATCCTCCTCTTTCTTTTCTTTCATTTCTGTAAATTAAATCACCAACACCACTCCTTTTCACTTCCTTGTAAATAATCATTTGTACATAGTCGCTTTCGCCGTTTTCTGATTTTTTTTCCACGTTCTTCATCTCTCATTTTCTACTAACTTTAACATAATTCTTTTCCATTTTTTTAACTTAAAAACAGAGAAGAACTCTCGTTTGGTTTTCATAAAGATTTCAATAAAAAAACGTAAACGCTTCTATCGCAAAACCCTCCTTGTGGATCACGACCCGCATAGCCACTTGCTATAGCCACTTGCTATAGCGGTAAGAATTGAGAATTGAGCACTTGCAAAGAAAGAGCTCTCAGTAAGTCAAGGAGTTTGAGAGAGAAGCTCTCACAGGGACGAATTTCCCTCCATGGTGGATTATTGCCTTGGCTCTTCAACTGTGTTCTTTAAACTCTTTCATCCTTGGTTTCCATCATTTTCCTTGTGTCTTTGCCCCTGGCCTGTGTGTTTCCCGTTCCCTGTTGGGGGCTGGTGAGGGTTCGGCAGTGGGTTTGTGTTCGTCCTCCTTGCTACAATGAGGCCTTCCACTAGATCTCGATCGGGGGCAGCTAAGGTGCCTGGAAGGAGTGTAATTGAGGATGGATCCACCGTGAATGCTACACCAACAGTCCAGGTTAGGCAGCTGTTGGAGAAATCGGCTTCTGCTGGTCAGCAGCAAGATCTAAGAGGTGAGCGGTTGGATTCTATCTCTGATTCCTCCTCTTATGACTCTGAAAATGTTGGTGATGATGAGGTGAGATCGGTGGAGCATGGGGGTGTGGATGGTGGTTCGTTGGCAGACAAGGTGTTCGATGATATGCCTCAATCGGTCCCTTCTGCTCCTGGTTTGGAAATGGCTACTGGTTCTGTTGAGGGAGTGGCTCAGAATAGAGATAACAGTGTGAGGAAAGTCCCCTGGGTTAGTCTATTTAGGGATAACCAAAATCTAGGGAAGGGCATCAAGTTGGATGTCATGGAATCCGAAGAGGACATATTACAGATTGAGGAGGAGGATGTGGACGATGTTGAAGAAGCTTGGGGGTTTTGTTTGGTGGGACAATTTGCTGGCAGGTTCCCTGGTTTGGGTGCAGTCCAGAGCATTACAGAGGGATGGAAAGTGTAGTGTAAACACTGGATCCATCGTTCCGGATGGATAGTGTTCAAATTTTTGTCGGAAGAGGATAGATTGAAAGTGTTGAATGGTGGTCCATATTTCGTCTATGGGAGATACTTAATGTTAAAAAGCATGCCTAGGTGCTTCACATTTGGGGGAGAAGATATAGCTACTGTACCGGTGTGGATTCAATTGCCGGACCTTCCTCTTGATTGTTGGAATGCGAGAGCTCTGAGTAAGATAGCATCCAAGGTCGAGAAACCTATCACCACTGATAAGATGACCTTGACTAAAGAGAGACTCTCTTTTGTGAGAGTGATGGTGGAGGTGGATGCTTCCAAGGATCTTGTTAGATCAGTGGAAATGAGGTTGCCTACTAGTGCATTTTATGAACAATTGGTGGTATTTGAGTATACACCGAAGTTCTGTAAGAAGTGCAAGTCGTTTGGTCATGACGATGGGAATTGCAACAAAGAATTGATGGGGAAACGGTACTCTGTATATGTACCAAAGAGGAGGGTGCAGACTGGAGGAGGGAGGGGCTCCATATCTGTGGAAACTGGTGGAAATAAGTCTGCTGCCAGGGTTCCAGTGGTGACTAATCCTGTCGGCTCTGCTGCTGGCAGTCTTGGGGATTCAGCTGCTGTTCTGCCACCAGATAACTCTGGTCTGGTGGCAGAACAGCAGATGGCACGGCCTGCTGGGGTGGCTGGGAACATAGAGGGAGTTATTCGTGGTGACAGCATTCCTGGACAGCGTGATTCTGCGCCTGTCCTGCTGCCAGAAAAATCTGTTCTGGCAGCAGAAATTGCTGGTCTGTCAGATAATGCTGCACCTGTTATCGACTTGCCAACTGCTGGTCTGGTGACTTTGAATGTTGGGGGGGGGGTGAATGTTCGCAACAAGGGGAAGCATAAGAAGGTTTCTGGACAACGAGGCGGAGCTGCTGTTCTTTAGAATTTGGAGGATATGGGGCGGCGTCCGCTGCCTAATGTTGTTGGGTCTTCATTGCAAGTCCCAGAACTGATTGCTAAAGGGGGCAAGGAGAAGACGGCTGTGGAGGACCAGAAACTGAAGTCGGCTTCTGGACTGCATGATACTTTGGATCCTACTCAGATATGTTCTGTGGTGCAGGGTTTAAAGGCGGTCGTTAAAGAAAATAGAAGTTGGGCGGACGTGGGTGGTGCAGGTGTGGAGGAGATTGGGTCTCTACATCGGCAAGACATTTCCTCTTGTATGTCTAAAGGAAAAGCGAAGGGGAAATCCCTTCAATCTTCCAAATGAGGCTGGCATTTTGGAATATCAGGGGGTTTCATCTTCCCCTGAAGCAGAAGGGGGTTGAGGCCCTTGCAAAAATAAGGGATATCGGGCTATTGGCAATATTGGAGACGAAGCTATCTGTTGGTAGACTGGAGGACCTTATGCGTAGAAGGTTTAGTGGATGGAAACAAGTGAATAATTTTGCGACTCATGCGGGAGGTAGGATCTTGATTCTGTTTGACCCTTTGAAGATTCAACTGGAGGCTTTGGAGGTTTGCCCTAAGGTTATTCATTGCCGGGTGGTATGTAAGGTATCATCCGTTTCTTTTCTTGTGAGTTTTGTTTATGGTTACCATTCGATAGTGGCTAGGAGAGGTCTTTGGGAGAATTTGAGGCGTTGGGGAGGTTCTATATCGGAGCCTTGGCTAGTCATGGGGGACTTCAACAGTATTTTGAGGCGGGAGGAGAGAGTTTGTGGTACGGAGGTGACACACTACCAGATTAGTGACTTCACAGATTGTTGTGATGAACTGGGACTATCTGACCTTCAGTTCACAGGTTGTCACTTTACTTCGACGAATGGAACGGTTTGGTCTAAGTTGGATAGAGTTATGGGCAGCCTTCTTTGGCACCACCGGGCACTTTTTTGCCATGTTGACTTTTTGCCTTCGGGTTGTCTCTCGGATCATTCCCCTTGTGTGGTTTCGTTGCTTGAGCGGCCGAAGTTGGTGAATAGGCCTTTTAGGTTCTGGAACTTTTTGGCGGCTCATGAGGATTTCAGAGATACAGTTCAGAATGTATGGGAGCAGGAAGTAGTGGGTTCCTCTCAGTTTGGATTTTGCAGAAAGCTTAAGCTATTGAAGGCACCTTTGAAACTTCTCAATGAGAGGAATTTTGGGCACATTGCTTCTAGAGTTGAAAGGGCTAGATTGGCTCTTAAACAGGCACAAATACAAATCCAATCCCAGTATGATGATACTGATTTGCGTCTGAGGGTCTTGAATTGCGCAAGAATGCTTTGGCCTTATCTAAGGCAGAGATGGATTATTTTTACCAGCTAGCTAAGTGCAACTATGTTACTAAGTCTGATAGGTGCACGAAGTTCTTTCATGGTATTGTGAAAAGGAACAAAGGCAGGGGATATGTTGCGGCTATTTCCAAGATGGATGGGACAATGACTTTGTCAACGGAGGAGGTGGCATCGGAATTCACTCGTTACTTTGAAGGACTTCTTGGTACTCATTCTCAAGTTGAGCATGTTGATCGGGAGGTGTTCTAGTGTGGGCAGGTGTTATCCGGTCTACAAGCGGCTGCTCTATTGAGAGAGGTGACTTCAGAAGAGATCAGGGAGGCATTATTCAGTATTGGAGATGACAAAGCCCCTGGCCCGGATGGGTATAGTGCTCTATTCTTCAAGAGGGCGTGGGACATTGTTGGTGTTCACATGTGTGATGCCGTCAAGGAGTTTTTCTTCTCGGGGTCCCTTTTGAAGCAAATGAATCACTCGTTGATTGCCTTGGTGCCCAAATCTTCCCATGCCAATTCGGTGGGAGATTTTCGTCCTATTGCTTGTTGCAATGTGATCTATAAAGTGATTTCCAAATTACTGGCTGCGAGGCTGTGTCCTGTACTTGGTGATATTATTGATCCATCGCAATCTGCTTTTGTGGAGGGTCGTAGCATGATTGAGAACATTCATTTGATCCAGGAATTATTGAGAAAGTATAACAAGAAGCGTGTATCACCGCGGTGCTTGGTTAAGGTTGATCTCTGGAAAGCATATGACTGTCTCTTGGGACTTCCTTACTGAGGTGATGGTGGGCCTTAGGTTTCCAGATCGTTTCATCAGCTGGGTTATGCAGTGTGTATCTACTACATCTTATTCTATTGCTCTGAATGGAGGTATCTAGGGGATGTTCAGAGGAAGGAAGGGATTACGTCAGGGTGACCCTCTATCTCCCTTTCTTTTCATCATTTGCTTAGAATATTTGTCGAGGAGACTTAAGGTGAATACTAGTAGCATGGAGTTCAACTTTCACCCGAGGTGTGGACAACTTAGGTTGACGCACCTGGCGTTTGCTGATGACCTGATGCTTTGGTTAGGGGGGACCTTTCGTCTTTTCGTATCATTATGGACAGCCTAAGAGATTTTGGATCGAAATCTGGCTTGCGTGCTAACTTGCTCAAATCGAGCCTTTTCACGGCAGGTGTTTATGGGGAGGAGCTTACTCAGCTGCAGCAGTTGACTGGTATCCCGTATGGTTCGATGCCGTTCCGTTATCTCGGTGTTCTGTTGGCGGCTCAGAGGCTTAATGTGGCTTATTTTGCTCCTTTCACTGATAAGGTCACTATGTACATCAACTCTTGGACGGCTTCTTGCCTTTCCTTTGCTGGGAGAGCTGAGCTTATTAGATCAGTTCTACAAGGAGTTGAGTGCTTTTGGCTGTCTATCTTTCCGATCCCGGCCGCTATTATTGAGCGTGTGTCCCGCCTGTGCAGGAATTTCTTGTGGCACAAGCGGCATCATCCGGTTTCTTGGAAGAGCATGTGCTTACCAAAGGAGGAAGGTGGTTTGGGGTTCAGAGATTTGAGGTCATGGAATGAGTCATTACTAGCAAAATGCTTTTGGAATATCCATAGGAAGAAGGATACTTTGTGGGTGCGTTGGGTGCACCATATATACCTTAGAGGGGATGCTTCTCCTTGGCTGTGGAACTGTGTAAGGGATGACTCGCCTTTGCTCAAGAGGCTTATTGCGATTCGTGATAGGGTTTGCCAATGTGAAGGGTCCATTGATGCGGCTAAGAGGAGGTTTTCTTCTTGGGTGGTAGGTGAACACATGAATATCTCGCTTGGGTATGATTACTTTCGTTGTAAGGGGTCTAAGCTTCCTTGGCCATGTTCAATATGGAATGCTTATGTTACGCCCAAGCATGCTTTCACCTTATGGCTTGCGGCGAGGAAGAGATTGCCTACCAAGGACAGATTGTCGTTCCTTCAATTGGAAGACTCTTGTGTCCTTTGTGTGGGGAATAGGGAAACGGCGGCTCACTTGTTCTTTCGCTGTGCCTTTTCTTCTACGGTTTGGACACGCATTAGGAACTGGTTGGATATCTCTCGGGCGATGTCGACAATCAGTAGTGCTCTTAAGTGGATCAGAAAGGAGGCGAGAGGTTCGAGTTGCAGAGCTAAAGCTAAAAGAGTGGCCCTAGCTTGTTCGTTTTGTCATATTTGGAATGCCCGCAACCGGAAGATTTTTGAAGGACATGCACAGGTGGTTGAGGTAACCGTCTTCAAGATCAAATTACATGTGTATAAGGTTTTATTCTCCTTGTATCCACAGGATTGTGTGGAGTTATAACCCCTTTTTGGTCTGCTTGTTTTGACCTTGTACTTATATTTTGGTGTGCTCGATGTATAGTTTAGGGAGCAAAGGCACTGATACATACACTACCTGATACAAAGTTAGAGCTCTCAGTCTGGCAGAATTATTCTGCAGCCAGCATACCTGTACGACCCTGTGGTTTCTGGATTCTGGTTCTGGTGCACCTACACAGACTGTTGTCTGTTCTGCTGCAGAAAAATTCTGCCAGAACAGGCCTGGTCTGGCAGAACTGGGATGCCAGAAATTGGCATCCAGTTCTGGCCAGAACAGTTAGGTGCTGGCTGCTCTGCCAGATCTGAACAGCCCTGGGCTAGAATGTGTGACCAGGTCTGTTCTGCTGCAGAAAAATTCTGCCAGAACAGTGCTGTTCTGGCAGAACTGGGCTGCCAGAAATTGGCACCCAGTTCTGGACAGAACAGCTAGTCTGCTGGCTGTTTGCCACTTCTGAGCAGGTCTGCCTGGACTGTGTGCCCAGCTCTGGGAACACTGTTCGGCCAGAACTGTTAACTGATATGCTGATATTTTGAGTCTTGTAGGGATGTCTTGGTCTGGTGGTGTACGCCATGTGTTGGTAGCATAGGGTTGGTTGTTACCTTCTTGGGGTGGTTATGCCGGTTTGGCATATGATTGTATATACATTTTGGATAAATACATTTTACATTCTCCAAAAAAAAGAATTGAGCACTTGCACATTTTTATTAAAAGTTCTGAAATTTCGTATTTTGTGTGCAGGTTTTGCCTCAATCAGTGCTTCTTCCCGAGAAGCAGAAACTGATGTTCTCTTACTAACTGATTCAGAAGAGAAAACAATAGTTCTTGCTGCAGAACCTAGTAAACCACTCGTGACAGAAACTCGTTCGGGTCAGTCATATTTAAAAAAGTATGATGAAATGGTAGCAAGCCCTCTTAAACTCACTATAGAGTCAGCCAAGCCCTCCACGAAACAACTGGTGGAGAAGCAAAAAGAGCTTCGATTTTCTAAAGCCCTCCCAAAAGACAACGCGGAAGGATCTACGACACCTTACTGCTTGGATGTCCTGGTGCAACTGGCCAATATCCCGGCCAGAATCACCCTTTATGAGCTCCTGAGTCTATCAAAGTCAACCAGAGAAGCTCTGAGGGAAGCCCTAGCTATTGCTGAGGTCTTCATGACCCGGATACCGGCTGGATCACAGGAGGAAGATGTAGAGGATTACCTCCATGCCTCCCAAAATGCTCCCTGCATTACCTTCACGGTAGATGATATGCAGGTTAAGGGGAAATATGATCGGCCCCTATACTTCACAGGATATATTGGATCATCTGAAGTAAGCCGCATTCAGGTAAATCTAGGATCCATGTTGAGCATTATGCCTCGTCGGGTCATGCAACATTTAGGGATTCCTACCCACCGATTAAGCGCCACCCAGACTACCATTTATGGTTTCAATGCCAATGGTACGCGCCCAATGGGAAAGATCAAGCTCAAATGCCAAATTGGGGACTTAAAGTCCGAAGTGACGTCCTACGTGATCAATGCCGATACTTCATACAATTTGCTGCTTGGACGACCATGGATTCATCGTAATTCCATCGTCCCCTCCACTCTCCACCAAGTTAAGAAATACATCGACGTAAGTGGGAAGGTACGAACGTTGATTGCTGAAAGGCATCCATTCAAGGGGGTAGAGAACTATTTCACAGACTCTCTCCTGTACCAGGACTCTCTGGAAACAAACAAGAACCTACAACCAGAGGAACCAGACTCTGGTAATGAAGTTGGCATCGAGCCAGAGAAAGAAGAGTGCATGTGAGAATTAGATCCACTTGTAACGAGCATTAATAAGCTTAATGTTAATAACACTGCCAATAATGTAGGCAGGTGGTATATTAATGAAGAGTTAAATTTGACTTACTTTTCTGTGATCGCTTCTGATTCAGTGCCATCAGACACTAGTACCGAAGTGGATAATGACCCCTGGTTAGCAATGAATGCTCTGACATCATTGCATGTACCAATCAAGTAATCCTTCGAAACGTAACAAGATGTTAGTGATGCGCAAGAATCAGTATTCATGGTTCCAGCAAGATGCAAAGGCCAAAACCAATCCTTTTCGGACAAATCAAGTCCGAACTGATGTCTCGTGAAGAGTCAGAAAGCGAGAATGAACCTCCTCAGTTCACCCATTATGAGCCAAATATACTCAGAATGATGGAAAACATAGGGTATGCTATGACAAACGGTCCTGGGTTGAACTTCAGCAAAGGAAGAAGAACACTACTCCAGTCTTTTATTCTGAAAGGGAAAACCCCTGATTACTACCATCGAACTCGCAGGAGTTTGGGTTATGTGTCAACCCCAATTCTGTCAGCCTCTAAGTCTGAAAAGTTACTAGACCATAACTACTCATCTGGCACGTCATCGTGAGAGTCAGATGTTAGTGTTGGAAACCTCTTCGGAGAACCTTCAGTAAATATGGTTTCAGCAAGCCACCTAGAAGACAGAGATGAAGAAATGATCCAGTCTGATACAGATCCTTGGATCAAACACCTAAATACTCTCTAGGATACTCGTTTTGAACAGCGCGAGCCACCCACGGAGGATAAAGTTACCTAGATTAATCTGGGAGATGAGGCTAATCCTAAGCCCATCTTTATAAGCGGAAGCCTATCATACTCCAAGAAAGAAGATTTAATATCTCTTGTGCGAGAGTATATAGATGTTTTGCTTGGAATTATGAGGACATGCCTAGGCTTGATTCTCGAGTGGCTATACATCGCCTTAATATTAATTCAGATGTGAAGCCAGCCAAACAACAGCAGCGACGGTTCCATCCAAAAATAATGGAAGCAATCCAGTCAGAAGTCAAAAACTCATAGACTCTAGCTTCATTAGGGAAGGGCAACATCCTGATTGGGTAGCCAATATCGTCCCCGTTGCCAAAAAGAACGGAAAGATCTGGATTTGCATTAATTTTCGTGATCTAAATAATGCCTGTCCCAAAGACGAATTCCCTCTCACAATCACGGATGTCATGATTGACAATATGTACGGGTTTGAGTGAATGTCCTTCATGGATGGATTCTCAGGGTATAATCAAATCAAAATGTATCCTGATGATGAAAAACATACTTCTTTCAGGACACCACTGGGGGGATATTACTATACTGTCATACCTTTGAACTGAAGAATGCGGGGGCAACATATCAGAGAGCTATGAATGCAATTTTCCACAAACACATGCGTAAAACAGTGGAATGCTAAGTCGATGACATTGCAGTGAAAAGCCGCGCCACAGCCAACCACATAGCAGATCTGAAGACAGTCTTTGAAATCATGCGGGCACATCAGTTGAAGATGAACCCCACCAAATCCTTCCTGGGGGTAGCCAACGGCAAATTCCTAGGGCTTGTATAAACTTTCAAAGGAATTCATTTAGACCCAGAAAAAGTTCGCGCTATCCAGGAGATGCAACCTCCAAGGAACCTCAGGGAGCTTAGGGATTACAAGGACGACTGGCATACATCTGAAGGTTTATCTCAAATCTCTCTAGAAGATATCAACCCTTTACCAAATTAATGAAAAAGGGTGTCTCATTCATCTGGGATGATGCTTGCCAACAAGCATTCGAGGAAATCAAACGATACCTCACGCAACCACCGGTCCTTACAGCTCCGGTGTCCGAAAAACCTTTCCTAATATATGTTTGGGCGATGGATCATTCTTTAGGAGCTTTGCTAGCTCAGAATAATGACCAGGGATATGAGCAAGCAATCTACTATCTGAGTAGGATTATGATCGGAGCTGAGTATCGGTACAATCTGATCGAAAAGGAATATTTGACATTGGTATTCGCTATCCAGAAAATGCGACACTACTTGGTGGGCTAGACTATAAATGTCATATCATGGGTTAACCCTTTGAGGTTACTCATGACAAAGCCATCGTCATTAAACGGCCGATTGGCAAAATGGGCCATACTGTTATCCCAATATGAAATTCGCTTTTTACTATAAAAAGCCGTGAAGGGACAAGCGGTGGCAGATTTGCTGGCAAAGTATCCAAATCCAAAGGTAACTAAACTTTACGAGGATCTCCCAAACGAAGTCGCTGAAGTTTGTCTGACCCAGACATTTTTTCAAAGACAAGTGTGGCAACTCTTCTTTGACTGTGCATCGAGAACAGGTCCACAAGGGCATGTCATAGTCGGAATGGGGCTAGTACTCGTCTCCCCACAGAACTACGTGATTCCTCGAGCTTTCTCATTAACCTAGCCCTCCTCCAACAACGTAGCGGAATACAATGCCCTCTTGATTGGAATGAAAATCGCTGATGAGATTGGTGTTAAAAATCTCGAGGCATATGGTGACTTTAAACTCATCGCTAACCAAGTTCGCGGGGAGTATGAAGTCACACATGAAGACTTAATACCCTATTACAAGGCAACTATCTCTATGGCCGAGGGATTCGGAAACTTTTACATCGACCATGTACCACGCCAACAAAATGCGCATGCAGATACACTAGCATCTCTCGCTGCCTCTTTAGCCCTTCCAACTGGAGTAGTAGAGAAAATACTTGTCTACAGCCACGGCTTGTATTGTCCAAGAATCACTTTTAAAGATCACCAAAAGCTGACAGGAGATTGTTAAGTCAAAGAAGCTCTTGAGTCATCAGCCGGTCCAGAACCTAGGGATTGGCGATTCCCTTACATTGACTATGCCTTATACGGCATCCTTCCTGATGATTCAAAAGAAGCGTCCGCCATTAGAAGGAAAGCCCCTAAATTCTACTATAAGGCGATCACGCGAACACTGTATCGTCGATCGCATGACGGGATCTTTCTTCAGGAGGTACTCAAAGAGGCGCAGGAGGTACTCAAAGAAGCGCATGACAGCATATGTGGAGCTCATCAACCTGGTCCAAAGCTTGGGTATCGACTCTGAAGATTGGGATATTATTGGTCTAGGATGATCCCTGACACCATCGCTTATGCCAAACGATGTCACGCCTGTCAAGTCCATGGTGATTTTATCCATCAAGCACCAGGGTATCTTCACTTTATAACTTCTATCTAGCCATTTGAGATGTGGGGGATGGATGTAGTCGGCCCTATAAGCCCACCATCATCCAAAGGATACCAGTTCATCTTAGCCATAACCGATTACTTCTCTAAATGGGCCGAAACTATCCCTTTGAGGGAAGTAAAGACATTTGATGTAATCAGATTCGTTAAACATCACATCATCTACCGTTTTGGTATGCCACGACGAATTATCCACGACAAAGGGCCCTAATTCGTCAGTTAGGCTTTTCAGAGGTTCTGCAATAAGTTCAGAATCCAGAGTGTGTCCTCGATGGCATACTACCAAGCTGCTAACGGCCTTGCGAAAACTTTCAACATGACTATTGGCAAGCTTCTCAAGAAATTCGTCTCAAAAAGCCAACGTGATTGGGATGAGAAATTAGGTGAATGCTTATGGACCTATCGCACGACAGTCCGAACCCCAACGAAAGCTAGACCATTCTCCTTGGCATATGGGTGTGAGGCCATACTCTCATTAGAAATCAAAATCCCATTTTTACGAGTCGTCTTGACAGAAGAGATGAGAAATGAGGAGAAATATCTACTGCGACTCCAAGAACTGGAGGCTTTAGATGATAAAAGTCTGCAAGCCAATAGCAAATTGAGCTCTACCAAGCTCGAATTACCAGATCATTCAACAAGAAAATTAAGGAGCGAACTTTCAAGAAAGGTGACTTATCTTAGCTGTCAGAAGACCTATGGTGATGACACACAAGACAAAAGAGAAATTTCAGCCCAAATGGGAAGGGCCATTTGTAGTAGAGTCGGTCTACTCAAATGGAGCGTATCGCCTCACAACCTCAGATGATGATACGCTTATGATGCCAATCAACGGCAAATTCTTGAAGAAATACTATCCTTGATAGCACTCTTCCCCCGATCAAGTTAATATTGCACCTTTGATCAAAACTCCAGATCCAAGAAAAGCTTTCTTTCCTTTACTAGATCACATCACGGTAGATCAGTGTCAAGTTAATCGAGCACTGGCTGTATCATAATGCATGATGTAAATACTAATAGAGAAACAAAATGTGAAATTTTGTTTTTAGCTTAGTTAATCTTCTGATTGACGTCTGACGTCTCTGACGGCTAAGGATAGAGGAAAATGTTAGTTTTTTTAAGCCCAGCATAAGTCTTCGATAACTCATCATGTTGAGGGAAATAGCATAGCTAGTTCAACTCAAACAGTAGTTGGTAAAGGCATACCAAATCCCTTAATACCTAAGGGTTTAAAAATCCTAGTGGACTTTGTCCGACTCTCTCCGCCAAAATCTCTTACCAATTCTCACCCACAAAATGGTAGGACCACAAAAATACCTGTGTTCATCTCCCTAATGAAATGAATTGGATTCTATCAAGTTAATATTAAACCTCTAACAAAGTAGATTTTTCAATCCCTAGTGGATTCTGTCAAGTTAATATTAAATCTCTAACAACGAAATTCTTTAAAAATCCTCGATGTTATGTTAATACTACACCTCTAACGGTGAATTTCCCATGTCCCCAGGAAATCAATGGTTGTCACGTTAATATTAAACCTCTGACAGTTCAGTTTACTTTCCACCAAAAGCCTCTACTAATTCTCTTCCATAAAGTGGTAGGTCCACAAATGCAATCATTGCTATGTTAACACTATACCTCTGACAATGAAAAATTTCAATACTCCCTGTGAGTACGAACTTCATTTGTCACTCTTCTACATGGAATATCAAGTCTTCAAATTTGTCAAGTTAGCATTACACCTCCGACATTCCAAACTTCACTTATCAATTCTCATTAATAGAATGACACATCCTCAAATTGCTCATATCGCAAATCGACTACTGTCAAGTTAACATTACACCTCTGACAAATTACTGTTAAGTTTAACACTACACCTCTAACAGTGATTAAGTTGCTGCTAAGTTCAATATTAAACCTCTGACAGTTACTTTTCCTTAGGCTTCCGTATCGAAGCTGAGATGAGCGACACTAAGTTTAACATCACACCTCTAGTATCAACTTCATTGCTAAGTTCAACATTACACCTATGGCCATGACTTTCCCTTGGACTTCCTTGTCGAAGTCGAGATGACTAATGCCAAGTTCAAAATTATACCTCTAGCATTACCTTCACTGTCAAGTTAACATTACACCTATGACAGTGACGCTTTCAATCTTTGATCGGTTATACATATTGCATATATATTATCACATCACCATGTTTTTTTATCTAATAAATGCTATTAATACGTCTTATTCTTCTTTGTTGAATGTAGGCCCATTGCTAAAGGATAGAAAAGAGAAATGAGCCCAAAAGCCCATCAAATTCTGAATTAAATCCGAAATCAGGGAATCAGGGTAGACATGGAAAATCGGAGAGGTTGAAAATCGATTGAAATGAATCTTCCCAAATCAAGCGGTTGAAGCCAACAATCAAAGGCTGTTTCGTCAAATCCTGAAGCAGAAACAAATTAGAATTTTTGTTTATTCTTTAAGGGTTTAGGCTCTTTGTTAGATAGTATAGAAGTTGTAACTTTATTTTGTAATTTGTAGTTCAGATCAAATACTAGGGAGAGAGAGGAATTGAGTGATTGTAATCTGAAGATTGAAGTGACATCAATAAAAGGATCAAGCTTTCTCTTCAATCACTCCAATTCACAGTATATCTTGCTTTACTTATTGATTGAGTTTGGACCTACAAACAAAATACAGAATTTTAGAACTAAGAATGAAACGTGCAAGTTACTCAATTCTACCGCAATAGCAAGTGGCTATGTGGGTCATGATACACAAGGAGGGACTAGCGATGGAAGCTTTTTAGTAAGTTCTCTTTATGTTACAAAGAACGGTTAAAGTTCTTCTTTAGTTTCTTAAAAAGAAAAGAAAAATAAATTACAATGAAGTTAGATAGAAAGTGAGAGATTGGGAAGATGGAGAAACCATAATTGGATATGTACAAAGAAATGGAAAAGGAGTGATAAAAGAAGTGGGTGTTGTTGGTGTAAACTAAAGAAATAAAAGAAAAGAAAGAAAAGTTTAAAGAAATACTTACCTCCTTTGGTTGATGACTTACTTGGAACCCTTGCATGTTCTACCTTGCTTCGGAGGCGTTCAACGCATAAGCCATAAGATCGAGCTCAGTCCCTATTTGCATTACATCATCAAGACAAACAAAAATGAAATGATACGGAGTCTTGAGGAGGAGAACATCATCATGAAATATCGTTGGCACTCACATAAACATTGTTATACTGATGCTTCTAGATTCACTTGAATGCTCATCATAACCAAAAAGAAGAAAAGTAGAAAGAAGAGGAAGGAAATAAAAGTAAAGACAAACATAAAAAAAGTTACCTTTTATTGCTTGCAGAAACGATGGAAGAAAGAAGGAGGTACATCGGTGTCACGCTCAACATAAGACTCTCTCTCTTACTTACATGAATCTCAATCTAACCTAAGCTTACAAAGAAATTAAAATTACATAAAAAGAAAACAAAAACCTACGCTACAAAGAATTAAAAACTGGACTAAATCCTATCTCTGCATGGTCCTCCCCCTTGCCTTTGAGTTTGTAGGTATTTATAGAAGAAATGCAGAGGTTAGAGGAGTGTGAAGATAGGAAAAGCTGGCTATTTCTGAATTTGAATTCTCCCCTTATCTCCAAACTTGATTTGATGTGGATATTCAGTTCTGATCTGCAGTTTATTGGCATGTTGATGCTGAATATCACTTATCAAATGATAGAATTTGAAACAATGATCAACGTAAGAGTTGTAGCCCTGTAAGTCTTATTTCTAGATCATCTTGAATCATTAGATTTGAGATTCGGTAGCAAAAATTATGATTCAAATACTAAAATGTATCTAGTCAGAATCTGAGTCAAACTTGCTTCATCTCATCCGTTGATCTTCTCTCTGTCCATTTATCTCTCTGTATTTGATATTATCCTTGGTTGATCTTTATCTAACCAAAATGGATTTATAGAAATTTGAAGTTTACTGGTTTTCATTTGGTGTTATCTTTCTAATTTGCTGTGATCTTCAGCTGAACATTTGCCCCAATCCTTGATTTGTTCTAACTAGATCTGGGATCATCCTCAGCTAACCAAATAAATCCAATTAAATCTGATTTTACTGGTATTTATTTGGTTTAATCCTCTTTCTCTTTGTTATTATCTTCTACAAAATAGATACTTAAGATAAGAAAATTAGCAGATTTATTACACGATAATGTAGGAGTTAATGAAAAGAATACAAAATATATGTACAATCACACCCCCACGCCTATCTTTTGCTCGTCCTCGAGCAAAATAACTAAACAACAAAAGAGAATTATTAGACCACTTTTGTAGGTCACGCGATTGCGCTGAGCATGTGCAACAAGCCGTTAACCTCTAGGTTACCCCTAGAGGACGAGTTTTGTCTCGTGAGGGTTTTCAGTGGATTACACCCACAAAATCCGTAAAGAAAGAGAAAAATGTTAGTATTTTGAAAAGACATTTTGAAAGAAAAATATTTGAAATATTATTATAAGCTATAAGTAATCTATAAGTTATAGGAAAACTGAATTTTTCATTCTTAAACTTAGTCTCTATTCAAAAATTTGTTATCAATCAAAGTTACGATTCAAATTGTACTTCTCATCTAATCTTATTACTTTACCGTAAGTCATATGCACCTTGTGACCCTGAAAATTTTGACTAAGGGTTCATTAATTCTAACTCTTATACCTTATTTAATTATATATATATATATATATTTGGTGTTATTATGTCTTAGTTCTATTAGGCTTTCTAATCTGCCCATGTAACGAGCCTTTAATCGATGACTCCCAAACCAAACGGTCTTAGGGCACCGGGTGAGAAAACACACCAAGGACTTAAGGACTCGAGCAAACAAGGCCACAAAACTAAGGATTTTATTATATGAATCACTTTTAGGCATGAATACTTATGCTTTATTAGGCACAAATACCCAGCTTAATCAGAGGATTTTTATATATATATTTTTTTCTCAAACTTATCTAATCATCTTTCACATAAATACTAAGGCTTGCTTAGGCCAGACTACCTAGCTAATCAATAATTAGATTTGTTCATCTTTCATAGATATATTTTTTCCTTTTTTATAAGGTATAAGAATCTTTGTTTTTGAACCTAAAGTGTGTAAGTGTATGAAGTGTGCATATTTCATTAAGGTAAAGATCAAGACTAAATTACTTTGACAAATTATCTTCCTAACCCTAAAAATCAAACAAATAATCTTATTTTTACCAAGTTTAAGAAATCCTAATTTTGATTTTCCTATTCCTTGAAATTGATTGAATTTCTTACAAAAAATATGTCAAAATATTATTTCTATTTTCAAAAAGTTTTTAAAAGTAAATAAAATATTAATTATTTTTTCTTTTTTAAATAAAAAAGATAAACCTAAGTTATGTTAGACCCTCCCCACACCTATCTCATGTATTGTCCTCAATGTATGAATTAATGCATAGATGCATGAAAAAGAAGAAAGGGAAGGAAAATATTACCTTAAGGTGGTGGTTCCGTGGTGGTCTGATTGGTCCACAAAATGCGGCCCAATCGACTTTTCGTGGAGTTTGGAGGAATCCACCAGAAATCTCTTTTATATAACCCACTAAAATGATGTATATATGAACATTTTTTATTAAAAATTTAACCCCATCTAATTTCCAAATTCTATAATTAATTTCGGAGTCAATTTGGTCAACCGCCTTATCCCAAAATGGAGTGTGAAAAGTTAGAATGATTGACTTGGACTTAGGAAGTATGGGAACTAATACCGACCCAGGAAAGTAACTTAAGTCAAGTAAAGGTTCAGGAGTCGAGATCGGTTCAGGAAGTGGGTCCAAATCAAGAAGTTGAAAAGCAAGTCCATATTCAGTTCCCCACAATGGAATGTGACTTAATATTGGTGATTCAAGTTCAGGAATGACAGGTGTGGGAATCAAAACTGACTCTAAAATATTACTCAAGTCGGATAACAAAATAGGAGTCAATATTGATTCAGAAATTTGAACTGGATCACAAATATGAGAGTCTAGGTCACATTTCTCATTGAGTTCAATTTCATAAAAATGATAAATTGCCAATTTGTCAATGGGACTTTCAAATGTATGAAATTGGTCAAGTTCAATATGATGATCATCAAAGATGGGCGATTCAATTTCATGATGAATTGGCACAGGATCCAATGTTGACTCGGAAAAAAGATTGAAATCAGGTGAAGACACCAGAGTCATTATTGAATCAGGAAGTAGAATTGAATCATTAAGTTGAGGTTCAGGATCATATTCATTCTCAAGTTCTATTTCAAGAAAGGAATAACTTGTCAAACTGTCAATATCATTTTCAAAATTTAGAGTTTGGGCAAGTTCAAATAATTGTGCTGAAATGAAACCTTGTTTTCCAAACCAACATGACTCTTCAGCTCTAATAGAATAGTTAACGACATCAGAACTGGTCAAACGGTGAGAACGTAGAGTTTGGACCATCATATCAATGTCATGATTACGAGCATTTTGAGCCTGAGTCGAGCATCTTTTCATAGTTGATAGGTTCATCGTTTTGTTGCATTTGGTCTTGAAAAGATGAAGTGTTGTTTTGGAATTGGTGATAAAATCGTGAGTCCATCAGATTTTGTGATTATTGTTTGGACTCACGCTTACTCATTTCCAAAATTGATGGTTTTCTATTTTGGACTGGTGGAACTGAGTACGAATCTTGAAAATATTGTGGACAAGGTGGATAAGGGGGACAAGTTGGTTGAAAATTAGACTCGGGGGAGGTGAATCCCCATTGACTCTGTGAAGAGTTGAAATTATTCTGGAAATTATGGTTATATGATTGGGGGCATGGGTTATATTAATTCAGATAAGAGCAATCCGGCACACTATGTTGGTTAAAGTTATGATACGCCGGGTTGGTAATATCCGAAAAAGAGGTTGGTGCGTAATATGGATTACTATTAAAATTGAAAAAATTGTTATTATAAGCCATATCACACAATAAAATACAAACAAAAAATAAACAAATAAGCAAACAAATAAAAAGAAAAAAATTCTAAACTAAGTTAGGATAGACTTATGACCTAGACGACTCCTAACTGGTTAGACTGTCCACGAGAGGTATAATGCAGACTTTGACCACAAGTTAATCAGCCAGGTCAGGGCAAGATTGGTGGGAGGTTATCCATCAAAGACGTTCCTTAATTAAGTAACTACCAACCTTCGGGCTTTCGGCCCTTAATCGCCTTCCTAGACACTGATTTGGCAGGAGTCAAATTCCAACACCTTTCCCCTTAGGATAATCTCCTAATTGAGTTCGGGATGTCCCTAGGGCCAACGTCTACTAATTTTTAGTTAGGTTTGGGTTAGTGAGTGAGGGGATTGTTTGTGGGCTAAAGGAGGGTAATGACTTCCCCACCTTATCTTGTTTATAGGACAAGCCCTTAAATCAATTTAGTGCAGTGTACAAGTATATAAGAAAAAAGTAACACTCAAGTAATATTTCATACAAGAATGAATCTTATACTAAATTCTATGCACACATACCTTGGCTCCAGCACTCTTCAATAATAAATAGAAAATGTAATGAAATAGACACGTGCCTAAATGCAAAGTCTAAATCATTTTTAGCATTTACAATCAACTTTTTACTGTTGTGTTAAAATATATATATACAGTTGATTGGAGTTTATTTATGCATCATTTTTACCACCATGCTATGCTTTATCTGAATAAATATTGAATTTTTATTGATTTTTCTCTCTTTTTTCAGGTCCAATGTTTAATAGAGAAGGAGGCCCAAGAATGATGATTTTTGAGGAATTAAAGAATTAATTAGAGGCCCACAAGAAGAAGCCCAGGTCTGCACAGTTCCCGAAGCGTATTCTCCGTTTCTAAAAGATCCACTGAGGATATGAGATACAACAGGAAGGCACAAAAATCCGCTAGCGCAGCGGCCAAGAAACGGCCGCGGAAACGCGGCACATGCCGCGAATCCGCGGCAATCTTTTGGCCGTTACTTCAGCGTTTGATCCGGAGGCTGAAGTGGGATGACTTCTCATGAAGACTATAAATAGACCGCTAGGGCCTCTGTAATCTAGGAGGAGAAAAGAGCATTGTTTATAGGAAAATTGTTAGGATTTCTCTAGGTTTTCTTTTAGTCTCTTATGTAATTTTCTTTTTCTCCTTCTAGAATCTAGAAAAGAGAGAGTGAGAGTGAGCAATCTTTGTAATTGGAGATGGTGACAACGCAATACAAGGATCAAGTTTTCAATCTTCCATCTTCTCTTGTTCTAGTGCATTATTTTCTTTAAGCTTTTACTTTCTTCTATTTCACTTCTTCAATGAATTGTTTCTTTTTCTTTATTTTCATGTCTAGCTAATTTATTAACATGACTAACTAACTTTTAATTTTACTAACTACTAACTCTTGGGTGATTGCTAACTTATATGATTCATTGGATACTTTCTTCTTTTTAGTCTTGCAAACTACAAGTCTATTTTACCTCCAATGAAGATGAGCTGCTTTTTATTCTTTGTAAATGCTATGTTCTCCCTCTATATAATTAATGTGAGCCTCACTTAGAGCCTTGTCTTTAGAACAAGTGCCTTGATGGAACATGAAGATGGAGCACTTCACTATGCCAATGACTACATTACAAGTTTCTTATTTCATGCTCACTTTATTATAGCTTTGATGGACTAATGAATCTTGTATGTTTCTTAGCATAGTTAAAAGTGACTATCCTTGTTCCACTATTGAAAATCTATTTAGGGAGCCAATGATTCAAGGAGGTAACTAGCTTAGATCAGAAACACCTTCGATATGGGACAACACAAGGACTTAGCATAGCAAGACATACCATTGCCGATGAATCAATATGAGGCATGCATCATCCAACGAGAGTAGTAAGTTAGTAAATTAGAATGTTAGTTAGTCATGGCTTCTCTTTATATCATACTTAAAAAAAACTCTCTTCTAAAAACTTTCTCTTTTCAAATATCTCTGTTTTCCATCCATCTTTATTCTCGTTTCTTCCTTTATTTTATAAAACACCCAAAGATTTCCACTCACCTTCCACATCATTTTGTTTTTCTTCATTTTTTAAAACAAAGAAGAACTTTCGTTTTTCTTCACGAAGATTTCAATATAAACCTTGAATGCTTCTATCGCTAACCCTCCCTGCGGATACGACCCGTCCTAGCTTATGCTACGAACGGTGATTCGGAAGGAGCAAAGAAAACCTGCATATACATTCGAGGTTCTTGAACATCTGTACACGGCAACCAACGGTTTACTCTAAACCTCTTTTCAATACAATTAATCCTTTCGAACAAATTTTTGGCGCTGTTGCCGGGGAGGGTAACGGTTTTTATTGAATTTTTGGAACTAAAATGAATTTGTCTTCACTGTTGCAGGTTACAGATCAGGGAAAGTAGGAAAAAAGATTGCAGTAACATATAAGTGGTCTTGGGCCTCTGTTCTAGAAAGCGGAGACCAAGCACCCTCTGGATTGCCGCGTTTCCTCAGCTTTGGTCGCGGATTCGCGGCAAAAAGGAGTTCACTACTGACTGGCTTTTTGCAGGGCTGCTTGCTTTGCAAAATTATAGTTTTCTGTAAACTTTATTTATTGTATGCCATCACCAGGAGCCTGCTAATAAACCAACAGTAAAACACTTGTTGAAAAGTTCAAAAATTGATTAGACGTTTGCATTTTAGGCACGTGTCTTTTCAATTCATTTCCTTTACGGTTGAAGAGTGCTAGAGCAAGGTACGTTCGCATTGCATTCAGAATAGGACTCATCTCTTGGTTGATTTATATCGCTTTGAGTGAATCTTGTTTATCTTGTACACTTGCACAAAATTGATTTTAAGGCAACACCCAATAACAAGATAAGGTGGGGATTTAATCACCCTTCCTTGGCCCAAAAATCAGATTCGAAGCACTCACAATCCCAAGCTTTTTAATAAAATTTGATAGACGTTGGCCCCTAGGGACATCCGGACTCGTTAAGAGATTAGCTGAGGTTGGAAATTGTTTTTGATTCACACTCCAGTCAAATCAGTGTCTGAGGTTGGCAATTGAGGGACGAAACCCGAAGGCTGGTGGTTTAGCTTAATTAGGCCCGTCGCTTCTGTGCGGATACCTCCCACCAATCTTGCCCCCACCTGGCTGATTAGCTGTGGTCTGACTCGAGCAATAACCTTCTTCGATTCATCGAACAGTTAGGAGTCGTCTAGGTCCAGAAATCCTAGATAGCTTGTGATTGTTTTTCCTTTTTCTTGTTTGTTATTTCCTTTTTTTTGCTTGATTGCTTGGTGAACATTGTCTGTGATTGTGCATGCAAGAGTGGTATCGGGACCCAATTTCAGCAAGACTTGTTAGGACTTCTACACTTGCATAAACACCACTTCCTAACGCAATTCCAATCATGGCTAACCATACTTCTCTCCAAGACAAGTTCTACCCCATTCGCACTTCACTTCCTTCATGCATTCTCTTACCCGAAGCAACTGGAAATATTTTTGAGCTTAAACCACAATTCATAAACACACTCCCAAGATTTCATGGCCTAGAATCCGAGGACGCATATTTCTTCATTCGTGAGTTTGAACAAGTGTTCTTGATGATGAGAATTCCCCAACTAGGGGAAGATGCTGTTAGATTAAGGTTCATTCCTTTCGCGCTTAAGGACATAGTGAAGAAGTGACTATACAATCTGAAAAGTCACCTAGAGGGGGGGTGAATAGGTGACAATGCTAATCAAAGGGCAAATAAAAATTTAAAGCTACAACAATTACAAACAAGAATCACAAGATGAATGCAAGCAAGTAAGTATGACAATGAATATGATGAGCAAGTAATAAGTGCAATCAAAGTAGAGTAAGAATTGCAAGAATGTAAACCAATCGCAAACACAAGGATATGTTATCGAGGTTCGAGCACCCAGCTCTACTCCCCGCCTTCCCCAGAAGGATTTCGACCACTTCCACTATCACAAAGATCTCAAATACAATGGAGTACCCAACTCCTACAATCTCAAGAACAAGTAATTTCCTTGGTAGTCAAAAGACCACAAACTCTCTCTTTCAAATATCTCTTCCCTTACAAAGGTCCTTAGAGAATATTGAGTAGGAATGAAGCTCTTGTTGTAAGTGAAGAAAGAAAATTAAATCAGAGAGTATTTGAAAACCCTTCAGAAAATCAGTGAGAAATTCAGCACAAAAACCAAGAAACAAGTCTCTTTTGAAAGCCTTAAACTTTTGAATTTTCTAGCAAAAATTGTTGTAACAAATCTCTCCCCAAACACCCCTATTTATAGGAGAGGGCTAGGGTTTAAGGATAAAACATAATTACTGATGTTTAGGAGGTAATAAGATCAAAATATATCCTTAAATGAATTTTTAAACACAAAAGACAAAAATAAACAGCTCACTAAAAATCTGCCCGTTACTGTTCAACGGACACATCGGTCGACTGGGCCGGTCGACCGGTAGATCAAAAATTTGACCGTTATAGGCTAGCGGTCGACCAACCCGGTCGACTGAAAAAACCTGTGAGCAAAAACAATATCTCGGTCGGCCGCCCTGGTCGACTGGCAGACATGCACACTGATACGTGCCTCTGCCAGAACTGCGGTCGACCGGTCCGGTCGACCGGACCAGACTGACACAGACTCGGTCGACTGTCCCGGTCGACCGGATCAGGTCAAAAATCATTTTTGGACAAGAAAATAAAGAGGATTTTGATTTAACAAAAATACTTTTGAACAGGGAATAGAATTAAACATAAAGATGTATTTGTAGGCAAAAACTTGTATGCAAAATATTTTTGTATAATTTATAAGAAATTATTTTGGAATGAGCATGTGCGCAAAACGTGTGTGATAGAGCTTCAAACCTATCCACTATTCTTTAACATACTATAAACTGAAAAACAAATTACATGAAGACTTCTTGAGCTATCTTCAAGTCTTTGAGCCATCCAATGCCTTGCTAGTGCCTTCTCTTCTATGATCCTTCCTTGATGTGCAATTTGCCTTCCTTGCTTTGTGGAACTTAGAAGTTCTTGCAATAGCTAAGCGAATGGTCTCTAAACATGGTACAAACCTGAAACTTATCTTAACAAACTTATTAGTACCAAATAGCTCTAATTTGGTTTGTCATCATCAAAACACAAAACAATTTGAGAGTATAACCTCTTGGGCCAACAATCTCCCCCTTTTTGATGATGACAAAACAAATAGGCTATTAACAAAAATATAGGGAGGAGAAAACTCTCCCTCAAATTATGCTATACATAAAACACAAGAATATGCTCTACATACCAATAATTGAAATGATGCACCAATTATTGAAACTAATATAAAACACAAAAATTGCTCTTGATACCAAAAATACCAAAAATAACTTCAAAATACATGAATTCAAAAACTCATACATACATAAACATAAAACTCATAAAACAAATCTTTAAAATTAAAGCATATAAATTCATATGGAACCAAGACCAAATGAACTTATTTTTGTCATGTAAACTTATTCTCCCCCTTTTTGTCATACATCAAAAAGGGTTATGAAAAACATGTCTATTCAATAATACAAACATTAAGTTCTCCACAAATAAACGAAAATCTAGCAAAATCAAGAGGTTTAGTGAAAATATCGGCTAGTTGTAAATCCGTGGAAACATAATCAATATCTATATCACCTTTCTCAAAATGTTCTCTAAGAAAGTGATATCTAATCTCAATGTGCTTGGTCTTACTATGTTGATTTGCATTTTTGGTCATGTGTATAGTACTAGTATTATCACAAAATATTTTTATATGATCAAAGTGCAAATCAAAATCAAGGAGAGTATGTTTCATCCAAAGGACTTGTGCACAACAAGCCCCCGCAGCAACATACTCCGCCTCGGCGGTTGAGAGAGCAACAGAATTTTGTTTCCTAGAGGACCATGAAACAAGACAATTACCAAGAAATTGACATGTCCCACTAGTACTCTTTCTATCTACACTACAACCCGCATAGTCGGCATCCGAATAGCTAGTCATTTAAAAATCTCTAGTTTTCGGATACCAAAGACCCATTCCAATAGTGCCCTTAATATAACGAATAATGCGTTTTACCGCAATAAGATGAGACTCTTTAGGACACGATTGAAATCTAGCACAAAGACACACACTAAACATGATATCCGGCCTACTTGCCGTCAAATATAGAAGACTTCCTATCATGCTTCTATATAATTTAATATCAACATTTTTACCTTGTTCGTCCTTATCAAGCTTGGTTGTAGTTGCCATTGGAGTGTTGCAAGCCTTTGATCCTTCAAGCCCAAACTTCTTTACTAGCTCCTTTGCGTACTTGGCTTGGTTAATGAAGGTTCCGTCTTGCAATTGCTTGATTTGGAGTCCAAGGAAGAAATTGAGTTCACCCATTGAAGACATTTCAAATTCAAGTTGCATGACTTTCTCAAAATCCTTGCATAAAAGCTCATTAGTAGATCCAAAAATTATATCATCAACATAAATTTGCACAATTAAAATATCATTATCAACATGCTTAGTAAAAAGAGCTGTGTCTACTTTGCCTTTAATAAAATCATTTGAAATGAGAAAACTAGAAAGCCTTTCATACCAAGCTCTTGGAGCTTGTTTCAATCCATACAAAGCTTTATCAAGTTTAAAAACAAAATCGGGATGAACATGATCAACAAAACCGGGAGGGTGAGAAACATAAACTTCTTCATTAATAAAACTATTTAAAAATGCACTTTTTACATCCATTTGAAAAAGTTTAAAATTTTTAAAACATGCAAAAGCTAGTGTCATCCGTATGGCTTCAAGCCGTGCAACGGGTGCAAAGGTCTCCTCAAAGTCAATTCCCTCAACTTGAGTGTAACCTTGGGCCACTAACCTAGCTTTATTCCTAATGACATTTTCGGACTCATCCATCTTGTTTCTAAAGATCCACTTAGTACCAATTATTGGTCTATCGTGGGGCTTAGGAACAAGGTGCCAAACTTGGTTGCGCTCAAATTGATTGAGTTCCTCTTGCATGGCAAGCAACCAATATGGGTCCGTCTCGGCTTCGAGAATGCCTTTGGGTTCAAAATGAGAAATGAAAGCAAAGTTACCACATAGGTCATGGAGTTTGGAGCGCGTAGTGACTCCTTTAGATGCATCACCCAAGATGAGCTCCTTAGGATGATTTGTAGCGTATCTCCAAGCTTTAGGAAGCGGTTGAGTGCTTTCCTCCTTATCCTCTTGAACTTCACCAATAGGATCTAGCTTTTCTTCTTGAGCGGGTGAGTCCTTCAAGGATAGTCTCTCCATGTCTTCACCTAATGGTTCAAACTCTACAACATTCTCAACAAACACATTAGATTCTTCAAACTTAACATGCATGGATTCTTCAATGGTTTGAGAAGATCTAATGAAAACTCTGTATGCTTTGCTAGTGGAGGAATATCCAACAAAGATAGCCTCATAAGCCTTAGCATCAAATTTACCCAAATTATCCTTAGTATTCAAAACAAAACACTTGCATCCAAAAACTTTAAAATATGCAACATTTGGTTTTCTAGAATGATACATTTCAAAAGAAGTTTTTGAAGAATTTTTGCATAAATAAATACGATTCGATATATAGCATGCGGTGTTTACGGCCTCGGCCCATAAATATTGAGGGAGGTCATATTCACTTATCATTGTCCTAGCCATCTCTTGAAGTGTTCTATTTTTCCTTTCTACAACTCCATTTTGTTGTGGAGTTCTAGGTAAGACATTTCATGCTTAATTCCCTTTTCATCACAATAAGTCATGAAGAGTTGGTTAACAAACTCACCACCTCTATCACTCCTTATTCTCAAAATCGGAAAAACCTTTTCTTTTTCAACTCTTTTTCGAAAATTTTAAAATGAGAAAATGTTTGATCTTTATTTTGTAAAAAGAAAACCCAAGTAAAACGGGAGAAATCATCAACCAAAACAAATGTAAATCTACTTCCATTTAAACTCTTAGTTTTAGTTGGTCCAAAAAGATCCATATGAATTAATTCTAAAGGCCTAGTTGACATGATATCCTTGATTGGTTTAAAGGAAGACTTGGTTTGTTTCCCAAGTTGGCACGCACCACAAATGCGGTCTTTCTCAAAATTCAAGCAAGGTATACCCTTCACCAATTCCTTTGAATTAATCCTAGAGATATGGTCAAAAGATGCATGTCCTAATCTTCTATGCCAAAGCCAAGAATTTTCATCAAAAGCATTTAAGCATTTAGTAGAACAATCTAAATTAAGCATGTCAATAATATAAACATTATTATCACGAAAACCGGTGAGAATACAAACATCGGATTTAACATCAAAAATCTTACAAGAAGTATCATCAAAAACAACTTTAAGTCCACGATCACAAAGTTGACTAATGCTAAGCAAATTATGTAAGATCACCTAGAGGGGGGGGTGAATAGGTGATGGCTAATCTATTGGTCACTTATGAACAAATAATGCGGAATTAAAACTAAGTTGACCAAATTAAAACTTCTTTTAATTAAACACTTATGTATAACTCAAGAGTGTTGCCGAATTCCCCTTGCGAGGCTCTGGACAAGCTCCTCTAGATTCCCCTTGAATGGGTTGAGGTGCCGCGTTGGCTCTCTTGGTTGAATACTAGTGTTAACAACAATCCCAAGCAAGTATGTATATCAAATAAGCACAAGGGTATATCAAGCATGTAAAGTAAAGACAATGAAAGTAATGCAAGATATAAAAGAGACAAAGAGAGAGAGGGGATAGAGTAAGCAATCGCAAACACAAAGGGTTTGTTTCGAGGTTCGAGCACACTTGCTCTACATCCCCGCCTTCGACACACGAAGGATTTCCACTATGTAAGATCCCACCGGATCTCTCCTCGGTGCCGTACACCTACAAACCCTCGGACTCCCAAGTCCCGTACACACGCAAGTCCACCGACTCGCCGAGGCCGTACCTCTACCAATGAGTTCACAACCGAACTCCAACCACCAACAACGAGCACACTTGCCCGTTTCCTCAAATACAAAGAAAAGATCTCTTTGATGATCACAACACTTGATCACCTAAAGAGCACTCTCACTACAACACACCTATAGGAATATCTAGCAATGGATAGCTCAAGTGTGATGTGAGAAAAGCAAGGAAAGAAAGCTTTGTTGGAAAACACAAGAAATCACTTGAACACTCTCTTGATAAAAACTCTTCCTTTTGATTGGAAGTATTTGCACTAAAATCTTGTAGAGAAACTCCTCTAAAAGTGTCTGAAAAACAGCTCAAGAAGTCTCCTAAATGTTAACCTCAAAACAGATGACAAAATCCCAATTTATAGGCTTCAGAAAAATAAAGCCGTTGGGGTTCTGTCAGAGCTGGCGGTCGACCGCCGGTCGACCGGCCAACGGTCATTTTTCTGACCGTTGCAGCCACCGGTCGACTGGTGAGTCGACCGCTCTTCTGGAATGAACTGTCGGTCGACCGGTCCGGTCGACTGGCAATTTCCAGAGAGCAACAGGTTTGGGTCGGTCGAGTATCGGTCGAGTCCCGGTCGACTGATACGCACATGCACAAAAAATTGTGCATGTCGGTCGAGTGCCGGTCGACTGCCGGTCGACCGGTCACTGAGAAATTCTGAAAAATCAGAACTTCCAGGACCTGGAAAATTTGGATTTGGTTTTGGGTCTTGGATAAAATGTTTTGGTCTTGAAAAATCATAGAGTATGAGCATGTGTCATACTACTATCAAGGTAAAATACTTGGTAAAAATTCTTTTGATAAAAACCTAATTTTCCATGAAATGTTTTTCCAAACCTTTATCAAATACAAAAACAAGATATTTGAGTCCATTTAAAAGCATAGTGTGTATGGATATGATCCACTCCACAATCAATATGAAATATCTATGTTTTTGAAATCTAGTATACAACTTGGTTTTGGTTAAAGAATATACATGATAGAAATACCAAAAACCAACAAATATTTTGTCTTAAAGAAAAATCTTTTTCCAAATAAAAATTCTTTTCTAAAAACAAAATCTTTTATGAAATCAATTAAATCAAGAGTTCTAATCAAGAGTGTGTGTGTGTGTGATATACCTTGAGCAATCCACCAACTATCTATCCTTTACATTTTTACTAAAACAAAAATACAAATTCTATACCTAGACACAAGTCTTCATCTTCTTGAGGTCTTCACTTGAAGGCATCTCATCTTCTTGACTTGGTCCAAGCTTGATCCAAAAACTCCTTGGATCACCACATGCAAGCTCCAAATCTTGTTCTTTTATCCTTTATTGAGCTATGCACCTACTAAGATCTTGATCATGAATCTGTCACTAATTAGCACAAGATCATTAGTAAATATAACTTCATGAGTTGATCATCATCAAAACTAGGGCGATAGGCCTTTGGGCCAACAATCTCCCCCTTTTTGATGATGACAAAACTCATGAAATTATATATGCATGGATTAAAGTAAAGCTTCAAAGAAGCTCCCCCTTAACTCATGCATAATAAATAAGCAATAGATATTCAATGAAGTACATAAAAATGTATGCAAATGAATGCACAAAAATGCACAAATCTTTTTCTCAAACTTTTATATTCTTTTATTTATTTGGTATGCATGAGTAAAAACACAAGTCAAAATCTTTCTCCCCCTTAAGTAAGGAACAAATACTTCTCCCCCTTAAGGAAATCATGCATATAACTCAAATACTTCTCCCCCTTTTTGTCAATCATCAACAAAGGGTTCAAAGTAAAAAATACATCAAACAAATTTTTCTCCCCCTTTTTGTCAAAAACAAAGAAATCAAGGAGGGATATAGACAAATCAATCAATAAAATTTATATGCGATATAAATTCATGAAGAGGAAGACGTTAAGTTAGCTTCCCGACACATATACATTACATGAAAGAGGGATGACAAGCCCTAATTCACATAACGTATAATATGTCATGCATAAGAGGAGATGTGAAGCTCCCCCTACACACGTATATCATATAAAGAAGAGTTGTCAATCTCCTCAATTTATAATATACTCAACATGAATCTATATGTAAGAGAGATGTTAAGCTCTCCTTGCATATAGACAATACAAATCAAAAATTTTGAATTTTTCTTATGAAAACAAAATTTTGAAATATCTTAAAATACAATATTTTCTTTTAAGGTACCAAATGTAGAACAACCAAATTTTGAATTTTGATACCAATTATGAAATACAATGCATAAGCTTGAAGATAAATAAGATTTGAAGTAAGCTTAGCATTAACAACTTTGTGCTTAAAAATATAAGAGTCAATTTTAGCTAAAGCACAAGTACAAATCATATATATGTATGAAAGGAGTATATTAATTGAAGTAGATACATACATATATGAAAGAACAAAATATGAGTATATACAACAAGAGTCAAATTGATACCAATTGAAAATATCCAATGATACCAATTGAAAAGTAAGCATAAGTGTATACATCATATAATCTACCATATGAAGAATTCGAACTAGTTAAATGAACTTGTTTTAAGAACTAGTACGAGATCCTTCCATCAAGGAATAAGTTAAAAAGTTTTTCATGAAAGATCAATGAAACACAAGGCACTAAAAAGCACTCTATCCATAAAGTCCATATCAAAAAGAAGTGAGTGTGATAGTGTTATGTGAAACATGGTATCATGAAAGTTGCAATAAAACTCAATATTCCTTAAAATCATAAATTTTGAAAATACGAAAATCATCACAAATTATATTTCATAGCATATGTATGTTTTGACAAGACATTAAGTATACATACATATCCCCAAAATACAATTGAGTCCTCATAAATAGATTTGCATGAAAAGCAAATGACTCAAGGGTTATCCATGTATATTTTAATGTTTTGGCAAAAGAAACTTATACATGAAATGAAATCACATGATCAAAACATAAATCCAATTGGGAATACAAGTTTAAGAATGTAATGATCATCAACACAAGGCTATACTAGTACATCTAATAGGCACAAATAAGCATTCAACCCAATCATATATAGATTTATTTGTGGTCCATAAGGTGTACAAGTATAAATCCAAGTGTTGACAAATACTAACATCTAAACTAATATTCAATACAATGAAGCATCAAAAATTTTGAAATCACAAAAGAATTTATCCATAAAAATAGAATCATGTGCAATACTTGAAGAATAGATAACTAGTTTAAATGGATTTTTGACAAACTAGTTAAAGATCCTTAAAAAAATAAGATCATATGTATTTCATGAATACTACTAAATACATAAAAGTTCAAGCACTCATATTCCATAAAGCTCCAAATTATATATTTTCTTAAAGATAGAGTGTTCAAAGGTTATGTAAATAGTGTCTACATGAAAATAGTCATTGAAGCCCAAAACGATCATAAGTCAAATTTTTTTAACAACAAATCATGAAAAATCATTTTTCCTAAAATCAACAATTTTCATGGTATATGTATGGTTTATACAAATCTAACAATATGCATACATATCCCAAAAATAAAAAGAGTCTATTAAATGTTTGCATGAAGGCAAAAGACTCACGGGTATACATGTATATTTATTAGATTTGAATTAAACACCCATATACATGAAGTAAATCACAAAAAAAAATAATTGGCAAAAACATGTATAAAAGAGAATCATCAAAACTAGATTATACACATGCATAGAGTGGATACAAGTGAGCATGAAGTTCAATCATATATGAGTCAATTGTAATTCACTATGTGTACATGTATAGATACAAGTTTTGAAATATTCTACATCTAAGCATGTAAATACCACATGAAGCACAAAAAAATCTTAAAACATGAACATGCTATGAATATGATAAAAGTATAAAGCATGTACATAAATAAAATAGGAGTTTAGAGGTTGTTACCAACTCCAAAGCTCCAAGTATGGTGGTTGTCCCACCAAGCTCCTTGATAGTGATGCAACCAAGTGTATGTCCATCATGTCCATTGCAACCACTACCAAGGTACCAACCTTCTCACGTTTTGTGAGATCCCACACCTACATCAAAATCAAAAGGTGGGAGTTTTGGTACCCATGTTTTCTTGGGTCCTTTGGGGTTAGCATTGTTGTAAGGAACCCAAAATCTATTATACTTAGCAAAATATAAATATGGTTTCTTATCAAAACAATATTTTGCTAGATGGCCTTTGCGGCCACAATATGTACAAATGTACACCTTGGCATGATGCTTATGAGTGTGATTGTGATCGTGTTGTGCATCATAAGCATGAGCATGATGTGTATGTGCATGAGCATGGGGAACTTGTTTTTTTGAAACAAAGATTCCAACTTAGAATGATTAAATGCACAAGAGTTCAAAGTTGAACTCAAATTATTCATTTTATTTTTCAAGTTCTTAATCTCATTAGTGTTAGCATGAAAAGCATGATGAGATGAAGAATCATTTTTTCTTTTCTTTTTGCAAACATTATCTTTTTCTTTATCAACAAATTTTCTTTTCAAAGACTTATTTTCTTGCAAAATACTTTCCTTTTGTTTTTCCACCAAATCAATCTTTTCTTTCAAGGTATTGTTTCCTTCACACAAAATGCTCAATTTAGAAAATAAGGAAACATTCTCATTTTTCAAATCTTCTTTTTCTTTTTCCAAACATGCAAGTTTATTTTTCAAGGAATCATTTTCTACATGCATGCAATCAAATTTCTTTTTCAAAATATTGTTATCCTTTTCTAAGCATGCAATGTTATCTCTAAAAGAGTCATGTTCTACATGCATGCAAGCAATTTCCTTTTTCAAGTTTTTATTATTCCTTTTAAGCATGTCATATTTTTCAAGTATAAGATGACAAAAGGTAGTGAGCTCATCATATGACATGTTCTCATCATCGGATTCGGAATTTACCTCAAGGGGGTCATCCCCTTGGACCATGTAGCACTTGTTGGAGGTGTCGCTTCCAACATCCGAATCGCTCCCCGCATAGTATTGTTCATTTTCGCCAAGGGAGATGAGGGTGTTCCATACTACAAAAGCCATATCAATATTAGCAACCCTACATAAATAATCATCATTTAGGGTACTCTTCAAAGCATTTAGGGCTTTTGTATTAGCCTCAAGATTCTTACCATCTATACAATAAGCATTATTAGTAGTGGCAAGATATACATTATAACCTAGGGCTTTGAGGAATAATGACATCTTAACTTTCCAAATGTGGATGTTAAGAATATCAAAGGTGGGTGGTGACATAAAGTCCATGGTGAGGTGTGTAAATGAACAAATGCAAATGTAGATTAGCAAGCAAATGGATCACTCCTAGGATGTTAAGCCTAATATCAGGAGCACTAGCTCTGATACCAATTGTAAGATCACCTAGAGGGGGGGTGAATAGGTGATGGCTAATCTATTGGTCACTTGTGAACAAATAATGCGGAATTAAAACTAAGTTGACCAAATTAAAACTTCTTTTAATTAAACACTTATGTATAACTCAAGAGTGTTGCCGAATTCCCCTTGCGAGGCTCTGGACAAGCTCCTCTAGATTCCCCTTGAATGGGTTGAGGTGCCGCGTTGGCTCTCTTGGTTGAATACTAGTGTTAACAACAATCCCAAGCAAGTATGTATATCAAATAAGCACAAGGGTATATCAAGCATGTAAAGTAAAGACAATGAAAGTAATGCAAGATATAAAAGAGACAAAGAGAGAGAGAGGGATAGAGTAAGCAATCGCAAACACAAAGGGTTTGTTTCGAGGTTCGAGCACACTTGCTCTACATCCCCGCCTTCGACACACGAAGGATTTCCACTATGTAAGATCCCACCGGATCTCTCCTCGGTGCCGTACACCTACAAACCCTCGGACTCCCAAGTCCCGTACACACGCAAGTCCACCGACTCGCCGAGGCCGTACCTCTACCAATGAGTTCACAACCGAACTCCAACCACCAACAACGAGCACACTTGCCCGTTTCCTCAAATACAAAGAAAAGATCTCTTTGATGATCACAACACTTGATCACCTAAAGAGCACTCTCACTACAACACACCTATAGGAATATCTAGCAATGGATAGCTCAAGTGTGATGTGAGAAAAGCAAGGAAAGAAAGCTTTGTTGGAAAACACAAGAAATCACTTGAACACTCTCTTGATAAAAACTCTTCCTTTTGATTGGAAGTATTTGCACTAAAATCTTGTAGAGAAACTCCTCTAAAAGTGTCTGAAAAACAGCTCAAGAAGTAAATGTTAACCTCAAAACAGATGACAAAATCCCAATTTATAGGCTTCAGAAAAATAGAGCCGTTGGGGTTCTGTCAGAGCTGGCGGTCGACCGCCGGTCGACCGGCCAACGGTCATTTTTCTGACCGTTGCAGCCACCGGTCGACTGGTGAGTCGACCGCTCTTCTGGAATGAACTGTCGGTCGACCGGTCCGGTCGACTGGCAATTTCCAGAGAGCAACAGGTTTGGGTCGGTCGAGTATCGGTCGAGTCCCGGTCGACTGATACGCACATGCACAAAAAATTGTGCATGTCGGTCGAGTGCCGGTCGACTGCCGGTCGACCGGTCACTGAGAAATTCTGAAAAATCAGAACTTCCAGGACCTGGAAAATTTGGATTTGGTTTTGGGTCTTGGATAAAATGTTTTGGTCTTGAAAAATCATAGAGTATGAGCATGTGTCATACTACTATCAAGGTAAAATACTTGGTAAAAATTCTTTTGATAAAAACCTAATTTTCCATGAAATGTTTTTCCAAACCTTTATCAAATACAAAAACAAGATATTTGAGTCCATTTAAAAGCATAGTGTGTATGGATATGATCCACTCCACAATCAATATGAAATATCTATGTTTTTGAAATCTAGTATACAACTTGGTTTTGGTTAAAGAATATACATGATAGAAATACCAAAAACCAACAAATATTTTGTCTTAAAGAAAAATCTTTTTCCAAATAAAAATTCTTTTCTAAAAATAAAATCTTTTATGAAATCAATTAAATCAAGAGTTCTAATCAAGAGTGTGTGTGTGTGATATACCTTGAGCAATCCACCAACTATCTATCCTTTACATTTTTACTAAAGCAAAAATACAAATTCTATACCTAGACACAAGTCTTCATCTTCTTGAGGTCTTCACTTGAAGGCATCTCATCTTCTTGACTTGGTCCAAGCTTGATCCAAAAACTCCTTGGATCACCACATGCAAGCTCCAAATCTTGTTCTTTTATCCTTTATTGAGCTATGCACCTACTAAGATCTTGATCATGAATCTGTCACTAATTAGCACAAGATCATTAGTAAATATAACTTCATGAGTTGATCATCATCAAAACTAGGGCGATAGGCCTTTGGGCCAACAAATTATGTTTTAAACCATCTACTAAAACAACATTCTCAATAATAGGAGATGCACCAATTTGAATGTTACCTATACCGATGATAGTTCCTTTGGAGTCATCCCCGAAGGTGACGGTGCCACCTTCCATGTACCTTGATAGGGTTGTGAAGTTGTTGATGTCCCATGTCATGTGTCTTGAACAACCACTATCAAGGTACCACCGCTCCCTACGTCTTGGAGCTTTAGTGTGTACCTACATCAAACAATTTAAGACTTGATTTTGGTACCCACATTTTCTTGGGTCCTCTAGGGTTAGTGTCATGAACCCAAACAAGATTATTTGTTCTATTTAGTTGATCATAGCAAAACTTAGCTAAATGTCTATTTTTACCACAATATGTGCATCTATATACTCTACCATATTTAAAAGCATAATGGGTGTGTGATTTGTGAGCATGAGCATTGTGAGCATGAGCATGAGAATTTTTATCTTGTGAAATTTTAGCATGTGAAGTGTGCTTTTTAGAAAACATGTTCTCAAGTTTCTTAGTATTGAAAGCACAATCATTTAAAACTTTTTCAAAATCATTCATTTTGGATTTAAAAGAAGAAATTTCTTTTTCATCAATAATAGGAGATTTTGCCTTACAAGTACTCTTGTAGGCACAAAATTCTTTTTGCATGGAAATGAAATTAGAAGAAATATCATCTTTTTCTTTAGAAACAATGGCAAGTTGATTCTTAAGAAAAGCAACTTCTTTTTGTAATTTTATGCATTCAAGTTTCTTGTTATCATAAGTTTCAGAAAGTTCTACAAAAGCATGCACTAGAACTTCCTTACTTACATCATCATCTTCATCATCAAGGGATTGAGGGTTACCTTGGGTGTGTTTGCCATGAAACACATATTAGCTTGATCCACCTCCTCTTCGGACTCGCTTTCCGAATCCCACGTAGCTTTGTAAGCTTTCTTTTCCTCCGGCTTCTTTGGCTTGAAGGAGGAAGTCATTTTCTTCTTGAACTCCGGACAATCGCCATGATATGTCCGGGTTTGCGGCAATTGTAGCATATGATCTTCCGTGCTCTTTGCCTTCGAATTTTCTCCGAAAGTTGAACTTGTTCTTTCGGTATAACCTCTTGACATTCCGCACAAGTAGAGTTAGCTCCTCATCTTCTTCTTCGTCATCTTCATCGTCATCATTGGTGGATGAAGTCTTGAAGGCTATGGATTTCTTCTTTGAAGTAGTGGCCTCTTCTCTTGCCTTCTTCTCCATCTCATGGGTCTTTAGGTTCCCAATGAGACTAATGAGGTCCATCTCGTCCTTGTCGTTCAACTCCTTCAAGGTGGTGGCCTTGATCTCCCATGATGAAGGAAGAGCCCGAATTACTTTCCGCACCTTTTGATCGTTGGAGATGTCATCACCTAAGGAAGAAAGACCATTAGTGATTTTAGTAAACCTTGTAACCATACTATCAATAGACTCATCATCAAGCATTTTAAATGACTCATATTGGGAACTCAAGAGATCTATCTTAGCTCTCTTGACTTGTGAAGTCCCCTCGTGTGTGACCAATAAGTGTTGTCAAATCTCATAGGCGGATTGGCAATGAATTACCCGTGTAAGGTCATCCTCATTCAAGGCGGTCAATAGGGAGTTTTGGGCCTTGGAGTTAGCCTCATATAATTTAAAGTCAAAGTCGGTCCAAGTGCTCTCATCACCATCGGGTGCTTCATAGGGTTTGGTCAAGGACTTGGCTACTAAGCTACCCAAAGATTGCAAAAATATAGTCATCCTAACCTTCCAAATTGGGAAATTGAGGCCATCAAATTTAGGTGGGGATTTAATGTTGTCGGCCATGTTTACTAGTGATGAATGAATGAAATGAAAATGTTGATTAGCAAGTTTTAAGGATCTCTCTATGGATGTTAAGCCAAACCTAGAGTCCAAGCTCTGATACCAATTGAAAAGTCACCTAGAGGGGGGGTGAATAGGTGACAATGCTAATCAAAGGGCAAATAAAAATTTAAAGCTACAACAATTACAAACAAGAATCACAAGATGAATGCAAGCAAGTAAGTATGACAATGAATATGATGAGCAAGTAATAAGTGCAATCAAAGTAGAGTAAGAATTGCAAGAATGTAAACCAATCGCAAACACAAGGATATGTTATCGAGGTTCGAGCACCCAGCTCTACTCCCCGCCTTCCCCAGAAGGATTCCGACCACTTCCACTATCACAAAGATCTCAAATACAATGGAGTACCCAACTCCTACAATCTCAAGAACAAGTAATTTCCTTGGTAGTCAAAAGACCACAAACTCTCTCTTTCAAATATCTCTTCCCTTACAAAGGTCCTTAGAGAATATTGAGTAGGAATGAAGCTCTTGTTGTAAGTGAAGAAAGAAAATTAAATCAGAGAGTATTTGAAAACCCTTCAGAAAATCAGTGAGAAATTCAGCACAAAAACCAAGAAACAAGTCTCTTTTGAAAGCCTTAAACTTTTAAATTTTCTAGCAAAAATTGTTGTAACAAATCTCTCCCCAAACACCCCTATTTATAGGAGAGGGCTAGGGTTTAAGGATAAAACATAATTACTGATGTTTAGGAGGTAATTAGATCAAAATATATCCTTAAACGAATTTTTAAACACAAAAGACAAAAATAAATAGCTCACTAAAAATCTGCCCGTTACTGTTCAACGGACACATCGGTCGACTGGGCCGGTCGACCGGTAGATCAAAAATTTGACCGTTATAGGCTAGCGGTCGACCGACCCGGTCGACTGAAAAAACCTGTGAGCAAAAACAATATCTCGGTCGACCGCCCCGGTCGACTGGCAGACATGCACACTGATACGTGCCTCTGCCAGAACTGCGGTTGACTGGTCCGGTCGACCGGACCAGACTGACACAGACTCGGTCGACTGTCCCGGTCGACCGGATCAGGTCAAAAATCATTTTTGGACAAGAAAATAAAGAGGATTTTGATTTTAACAAAAATACTTTTGAACAGGGAATAGAATTAAACATAAAGATGTATTTGTAGGCAAAAACTTGTATGCAAAATATTTTTGTATAATTTATAAGAAATTATTTTGGATTGAGCATGTGCGCAAAAACGTGTGTGATAGAGCTTCAAACCTATCCACTATTCTTTAACATACTATAAACTGAAAAACAAAATACATGAAGACTTCTTGAGCTATCTTCAAGTCTTTGAGCCATCCAATGCCTTGCTAGTGCCTTCTCTTCTATGATCCTTCCTTGATGTGCAATTTGCCTTCCTTGCTTTGTGGAACTTAGAAGTTCTTGCAATAGCTAAGCGAATGGTCTCTAAATATGGTACAAACCTGAAACTTATCTTAACAAACTTATTAGTACCAAATAGCTCTAATTTGGTTTGTCATCATCAAAACACAAAACAATTTGAGAGTGTAACCTCTTGGGCCAACACAATCTACCTACCAGTTCTATCTCGACATGGGATGAATTTGTCAAAGTCTTTCTTTAGAAATTCTATCCCATTCACAAAATGACCCTCATCAGAAAAAACATAATGCAGTTTAAGTAGGAATCAAGTGAACTATTCTGGAAGTATTTTGAAAGGTTTAAAGATTTACTAGTCCAATGTCCTCATCACGACATAGAAAAGTTGCGACAGTGCCAAATTCTCTATGACGGATTAGATTATCAAACTAAGACACTCCTCGAGACTATGTGTCAAGTGTAATTTTTAAAGAAAGATGAGAACCAAGGTTGGGATCTCTTTGAAGCCTTAGCAGAAAAAACCATTCAGTGGGAATCTTGCCCTGAAAAAACCAATTACACCACTTCCAGAGCTGGTATGCATTCGATTGAATCCTCTATAGCTGCCGAGGCAAAGATAACTCAATTGATGAAAAGGCTAGAACTGCTCGAGGCTAGGGAACCAAATTCTATGAATCAGGTCAACCCACCACCTGTGATCAACCCGGGTTGTACCTACTGCCATGCTCTTAACCACCTGTTTGAGGAGTGTCCCGTCTACCAAGCTCAAATGTACCTTGAGAATATGAATGCAGCATATACTAGACCTAATTACAATCCATACTCCAAAACATACAATCGGGGATGGAGGAACCATCCAAATCTTTCTTGGAGTCAGTCTGGTCATGAGCAACTAAGACCATCATTTCCACACCAATACCCTACTCAGTCTCATCAACCTAGTTTCCAACAGAGTCCACTAAATTTTCAAACAAGCTTCCAACACAACTTTCAGCCCGCATATCAGCTACAACAAACACAAAATCATCCTGATAAAAAAATGTCAGATTTGGAAAGAATGATTGAAACCTTATCTAAAACCCAGGCCTCAATGATGAACATCCACAACCAGGCCATCAATAGGTTAGAGGTTCAGATAAGTCAACTGGCTAGCTCATTGAATGAAAGACAAAAGGGAACATTGCCAAGCCAACCAGTGCTCAATCCTAAGAACCCCTTCCCTATTCATGAAGCTAAAGACATAGGTCCCAGTCAGTGTAACACTGTTCAAAATTTAAGATCTGGAAAGCAGATAGACAATCAGGTTTCTAGTCATCCTGTTCCAAATAAATCAGTGTCAACATCTCCTGTTCCAGTACCACCAACTAAAAATGATCCATCTTCAAGTTCACAACCTTCAACCTCCAATTCAAATAAAGACAAAGCAGATGAGCAACCATAAAAGCCTATTGTACCATTCCCTATTAGGCTAGCAAACCAAAAGACTAATGCTCAAATGGAGAAAATTAGAGAAATGTTCAATCAGGTCTAGATCAATGTAACCCTTCTTGATGCCATACAACAAGTCCCCTCATATGCCAAGTTCTTGAAAGATATGTGCACTAAGAAAAGGAAAACTAATGTCCCAAAGAAGGTCTTCCTTGCTTCTAATATAAGTGAGTTGCTAACTGGGCCAATTCCCGTGAAATATAAAGACCCAGGGAGTCCGACTATTTCTTGTATTATAGAACAGACCACGATAAATAGGGCATTACTAGATCTAGGAGCCAGCATCAATCTTCTTCCTTTCTCCGTGTATCAGCATCTCGGGTTAGGCGATCTCCGTCCAACCAGAGTTACTATACAACTGGCTGATCGATCTTTAAAAATTCCAAAGGGGGAGATTACAGATGTTCTCATTCGGGTTAGGGAATTCATTTATCCCATGGATTTCATTGTTCTAAAAACCCAACCCGTACATAATCCCAAAGCTCAGACACCTGTCATTCTAGGATGACCCATCCTAGCCACTGCTAATGCAATCATCAACTGTAGGAATGGATAAATGCATCTAACCTTTGGAGATATGACAAAAGAGGTAAATGTTTTCCACCTAGGAAAACAACCTCGAGATTTGGACAATGAGTCAGTTGAAGTGAACCTGATTGAGGGATTAGAAAGTGAACATGAAATGGAGATTGAATATGAATCTGATAAAGAATTTGAGTTGGAGTCTGATGACTTCAACCTTGATCAAATAATTGAATCCACAGTAGAGTGGGCAACAGATGCAGCCCCTATCCTTCCCTTACACAAGGAACAACCATTGATAGATCAAGTGCCTTCTTCTGAGCTTAAGATTCTTCCTAGTCATCTTAAGTATCAGTACTTGGGTGAAAAGGAAGCATTTCCCGTGATAATTGCGTCCCATCTGACGGAACAACAGGAAGAGGATCTTCTTGTAGTATTAACAAAAAATCGAGAAGCCAATTGTTGGACCATGGCTGATATAAAGGGAATCAGTCCATCCATTGTGCAACACCGGATTCATTTGACGGAAGATGCAAAACCTAAACGTGACCCACAACGTAGACTAAACCCGATCATGCAAGAGGCTGTTAGAGCTAAAATTTTGAAGTTATTAGACAATGGGATCATCTATCCCATATCCGATAGCCAGTGGATTAGTCCAATCCATGCTGTGCCAAAGAAAGCCGGGGTTACTGTGGTAGAAAACGATAAGAAAGATTTAGTACAAATTTGTCTTCCAACGAAGATTCGAATCTGTATTGATTATCAAAATTAAACGCTGCCACGTGTAAAGACCACTTTCCCCTTCCATTCATCGATCAAATGCTCGAGAGACTAGCTAGATATGAGTATTACTGCTTCCTGGATGGATATTCAGGATACAATCAAATCCCTTCGCTCTCGAGGATCAAGACAAGACTACCTTCACCTGTCCCTTTGGAACATTTGCATACGGAAGAATGCCCTTCGGCCTATGCAACGCTCCTGCAACGTTTCAACGTTGCATGCTTAGTCTTTTTTCTGACATGGTGGAGAAATTTTTGGAGATTTTCATGGATGATTTTTCAAATTATGGTGATTCCTTTGAACAATGCTTGCACCATCTTAAGTTAGTTTTACAACGATGCATGGAGAAAAACTTGACACACAATTGGGAGAAGTGTCACTTTATGGTCAAGCAAGGAATTGTCCTAGGGCATGAAGTTTCACACAAAGGAATCGAAGTTGATAGATCGAAAGTGGATGTTATAACAAAGCTCCCTGAGCTGAAATACTTAAAAGACATTAGATCATTTTTAGGGCACGCTGGCTTCTATAGAAAATTTATTCAGGGGTTTAGCAAAATTGCTAGACCTTTGACAAATCTCTTAGGAAAAGATGTACCCTTCAATTTTATACAGAATGTCTACAAGCTTGGGAGGAGCTTAAACACAGACTTGTTTCGGCACCAATAATCTCAGCGCCTGATTGGACTAGGCCTTCTGAAATCATGTGTAATGCCTCCGATTATGCCATAGGCGCTGTTCTCGGACAACGTACTGATAACAGGCAACACGTGATTTACTATGCTGTAGGACGCTTAACAAAGCCCAACTAAATTACACGACAACTGAAAAAGTATTTTAGCAGTTGTGTTTGCGTTGGAAAATTTTCGCCAATACCTACTAGGATCCAAGACAACGATTTTCACTGATCACTCCGCCCTTAGATACTTAATGCAAAAGAAGGATGCAAAGGCCAGACTGATTCGATGGATACTTCTTTTGCAAGAGTTTGATTTGGAAATTAAAGACAAAAAGGGCATTAAAAAATTTGGTGGCAGATCACCTTTCGAGAATTCCTAATGCACCAATTGAGACTATACCTATCAGTGAAGACTTTCCTGACGAACACATCTTTACGATATGTAAAGAACCCTGGTATGTTGATATAGCAAACTATCTTGCAACCGGGCAAACACCTTCAAATTGGTCAGGTCAGGACAAGTATCGCTTTATGAAACAAATACGATTTTTCTTTTGGGATGAACCATATTTATTTAAATATTGCCCTGACCAGATAATTAGAAGGTGTCTTTCTAAGGATGAACATCATAGCATATTGACATTTTGTCACGAGCTAGCTTGTGGTGGACATTTTGGTCCACGTAAGACTGCTGAGAAAGTCCTTCAGAGTGAGTTCTATTGGCCCACTTACTTTAAGTACGCTTATACTTTCTGCAAGCTCTGTGCCAGATGTCAAATGACGGGTCAAATCACGCATAAAGACATGATGCCCCTTACACCGATCCTTGAGGTAGAAAATTTTGATTTGTGGGGCATCGATTTCATGGGACCCTTCCCTCTGTCTTATGGCAATCAATACATTTTGGTGGCCGTAGACTACGTTTCTAAGTGGGCTAAAGCTATTCCAACTAGGACAAATGATAACCAAGTTGTCATCAACTTCTTACGAGAAAACATCATTTCTCGCTTCGGAGCCCCCCGTGTGATAATTAGTGACATCGGGAGTCATTTCTACAACCGGGCTTTTGAAGCCCTAATGCGGAAGTACTCCATCTCTCATAAATTATCCACGACCTATCATCCTCAGACGAATGGGCAAGTGAAGGTCACCAACAGACAAATTAAACTGATATTGGAGAAAACTGTTGAACAAATTTGTAAGGATTGGTCCATCAAACTCATTGATTCCCTGTGGGCATATCGGACCGCCTACAAAACTGTCCTTGGTATGTCTCCATATCGAGTTGTACTTGGAAAACCCTGCCATCTGCCTGTGGAGTTAGAGCACCGTGCTATATGGGCACTAAATAACTGAATTTGGACTTAGACAACGCCAGTGATTTGAGAAAGCTGCAGATATCCGAGTTAGAAGAACTACGAAATGATACATACGATAACGCTCGGATATCTAAACACAGAGCTAAGATTTTCCATGATAAGTCGATTCATAGGAAAAATTTTGTCTCGGGATAAAAAGTTCTGTTGTACAATACTAGACTCCACCTTTTTTCTTGTAAGCTAAAAATCAGGTGGTCAGGCCCCTACATCGTCCAGAACGTCTCTCCTCATGGTGCCATTGAAATTTTTGATCTCAAAGATGGCAACACTTTCAAAGTGAATGGTTAACGCCTAAAGCCATTTTTCACCACGGAGTCTGAGTCACACAATATTATTGAACTGGGTCTTTGTGACCCAATCTATATGTGACCACGTAATTCCACACTTTTCCCGATGTCTCCTGTATATCATTTTGGAACCTCCTTTGTAAATTAAAAAAAAGAAAGAAAAAAAGATAAAAATATATATATATATAATATAAAAAAACTAAATAAGTGGGACTTAGGTGGTAAAATATCACCTAGGTTTTTCATCTCTTCCTACACTCCCTTTTCTTTCTAAATGACCTAGGGTTGTAAATTCCTAGTTTCCACTTGGGCAATTTGGGGATTTCGTCCTTCTCAGCTTCTTTAACAGGCCGGTGCTGCAGATTATACACGACCTGATGACTTGGCAGCACACTATCTGTATCAACATGATCATCTTTCATAGTATCATCACCAATTCCTCCCGCACACGCGGTGCAAAGTACTCGCACCCAGTTCTGATCACTCATCTGTGTAGGACTTTCTTACCAGATGCTGTTTTTGATTCATATGATAGGGTGTTCGTTTCACAAGAGAGGGCGACTAGCACTTACAATAGTTGTCTTCATGCGGTCTGGACTCCTAGTGTCCATTCCGAAGATTCCCTGTGGAATCCTCTTCGGAGGAACTTTTAGAGGAGGAGGATGAGCCGGCCTTTTGGCAACAGGACCCCCAGCTGACTCACGTGCCTCATGTCTACCATTTGGCGAGGCATGAAGAAGATACTTCGGGGGCAGTTTCGACTATGCAAACAGGTTGCGGAGCAGACATCTCGCCTAGACCGCATTGAGGAACGTCTGTGGCGATCACAGTCGGCCGGACCTAGCACCACCGCTGGTCTAAGCCGAAGGCGGGGTGACACCTTTCTTTACCTATTTCATCCGTTTATTTTCTTGCATACATTAAGGATAATGCATGGGATTGGTATGGGGGGTAGATACTAACATATAATTTTTCTAGACTTTTTCTTTTAGATTTCTAGTTTCTCGTTTCTTATATATATATAAAATAAATAAAAAAATAAAAAAAATTTTGATCCATTTTCTGAAAAGAATTAACTTGATCTTAGGTATTAAGGAAATTCTAAGCTAAGATTTCTTAATATAAGTCAAAATAAGAAATTCTGTTGGATCTTTAGGTTAAGAAAGAAAAGAATAGTAAAGATAGCTAGATTTTGAATTTTTTCTAAGCACTATATACATTTGCAGGTTGAGAGATTAATCAAGGACTTAGTGACTTTGTTTACATAAATTATATAAAAAAATATCAAAAAAACTTGATCACTATTTAAGCTGGTTGGTTGTGCCTTAAGAAGCATGACCAGTCACGCCTAAAAGTGGTTGAGTCCTTAGCATTCGTGGCCTAGTTTACTCGAGACCTTGAACCTTAGGGATGTATCTTCATCTGGTGCCCTAAGACTATCTGGTCTGAGAGTCATCGGTAAAAAGATCGCTACACGGGTAAACTAGAAAGCCTAATGAAGCTAAGAAAATGTAAATATAATATATAAAATAACATAAAAAATAAATAAATAAAATATATATATATATTTATATGTGAACAAATGAACTAAAGACTAAGAAAAATCCCTCATACATATGTATATGTGTTAGGCCTGATGCAAAAATCCAGTTTTCTCTCTATTCTTAGAAACTTAACCTAAGTTGATAACAAGATTTCAAATGGAAACTTATAAAAAGAAGGAAAAGTTTAGAATAACCCGAAACCAATAGATCACTGAAATTCTTGAAGAAAATGGATCATAATAAAATATTTTCTCTTTTTCACTAACATTTTTCTTTTTCTTTGGGATTTTGTGGGTGTAATCTGCTGAAAACCCTCAGGAGACAACACTCCTCCTCTAGGGTAACCTAGAGGTTTAAAGGCTTGTTGCACGAGCTCAGTGTAGTCGTGTCACCTACAAAGTGGTGTAATAATTTAGTTAGGATTTTTCTTTTGCTTATTTTGCTAAGGGACGAGCAAAAGCTAGGTATGGGGGTGGGATTGGAGTTCATTTATGCATCATTTTTACCACCATGCTAATGCTTTATATGAATAAATATTGGACTTTTATTATTTTTTTCTCTCTTTTTTCAAGTCCAATGTTTAATGGAGAAGGAGGCCCAAGAATGATGATTCTGGAGGACTTAAAGAATTAATTAGAAGCTGATTGTAAAAATCAAAGAGTTAAGAGTTTACCGTGTAGCTTATGGCTAACGGGTCGTGGCTACGAGGAGGAATGCGATGAAGGCTTTTCGGTGTTTTATTTAGTAACAAAGAATTGTGCTCGTTTTTTTTAGTTGAAAAGAAGAATGGAGAGAAGGAAATGAATAAAAGAGAAAATTGCAACTTTGAAGAAGGCTTTGGAGAAGGTGATTTAAAAAACTTTGAAAATTGTTTGTTTGTTTTAAATATGAGAAGGAGAAGATCTGGGCTCACTAATTTTTAACTCAACTATGTATTTATCTCAAGAAAATTTGGGTTGCATCACTTTTATTATAAACTAAAAACCTTTAGTTCCTTTTAATGTCCAAGCAAAACAGATAAGATCGTTTCATTTAAATCTTACGCCCTTTCATTACAAATCATTAAGAAGTGAATATTAAACCATCAAGCACGAAGAAGCAAGTATGGAATAAAAATAGTTCAAAGAGATTTGTGCTTTAAAAGTCCAAGTTTAAAATAAAGAAATCCTCATGTGCTTTCAAGAATGAAGTTTTAACTAAGGTACTTTATGATTCAAAAAGTGTTGCTTTTATGAAAATCAGTCAAGAGAGAGGTGATAGAAGAGGTCCATTAGTAAGCCCAGAAAATGAATTAGCTACTCATTATGAAATGAAAACAAACAAGAGAATGACAAGTAAACTTGAACATACCGAATTCGAGTCGAGTTGATTAAGCAAGTAGAAGCTCCTTTGATTGTCACTTCAAAGACAAATTACACACTCAATTCCACTCTTCTCTCTAGTGTTTGCACTGAACTACAAATTATAAAACAAAAATACAACTTCTATACTATCTAACAAAGAACCTAAATCCTTAAAGAATAAACAAAAATTCTAATTCTAGTCTTCGCTCCATTTTCAGTACAAAACCCTAGCTTTTATAGGCAAAACCTCAGAGGGAAGGGAGTGAGGAGATAAGGGGAGCAAACGCTCCCCTTATCTCCACCAACAAGCCGCGGATCCGCATCCTGGATGTGGGCAATTGGCCATATCCAGGTGGAGGATGGTTGGCGTGGCTTTGTGCTTCCTTTTGTCTTGTTGGATTTACTGTTGCAGCTCCCAGATTTGACGAAATGATCTTTGATTTGTTGACTTCAACCTCTTGATTTGGGAGGATTCATTTCAACCGATTTTTAACCTCTCTGATATGCCAAGATTTGCCCTGATTCCCTGGTTTCGAATTTATTCTGAATTAAATAGGCTTTTGGGCTCGTTTCTCTGGCCTATCCTTTAGCAATGGGCCTGCAATTTATAAAGAACAATAGGACTTATTAATATGATTTATTTAGATAACAAGCATGGAAATGTGACAATATGTATGCAATATATGTGATCGATCACACCCCCACATTTATCTTTTACTCGCCCTCGAGCAAAATATCAAAACTAATCTTAATCAATTATTAGACCACTTTCACAAGTCACTCGATTGCACTGAGCATGTGCAACATGTCGTTAAACCTCTAGGTTACCCCTAGAGGACGAGTTTTGTCTCGTGATGGTTTTCAGTGGATTGCACCCACAAAATCCATAAAGAAAGAAAAAAAAGTTAGTGTTTTTGAAAAGCATTTTGAAAAGAGAAAATATTTGAAGTATATTTGTGAGAGTTTAAGTAATCTATAAGTTATAGGAATATCAAATTTTCATTCCTAAACTTAGTCTCTATTCAACAACATGTCATCAATCAAAGTAAGGAGTCAAATTGTTTTTCTCATCTAGTCTATTAATTTACCCTGAGTCGTTTGCATCATCGTGACTGTGAAGCTGACTAAGGGTTCTTTAACATTAACTCTTATGCCTTATTTATATTTATTTTTGATGGTATTTATTCTTCAATTCCATTAGGCTTTCTAATCTGCCCATGTAACGAGCCTTTAGTCAGTGACACCCAAACCGGATAGTTTTAGGGCACCAAGTGAGAAAACACCCCTAAGGACTTAAACACTCGAGCAGACAAGGCCACGAAACCAAGGTTTCTATTTATAAAATATACCCCTGTTAGGTGTGAATACTTATGCTTCATGAGGAACAAATACCCAGCTTAATCAGAGGATTTATATATATATATTTTCAAACTTATCTAATTATTTTTTGCATAAATACCAAGACTTTCATAGGCCAAAGCACCTAGCTAATCAATAATTAGATTTGTTTATTTTTTTCTCTTTTTTTCATACATATATACTATTTTTTTTATAAGGCATAAGAGTCTTTGTTTTTAAACCCTAAGTGTGTAAGTGTATTTAGTGTGTATATTTCATCAAGGTAAATATCAAGACTAAATTATTTTCACAAATTTTCTTCCTAACACTAAAAATCAAACAAGTCATCTTATTTTGACCAAGTGTAAGGAATCCTAATTATGATTTTCCTATTCCTTAAAATTGACTTAATTTCTTACAAAAATATATCAAAATATTGTTCTTACCTTTCAAAAAGTTTTTATATATATATATACATGAATAAATTTTTTTTTTTTGAAGTTGTATTAGTTATGTTAGAACTCTTATATTAGTCATGTTAGAACCCTCCCCCATACTTATCTCATGCATTGTCCCCAATGTATGAAAGAAATGTATACATACATGAAATGAAATGTAAAAAAGGTGCATATATTATACAGAAATATGTACAACATCAAGTTTCTCCCACACCTAGATCTTTTTCGGTCTTATCCCTCTAGCTCTCTTCCCGTCATTCCAATGGGTCCTCTTTATAGGGCATAGTGGGGAGGCCAATTTTTCTGTCATTTTAGCTCTCTTCCTCCCCAGTCTCAACATCTTTAAGTTTTCTTTCCTTATATTTCTACATTCATTATTCAAAAATTGATCATCACCACACTTCTCAGTTAGAACTTCCTTATTACGAATGCCTAGGAATTCTAACTCAGTTCCATATATCTCCTCAAAGCTTAGGTCAACACTTTCCCCTAGAGATGTGTAATTAATCAAAAGATCCCTAGTTGGTTCATTCAAACACATGAGTTCTTCTTCAAAGAGGTTTTCAAAGAGTATGTCAAACGGAGGTTCTTAAATTATATTCTCATGCGATACATTATTGGTTGGCTCATCGAAAGTGAAGATATTCAAATCAAATTTCCCCTTTTTAAAGGGTACTCTAACATTAGGATCTCCGACATATGCCTTCTCATCAAGATAATCACATTCATTCTTAAATAATTCATTAAGAAACAACGACTCATCTTCTCTATCTTCACTCTCTTCATCACAATTATTTTCAACAAAGTTTACCTCAAATGTTTGATCTCTTATCTTATGAGGTTGTTTTTCTAGGTTGAAGACATTGACTTCTCTAGTCATGTCCCCAAAAGTTAACCTCATGGACCCATTCCTACAATTGATGATGGCATTGGCAGTAGCAATGAATGGTCGCCCTAGGATAATAGGAGTTTGAGCCCTATGATTGGAGTTAGACACAGGTTGTGTCTCTAGAACAAAGAAATCAACAGGGTAAATAAACTCGCCAACCCGGATAAGGATATCATTAATCTCCCCTTTTGGAACTTTCACTGAACGGTCAGCCAGTTGGATAGTGATTCGAGTTAGACTAAGATCGCCCAACCAGAGTTGTTGATAAACTGAGAATGAAAGCAAGTTGATACTTGCCCCTAAGTCAAGAGTGCACGACTAATCTCGGCTTGTCTTATTGTGCAGGCAATGGTTGGACTACCTGGATCCTTGTACTTAACAGGGTCAGACCCGATAGTAGCTCACTAATGTTAGTGACTAAGAAGACCTTTTTAGGTACATTAGTCTTTCTCTTCTTGGTGCACATGTCCTTAAGAAACTTAGCATAAGATGGGACTTGTTGGATGGCATCAAGAAGTGGCACATTTATCTTCACTTGATTAAATATCTCAATTATCTTATCCATGTGTGGATTTTGCTTGTTATTTTTCAGCCTATTTGGAAATGGTGCTATAGGCTGGTGCACATGACTGGTTGACTTATCTTTTTCAGATTCATCAAATTTAGGAGTGGGATTAGATGAGATGGATGATAAAGTGTAACTATGCTGACTAGGATTAGGTGGTGTTGACACTTGGTTATCAACTTTCTTTTCCGACCTCAATATATGAACAACATTACATTGATTCAATGAATGATCCTCAACCAAATGAGCTTATTGTGAATTCTTAGGATTCATAATTGGTTGACTGGGCAAGGTACCCTTTTGCCTCTCATGTTGTGGGTTAGCTAACTGGCTCATTTGACCCTCTAGTCTTTGTATTATTTGCATGAGAGAATCTTGGTTCTTCATGTACCTTTCCATATTTCTCTCAAAATCAGTCATTCTCCTTTCGAGTTAAGGATTCTAGAAGGAAGATGGTGGAGCTTGATTGGGAAATTTTGTTGTTAATTTGAAAATTTGTTGGGAGAATTGTGAGGGTAATTGGAAAAGTTAGGTTGATGATTGGAAGAATTATTGGAATGATGGAAGTGGCTTGCATGATTTGACCGTGGGTGGTCATTATTTTGTTGGCTCCATGAGAAATTTGGGTGATTTCTCCAGCCAGGATTGTACGTTGGAGCGTAAGATCATTGTTCGGCCTTGAAAAGGCCGCATTCATCGGTTCAGAAAAGTGTTGGTGAGCTTGAAATAAAGGACACTCCTCAAACACATGATTCATAGCCTGACAGTAAGTACAACCCGGAGTTGAAAATTTGTTCGGGTTGACTTGATTGACTGGACTTGGTTCCTTAGTTTCTAAAGCTTCCAGTCTTCTCGCTAGGTTAGCTAACTTAGCCTCGTTAGCTATGGATGATTCAATTGAATGGAGACCTCCTTTTGAAGAGATAGAGTTTGGATTCCTTGAGCTTTCACTAGTAGGTTCCCATTGGATGGTCTTTTCAGCTAGATTCTCATATAAATCCCATCCTTCATGCTCATTCTTCTGCAAGAATCTCCCTTGGCACATGCTTTCTAAGAGGGTCTTGGTCGAGTAGTCTAAACCGTCATAAAGAATTTGGCATTGTCGCCATTTCTCTATTCCATGATAAGGACATTAGATAAGGAGGTCTTTGAAGCGTTCAAAGTACCTCCAAAACGGTTCACTAGGTTCTTGCTTGAACTGCATAATGTTTTTCCTAACGAGAGCGGTCTTGTGGATTGGATAGAATTTCTTCAAGAAGACCTTGATTAAACTATCCCAAGATGTTATAGAGCCGGTAAGCTGTAGAGCCATTTCTTGGCTAAGTCCTTAAGAGCAAATGGGACAAATCTCAACCTAATAGCATCATTTGCAAGGTGTGTGATTGAGGCTAAACCTGCACACAAAATACGAGATTATAGAACTTAAGAAAGAATATGTGCAAGTGCTCAATTCTTCCACTATAGCAAGTGGCTATGCGGGTCGTGATCCATAGGGAGGGTTTGCGATGGAAGCTTTACGGTTCTTTATTGAAATCGTTAAGAATAAAAGCGAAGATTCTTCTCTGTTTTTAAGTTAAGAAAAGGAAAAAGAATTATGTTAAAATTAGAGAGAAAGTGAAAGATGAAGAAGGTGGAAAAAATCAGAACATAATGAAGCGAATATGTACAAATGAAGTGGAGAAAAAAAGAGTGATTTTGAAGAGATGGTGATTTAATTTACAAAAATGAAAGAAAGAAATAAAAGAGTTACTTACCTTCTTTTCACCAAAAGCTTACCTTAAGTTCTTAGCTTCAACGTTACCTTGAATTGGAGGCAGTTAGCGCATAGCCCATAAGAGTCGAGTGTTGGTCTCTTCCACATTACATCATCAAGATACGCAAGCATGAAATGATACAGAGAGACTCACAATTCCATCGTCATGAGCTATCGGTGGCACTCGCAAAGGCAAGGCTCTTTCGATGCTTTTAGACTCACTTGGAAGACAGTTGTACCAAAAAGAAAGGTAAAATAGAAAAGAAGAAGAGAACTAAAAAGAACATACAAGGAAATAGCATTGATTTGATTTCATAACAATCGAAGAAAAGAAATAAAACCTTACACCAATTGTCACTTTTAGCTCAAGCTTCAGTCTTGTTCTTCGATGAAAGTTGATCTCCTCAGAATTACATAAATGAAAACTAAATTACATGAAAAAGAAAAGCAAAAACCTAAACTAAGAAATGAAAAACTAGGCTAAATCCTAATCTGCCTTTGCGTCCACTTTCAGCACAGAAAATGCCTTTTTATAGGCCAAAAACCCAACAACCAAGATCCCGGGGAGGTCGGGGGAGTTCATGCTCCCCCTAACTCCCCAAGATTGCCGCGGAAACGTGGCCCAAGCCGCGTTTCCGCTGCAAGGGTGTGGCCAGAAGGCCACACCCTGTTGGTGGGTCATCCCGGGAGTTTCTTCTGACTTTATCCTTTGTTGGTTTCTTCGTTTGAGCTCCGGATTCTGACGAAATGGCCTTGGATTCTTGGCTTTAACCGATCGATTCTGAGAGGATTCTTCTCAACCGGTTCAACCTCTAGATTTTGCCCTGATTTTATGTGTACGAATTAACTCTGATTTAATTCAAAATTCTGGTGGGCTTTTGGGCTCATTTCTCTTCATCTCCTTAAGGATTGGGCCTGCAAGTAAATTAAACAAATAATTAGGACAATGCAGGCTTTTATTCTAAAATAAGTATGGAAATGTGACATTAAATATGCAACATTAGTGACCAATCACACCCCCATACCTATCTTTTGCTCGTCCTCGAGCAAAACAACTAACTATACTAGAGATTATTAGACCACTTTCGCAGGTCGCGCGATTGCACTGAGCATGTGCAACAAGCCGTTAAACCTCTAGGTTCCCCCTAGAGGACGAGTTTTGTCTCGTGAGGGTTTTTAGCGGATTGCACCCACAAAATCCAAAGAGAAATAAAGAGTTAGTATTTTCGAAAAGCATTTTGAAAGAGAAAAATATTTGAAATATGATTGTAAGATCTAAGCAATCTATAAGTTATAGGAAAGCCGAATTTTTCATTCCTAAACTTAGTCTCTATTCAGAAATTTGTTATCAATCAAAGTAAGGAGTCAAATTGTACTTCTCATCTAGTCTATTACTTTACCCTAAGTCATATGCACCTTGTGACTGTGAAAATTTTGACTAAGGGCTCATTAACTCTAACTCTTATGCCTTATTTTATTTGTGTATATATATATATATTTTTAGTGGTATTATTCCTTAGTTTAGGCTTTCTAATCTGCCCATGTAACGAGCCTTTAATCGATGACTCCCAAACCAGACGGTCTTAGGGCACCAGGTGAGAAGACACCCCTAGGACTTAAGACTCGAGCAAACAAGGCCACAAAACTAAGGATTTTATTATATGATGTACCCCTTTTAGGCGTGAATACTTATGCTTTATTAGGTACAAATACCAAGCTTAATCAGAGGATCTTTCTTTTCAAACTTATCTAATCATCTTTCGCATAAATACTAAGGCTTGCTTAGGCCAAAGCACCTAGCTAATCAATAATTAGACTTGTTTTTTTTTCTCTTTTTTTTCTTTTTTTTTTTCAAACTCATCTAATTATCTTTTGCATAAATACTAAGGCTTTCTTAGGCCAAAGCACCTAGCTAATCAATAATTAGATTTGTTTATATATATATATTTTTAATAAGGCATAAGAATCTTTGTTTTTGAACCCTAAGTGTGTAAGTGTATGAAGTGTGCATATTTCATCAAGGTAAAGTTCAAGACCAAATTACTTTGACAAATTATCTTCCTAACTCTATAAATCAAACAAATAATCTTATTTTGACCAAGTATAAGAAATCCTAATTTGGATTTTCCTATTCCTTAAAATTAACTTAATTTCTTACAAAATAAGTCAAAATATTGTTTCTATTTTTCAAAAAGTTTTTAAAAGTAAAGAAAAAATGTAAATTTTTTTTTTATACTTTAAAGAAAAAGAAAAGTTATATTAGACCCTCCCCACACCTATCTCATGCATTGTCCTCAATGTATGAATTAATGCATAGATGCATGAAAAAGAAGAAAGGGAAGGAAAATTGTTACCTTAAGGTGGTGGTTCCGGTGGTGGTCTGATTGGTCCACGAAACATGGCCCAATCAACTTTTCTTGGGTCTCGGAGGAACCCACCAGCACTATCTTTAATATAACCCATTAAAAATATATATCCATGAAGGATTTTTATTAAATATTTGACCCCATCTAATTTCCATATTCCATAACTAATTTCGGAGTCAAATTTGTCAACCACCTCGTCCCAGAATGGAGTATGAAATGATAAAACAGTTGACTTGGACTCAGAAAGGACAGGAACTAATACCGACTCAGGAAGGTGACTTAAATCAAGTAAAGGTTCAAGAGTCGAAATAGGTTCAGAAATTGGGTCCAAGTCAAGAAGTTGAAACTCTAGTCCACATGTATTGTCTAACAATGGAATGTGACTTAATGTGGGTGATTCCAGTTCAGGAATGATAGGTGGAGGAATCAAAACTGACTCTAAAATATTACTCAAGTTTTGTAACACAACAGGAGTCAATATTGATTCAAAAAGTTGAACTGGATCACATATGTGAGAATCTAGGTCACATATCTCATTGAGTTCAATATCAAAAATTGGAGAACTTGCCAATTTATCCATGGGATTTTCAAAATTGTAAAGTTGGTCAAGTTCAACATGATCCTTAAAGATGGGTGATTCAATTTCTTTATGAATTGGTACAGGATCCAATGTTGACTCCGGGAAAAGATTGAAGTCAGGTGAAGATACCGGAGTCATAATCGAATCAGGAAATAGAATTGAATCACTAAGTTGGGGTTCAGGATCATAATCATTTTCAAGTTCTATTTCAGGAAAAGGAAAACTAGCCAAACTATCAATATCTTTTTCAAAATTTGGAGTTTGGGCAAGTTCAAATGGTTGTTCTGAAATAGAATTTTGATTTCCAAAACAACATAACTCTTCGGCTCTAATAGAATGTTAAGTGACATCAGGACGGTGGGAGCGTAGAGATTCGACCATCATATCTATGTCACGATTTCTAGCATTTTGAGCATGAGTCATGGCTTCTAGCATCTTTTCATAGTTGATGGGTTCATTGTCTTGTTGAAAAGATGAAGAGTTGTTTTGGAAGTGGTATTGAAATTGTGAGTCCATCAGATTTTGTGATTGTTGTTTGGGCTCACGCATACTCCGTTCCAAAATTGATGGTTTTCTATTTTGGACTGGTGGAACTGAGTATGACTCTTGAAAATAGTGTGGACTAGGTGGAGAAGGAGGACACTGTGGTTGAAAATTGGACTCGGAGTAGGTGAATCCCCACTGACTCTTGAAGAGTTGAAATTGTTATGGAAATTATAGTCATACGATGGGGGACATGGGTTATATGGATTCGGATAAAACCAATCCGGCACACTAGGTTGGTTAAAGTCATGATATGCCGGGTTGGTAATATCCGAAAAAGAGTTTGATGTATAATATGGATTATTATTATAGTTGGAAAAATTATTATTATAAGCCATATCACACAATGGAATACAAACAAAAAGAAAGAAAAACACACAAATAAACAAACAAGAAAGAAAAAATTCTAACCTAAGTTAGGGTAGACCTAGACCTAGACGACTCCTAACTGGTTAGACTGTCCACAGGAGGTTTAATGTAGACTTTGACCACAAGCTAATCAGCCAGGTCAGGGCAAGGTTGGTGGGAGGTTTTCCGTCAAAAGACGTTCCTTAATTAAATAACCACCAACCTTCGGGCTTTCAGCCCTTAATCCCTTTCCTAGACACTAATTTGGCAAGAGTCAAGTTCCAACACCTTTCCCCCTTAGGATAATCTCCTAATTGAGTCTGAGATGTCCCTAGGGCCAACGTCTACTCATTTTAAGTTAGGCTTGGGTTAGTGAGTGCTTGGATTCTGATTTTTGGGCTAAGGAAGGGTGATTAAATCCCCACCTTATCTTATTATTGGGTTGTGCCCTTAAGATCAGTTTTTGTGCAAGTGTACAAGATAAATAAGATGCACTCTAAGCGATATAAATCAACCAAGAGATAGTCCTATTCTAGATGCAATGCAAACATACCTTGCTCCAGCACTCTTCAACAGTAAAAAATAAAGGAATTAAAAAGACATGTGCCTAAAATGCAAATGTCTAATCAATTTTTTATCTTTTCAACAAATATTTTACTGTTAATTATTAGCAGGCTTATGTTATGGCATATAAGAAAAATTAAAGTTGCAGTAAACTAGAATTTTTTTTAAACTAAGCAGCCCTGCAAAAAGCTGTTAGTAGTCAACTCTTCCTTGCCGTGGACCTGCGACTTTTGCCGTGGAAACGCGACAATTCAGAGGGCCCTCGGTCTCTGCTTTCTAGAGCAGAGGCCCAAGGCCACTTGTATGTCACTGCAATATTAATTTCCTGCTTTGATTGCCCTGTAACCTGCAACAGAGAAGAGAATTCGTTTAGTTCTAAAAACGTTTTCAAAAAAAATTCAGATTTCAATAAAAAAACGTTACCCTCCCCGGCAACGGCGCCAAAATTTGATTGAGGCTAAACCTGCACACAAAATACGAGACTATAGAACTTAAGAAAGAATATGTGCAAGTGCTCAATTCTTCCGCTATAGCAAGTGGCTATGCGGGTCGTGATCCACAAGGAGGGTTTGCGATGGAAGCTTTACGGTTATTTATTGAAATCGTTAAGAATAAAAGCGAAGATTCTTCTCTGTTTTTAAGTTAAGAAAAGGAAAAAGAATTATGTTAAAATTAGAGAGAAAGTGAAAGATGAAGAAGGTGGAAAAAAATCAGAACATAATGAAGCGAATATGTACAAATGAAGTGGAGAAAAAAAGAGTGATTTTGAAGAGATGGTGATTTAATTTACAAAAATGAAAGAAAGAAATAAAAGAGTTACTTACCTTCTTTTCACCAAAAGCTTACCTTTAGTTCTTAGCTTCAACGTTACCTTGAATTGGAGGCAGTTAGCGATAGCCCATAAGAGTCGAGTGTTGGTCTCTTCCACATTACGTCATCAAGATACGCAAGCATGAAATGATACAGAGAGACTCACAATTCCATCGTCATGAGCTATCGGTGGCACTCGCAAAGGCAAGGCTCTTTCGATGCTTTTAGACTCACTTGGAAGACAGTTGTACCAAAAAGAAAGGTAAATAGAAAAGAAGAAGAGAACTAAAAAGAACATACAAGGAAATAGCATTGATTTGATTTCATAACAATCGAAGAAAAGAAATAAAACCTTACACCAATTGTCACTTTTAGCTCAAGCTTCAGTCTTGTTCTTCGATGAAAGTTGATCTCCTCAGAATTACATAAATGAAAACTAAATTACATGAAAAAGAAAAGCAAAAACCTAAACTAAGAAATGAAAAACTAGGCTAAATCCTAATCTGCCTTTGCGTCCACTTTCAGCACAGAAAATGCCTTTTTATAGGCCAAAAACCTAACAACCAAGATCCCGGGGAGGTCGGGGGAGTTCACGCTCCCCCTAACTCCCCAAGATTGCCGCGGAAACGCGGCCCAAGCCGCGTTTCCGCGGCAAGGGTGTGGCCAGATGGCCACACCCTGTTGGTGGGTCATCCGGAGTTTCTTCTGACTTTATCCTTTGTTAGTTTCTTTGTTTGAGCTCCGGATTCTGACGAAATGGCCTTGGATTCTTGGCTTTAACCGATCGATTCTGAGAGGATTCTTCTCAACCGGTTCAACATCTTGATTTTGCCCTGATTTTATGTGTACGAATTAACTCTGATTTAATTCAGAATTCTGGTGGGCTTTTGGGCTCATTTCTCTTCATCTCCTTAAGGATTGGCCTGCAAATAAATTAAACAAATAATTAGGACAATGCAGGCTTTTATTCTAAAATAAGTATGGAAATGTGACATTAAATATGCAACATTAGTGACCAATCAGTGTGGGATTTTCATCATTAAGCATACTTCCTCAAATTCTCTTATGAAGAAATAAGCATCTTCGGACTCTAAGCCATGGAACTTAGGGAGTGTATTGATGAACTGTGGCTTAAGCTCAAAGTTGTGTTCACCAACCGATGGAAGTTGGATGCAGGATGGAAGCGATGTTCTAATGGGATAGAACCTATCCTGCAAAGATGTCGGTCGATCCATAACCGAATCTTATCTTGTTTCGAACTTGGGTGGTGATGTGTTTCTAGTTAACCAAGATGAATTAGGGTCTCTTGACCACACTTTCATATACAAACACAATCACAAACAAGTTCACCAATAGTCAAGACGAGAAAACAACCAAGCCTAGTCTAAGGTAACCTTGACCTAGACAACTCCTAACTGGTTGATTGTCCACTGGAGGTATAATGCAGACTTTGACTACAAGCTAATCAGTCAGGTCAGGGCAAGATTGGTGGGAGGTTATCCGTCAAAGACGTTCCTTAATTAAGTAACCACCAACTTTCGGGCTTTCGGCCCTTAATCCCCTTCCTAGACACTGATTTGGCAGGAGCAAATTCCAACACCTTCCCCCTTAGGATAATCTCCTAATGAGTTCGAGATGTCCCTAAGGCTAGCGTCTATTAGATTTTACTTAGGCTTAGGTTGTGCGTGCTTGGAGATGGTTTGTGGGTTAAGGAAGGGTAATGACTTCCCCACCTCATCTTGACTTGGGTTTTGCCCTTAGAATTGATTTGTGCAAAGTGTGCAAGATATAGAAAAGTAGCATTCAAAAGCAAATATCATCCAAGAATGTTTCCTAAACTATATGCTATGCATACATACCTTGTCTCCAGCTATCTTCAACAGTAATTGTAAAATAAACGTAATTAGACAAATGCCTAGAATGTAAGTCTAAACGTTTTTTAAGCAATTAACAATTACTCAAATTACTGTTGGATTAAAACAGGGATGGTGGATAGCAGATATAGTAAGAATATAACGTACAAAAACTTATTTTTTTGCGAGAAATATGTCCTGCAAAAAAGAGTTTTAGTAGTCCAATGAAATTTTCAACTTTTGCAACGCAATTTCTTGAAATACTGTTTTCTACTTTCGAGAGTAGGGGCACAGAATTTGCAAGTCTTCTCTTGCAAAGCTTGAATGCTAGATCTGAATCTTGAAGTCCCTGAAACAACACACCAAACTTGTTAAAAAACAAATACATCGATCCCTCCCCGGCAACGGCGCCAAAATTTATTGTAAAAATCAAAGAGTTAAGAGTTACCGTGTAGCTTATGGCTAACAGGTCGTGTCCATGAGGAGGAATGCGATGAAAGCTTTTTAGTGTTTTGTTTAGTAAGAAAGAATTGTGCTCGTTTTTTTAGTTGAAAAGAAGAATGGAGAGAAGGAAAATGAATAAAAGAGAAATTGCAACTTTGGAGAAGGCTTTGGAGACGGTGATTTAAAAAACTTTGAAAATTGTTTGGTTGTTTTAAATATGAGAAGGAGAAGATCTGGGCTCACTAATTTTTAACTCAACTATGTACTTGTCTCAAGAAATTTTGGTTGCATCACTTTTAGTATAAACCAAAAACCTTTAGTTCCTTTTAATGTCCAAGCAAAACAAATATGATCGCTTCATTTAAATCTTAAGCCCTTTCATTACAAATCATTAAGAAGTGAATATTAAACCATCAAGCGCGAAGAAGCAAGTATGGAATAAAAACAGTTCAAAGAGATTTGTGCTTTAAAAGTCCAAGTTTAAAATAAAGAAATCCTCATGTGCTTTCAAGAACGAAGTTTTAACTAAGGTACTTTATGATTCAAAAAGTGTTGCTTTTATGAAAATCAGTCAAGAAAGAGGTGATAGAAGAGGTCCATTAGTGAGCCCAGAAAACGAATTAGCCACTCATTATGAAATGAAAACAAACAAGAGAATGACAAGTAAACTTGAACACACCGAATTCGAGTTGAGTTGATCAAGCAAGTAGAAGCTCCTTTGATTGCCACTTCAAAGAAGAATTACACACTCAATTCCACTCTTCTCTTTAGTGTTTGCACTGAAATACAAATTATAAAATAAAAATACAACTTCTATACTATCTAACAAAGAACCTAAATCCTTAAAGAATAAACAAAAATTCTAATCCTAGTCTCGCTCCATTTTTTGTACAAAAACCCTAGCTTTTATAGGCAAAACCTCAGAGGGAAGGGAGTGAGGAGATAAGAGGAGCAAACACTCAACTTATCTCCACCAACAAGTCGCGGATCCGCGGCTTGGGCCACGGATCCACGGCCTGGATGTGGCCAATTGGCCACATCTAGGTGGAGGGATGGTTGGCGTGGCTTTGTGCTTCCTTTTGTCTTGTTGGATTTACTGTTGCAGCTCCCAGATTTGACGAAATGATCATTGATTTGTTGGCTTCAACCGCTTGATTTGGGAGGATCCATTTCAACCGCTTTTCAACCTCTCTGATATGCCAAGATTTGCCTTGATTCCCTGGTTTCGAATTTATTCTAAATTAAATGGGCTTTTGGGCTCGTTTCTCTGGCCTATCTTTTAGCAATGGGCCTGCATTTTATAAAGAACAATAGGACTTATTAATATGATTTATTTAGATAACAAGCATGGAAATGTGACAATATACATGCAATATATGTGACTGATCAAAAGCCCACAAGAAGAAGCCCAGGTCTGCACAGTTCTTGAAGCGTATTCTCTGTTTCTAGAAGATCCACTGAGGATACGAGATACAGTAGAAAGGCACAAAAATCTGCTAGCGCAGCGGCCAAGAAACGGCCGCGGACCCACGGTAATCTTTTGGTCGTTACTTCAGCGTTTGATCCGGAGGCTGAAGTGGGATGGCTTCTCCTCATGAAGACTATAAATAGACCCTAGGGCCTCTGTAATCCAGGAGGAGAAAAGAGCATTGTTTATAGGGAAATTGTTATGGTTTCTCTAGGTTTTCTTTTAGTCTCTTATGTAATTGTCTTTTTCTCCTTCTAGAATCCAGAAAAGAGAGTGAGAGTGAGCAATCTTTGTAATTGGAGACGGTGATAACGCAATACAAGGATCAAGCTTTCAATCTTTCATCTTCTCTTATTCTAGTGCATTATTTTCTTTAAGCTTTTACTTTCTTCTATTTCACTTCTAAAATGAACTGTTTCTTTTTTTTTATTTTCATGTCTAGCTAATTTATTAATATGACTAACTAACTTTTAATTTTACTAACTACTAACTCTTGGGTGATTGCTAACTTATATGATTCATTGGATACTTTCTTCTTTTTAGTCTTAAAACTACAAGTCTATTTTACCTCTAATGAAGATGAGTTGCTTTTTATTCTTTGTAAATGCTATGTTCTCCCTCCATATGGTTCATGTGAGCCTCACTTAGAGCCTTGTCTTTAGAACAAGTGCCTTGATGGAACATGAAGATGGAGCACTTCACTAAGCCAATGACTACACTACAAGTTTCTTATTTCATGCTCGCTTTATTATAGCTTTGATGGAATAATGAATCTTGTATGTTTCTTAGCATCGTAAAAAGTGACTATCCTTATTCCACTGTTAAAAATCTATTTAGGGAGCCAATAATTCAAGGAGGCAACTAGCCTAGATGAGAAACACCTTCGATATGGGACAACACAAGGACTTGGCATAGCAAGACATACCATTGCCGATGAATCAATATGAGGCATGCATCACCAACGAGAGTAGTAAGTTAGTAAATATTAGTTAGTCATGGCTTCTCTTTATATCATACTTAAAAAAAACTCTCTTCTGAAAACTTTCTCTTTTCAAATATCTCGATTTTTCCTCCATCTTTATTCTCGTTTCTTCCTTTCTTTTACAAAACACCCAATGATTTTCCACTCACCTTTCACATCATTTTGTTTTTTCATTTCTTAAAATAAAGAAGAACTTTCATTTTTCTTCACGAAGATTTCAATTTTAACCTTGAATGCCTCTATCGCTAACCCTCCTTGCGGATACGACCCATCCTAGTTTATGCTACGAACGGTGATTCGGAAGGAGCAAAGAAAACCTGCATATACATTCAAGGTTCTTGATCATCTGTACACGGCAACCAACGGTTTACTCTAAACCTCTTTTCAATACAATTAATCCTTTCAAACAACAGTGAGTCAAACAAGAAGATAAATACTACAGATATTTAAACTACGCAATTCAGCCAACCTGCAGAAAATACAGGTTAGTAGTTCACTCAGTTTGCTACCGGACTGTAGCAAATCTGAGGGCTTCTTGACTCTGCTTTCTTGAGCAGAGTCCAAGGCCACTTATGCGTCCACTGCAGTAAGAATTCCTTGTTGTTAAATCTGTATAGAAAACGAAGAAGAAAGTTAACCAAAAATGTAAACTTTTAAAGAGAATTGCTTACCGTCCCTCCCCGACAATGGCGCCAAAATTTGATTGACTTTGGACCTGCACACAAAATACAGAATTTCAGAACTAAGAATGAAACGTGCAAGTTACTCAATTCTACCGCAATAGCAAGTGGCTATGCGGGTCGTGATCCATAAGGAGGGACTAGCGATGGAAGCTTTTTAGTAAGTTCTCTTTTATGTTACAAAGAATGGTTAAAGTTCTTCTTTAGTTTCTTAAAAAGAAAAGAAAAATAAATTACAATGAAGTTAGGTAGAAAGTGAGAGATTGGAAGATGGAGAAACAAGAATTGGATATGTGCAAAGAAATGAAAAAGGAGTGATAAAAGAAGTGGGTGTTGTTAGTGATGGTGATATAAACTAAAGAAATAAAAGAAAAGAAAGAAAAGATTAAAGAAATACTTACCTCCTTTGGTTGATGACTTAACTGAAATCCTTGCATGTTCTACCTTGCTTCGGAGGCATTCAACGCATAAGCCATAAGATCGAGCTCAGTCCCTATTCGCATTACATCATCAAGATGAACAAGAATGAAATGATACGGAGTCTTGAGGAGCAGAACATCATCATGAAATTTCGTTGGCACTCACATAAACATTGTTATACTGATGCTTCTAGATTCACTTGAATGCTCATCATAACCAAAAAGAAGAAAAGTAGAAAGAAGAGGAAGGAAACAAAAGTAAAGACAAACATAAAAAAGAAGTTACCTTTTATTGCTTGCAGAAACGATGGAAGAAAGGACGAGGTACATCGGTGTCACTCTCAACATAAGCCTCTCTCTTACTTACGTAATCTCAATCTAACATAAGCTTACAAAGAAATTAAAATTACATAAAAAGAAAACAAAAACCTACAATATAAAGAATGAAAAACTGGACTAAACCTATCTCTGCATGGTCGTCCCCCCTTGCCTTTGAGATTGCAGGTATTTATAGAATAAATAGAGAGATTAAAAGAGTATGAAGATAGGAAAATCTGGCTATTTTTGAATTTGAATCCTCCCCTTATCTCCAAACTTGATTTGATGTGGATATTCAGTTCTGATCTATAGTTTGTTGGCATGTTGGTTGCTGAATATTACTTATCAAATGATAGAATTAGAAATAGTGATCAAAGTTAGAGTTGTAGCTCTGTAAGTCTTCTTTGTGGATCATCTTGAATCATCAGATTTGAGATTCAGTAGCAAAAGTTATGATTCAAATACTAAAATGTATCCAGTCAGAATCTAAGTCAAACTTGCTTCATCTCATCCGTTGATCTTCTCTCTATCCATTTATCTCTCTGTATTTGATATTATCCTCGATTGATCTTTAGCTAACCAAATGGAATTATAGAAATCTGAATTTACTTGTTTTCATTTGGTGTTATCTTTCTAATTTGTTCTGATCTTAAGCTGAACATATGCCCTAATCCTTGATTTGTTCTAACTAGATCTGGGATCATCCTCAGCTAACCAAATAAATCCAGTTAAATCTGATTTTAACTAGTATTTATTTGGTTTAATCCTCTTTCTCTTCATTATTATCTTCTGCAAAATAGATATTTAAGACAAGAAAATTAGCAGATTTATTATACGATAATGTAGGAGTGTAATGAAAAGAATACAAAATATATGTACGATCACTTACAAGTATTGTTTTTCATCTTCCATGAGTAGCTAATTTAATTTTCTGGACTCACTAATTTCTCTCTTCTATCACCACTCACCTGATTGATTTTTATGAAAGCAACACTTTTTGAATCGGAAAAAAACATCTTAGTTAAACTTTGTTCTTGAAAGCTCATGAGGATGTCTTTACTTTAAACTTATACTTTTAATGTACAAATCTTTTTAAACTGTTTTTATTCCATATTGCTTCTTCGCGCTTGATGGTTTAACATTCTCTTTTTAATGATTTGTAACTAAAGGGCTTAATATTTAAATGAAACCAACTTATTTGTTTTACTTGGACATTAAAAGAGACTAAAGATTTTTGCTTATGATAAAAGTGATGCACCCAAATGTTCTCGAGATAAGTACATAGTTGAGTAAAAAAATTAGTGAGCCCAGGTTGTTGGCCCAAAGGCCTATCACCCTAGTTTTGATGATGATCAACTCATGAAGTTATGTTTACTAATGATCTTGTGTTTAATTAGTGACAGATTCATTATGAAGATCTTAGTAGGTACATAGCTCAACAAAGGATAAAATGTCAAGATTTGGAGCTAGCACGGTGTGATCCAAGGAGCTTTTGGATCAAGCTTGGACCAAGTCAAGAAGATGAGAAGCCTTCAAGTGAAGACTTCAAGAAGATGAAGACTTGTGTCTAGGTATAAGATTTTGTTTTAGATAAAATGTAAAGGATAGAGTAGTTGGTGGATTGCTCAAGTAGATATCACACACACACTCTTGAATTTGTTGTCTTTTCATAAAAGAATTTTCAGTTTAGAAAAGACTTTCATTTTGGAAAAATATCATGTTTGATTTTTGGTATTTTCATATATACATATCTTTCAACCAAAAGCAAGTTTATGCTTATTGTCAAAAACATAGATATTTCATCATGATTGTGTAGTGGATCATATCCATACACACTATGCTTTAAAAGTATATCTTGTTTTTGTATTTGATGAAGATTTGGAAAAATATGTTTTGGAAAAATATTGTTTTGGAAAAACAATTTTTTATTATGAGCCAAATATTTCCAAGTTACAAAAATAGTCCAATCTTTTATAACATGCCTTGATTTTGTGCAAGCATGTTTGTATATCAAAGTATATTGGTTAAACTATTTTTGTAGATTTTTATGTATTTTATGGGATTTTTATGAAAGCCAAAAGACCAACATTTTTCTCCAAGTGCTGACCCAGAATTGGCTTACGGGTCGACCGGGCGGGTCGACCGGAACCAAGGGCAGGTGGACCGCAAGGGTCGGCCGACGTGCACAGAACCGTGCACGTCTGGCAGCTCAGTGGGCGGGTCGACCGGAACTGAGAGCAGTGCTCTCTGTTCTTTTGGGTCGACCGGGCGGGTCAACCAGAGGCTCCAACGGTCGAATTTTTGACCGTTGCGAGTCGACCGGCCGGTCGACCGGCAGGCCTGACAGACCCCAACGCTATATTTTTCTGGCCTATAAATTTGGGGGTTTGGTCATTGTTTTGAGCAAAGATTTTGGAGACCTTTAGAGCCAGTTTTTCCTATTCTTTCAGAAGAGTTTTTCTCCACAAAATAGAGAGCTAATACTTCCAATCCAAAGGAGTTTTATTTAGAGTGGGTTAAAAAGAGAATTCTTGAGTTTTTTCACCATAGCTTTCATCCTTGTTTTTCTCACACCACACTTGAGCTATCCATTGATTATTCATCCTATAGGTGTGTTGTAGTGAGATTGTTTTTAGGTGATCAAAGTGTTGTGATCACCAAAGACTTCTTTGTTACTTTGAGGAGGCGGACGTGTGCGTCCGCGTTGATTTGAGTTCGGGTGCGGACTCAGTTGTTTTGAGGTGCGGCCTCGGCGAGCTAGTGAGCTTGCGATGTGTACGGGACTAGGGAGTCCGAGGGCTTGTAGGTGTTGCGGCACCGAGGAGAGATCCATTGGGATCTTGCATAGTGGAAATCCTTCGTGTGTCGAAGGCGGGGATGTAGAGCAAGTGTGCTCGAACCTCAAAACATACCCTTGTGTTTGCGATTGCTCACTCTCTCTCTCTTTGTCTCTTTATATCTTGCATATTTTTATTGTGTTCATCTTTATATGCTAGATATTCATTTGTGCTCATATTGATATACTTGCTTGAGATTGTTGCTAACACTTGTATTCAACTAAGAGAGCCAACGCGGCACCTCAACCCATTCAAGGGGAATCTAGAGGAGTTTGTCCAGAGCCCTTCACGGGAAATTCGGCAACACTCTTTGGTTATACGTGGTGTTTAGTGTAAAAGATTTAATTAGGTCATAATTAGTTTTAGCTTCCGCATTATTTGCATCATTTGGCATTAAGTGACCATTAGATTAGCCATCACCTATTCACCCCCCTCTAGGTGAACCTTCAATTGGTATCAGAGCTTGGTACTCTGATTTGGGTCTAACAACCTAGAGTTAAAGATCCTCATTTTAGGCTAATCACAATAATTATACACACATCATGGAGTTCACGTCACCACCACCTTTGACATTCTTAACATCCAAATTTGGAAGGTTAAGATGTCTTTGTACCTCAAGGCCTTAGGCATTCATGTTTATCTTGCTACAATTAAAGATTCTTATATTAATGATAGCAAGTACATTGAGGCTAATGCAAAAGCCCTAAATGCTTTGAAGAGTACCTTAATGATGATTACTTATTTAGGGTTGCTAACATTGACTCGGCTTTTGTACCTTGGAACATCATCACCTCGCTTGGCGAAAAGGATCTATATTATGCCGGGAGCGATTCGGATGTTGGAAGCGACACCTCCAACAAGTGCTATATGGTCCAAGGGGATAACCCCCTTGAGGTAAACTCCGAATCCGATGATGAAGACATGTCATATGATGAGCTTACTACCATTTGTCATCTTGTGCTTGAAAAATATGACATGCTTAAAAAGAAGAATAATAATTTGAAAAAGAACATTGCTTGCATGCATAAAGAACATGATTCTTTTAGAGATAACATTGCATGCTTAGAAAAAGATAATAAGAAAATTAAAAAGGATTTTGATTGCATGCTTAAAGAAAAAGATTCATTAGCAAACAAGATTGCATGCTTAGAAAAAGAAAAAGAAGATTTGAAAGATGAAAATGTTTCCTTGATGACCAAATTAAATAATCTTTGTGAAGGAAACACTATCTTGAAAAATAAAGTTGATTTGGTGGAAAAACAAAAGGAAGTTGTTTTTCAAGAAAATAAGACTTTGAAAAGAAAGATTTGTGAAAAAGAAAAAGAATTTATTTCGAAAAAGAAAAAGAAAAATGATCATATATCACACCATGCTTTACATGCCACCACTAGTGAGATTAATGTTTTGAAAGATAAAATTAATGATTTGAGTTCAACCTTGAACTCTTGTGCATTCAACCACACTAGATTGGAGTCTATATTTTCAAAGAAACAAACTCCATCCATTCATGCACATCATCGTGCTTATGTTGAACATCATGATCATTCACACACACATAAGCATAGTAAGGTGTACGTACGTACACATTGTGGCCGCAAAGGCCATTTAGCTAAATTTTATTATGACAAGTTGCATCATTTTAATTTTTCTAATAATAAAAATTTTTGGGTTCCTTACTAGACTAACCCCAAAGGACCCAAGAAAATATGGGTACCAAACCCCCACCATTTGCTTTTGATGTAGGTGAGGGCTCTCACAAAACGTGAGAGGATCGGTGCCTTGGTAGTGGATGCACTTGGACATGATGGACATACTTTTGGGATGCATCACTATCAAGGAGCTTTGGTGGGACAACCACCATGTTAGGAGCTTTGGAGTTAGTAACAATATCTAAACTCCTACTTTTTATGTACATGCTAGTTCATTTATCATATTCATAGCATGTTCATATTTTTGTGTGCTTCATGTGGTATTTGCATGCTTAGATGTAGAATGTGTCAAACTTGCATTTATACATATATGAATAGTGAACTACAATTGACTCATATATATTTGAACTTCATGCTCATTTGTATCCACTTTATGCACATGTATACGCTAGTTTTGATGATTCTTTCATTTATACATGTTTTGCCAATTTTCATGTTTTTACTTCATGTATATGTATTTTAACTCAAATCTAATAAATATACATGTATACCCGTGAGTCTCTTGCCTTCATGCAAATACATTTGATAGACTCTTTTATGTTTAGGATATGTATGTGTATTGTTAGGTTTGGATAAATCATACATATACCATGAAGACTAATGTTTTTAAGAAAAATAAATTGTCATGTTTTATAAAATGTTATTCATGATTTGAGCTTCAATGTCTATTTTCATGAAAATGCTACTTACATGATTTTTAAACACTCATCTTTTATTTTTCAAGATAATTTTGAGCTTTATGGACTATGAGTGCTTGAATGTTTATGTACTTAGTATGATTCATGAAATACACATGTTTTGATTTCATGTTTTTTAAGGATCTTTAACTAGTTTTTCAAAATTTATTTTAACTAGTTATTGTTCCTCATTTGGTAGTGATTTTTAATGCTAAAATATTTTCAAATCTATTTTTAAAAACTCTACCCTCTATGGGAGGATGGATGGGCGATTATGCCTTGTATGCTTCATTGAAAATCTTCTATCTTGAGCATATGAAGGGTGGTAGGTTATGAGTTATACACTTGATCTTATTGTTATGTCAATTGGTATCATTGGATTCTTTCAATTGGTATCTAAATTGATAATTTTTGTATATACTCATATTTTATTTTCTTATATATGTATGTATAAATTTCACTTGGTATACTCATTTCATACATATATATGATTTTCATGTGCTTAACTTTCAATTGGTCCACATTTTTAAAAAGCACAAAGTTTATGATGAAAAATAAAAATTTTGATCATTATGTTTACTATTGGTATCAATATGCTTCAACTTCATATTTGTTAAATTTCAATTGGTATCAATATGTTTTACAATAATGATTATTTTCAATTTGGTATCTTAAATATTTGATTGTTTTATAAGAGCTCTGATACCTTTAAAAATTTTTGTTTAAGAAAAATTAAAAAAAATGTTTTGATATGTATTTCCTATATGCAAGGAGAGCTTAACATCTCTTCTACATATAGATTCATGTTGAGTATATTATAAATTGAGGAGCTTGACAACTCTTCTTTATATGATATACGTGTGTAGGGGGAGCTTCACATCTCCTTTTATGCATTACATAATATGCGTTATGTGAATTAGGGCTTGTCTCATCCCTCCTTCATGTAATGTATATGTGTAGGGAAGCTAACTTAGCGTCTTCCTCTTCATGAATGTATATCGCATATAAATCTTTATTGATTGATTTGTATTACCCCTTCTTGATCTCTTTGTTTTTGACAAAAAGGGGAAGAAAAATTTGATTTTACTTTGAACCCTTTGTTGATGATTGACGAAAAGGGGGAGAAGTATTTGAGTTTATATGCATGTTTTCATTGCTTAAGGGGGAGAAGTATTTGTCTTCCTTGTTATTTATGCATATAAGTTTTGTTTTGCAAATAGGAGAAAAAGATTTATTTTGTTTCATCTCCATCATTTGCATACATATTTATGAGCTTTATTGCATATATTTATTATATATGTATATGCATGAGTTAAGGGGGAGCTTCTTTGAAGCTTTACTTTAATCCATGCACATATAACTTTCATGAGTTTTGTCATCATCAAAAAGGGGAGATTGTTGGCCCAAAGGCCTATCACCCTAGTTTTGATGATGATCAACTCATGAAGTTATGTTTACTAATGATCTTGTGTTTAATTAGTGACAGATTCATTATCAAGATCTTAGTAGGTGCATAGCTCAATAAAGGATAAAATGTCAAGATTTGGAGCTAGCACGGTGTGATCCAGGAGCTTTTGGATCAAGCTTGAACCAAGTCAAGAAGATGAGAAGCGTTCAAGTGAAGACTTCAAGAAGATGAAGACTTGTGTCTAGGTATAAGATTTTGTTTTAGATAAAATGTAAAGGATAGAGTAGTTGGTGGATTGCTCAAGTAGATATCACACACACACTCTTGAATTTGTTGTCTTTTCATAAAAGAATTTTCAGTTTAGAAAAGACTTTCATTTTGGAAAAATATCATGTTTGGTTTTTGGTATTTTCATATACACATATCTTTCAACCAAAATCAAGTTTATGCTTATTGTCAAAAACATAGATATTTCATCTTGATTGTGTAGTGGATCATATTCATACGCACTATGTTTTAAAAGTATATCTTGTTTTTGTATTTGATGAAGATTTGGAAAAATATGTTTTGGAAAAATATTGTTTTGGAAAAACAATTTTTTATCATGAGCCAAATATTTCCAAGTTACAAAATAGTCTAATCTTTTATAACATGCCTTGATTTTATGCAAGCATGTTTGTACATCAAAGTATATTGGTTAAACTATTTTTGTAGATTTTTATGTATTTTATGGGATTTTTATGAAAGTCAAAAGATCAACATTTTTCTCCCAAGTGCTGACCCAGAATTGGCTTACGGGTCGACCGGGCGGGTCGACCGGAACCAAGGGCAGGTCGACCGCAAGGGTCGACCGACGTGCACAGAACCGTGCACGTCTGGCAGCTCAGTGGGCGGGTCGACCGGAACTGAGAGCAGTGCTCTCTGTTCTTTTGGGTCGACCGGGCGGGTCGACCGGAGACTCCAACGGTCGGATTTTTGACCGTTGCGGTCGACCGGCCTGGTCGACCGGCAGGCCTAACAGACCCCAGCGGCTATATTTTTATGGCCTATAAATTTGGGGTTTGGTCATTGTTTTGAGCAAAGATTTTGGAGACCTTTAGAGCCAGTTTTTCCTATTCTTTCAGAAGAGTTTTTCTCCACAAAATAGAGAGCTAATACTTCCAATCCAAAGGGAGTTTTATTTAGAGTGTGTTAAAAAGAGAATTCTTGAGTTTTTTCACCATAGCTTTCATCCTTGTTTTTCTCACACCACACTTGAGCTATCCATTGATTATTCATCCTATAGGTGTGTTGTAGTGAGATTGTTTTTAGGTGATCAAAGTGTTGTGATCACCAAAGACTTCTTTGTTACTTTGAGGAGGCGGACGTGTGTGTCCGCGTTGTTTGAGTTCGGGTGCGGACTCGGTTGTTTCGAGGTGCGGCCTCGGCGAGCTAGTGAGCTTGCGGTGTTACGGGACTAGTGAGTCTGAGGGCTTGTAGGTGTTGCGGCACCGAGGAGAGATCCATTGGGATCTTGCATAGTGGAAATCCTTCGTGTGTCGAAGGCGGGGATGTAGAGCAAGTGTGCTCGAACCTCGAAACATACCCTTGTGTTTGCGATTGCTCACTCTCTCTCTCTCTTTGTCTCTTTTATATCTTGCATACTTTTATTGTGTTCATCTTTATATGCTAGATATTCATTTGTGCTCATATTGATATACTTGCTTGGGATTGTTGCTAACACTTGTATTCAACCAAGAGAGCCAACGCGGCACCTCAACCCATTCAAGGGGAATCTAGAGGAGTTTGTCCAGAGCCCTTCACGGGGAATTCGGCAACACTCTTTGGTTATACGTGGTGTTTAGTGTAAAAGATTTAATTAGGTAATAATTAGTTTTAGCTTCCGCATTATTTGCATCATTTGGCATTAAGTGACCATTAGATTAGCCATCACCTATTCACCCTCCCCTCTAGGTGAACCTTCACAGGTCTTCTCCTTCTTATATTAAAAACAACAAATCACTTTTAAAGCTTTTTAAATCACTTTTTCTAAAGCCTTCTCCAAATTTGAAAATTTTCTTTTAATCATTTCCCTTCTTCCATCATCTTTTCAATTAAAAAACTCGCACATTCTTAGCCTTCAAAACAAAACACCAAAAAGCTTTCATCACATTCCTCCTCGTGGACACGACCCGTTAGCCCAAAGCTACACGGTAAATCCTTGCTCTTTCATTTTACAATCAATTTTTGGCGTCGTTGCCGGGGAGGAAATGTTGTATTTATTTTTTAACAAGTTTGATGTCTTGTTTCAGGGACGTCAAGATTCAGATCTAGCATTCAAGCTTTGCAGGAGAAAACTTGATATTCTGTGCCCCTACTCTCGAAAGTAGGAAACATAATTTCAAGAATTGCAAGTGCAAAAGTTGAAATTTTTATTGGACTACTAAAACTCTTTTAGCAGGACATATTGCTTGCAAAAATTAAGTTTTTGTGTGTTATTATTCTTGCTATATCTGTTATTCACAATCTCTGTTTTAATCCAACAGTAATTTGAGTGATTGTTAATTGCTTAAAAAACCTTTAGACTTGCATCCTAGGCATTTGTCTAATTACGTTTATTTTACACTTACTGTTGAAGAGAGCTAGAGACAAGGTACATATGCATAGCATATAGTTTACGAAACATTCTTGGATGATATTTGCTTTTTGAATGTTACTTTTCTATATCTTGCACACTTTGCACAATAAATTCTAAGGGCAAAACCCAACTCAAGCTAAGGTGGGGAAGTCATTACCCTTACTTAGCCCACAAACCATCTCCAAGCACGCACAACCTAAACGTAAGTATAATCTGATAAACGTTGGCATTAGGGACATCTCGAACTCACTAGGAAATTATCCTAAGGGGAAAGGTGTCAGAATTTGACTCCTGCCAAATCATTGTCTAGGAAAGGGATTGAGGGGCGAAACCCCGAAGGCTGGTGGTTTGGCTTAATTAGGCCCGTCACTTTTGCGCGGATACCTCCCACCAATCTTGCCTGACCTGGCTGATTAGCTTGTGGTCAAAGTCTACATTATATCTCCTGTGGACAATCAACCACTTAGGAGTTATCGAGGTCAAGGTTACCTTAGACCAGGCTTAGTTGATTACTCTTGTTGACTATTGATAAACTTATTTGTGATTTTTATTGTGTATGCAAGTGTGGTCAAGAGATCCTAATTCATCTAGGTTGACTAGAAACACATTACCACCCAAGTTTGAACCAAGGCCAGATCTGGTTATGGCTCAACCAACATCATTGCAGGATAGGTTCTATTCCATTAGAACCTCACTTCCATCTTGCATCCAACTTCCATCGGTTGGTGAATACAATTTTGAGCTCAAGCCTCAATTCATCAACACACTCCCCCAGTTTCATGGCTTAGAGTCCGAAGATGCCTATTTCTTCATAAGAGAATTTGAGGAAGTATGTCCAATGATAAAAATCTCACACCTTGTAGATGATGCTGTTAGGTTTAGATTTGTCCCTTTCGCTCTTAAGTACTTAGCCAAGAAATAGTTTTACAGCTTAGCAGCCTTCTCTATCACATCTTGGGATAGTTTCATCAAGGTCTTCTTGAAGAAATTCTATCCAATTCATAGGACCGCTCTCATTAGGAAGAACATCATGCAATTCAAGCAAGAACCTAATGAACCATTTTGGAGGTACTTTGAACGTTTTAAAGACCTCCTTGTCCAATATCCTCATCATGGAACAGAGAAATGGCGACAATGCCAAATTCTTTATGACGGTTTAACTATTCTACCAAAACCCTCTTAGAAAGTATGTGCCAAGGGAGATTCTTGCAGAAGGATGAAAATGAAGGATGGGATTTATATGAAAACCTAGCTGAAAAGACCATCCAATTTGTACCTACTAGTGAAAACTCTAGGAATCCAAACTCCATCTCTTCAAAAGGAGGACTCTATTCAATTGAATCATCCATAACTAATGAGGCTAAGTTAGCTAACTTAGCAAGAACACTGAAAGCTTTAGAAACTAAGGAACCGAGTCTAGTCAATCATGTCAGCCCAAACTAATTTTCAACTCCAGGCTGTACTTATTATCAAGCCATGAATCATGTGTTTGAGAAGTATCGTGTATTTCAAGCTCAGCAACAATACCATGAACCGATGAATACGGCCTTTTCAAGGCCGAATAATAATCCTTACGCACTAACGTACAATCGTGGCTGGAGAAATCACCCTAATTTCTCATGGAGCTAAAATAACAATGACCACTCACGGTCAAATCATGCTAGCCACTTCCATCATGCCAATAATTCTTCCCATCATCAACCCAACTTTTCTAATTTTCACAATAATTCTCCCAACCATCCACCTAACTTTTTAAACTATCAACAAAACTTTTCCCACCAAGCTCCACAATCTTCTTTCCAGAATCCTCAACTAGAAAGGAGAATGACTGACTTTGAGAGAAACATGAAATGATACATGAAAACCCAAGATTCTCTCATGCAAATTATATAGAGGTTAAAGGTTCAAATGAGTCAATTAGCCACTCCACAGAATGAGAGACAAAAGGGTACCTTGCCTAGTCAGCCAATAACGAATCCTAGGAATTCTCAACAAGCTCATTTGGCTGAGGATCAATCAATGAATCAATGTAATGTTGTTCATACATTGAGGTCAGGAAAGAATGTTAATAACCAAGTGTCAATACAATTTAATCCCATTCAGCACAACCACAATCAAGCATCCACCTCATCTAATCCAAATCCTTCCAAATCTGACGAATCTGAAAAAGATAAGTCAACTAGTCAGGTACACCAGCCTATAGTACCATTTCCTAATAAGCTGAAAAACAACAAGCAAAATCTATACATGGATAAGATAATTGAGATCTTTAATTAAGTGAAGATAAATGTGCCACTTCTTGATGCCATCCAACAAGTCCCATCCTATGCTAAGTTTCTTAAGGACATATGCACTAAGAAAAGAAAGACAATGTACCTAAAAAGATCTTCTTAGCCACTAACATTAGTGAGCTACTATCGGGTCCGATCCCTGTTAAGTACAAGGATCAAGGTAGTTCCACCATTTCCTGCACAATTGGATAAGCCGAGATTAGTCGTGCACTTCTTGACTTGGGGCAAGTATCAACTTGCTTCCATTCTCAGTTTATCAACAACTCGGGTTGGGCAATCTTAGTCAACCTCGAGTCACTATCCAACAGGCTGACCGTTCAGTAAAAGTTCCAAAAGGGGAATGTCCTCATTCGGGTCGGGAAGTTTATTTACCCTGTCGTTTTCATAATTCTAGAGACACAACCTGCGTCCAATCATAGGGCTCAAACTCCTGTTATCCTAGGGCGACCATTCCTTGCTACTGCCAATGCCATCATCAATTGTAGGAATGGGTCCATGAGGTTAACCTTTGGAGACATGACTAGAGAAGTCCATGTCTTCAACTTAGGAAAATAATCCCGTGATGTTGAGAACCAAACATTTGAAGTCAACCTCATAGAGAACTTAACAAGTGAACATAGGAAAGAATTGAAACTAGAACTGAGTGTGACTTCGGGTTAGAGTCTGATGACTTTAATCTTGATCAGGTTGTTGAGTTTGATGTGAATTGGGCATCAAACCCTATTTCACAAAATATGGAGCCAACAAATTTGACTAATCCTTCCAGTGAGCCTTCCTCTTTCTTAGAATTGAAAGTCTTACCTGCGCATCTCAAATACGTCTATCTAGGCGAACAAGAGACCTTTCCTGTCATCATTGCCTCCCATTTAAATGACGGGAAAGAAAAAGATCTTAAGCTATTCTAAGAAAACATAGGGAAGCCATTGGTTAGACTATGACTGATATAAAGGAATTAAGTCCAACTATAGTTCAACATCACATTCATCTCAATGAAGATGCAACACCTAAAAGAGACCCGCAGCGCAGGTTAAACCCTATAATACAAGAAGCTGTTCATGTTGAAATTGTGAAACCTTAGACAATAGGATAATCTATCCCATTTCTAATAGCCAATAGGTCAGTTCTGTCCACGCGGTTCCAAAGAAATCCGGATTCATTGTAGTGGAAAACTAGAACAAAGAGTTGGTCTAAACTCTACTCCCCACAAAGATCCAAGTTTGCATTGACTATAGGAAGCTTAATGCTGCAACTCGTAAGGACCATTTTTCACTTCCCTTCATTGATCAAATGCTTGAACGTTTGGTGGGCCACGAGTATTACTGTTTCTTGGACGGTTACTCGGGGTATAATAAGATTCCTATTGCTTTTGAGGATCAAGAAAAAACTACATTCACAAATCCATTTGGGACATTTGCTTATCATCGAATGCCTTTCGGCTTATGCAATACTCCAGCAACGTTTCAACGTTGCATGTTGAGTCTTTTTTCTGATATGGTGAACAATTCTTACAAATCTTCATGGATGATTTCTCCATCTACGGAGATTCGTTCACTCAATGTCTCCACCATTTAGAACTTGTCCTCCAACGTTGCATGTGGGAGAAATGCCACTTCATGGTAAAACAATGAAATTGTCTTGGGTCATGAAATCTCCAAGAAAGGAATTGAAGTAGATAGAGTCAAAATTGAGGTTATTGTAAAGCTTCCCATGCCCAAATGCGTGAAGGATATTAGATCCTTCTTAGGATATGTTGGTTTTTACAGAAGATTTATCAAATACTTTAGCAAGATTGCTAAGCCCTTGACTAATCTTTTAGCTAAGGACGTAGCCTTCACTTTCGATGCTGAATGTATGAATTCTTGGGAGAAGCTTAAGAGAAAGCTTATTTCTGCACCAATCATATCTGCACCGGATTGGTCTAAGCCGTTTGAAATCATATGCGATGCTTTCGATTTTGCCATAGGCGCTGTCCTAGGATAACGCATTGTAACAAGCAGCACATGATTTACTACTCTAATAGGACTCTCATTGATGCTCAATTGAACTATACTACGACTGAGAAGGAATTCTTGACAGTAGTGTTTGCCTTAGAGAAATTTCTTCCCTACCTACTAGGGTCAAAACCACCATTTTCACCGATCATTTTGCGCTTAGGTACCTCATGATGAAGAAGGATGCCAAGGCCTGACTCATTTGTTGGATCCTCCTCATTCAAGAATTCAATCTCGAGATTCAAGACAAGAAAGGCATAGAAAAGTCGTTGCTAACCATCTCTCACGAATCCCTAATTCTCCATGCAACGAATTACCCATAAATGAGGATTTTTCCTGATGAAAATCTCTTAGCTATCTTTAGGGAATCTTGGTTTGCTGATATAGTGAATTACTTAGTCACAAATCAAACTCCATCTCATTGGTCCAAAAATAATTTATATCGGTTCTTATCCCAAGTCCGGTATTTCTTTTTGGAGGAACCGTATCTTTTTAAGTACTGTTCTGACCAAATTATTAGGAGACGCATTCCTGATGAGAAGGTTAAGAGTGTTCTATCCTTTGTCATGAACTTGCAGGCGGTGGACACTTTGGTCTCTGCAAGACTGATGAAAAAGTGGTACAAAGTGGGTTCTATTGGCCCACTTTGTTCAAAGATGCTTATGAATTTTACAAGACGTGCCCTAGATGCCAGATGGTAGGAAGGATCTCAAAAAAAAATATGATGCCCCTCAACCCAATTCTAGAAATAGAACTCTTTGATGTTTAGGGCATAGACTTTATGGGTCCATTTCCTAATTCATTTGGAAACAAATACATATTGATTGTTGGGGACTATGTGTCCAAGTGGGTAGAAGCTATTCCTAGTAGAACTAATGATAACAAAGTTGTCATAAAGTTTTTTTAAAGAGAATATTTTTTCACGCTTCAGAACCCCTCGTGCTATCATTAGTGATAATGGCACTCACTTTTGCAATAGATCCTTTGAAGCTCTTATGCGAAAGTATGCCATAACTCACAAGTTATCCACACCTTATCATCCTCAAACTAGTGGGCAGGTTGAGGTTTTCAATAGACGAGTCAAGCTTATCTTGGAGAAAACTGTGAACAAAAATCGGAAAGATGGTCCACCAAACTCGTAGAAGCCCTATGGGCCTACAGGACCACTTTCAAGACAATGCTAGGGATGTCTCCTTATAGGTTAGTCTATGGTAAAGCTTGTCACCTATCCGTTGAGTTTGAGCACCGGGCTTTATGGGCAATCAAGCAGTTGAATTTCGACTTGACTAAGGTCGGTGACCTTTAGAAATTAGAGGAGTTAAGAAATGAGGCCTATGAAAATGCTAAGATCACTAAAGATAGAGTTAAGATTTTTCATGATAAACACATCATAAGAAAAACCTTTGTCCCGGAATAAAAAGTCTTACTCTATAATTCTAGGCTTCATCTTTTTCAAGAAAATTAAAATCAAGATGGACTGGGCCATTCGTTGTAAAAACCGTGATTCCATACGGTGCAGTAGAGATCAGTGACACCAAGAATGGAAATGACTTTAAGGCAAATGTCAACGCCTTAAACCTTTCTTGGAATCAGTGCTGGTAAATGAAACGGCTATAGATCTTTTTGACCCAGTGTATCAGTATGTTTTCTCTTTTCCATTTTATTTCATGAATCTATACATTTCTTTCATACATTGGGGACAATGCATGAGATAAGTATGGGGGATGGTTCTAACATGACTAATATAACTAAAAAAAAGAAAAAAGAAAAATATATATATATATTCCCAAAAAAAAACTTTTTGAAAGGTAAGAACAATATTTTAATATTTTTTTTGTAAGGAATAAGTCAATTTTAAGGAATAGGAAAATCATAATTAGGATTTCTTACACTTGATCAAAATAAGATAACTTGTTTGATTTTTTGGGTTAAGAAGAAAATTTATGAAAGTAATTTAGTCTTGATCTTTACCTTGATGAAATATGCACACTTTATCACTTATACACTTAGAGTTCAAAAGCAAAGACTCTTATGCCTTATTAAAAAAAAAACTATATATGTATAAAAAATAAACAAATCTAATTATTGATTAGCTAGGTGCTTTGACCTAAGCAAGCCTTGGTATTTATGCAAAAAATAATTAGATAAGTTTGAAATATATATATAATTCCTCTGATTAAGCTGGGCATTTGTGCCACATGAAGCATAAGTATTCACGCCTAAAAGGGTTACATTTTATAAATAAAAACCTTAGTTTTGTGGCCTTGTCTGGTCGAGTGTTTAAGTCCTTAGGGGTGTTTTCTTACCTGGTACACTAAAACTGTTCGGTTTGTGTATCACCGATTAAAGGCTCGTTACATGGGCAGATTAGAAAGCCTGATGGAATTGAGGAATAAATACTACAAAAAATAAATATAAGTAAAGCATAGGAGTTAATGTTAAAGAACCCTTAGTCAAACTTCACAGTCACGATGGTGCATATGATTCAGGGTAAAGTAATAGACTAGATGAGAAATACAATTTGACTCCTTACTTTGATTGATGACATGTTTTTGAATAGAGACTAAGTTTAGGAATGAAAATTTTGATATTCCTATAATTTATAGATTACTTAAAACCTTATAAATATACTTCAAATATTTTCTAGTTTCAAAATGCTTTTCAAAAACACTAACATTTTTTTATTTCTTTATGGTTTTTGTGGGTGCAATCCACTGAAAACTCTCACGAGATAAAACTCTTCCACCAGGGATAACCTAGAGGTTTAATGGCTTGTTGCACATGCTCAGTGCAATCGAGTAACCTGCAAAGTGGTCTAATAATTGATTAGGATTAGATTTGATATTCTGTTCGAGGGGAGCAAAAGATAAGTGTGGGGGTGTGATCGGTCATATATATTGCATATATATTGTCACATTATCATGTTTTTTAATCTAATAAATGCTATTAATAAGTCTTATTCTTCTTTGTTAAATGTAGGCCCATTGCTAAATGATAGAAAGAGAAACGAGCCCAAAAGCCCATCAAATTCTGAATTAATTCAAAATAAATTCAAAATCAAGGAATCAGGGTAGATCTTGGCAAATCAGAGAGGCTGAAAATCGGTTGAAATAAATCTTCCCAATCAAGCGGTTGAAGCCAACAATCAAAGCTTGTTTCATCAAATCCTATAGCAGAAATGAGAAAATCAGCAGAAGATATGGGAGAATCACCAAGCTAGGAGCATCCCCCATTTAGGTGTGGCCACCTAGCCGCGTTTTCGCGACTTTGTTAGGGTTGTTGAGGGAGCGTTTGCTCCCCCAATCTTCCTACGACCTCTCCCCTCTGGTTTTTCCCTATAAATACTATTTTCAACATAGAAAAAAGGAGAGAAGACTAGGATTAGAATTTTTGTTTATTCTTTAAGATTTTAGACTCTTTATTAGATAGTATACAAGTTGTAACTTTATTTTATACTTTGTACTTCAAATCAAATACTAGTGAGAGAGAGGAATTGAGTGATTGTAATCCGAAGATTGAAGTGACATCAATAAAAGGATCAAGCTTTCTCTTTTGCCACTCTAATTCACGGTATGTCTTGCTTTACTTACAAGTATTGTTTTTCATCTTCCATGAGTAGCTAATTTTATTTTCTGGGCTCACTAATTACTCTCTTCTATCGCCTCTCTCTTGATTGATTTTCATGAAAGTAACACTTTTTGAATCAGAAAAAAGTACTTAGTTAAACTTTGTTCTTGAAAGCAAATGAGGATGTCTTTACTTTAAACTTGGACTTTCAATGCTCTTTTTAAACTGTTTTTATTCCATACTTGCTTCTTTGCGCTTGATGGTTTAACATTCTCTTTTTAATGATTTGTAACGAAAGGGCTTAAGATTTAAATGAAACTATCTTATTTGTTTTACTTGGACATTAAAAGAAACTAAAGATTTTTGCTTATGATAAAAGTGATGCACTCAAATGTTCTTGAGATAAGTACATAGTTGAGTAAAAAAATTAGTGAGCCCAGATCTTCTCCTTCTTATATTAAAAACTACAAATCACTTTTTAAAGCTTTTTAAATTACCTTTTCCAAAGCCTTCTCCAAATTTGCAATTTTTCTTTTAATAATTTCCATTTTTTCCATCATCTTTTCAACTAAAAAACTCGTACCATTCTTAGCTTTCAAAACAAAACACCGAAAAGCTTTTATCACATTCCTCCTCGTGGACACGACCCGTTAGCCCAAAGCTACACGGTAAATCCTTGCTCTTTCATTTTACAATCAGTCTTCCCAAATGAAGTTGAAACTTACATTGAGTCAAGTTAATATCACACCTCTGGCTTACATCCTTGTCAAGTTAACATCACACTTCTGACAAAATTTAATTCAACCTGTTAAGTTAATATCACACCTCTAACGGTAAAAGTTCTCCTAGATCCCCGCGAGTCTAGTCTCACTTGTTATTCTTATCAACAGAATAACAAGTCCACTTAAAAACATTGTTAGGTTAACAATGCACCTCTAACAGTGTTTTCATAAAATCCCCAGCTGAGTCTTAGTCAAGTTAATACCAAACCTCTGATGAAAACTCATTTGTAATCCTCCGTGGGGGTACAAATTTTACTTGTCATTCTTATTTATAGATTGCCAGGTCCACAAGAACTATCCTACTCCTGTCAAGTTAATCACACCTCTGACAGCATTCTTGAATTCCTAAAACAGGATTTTTCCCCAAACTTTGACTCATTAAGATTATTATCACTTTTTTAGCAAGTCAAAGGCCCTTACTTCTATTTGTCTAATTTTCAATGCGAAAAAAGAATCCAAGACAATATAAAAAGACAAGAAAACGTGTCAGTTTTATTTATATTCAAACAGATGAAAGTGATACAAAACGCTCTCTTATACAAAAAGAGTGAGTGTTACAATAAAGGAGTACAAAGAAGTCCCTCTCTCTTAGTAAAAGGTTGCACTCGCTCCTTAAGGCATTTCCACTACTTCAAATAAAAAATGTTTGGAAGAGCGTCGAAGAAAGACTGATCAATGTGGAGACGATCGGATGCTGATTACACCATGATACATGATGCAAACATTGAAGAAGCTCATTGCTGACCAAGAACAATGGTGTTTCTTGAGGTCAAAATACAGAAGAATATTCTGATTCCACCCGAACAACTGGTGTGGGCCATGATCCTTCGTTGATGAACATCTCTACCATTAGAAAGTCATATAATGAGCATGAGTTTTCGTCGATGTCACTTCTGGGGGTAAGATTGGTGAAGGGAGGATCTAAGACCTTACAGGTGACGTCCTCTTTCCCGTGACCTGCAAGAGGACCATACCCACCACCATACCCACTGTGACCATGACTAACCCGGGGACACTGCCGGTGTGTCATGTCCAATAAGGCCTTGACGGATGTCATCAATCGCGCAAATCCTTCTCGCCCATGAACAACAGCCTTGATTTCTCCAGTGCTCGCCTATCGAACAAGCTTGATGGTCAAAATATTCTCCCAAGGGCCCAGCGAAGATGCAAAAGGCTGACTGAGACTACCATAATCTGCAAGGTACAAAGACTAGAAGGTTAAAATTCTATTAAGGCAGAAATAGAAATGTAAAAGCTGACGTGGTTTGAAGTGGTAAACTTCAGACACAGAAATGACCAGTACAGAAATTCTAAAGTTCTCTCAAGGCAACAACATAAAAACTGAAGGACAAATGCGGTTGAAGTTGTAGACTTCAGACGCAGATTTAACCAGCACAGAACTGAACGATGTCTGATTTTAGACCCACGTCCAAAATACGAGACGCAAACGCAGAAGTCGCCACACCCGCGTTTGAGAAATAGGGGTTGCCACATCCAAGTCCAGAGGCCCCGAAAAAATGAAAACTCTTTAAGTCAAGAATCTCAAATGCGGACTTTATATACAAAGCTTGTGTCTCAAGATCCAAATACAGAGTTCATCACACTAACATTCAAAGGACTTTGAGTTAGAATTTGAGGTCAATCAACTCACACTTCATCAAGAAGTCTAAAAGACACGACTTTCGAATAACAGGCACATCAGTTAGACTTCCAGAGAAAGATCAAGAGATCAACTCTCTTTGAGAGGCAAGAAAACAGAAACTCAGCGAGACTGAGATTTCATGGCGACAAGTGGTTCCTACCCGCAGAAGAAACCTTTAGAGGTTGAACTTTATGCATTAAGGCGCAGCCATAAAAGGTACTTAAAGTGATGCCTTCTAATCTTGAAATCACATGATAGTGATAATCTATGGAAAAGATTAAAGCAAAGCATGAAAGCTTTGAGTTCTCCCTATCCATTGGAACACATCCCTTTGAAAAGAAGAAAATAAGTCAAGAAGAAGACCCTCAGAGCGTATGCTCTTAAGAGAAACAGTATGAATAACAGACTGTTATGAAGATGATGCTTATTTATAGGCAAACCATGAGGCTTACAATTGATGGCGTAAAAATCAGAGTCATTAGCCTTAATTCTTGTACGAACGTCAAAGGCCAATAAGGAGCTGACGCGTGGATTGCCTCTTCGGGAAACATTGAAGGGCACAAGTCCCCAATCGTCAATGCCGACTTAGCATTTAAAGGGCCAACCAGATCTTTAAGACGGGCTGCATGTGATGCTTACAAGGTTGCGTCAAGCGCAGACTCAAAGGTCGTGTCCTAAGATCCACATCCTCTCATGAACTCAAAGGCTGCGTTCTTTTCGTTCCAGTTAAAAGATCCACAATCACGTCTCCTGGAGTGGTTCAGAGCCGCGTTTCCTCAGCGAATTGGGTCCATTCAGGGGTTGCGTCTTGAGTTCACGTTAACTTGCGAGATATAAAGGTTGCGTCCTGAAGTCTGCGTCCTCAATAACCAGCAGAATTCCACGCGTCACTCTTAAGGAGCCCAAAACTGTGCCTCTACTGTAAGATGAACATCACATCCCCATCGGGAGCTCAGTATAGCCTGAGTTTGTGCCCTATCAAGGGACCAGAGCCGTGTCTCTCTTGAGCCAATGTCGCGTCCGCATCAACTAGCTGAGATCCGTGCGTCAGTCTTGAGGAGCCCGAGGCCGCGTCTCCACTACATCCAGAATTCTACATCCTGACAGAATCAAGGGCTGCATCTATAGATCCGCGTCCTTCCATAAATATGAAGGTCGCATTCCTTTAACTAAAGAACACAAATTCGAGTCTCAGAATAACGCCTTTTTGTCTTTAAGCCGGATCCACATCCTTATCAAAAAGAAAATTTCGCGCGTCTTCCATGGCGAGCAAACGACGTCCCCATTAGTGAGTCAGAGTCACGTTTCTAAAAACCGCGTCTCCGCTGCAAATGAGAGCCGCGTCTCACTCAAGAACTCAGTTCAGCCTGAGTTTACTATTCTGAAAACTGAGTTCATCCATAGGCAACAAAGAATCTGAAGGGATAAAGATGAGACAAAATTTTAAAGACTTTTATTATTTGACTCAAAAGTATTTAAAGTAGCACAAAAACTCTTATTTAACAAAAAGAGTGTTATAAAAAGGAGAAAAAGGCTAATAATCTTGATTCCCTAAAGAACGAATTCGTTCCTGAAGGCGATGCATATCGAGCTGACGCGCCCTTTCAGCTTCCATCAGAGATTGGACTCGCAACTCTTCCTCGGACAAAAATCTCTTCGTAGCCAGTTGCGCCTAAAGAGACTCCAACTTGGAGGAGTGAACAGTAAGGTTTTCTTGAACTTGTGCCCTGGCGGTTTTCAGCTCTTTCAACCTTTTTCTAGTAGCAACAAGTTTTACTCATTGTCTCGATCAAGGCATGCACCCTGGCAATGGTAATCCGAGCAATGGTGATAACTTGTTCTGTACTCTGGACGACAATTTCAGATTCCTTTGAATCACCAATCAGTCCTTGGTGGTCAGCCTAGAAGCACTGAAGAAGGTGCGTTTCTTCAGCCATCTGCCCCTCTATCTCTTTTCGTTCATATTCTTGAGCGGCAAGAAGCTTACTCAATGTCGACCGAGCCTCATCCATTGAGCTAGCATTCTCCAGGGTCTTGAGCTCCTTCAGATGGCTCCCCAGCTGTGCAACCTGTTGGCCCAAAGGCCCATCACTCTAGTTTTGATGATGATCAACTCATGTAGTTATAGTACTAATGATCTTGTGTTTATTTAGTCTCAGATTTGTGATCAAGATCTTAGTTGGTGTTTAGATTCAACAAAGGATTTAAAGTCAAGTTTTGGAGCTAGCACGGTTTGATTCAAGAGCTTGTGCATCAAGACCACATCAAGTACTCTAGAGGAGTCCAGCTCTTTGGATCAAATTTGGACCAAGTCAAGAAGATGAGAAGACTTCAAGCGAAGACCTTTAAGATCAAGACTTGTGTCTAGGTTTGTTTTTATAAGATTTTGTTTTAGATTAAAATGTAAAGAATAGAATAGTTGGTGGATTGTTCAAGTAAATCATATACAAACACACACTCTTGATTTAGATGAGTTTTCATAAAAGAATTTTTACTTTGGAAAAATACAAAAGAGTTTTCATTTTGAAAAAATACTGGTTTGGCTTTTGGTATTCAAAGTTTACATGTCTTTAACCAAAATCATGTTTAGTGCTTATTGTAAAAAACATAGATATTTCAATATGTATGTGTAGTGGATCATATCCATACACCCTATGCTTTCAAAGTGTTTAAAATATCTTGTTTTTGTATTAGGAGAAGTTTTGGAAAAATCTATTTTGAAAAATACGGTTTTGGTTTTTGGCAAAATTTCTAAAATACAAAAATAGTTCAAAATGTTTGTAACATGTCTTGATTTTACTCAAACATGTTTGTATATCAAAGTATTATATTGAAACTATTTTTGTAGATTTTTTGTGAATTTATGGGATTTTATTTTAAAATCAAAACCAAGTTTTTAATCCTTTTTAGAGTCTGTTCTGGCTTCTTCCAGTCAACCGGACCGGTCGACCTAGCTTGAAGTCGGTCGACCGAGTCGGTCGACCGACGTGCACAGAACGTGCACGCCAGAACTACTGGAGGGCCGGTCGACCGACCCGGTCGACTGCCAAAGAGCTCTGCTCTCTGGAAAGCCCCGGTCACCGCTGGCTCAACGGTCAGAAATCTGACCGTTGGCCGGTCGACCGGGCGATCGACCGACAGGTCATTGTGGCTCCCAACGGCTAGTTTTTCTAGCCCTATAAATTGGGGCTTTGGGGGCTGTTTGAGATAAGATTTTGAAGAAGTTTTTGGGCTAGTTTTTCCTACTCATTTCAGTGGTTATATCCACAAGTTTTAGAGCCAATATTTCCAAATCAAAAGAGAGTTTATCAAGAGTGTTTTAAAAGTGATTTTCTTGAGTTTTCCTCCACCATTTCAATCCTAGTTTTCTCACACAACACTTGAGCTATTCATTACTATATCTACCTATAGGGATCTTTGTTGTGAGAGGATTTTAGGTGATCAAAGTGTTGTGATCACCAAAATTCTACTTTATACTTTGAGGAGGCGGACTTGCGGGTTCGCGGTGTTTCGAGTTTGTGTGTAAACTCATTGTTTGAGGTGCGGCCTTGGCGAGCTAGTGGGCTTGCGGTGTGCGAAGGGACTAGAGAGTCCAAGGAGTTCAAGTGTGAACTCGCCTTGTAGGTGTTGCGGCACCGAGTGATCCGGCGGGATCAATTTTAGTGGAAATCCTTCATAGTGTTGAAGGCGGGGACGTAGAGCAAGTGTGCTCGAACGTCGAAACAAATATCCCGTGTTTGCGATTGCTCTCTCTATCTCTTACTTGTTTATTTCTTGCATGCTTTTATTGCTTTCATCTTTATATGCTAGATATACATTTGTGCTCACATTGTTATATGCTTGGGGATTGTTTGCTAACACTTGTATTCAACTAAGAGAGCCAACGCGGCACCTCAACTCTTATTTAGAAGAATCTTGAGGAGTTAGTCCAGAGCCCTTCACGGAAAATCCGACTACACTCTTGTGTTATACTTGGTGTTTAATTTAAGAAGCTTTTAGTTTGCATCATATAAGTTTTAATTCCACATTATTGACCATTAGATTAGCTGATCACCTATTCACCCCCTCTCTAGGTGATTTACACAACCATTATCAAGCATGCCCTAGCCTGCGAAGGACTCCCAGTATGACCAACGTTCTCGATCTGATTTTCGAGAAGTATTCAGGCAAACTCGAAAGAACTGCCCCCAGAAAGGATCAGGTCAACACAGGACCTCATGGAAGCAAAAAATTGTTGCATCATTTGACGTGCTAGCTCTTCTATGATGTCGTTAGCTGGAGATAACCCTGCTAATGTACTCTCGGACCCCCTTTCCATGACAAAATGAGAGACATGAACTAGTTCAGCTTGCTTAGAGGTGACGCCGACAATAGGTTCGTCAGATACTAAGGTAATCACCGATACCTCCGGGACAGTTATTGTTGTAGCAGCTTCCACTGCAACAGAAGTAGCAGCAAACTCCATGGCACTGGGTGCCTCGGCCGAAGTTTGAACTGTGCTATCTTCTGCACCAATGCTTGCCACAGGATCCTCTACTTGTGCTATCCCAATGCTCTCTGCAAACCACAACATTAAATGTCAGTGGTAATAGTAAAAAAGGGGGAAGAGTATCCAATACACCAATATTCTCTTACCAAGTTGAGGATCTGAAGGCGACAGATCCTTGGATAAGCCATTTAGGGATGAGGCCTACCTAACCTCGGCGGTTGCACCCTCTTAAGGCATCCCGGTAGCAGGAGCCTCAAGGCCTTCCTGCTAGGCCAACTCTTGGATCATCTCCTCAATATGAGAAGAAGTTGTGGCTTCACTACCGCAGCCAACCCTGTAGAAGAAAGTCAAAAGGAAATGTAAAAACTTATTCCTAACTTGATGGGGAACCGGTTCAAGAAGACAAAGAAAATACCTTCAGTAGCAGTAATTATTGCTATCGGCGAAGCCGTCACAAGGTCGTATCCCTGTATCTCTTCCTCTGAGATGTGCGAAAATTTGCTTGTGTCAGGAAGAGCAGGTTCGTCGTCAAAGTCGACCTCCTCGCCAGAATAATATCCATGTTCTTGGGACGAGGAAGACGACAACTCAACACAGGAGGTCTCCGCAATCAAGACCTTACTACTAAAAAAGGGCTGGGATCAATAATTCGCGAGGCGGTCATCAATACACTGGGAGACCCAGGCTGCTGCACCTCCACCCTTCTCCCATGAGCTGAAGAAGATTCAGGTTGGGCCGAGATTCCTAGAATCTCAACATCATCCCTCCCCACCAAGTCAACTTCGGGTCGCTCAACCTCTTCAGCTATAACGGGTTCACCTGTAAGTTTCCCTCTTCCAACATCACGGGGCCCCTGCTGCGCATACTGTGGGAGCGAAGGACAGGGACTTCCTCCTCCTCTTCTTCTTCCTTCCCCTGCTCTCCAATACCAGGAGAAACTACTATGGGCATCAAAGCTTCAGCCTCCGATTCCCTTCTATCCTTCTTTGGGATAGGCTCGCCCTTGGAAGCAGAGCCGTGGGAATGTTTGGGCACAGCCTGCCGACTCTTTTTAGCAGGCTGCCCTTAGGTACTGCTGCCTGTGGCCCCATCCCTGCTTCCCCTCCTGTTTCCCTCTCGGCTGCCTGATACTGATCCGTACCTTGCACACGTTTGTTGGACTCCAACTTGTCTTTATAAGACGCCTTGATGCTCTTAATGCAAGAGGTATTTATTCCAAACCCAGGCATCCTACTAGCCAGGGAGTACCAGGTGCAGAAACTGAGGCTGATATAACAATTGGGCATCTTGTGAGGCAAGCTGAAAACAGCTTTTGTCCCCCCAGCTACACTGTAGTACCACGCCCGAGCACCTTCAAATAAATTCCTGCTGAAGGAGAGGTCATCATTGGGGTTGTCGATATACAATTGATCATAGCTGAACTATCAAGCGAAGCGACTGGGCATGTAAGGCTCGATCATACATGAATTCCCTTACCGAAGATCAGATATCCAGGCCGAAATTAATCAGCCACCAGAAACTCCCAACGCCAGCCTTGTGAAATCATCTTGTCCTGCAAGGTCGGCAAATTTATCCCCGTAAGATGCACCAGCTCTCGGGGAAGCAACGGTCGAGCTGATAGTTCAAAGCGTTCATAATACACTTTCGAACAAAGAACATGTAGTAGTTAGACTAGCTCGAATTTTCAAGCTTCTGCACGAAAGGGACAAAATCTGCAGAAGGAGGCACCGCCCATCAGTGAAGGGCAGTGCATAACGTACCAAGCCATCAAGTACGTATATGGAAGCTCGATCCTGGGGTTAGGGGTCTTCACTCTTAGCCTTCCCTCTGAATCAACTTCTAGCCTGCCCTTGGAGTCGACAATGGCTTCCACTTGGCACAGGCTTTTAACCAGAGCCTGTAACCCACTCTGAATTCTAGCCACCATCGCCGGAAGGAGAGCGATAAACTTTTCGTAGGCGAGCAAAATCGTCGGGTACACCACATCGGCAACAATTACTTCATGCGGCAATGTTGGCACCACACAACGTTTCAGTCATAGCATAAGGAAGCCCGCCAATAGGGCCCGGTCAGAAATAGGAACTCGGGCCTGGTAATGAAAACTTTCAAAGACGTATCAGATCTGAAAGTATCCTCGTTCGACTCAGTGGTGTAAGAGCTTGCAGAGGCATCGATCCTCTCAGCAATTTCCTCTTTAGTGCAAGGGGCCAGAATAGTCACCAAGCTATCCTTCTCATTTATGCCATTGAACAGATAGATCGCCCAGGACATCTGCTTGACACCCCTGTTCCTCCAGGAGGATATTTGGCCGCAGATGTGAAAGTGGCACAACACTTCCCAATATGTCTCATACACCTGAGGGTCCTCTTTCTTCAGGAGGTAAAGCTCCTCAGAAGTCGGGACGTATTCTTCATAAGAGGCATCTCCCATAACAAACCCCGAGACTTCATACAATTCATGAAGAGCGAGCCCCATCTCTCCGACTAGAGTAAAAAATGTGCCCGTCAAAAGATTATAGTGCTCCAGGACACCATAAAAATTATGGGGACATTCGGGAGGCCATACTGTATAACCTTGACCGAGTGATATAACGACACCAGCTGCAGCAGAGCCCCGAGCTCAACAAGAAAAAATCCAACAATCCTACCCTACCAGGATTTGTTAGTAGAATAAACCCACCCGAGCGGATGAAAGTCGACGGGAAAATCACCCCTAACTTTCATAAACTGGTTGATGAAAGTAGCGCCAAGCTGAGGGGTTTCTCCTCTCAGATATTCATATCTGACCAATCTGGAAAATAAACCAAAGACCTCTTTCCCATGGCCAGCAGAGTGTATTTCTTTGGCACCTAATCTGTCGAGAGAGATGCCGGGGAGAAAATGGGAAAGATCCCAATCCATCGCACGATGAATAGACATGTGTTGAAGATAGGACAAGGAATACATCCTCTCCATATTGGGAAGAAAGAACCTCCCGTCCTCCATCTGACGGAGCCACTTGTAATCTCCGTCATGCAGAATCCTATCATCCTCGTCAATAGCGTTACTGAAGAGGAAAGAAGGCTTCCGTAACAGAGTGCGGTAATCCATCTCGAATAGCCCATCAGAGATAATCTCCCGAAGGGTCACCATACTAGCCTTGGAGATCCTCTCCTTTCGCTCCTTTGACTTGCTAGTAGTCACAGTGGCAATCTTCTAAAGTACAAAGGTCATATTTCTATCAGCGCCACCTATGTGCCCAAAGTGGTACTTCTTGGATAAGGGGTTGGAAGAGTTCCGCACTGCAAAGAAGACAACAGTTAGTAAGGAATCTGAAGAAAATGGCTAGATATGCGAAATTTAAATGCAAGAATGAATCCAGATGCGGAATCAGCAAAACCTACGTCTAGTCTCAAAAACACGAGGTTTGCATGAAGCCCGCATTTCAAAATCAAGAACTTAGAAAAATTTCTAAGTATCAGACTCAGATGCAAAATTCAGTAAAACTTGCGTCTGATCTTACAAGACGCGAGAATTATAAGAAGTCTGCGTCTGAACTCCCCACACTTAGAAATATTCTGAGCATTGAGTCTAAAATGCAACGGTGCCAAAATTTGATCGGGGTACAACCGCGCACAAAAGTGTATGTTTTGAAGTTAAGATTTAAAGTGTGTGTGCTTTGGCTTCCTAGATACTTCCGTTATAGCATAGAGGCTAAAACAAGTCGAATCCACAAGGATGGGAGGCGATAGAAGCTTTACCGGTTGATTCACGTGTTTGTTAAAGATTCTTCAAACTTTTAAAGAATGAAAAGAAAAGAAAGAAAAGAATGAAAAGAGAAGTACAATGAAACACAAAGAAGTGGGAAACATAGAAAAGAATATGTTTGTGGTTTTTGTTGTATTTTTAAAACAAAGTAAAAAAGAAAGAAAAATCATGGCACTAACTACTAATGCCTCCACCAACATGCTAACCTCTTAGTGATAGTTGCCTCACATGTATCATTGGCCATCACTAGTCCTTGGTTCAAGAGCGATTCAAAGCATGACCCATATGTAACTCATCAAAACCCAACTCAACAAACAAGTGCAAGCTACACTTAAATCATCAAAACCTAATAAGAGCAAGCACGAAATAAAGTAATGTTAGCTTGTTAGTGGTTAGGAAGTTAGAGTGTTAGATCCATCATCATGAGCCATCAATGGCTCTTGCAAGAGCAAGGCCAAAACGAGGCTATTAGATTAATGTGGATTATCATAAAAGATGTTAGCAAGTTTGCGGTTAGTAGTTAGTTGCCATGAGAGAAAAGACTAGCTACACATGTAAAAGAGATTAGAGAGAAGAAAATATAGAGAGGTAAAGAGAGCACCTTTCATAGATTGTCACCTTCTATTACAAGCACTCTTGCATTTCAAGCATGAACCACTCTCTCTCCCTATTACAAGATCTACAAAATGAAAAATACAAAGAGGAAGAAGAACTAACCAAAACTAAACTATCCTAAACTACAACATGGAATGAAAACTACCCTAAACTCTGTATATCTTGCTTTTCTGGAACCCAGGGGGTATTTATAGCCACCAAGGAAAAGGGGGGGCCAAGGGACAGGCCCTGGCCCAAAACGCGGCTGGGGCCGCGGCCCTACTAGGGCCGCGCGCGCGGCGCTTCGAGCCGCGCGCGGTCCCGTCTGTCCCCTGTCAGACCCTGTGCTTGGTTCCGTCTTTGCAGCCTCTGATATTCACAGAATCAGCCCTCTAGGTCAATGGCTATCTTTAATAGGCTTTTAATCATCAATTAAATTGTGATTTAGGGTCTTCTTCTTTATTGCACACCATGGACTTAGAATCAAGCAAGCAAAGTTTTATTAGCAGAATTTAATATGAAATTAATGTGAAGATGTGATACAAATTATGCAAAATTAGAGACTAATCACACCCCCACACTTATCTTTGCTCGTCCGAACAAAACAAAAACTAAGAAATTATTACACCACTTTCGCAGGTGACGCGATTGCACTGAGCATGTTCAACAAGCCGTTAAACCTCTAAGTTTCCCCTAGAGGAGGAGTTCTGTCTCCTAAGGGTTTTCAGCGGATTACACCCACAAAATCCATAAAGAAAGAAATCAAATGTTAGTATTATTTTAAAACGCATTTTGAAATAGAGAAAAGTGTTGAAATATTTTTGTGAAAATATAAGTGATCTAAGGTCAGAGGTTAACCAGAAATTTTTCTTTCTTAAACTAAGTCAAAATGCAAAAAAAAAATCTTGTTATAAATTAAATGTAAGAATTTAAAATTGAATTGACTCTTTGATCTTTCATAAAATTCTTAGAAAAATATGCACTTTGTGAATAGTGAAGGTTTTTGGGATATCGACTCTAACTTTCATGCCATTTATTTAATATATATTATTTTTTAATTTATTTGTTTATTTATTTCTTTTTTCTTCCCTTAGTTTTCTTAGGCTTTCTTATTTACCCGGGTAGTGAGCCTTTAGCCGGTGACTCCCAAACTAGATGGTCTTAGGGTACCAGATGAGAAAACATCCCTCGGACTTAAGGACTCGAGTAAACAAGGCCACAAAACTAAAGGGGATTATTTTGTTTTTGTCCACCGTTTTAAGATGAATAATCATGCTTCCTGAGGCATAATTACCCAACTTCAATAAGTGATTTTTATTTATATAATTTTTTTAATATATTTTTTATGGCATTTTCAGTCTTTGTTTCAATCCCAAAAATTGTGTAAATGTGGAGTGCATAAATCTAAGGCAAAAAATTCAAGATCAAATTATCTTTTCAATCTTACTTTCTTATCCTATAATTTAAGCAAGATCTATTATTTTGACTTGATTTAAAATTTCATAATTTTAGGTCTTCCTAATTCCTAAGATAATCTTAATTTTCTTAAAAATAAATAAAAAACTATTTCTCTTGTTTCAAAAAGTTTTGTAAAAAGAAAAGAAAAGTTTTTTTTCTGAAAAGAAGTGTAAAAGAAAGAAAATGTAAAACTAACTATGTTAGTAAACTCTCCCCCACACTTATCTCATGCATTGTCCTCAATGCATCATGAATATGTATATACATGAAATAAATGGGAGAGAAGGAAAATTACCTCAAGGGGGTGGCTCCGGTGGTGGTCTGATTGGGCCAAGCGTTGTTACCCAATCAAAATAGCGTGGATCGTGCAGGAACCCACCAATGACCTCTTTAATATGACCCTATAAAATGTTGATTGAATGAATGATCTTATTTAAAAAATTATCCCCATCTAATTTCCAATTTTCAAAAATAATTAATGAGTCATTTTTGTCAACATTCTTGTCCAACAATGAAGTATGATTTTGAAAGATGATGGATTTGGACTCAAAGGAATCAGGAATAAAAACTGATACCGACTCGGGAATTTGACTCAGATTAAGCCGAGAATCAACAATGAGAGTCGAAATTGGTTCAAAAACAGGGTCCAAACCAAAGAAGTGATATTCACACACTTTCCCCAACAATGAAGTGTGATCATAAAAGATAGGTGATTCCATTTCACGGTGTACTGGGATAGGATTCAATGTTGACTCCGGAATAGAGAAAAAATCTGGTAGAGATACCGGAGTCATTATTGAATCAAAAAGCGAAATGGAATTCCCAACCGGAGGTTCAGGATCACATTCAGGTTCGATTTCAATTTCAGGGAAGGGATAACTTGCCAGAATGTCTAAGTGACTTTCATAACTTGGAGTTTGGTCAAGTTCGAATGTGTGTTCTGAAATTGAATCTGGATTCCCAAAATAACATCATTCAAGGGTCCAATCAGTAGAGTTAAGGATAGAAGGATTGGTCAATGGTTGACAAGAAAGATTTTCCTCGCTCTCATTGATCAGATCGCTCATTATTGAGTCCTACTGACAGATAGGGTAACAGAATGTTGAGTCTGAATCATGTCTTCCATACATTTTATAGTTAGTTTTTCTTAAAAAGATGAGTATGAAAGTTAATTTTGGAAATTGTGGAGAAATTGTGAGTCCATCGGATTTTCCAGTTGCTGCTCGGACTCACGCAAGGGTTCCATACTCAAGTCCACTATTGAAGTTTGTTCATTTTGAATTGGTGAGACTGGAAAAGATGAGTATGACTCTTGAAAAGTTGGTTGAGAGGATGAGTCTAACATGTTTTGCATTCTTTCATAAAAGACTTCCAAATGCTTTTCTAGTTTAGATTCTTCTTCAATTGGATGCTCTAGAAAAAGAGTATGTGGAGTTTGATGTGGGAAGGATTGTGAATTGAGCAAAATTTGCATTTGTTGTAGGGACTCTTCTATACTCCTTTCCAATGATTATTTTTCTTCAATTGATGGTTCAGGAAAAGGAGTCTATGAATCAAAATTGGGAAACGAATATTGGTAAAAATGTGGACAAGATGGTTGAAAATTTGACTCGAGGTAGGTGAATCCCCATGAACTCTGTGAAGAGTTGAAATTATTTTGAAAATTATGGTCATATGGTTGGGGATATGGGTCATATTGATTCGGATAATCCCAACCCGGCATATAAGGTTGGTTCATGTTGTACATTGCCGGGTCAGAGTTATCCGAGTCAAATGAGGTCGGGGTAAAATATGGATTCATATTAATTGAAAGAATTGTTGTTATTAAAATCCATATCACAATTTACTAAAAAGAAAAACAAACAAACAAACAAACAACAAAGAAAAAGAAAAAGAAAACAAGCCTATGCTAGGGTTGACTTAGACCTAGACGACTCCTAACTGGTTAGACTGTCCACGGGGGGTATATTGTCGGAAGCTGACCACGAGTTAATCAGCCAGGTAGGGGCAAGATCGGTGGGAGGTATCTGTGCCAGAGCAACCGGCCTAATTATGCCAAACCATTGTTCTTCGAGGTTTCGCCTCTCAATCCCCAACCTTAGACACCGATTTGACAAGAGTCAACTTCTAACAACTTCCCCCTTAGGTCAATCTCCTAAATGAGTCCGAGATGTCCCTAGGGGCCAACGTCGAGCAAATTTTATTAAGGATTGGGTTGTGTGAGTGGAGAGGTGATTTTTAGGCTAAGGGAGGGTAATGACTTCCCCACCTTATGTTGTTTTGGGTTTTGCCCTTAAGTTAAATTTGTGCAAGTGTGCAACATAGATAAGATGAACACAAAAAAGCGAGTAAATCACTGAAGTGTTTGTCCTAACTATATGCAATGCAATATGTACACCTCCTATAAGTATCACAACAACACAAGAATAAAATACAGTATATTAGAATGAAAATTGACACGTGCCTAGATGCAAATGTCTAAACCTTTTTAAAGCATCCAATTTCTGTATTTTACTTCTTAAAATTATTTACAGTATACAACAAAAATTAGCAGCAGAGTATATGAATGTACAAGAAGTTACCCGACCACACTTGAGCAAGTGTGGACTTCTGCAATGCTAAAATTTAACCTGCACACCAAAAAACAAAGAAGAAAAATTAACAAACTTGTGAAATTAAACCATTCCCATCCCCAGCAACGGGGCTAAAATTTGATCGGGGGAAAACCGCGCACAAAAGTGTATGTTTTGAAGTTAAGATTTAAAGTGTGTGTGTTTTGGCTTCCTCGATACTTCCGTTATAGCATAGAGGCTAAAACGAGTCGAATCCACAAGGATGGGAGGCGATAGAAGCTTTACCGGTTGATTCACGTGTTTGTTAAAGATTCTTCAAAGTTTTAAAGAATGAAAAGAAAGAAAAGAATGAAAAGATAAGTACAGTGAAACACAAAGAAGTGGGAAACATAGAAAAGAATATGTTTGTGGTTTTTGTTGTATTTTTAAAACAAAGTAAAAAAGAAAGAAAACTCATGGCACTAACTACTAATGACTCCACCAACATGCTAACCTCTTAGTGATAGTTGCCTCACATGTATCATTGGCCATCACTAGTCCTTGGTTCAAGAGCGATTCAAAGCATGACCCATATGTAACTCATCACAACCCAACTCAACAAACAAGTGCAAGCTACACTTAAATCATCAAAACCCGATAAGAGCAAGCATGAAATAAAGTAATGTTAGCTTGTTAGTGGTTAGGAAGTTAGAGTGTTAGATCCATCATCATGAGCCATCAATGGCTCTTGCAAGAGCAAGGCCAAAACTAGGCTATTAGATTAATGTGGATTATCATAAAAGATGTTAGCAAGTTGGTGGTTAGTAGTTAGTTGCCATGAGAGAAAAGACTAGCTACACATGTAAAAGACATTAGAGAGAAGAAAACATAGAGAGGTAAAGAGAGCACCTTTCATAGATTGTCACCTTCTATTACAAGCACTCTTGCATTTCAAGCATGAACCACTCTCTCTCCCTATTACAAGATCTACAAAATGAAAAATACAAAGAGGAAGAAGAACTAACCAAAACTAAACTATCCTAAACTACAACATGGAATGAAAACTACCCTAAACTCTGTATATCTTGCTTTTCTGGAACCCAGGGGGTATTTATAGCCACCAGGGAAGAGAGGGGCCAAGGGACAGGCCCTGGCCCAAAACGCGGCTGGGGCCGCGGCCCTACCAGGGCCGCGCGCGCGGCGCTTCGAGCCGCGCGCGGTCCCGTCTGTCCCCTGTCAGACCCTGTGCCTGGTTTCGTCTTTGCAGCCTCTGATATTCACAGAATCAGCTCTCTAGGTCAATGGCTATCTTTAATAGGCTTTTAATCATCAATTAAATTGTGATTTAGGGTCTTCTTCTTTATTGCACACCATGGACTTAGAATCAAGCAAGAAAATTTTTATTAGCAGAATTTAATATGAAATTAATGTGAAGATGTGATACAAATTATGCAAAATTAGAGACTAATCACACCCCCACACTTATCTTTTGCTCGTCCGAACAAAACAAAAAACTAAGAAATTATTACACCACTTTTGCAGGTGACGCGATTGCACTGAGCATGTTCAACAAGCCGTTAAACCTCTAAGTTTCCCCTAGAGGAGGAGTTCTGTCTCCTGAGGGTTTTCAGCGGATTACACTCACAAAATCCATAAAGAAAGAAATCAAATGTTAGTATTGTTTTAAAACGCATTTTGAAATAGAGAAAAGTGTTGAAGTATTTTTGTGAAATTATAAGTGATCTAAGGTCAGAGGTTAACCAGAAATTTTTCTTTCTTAAACTAAGTCAAAATGCAAAAAAAAATCTTGTTATAAATTAAATGTAAGAATTTAAAATTGAATTGACTCTTTGATCTTTCATAAAATTCTTAGAAAAATATGCACTTTGTGAGTAGTGAAGGTTTTTGGGATATCGACTCTAACTTTCATGCCATTTATTTAATATATATTATTTTTTTAATTTATTTGTTTATTTATTTCTTTTTTCTTCCCTTAGTTTTCTTAGGCTTTCTTATTTACCCGGGTAGTGAGCCTTTAGCCGGTGACTCCCAAACTAGATGGTCTTAGGGTACCAGATGAGAAAACATCCTTCGGACTTAAGGACTCGAGTAAACAAGGCCACAAAACTAAAGGGGATTATTTTGTTTTTGTCCACCGTTTTAAGATGAATAATCATGCTTCCTGAGGCATAATTACCCAACTTCAATAAGTGATTTTTATTTATATAATTTTTTTAATATATATTTTTTATGGCATTTTCAGTCTTTGTTTCAATCCCAAAAATTGTGTAAATGTGGAGTGCATAAATCTAAGGCAAAAAATTCAAGATCAAATTATCTTTTCAATCTTACTTTCTTATCCTATAATTTAAGCAAGATCTATTATTTTGACTTGATTTAAAATTTCATAATTTTAGGTCTTCCTAATTCCTAAGATAATCTTAATTTTCTTAAAAATAAATAAAAAACTATTTCTCTTGTTTCAAAAAGTTTTGTAAAAAGAAAAGAAAAGTTTTTTTTTTGAAAAGAAGTATAAAAGAAAGAAAATGTAAAACTAACTATGTTAGTAAACTCTCCCCCACACTTATCTCACGCATTGTCCTCAATGCATCGTGAATATGTATATACATGAAATAAATGGGAGAGAAGGAAAATTACCTCAAGGGGGTGGCTCCGGTGGTGGTCTGATTGGGCCAAGCGTTGCTACCCAATCAAAATAGCGTGGATCGTGCAGGAACCCACCAATGACCTCTTTAATATGACCCAATAAAATGTTGATTGAATGAATGATCTTATTTAAAAAATTATCCCCATCTAATTTCCAATTTTCAAAAATAATTAATGAGTCATTTTTGTCAACATTCTTGTCCAACAATGAAGTGTGATTTTGAAAGATGATGGATTTGGACTCAAAGGAATCAGGAATAAAAACTGATACCGACTCGGGAATTTGACTCAGATTAAGCCGAGAATCAACAATGAGAGTCGAAATTGGTTCAAAACAGGGTCCAAACCAAAGAAGTAATATTCACACACTTTCCCCAACAATGAAGTGTGATCATAAAAGATAGGTGATTCCATTTCACGGTGTACTGGGATAGGATTCAATGTTGACTCCGGAATAGAGAAAAAATCTGGTAGAGATACCGGAGTCATTATTGAATCAAAAAGCGAAATGGAATTCCCAACAGGAGGTTCAGGATCACATTCAGGTTCGATTTCAATTTCAGGGAAGGGATAACTTGCCAAAATGTCTAAGTGACTTTCATAACTTGGAGTTTGGTCAAGTTCGAATGTGTGTTCTGAAATTGAATCTGGATTCCCAAAATAACATGATTCAAGTGTCCAATCAGTAGAGTTAGGGATAGAAGGATTGGTCAATGGTTGACAAGAAAGATTTTCCTCGCTCTCATTGATCAGATCGCTCATTATTGAGTCTAACCTACTGACAGATAGGGTAACAGAATGTTGAGTCTGAATCATGTCTTCCATACATTTTATAGTTAATTTTTCTTAAAAAGATGAGTATGAAAGTTAATTTTGGAAATTGTGGTGAAATTGTGAGTCCATCAGATTTTGCGGTTGCTGCTCGGACTCACGCAAGGGTTCCATACTCAAGTCCACTATTGAAGTTTGTTCATTTTGAATTGGTGAGACTGGAAAAGACGAGTATGACTCTTGAAAATTTGGTTGAGAGGATGAGTCTAACATGTTTTGCATTCTTTCACAAAAGACTTCCAAATGCTTTTCTAGTTTAGATTCTTCTTCAATTGGATGCTCTAGAAAAGGAGTATGTGGAGTTTGATGTGGGAAGGATTGTGAATTGAGCAAATTTTGCATTTGTTGTAGGGACTCTTCTATACTCCTTTCCAATGATTATTTTTCTTCAATTGATGGTTCAGGAAAAGGAGTATATGAATCAAAATTGGGGAACGAATATTGGGAAAAATGTGGACAAGATGGTTGAAAATTTGACTCGAGGTAGGTGAATCCCCATGAACTCTGTGAAGAGTTGAAATTATTTTGAAAATTATGGTCATATGGTTGGGGATATGGGTCATATTGATTCGGATAATCCCAAACCGGCATATAAGGTTGGTTCATGTTGTACATTGTCGGGTCAGAGTTATCCGAGTCAAATGAGGTCGGGGTGAAATATGGATTCATATTAATTGAAAGAATTGTTGTTATTAAAATCCATATCACAATTTACAAAAAAGAAAAACAAACAAACAAACAAACAACAAAGAAAAAGAAAAAGAAAACAAGCCTATGCTAGGGTTGACTTAGACCTAGACGACTCCTAACTGGTTAGACTGTCCACGGGGGGTATATTGTCGGAAGCTGACCACGAGTTAATCAGCCAGGTAGGGGCAAGATCGGTGGGAGGTATCTGTGCCGGAGCAACTGGCCTAATTATGCCAAACCATTGTTCTTCGAGGTTTCGCCTCTCAATCCCCAACCTTAGACACCGATTTGACAAGAGTCAACTTCTAACAACTTCCCCCTTAGGTCAATCTCCTAAATGAGTCCGAGATGTCCCTAGGGGCCAACGTCGAGAAAATTTTATTAAGGCTTGGGTTGTGTGAGTGGAGAGGTGATTTTTAGGCTAAGGGAGGGTAATGACTTCCCCACCTTATGTTGTTTTGAGTTTTGCCCTTAAGTTAAATTTGTGCAAGTGTGCAACATAGATAAGATGAACACAAAAAAGCGAGTAAATCACTGAAGTGTTTGTCCTAACTATATGCAATGCAATATGTACACCTCCTATAAGTATCACAACAACACAAGAATAAAATACAGTATATTGGAATGAAAATTGACACGTGCCTAGATGCAAATGTCTAAACCTTTTTAAAGCATCCAATTTCTGTATTTTACTTCTTAAAATTATTTACAGTATACAACAAAAATTAGCAGCAGAGTATATGAATGTACAAGGAGTTACCCGACCACACTTGAGCAAGTGTGGACTTCTGCAATGCTAAAATTTAACCTGCACACCAAAAAACAAAGAAGAAAAGTTAACAAACTTGTGAAATTAAACCATTCCCATCCCCAGCAACGGGGCTAAAATTTGATCGGGGGAAAACCGCGCACAAAAGTGTATGTTTTGAAGTTAAGATTTAAAGTGTGTGTGTTTTGGCTTCCTCGATACTTCCGTTATAGCATAGAGGCTAAAACAAGTCGAATCCACAAGGATGGGAGGCGATAGAAGCTTTACCGGTTGATTCACGTGTTTGTTAAAGATTCTTCAAAGTTTTAAAGAATGAAAAGAAAGAAAAGAATGAAAAGATAAGTACAGTGAAACACAAAGAAGTGGGAAACATAGAAAAGAATATGTTTGTGGTTTTTGTTGTATTTTTAAAACAAAGTAAAAAAGAAAGAAAACTCATGGCACTAACTACTAATGACTCCACCAACATGCTAACCTCTTAGTGATAGTTGCCTCACATGTATCATTGGCCATCACTAGTCCTTGGTTTAAGAGCGATTCAAAGCATGACCCATATGTAACTCATCACAACCCAACTCAACAAACAAGTGCAAGCTACACTTAAATCATCAAAACCCGATAAGAGCAAGCATGAAATAAAGTAATGTTAGCTTGTTAGTGGTTAGGAAGTTAGAGTGTTAGATCCATCATCATGAGCCATCAATGGCTCTTGCAAGAGCAAGGCCAAAACTAGGCTATTAGATTAATGTGGATTATCATAAAAGATGTTAGCAAGTTGGTGGTTAGTAGTTAGTTGCCATGAGAGAAAAGACTGGCTACACATGTAAAAGAGATTAGAGAAAAGAAAATATAGAGAGGTAAAGAGAGCACCTTTCATAGATTGTCACCTTCTATTATAAGCACTCTTGCATTCTATGCATGAACCACTCTCTCTCCCTATTACAAGATCTACAAAATGAAAAATACAAAGAGGAAGAAGAACTAACCTAAACTAATCTATCCTAAACTACAACATGGAATGAAAACTACCCTAAACGCTGTATATCTTGCTTTTCTGGAACCCAGGGGGTATTTATAGCCACCAGGGAAGAGGGGGGCCAGGGGACAGGCCCTGGCCCAAAACGCGGCCGGGGCCGCGGCCATGCTAGGGCGGCGTGCGCGGCGCTTCGAGCCGCGCGCGGTCCCGTCTGTCCCTGTCAGACCCTGTGCCTGGTTTCGCTTTTGCAGCCTCTGGTTTTCACAGAATCAGCTCTCTAGGTCAATGGCTATCTTTAATAGGCTTTTAATCACCAATTAAATGGTGATTTAGGGTCTTCTTCTTCATTGCACACCATGGACCTAGAATCAAACAAGCAAAGCTTTATTAGCAGAATTTAATATGAAATTAATGTGAAGATGTGATACAAATTTTGCAAAATTAGAGACTAATCAGGCCTACGTTCAATGAATAGAGACGGACTTAATTTGATGAAGCAAAGATGCGGAGGTTGTTAAACTCGCGTCTTGCCTATCAATTCAAGAACCGCATCCGAAGATCAAACACGGGCCCCGCGTTGGCGGTTCACATTCAAAAGAAACTTAAGAGTAAAAAAAAAAACTCTATAAGCCCCTTCAATGGCAGAAACTAAGTCAGATGATTTTACTACCTGAAATAGGGGCCTCCTGCGTGGAAGGACCACCATTTAAATCTCTGGAGCGACAGCGCTCGAGGACGAGGAAACAGATTTGGTCTTTGGTGCCATTTCGACCGTAAGATCAGTGTCACAGACGGTGAAAATGGAAAAAGCTTCGAGCTTTTCTTAGCCCTTGATATAATGCTCAGCGAAGAAAAAGAAAAGTCTAATGATGACTCTTGAAAGACCGTTGTATTTTATAGGCAAAGTGATCCGCAGAGATATGCGGCGCTTGGCTCGAGGCCTAATCCCACCTGATGCGTGGCGTGTTTATTAAATGCAACGTAAAATTTGCGCGCCAAAGGAAAGATGTCCCCTCAATTTCACCGAACAGATGGCAACGCGCCTAAAACACGGATTCATGTTTAACAAAAACCGCGTCCCTCCAAAAAGTCGCGCCTCTTCAGTAAGGCCAAAGCCGCACCTAGTTAACAGAGTGAGAGCTACGTCTTCATCTCAAAGATCGCGTCCCTCCAGGAGCCGCGTTTCTTCAGTAAATTAAAAGATGCGTCCCACTCTGAATGAGGACTGCGTATGACCCCTGCATCTAAAAGACATACATTCAGTCTTTGCTTCTACAAATTAGTTCAACAGTAGCAGGCGACTGTTCACCCCTGGTTTAAAGTACACCAACAACCAGCTTAGAGCACTGAGGAGGTCTGGACTGCGTATCTAGACACTCACCATGATCATCTCTGGTGGCTTCAAAGGGTTTTACAGTACACTCACGAAGACCATACTCCAGATAAGATCAAGCTCAGAGTATCTCAAAGGATTGTCAGTCCAATCATGAGAAGTATGAATTCAACCAAAGTCCAAAGTATTTTGAAATCCGTCCCAATCAACCGCGGAATATCGAAAACTTTGGAGGGGTTCTATAGACTGTCTAAAAATCACTAAAGACAAGTCAGCAAAAAGCATAATCCAAGCTCCAGACGTAAGGCTAATCATCGCCACCAGTGTGGCAACAAGATGCGAGGGTTGAAACCCGCATCTCAACATCACTGTAAGGACCGAGACGTGAGGGTTGAAACCCGCGTCCCAGTATTATTGCAGTGCCAAGACGCAGAGTCCAAAGCCCACGTCTCATGTGAAGCTTGACGCAGAATTAGAAGCTCGCGTTTCTCAAGCATCACTTCAGTGGTAAGATGCAAGGCTCAAAACCTGCATCTCGGTTATAACTACCCTCATTACTGGGTCAACTACTACCTACGTAATGAGGGAGTTAACCCCTATTATGGAGTATTTTTAGGGAACACATTTACCCCCTGAAACCTCTATAAATAGCCTAGTTTGCTATGGAAGAGGGGTCAGAAAATTCTTGGTAAGAAGAACTTCAGTTGTAAGTCGTAGAAGCACCAAGACCTCCAGCTGAAAAGAAAGAGAGAGTTCTACCCTTTAAACAACTTGCTGCATACAAGTTCGTCTTTGCCTACAATCTCTTTGAGATCCTTGGTGGACAGAAGCTGTGTTACTTCGTTTACTATCCAAAGAGAGGATTCTCAAAGAACCTGACGTTCACCCAGTCAACGAAAAACAAGATTCACGTTTCATCGCCACGTTAAGAACCTGACGCTAAACAAAGGGGAGATTTAAGCGTGAAATATCTCCCGTCTCTTGTAAGAGGATTATTGATCCGCTGTAATTTTCTTTATAATCAAACAAAGAAGTTACTCCTCGATCTTCAATTTTCTCCCACCAAACAATGCTTCTTGAAGAAAAAATTATAATAGTGCCACTCTATAATAACTCTTCCTTTCTTTTGATCATGTAACTCTCTCTAGCCTAAAAATAAAATAAAAAATAAATACATTGAAGAATAAAAGAAAACCTAAACTAAATTTCTCTCTAGAGTGGTCTCCTTCTACCTTCAAGGTATGAGGGTATTTATAAGAGAAAATCAGAGGGATAGAAAGTGAATGAAGATAGGGGAGCTGGTTATTTCTAAATTTGAATCCTTCTTTTATCTCCAAACTTAAGTTGATTTATCCAAAATTTTATGTAGAAATTTAATTCTGATCTGCAAAATGTTATCGTGTTGATTGCTAAATATAACTTATCAAATGATAGATTTAAAACGAGTGGTCAATGTTAGAATTATAGTCCCTTAAGTCTTCTTTCTGGATCATTCTGAATCATTAGATTTGAGTTTGGTAGCGAACGTTATAATTAAATTACTAAAATGTATCCAGTCTGAATCCGAATATAAATTACTCATCTCCTCCGTTGAACTTCTCACTATCCATTTATCCTCTTGAATTTTAGTTTGTCTTCTAAAATTGATAAGATATCCATTTATCTTCAGAGAAACCGATGGGGTCTTCAAACAATCCATTTTTCTTTAAATTAGATGATATTATCTTATCTGATATATCCAGTTTTCAGATAAGATAGCTGCTAGAACCTTTGGATTTGAAATGATCCCCTTGATTTGCTTGACCTTTTGAACTGTTTGAATTTAATTGAATAAATCTGTTAATCTCTCTATTTTCTTTGTTAATTACACTACAAACCACTGAACATGAAAATATAATAAAAAGCAGAGTTTTATTTAAAAATAAATGAAGAAAATGTAACATATGTGATGCAAAATGTGCAATGTACGTGCACAATCACCACCCACTTATGATGCATCTATCATTGATTTATGAAAGTTTAAGATGAGTGCATATTTAAAAGCCACAGGTTTGCATGTTTATCTTGCCACTGTCAAGAAATCCTATCTTGGTAATAACAAGTACCTAGAGGCTAACACACAAGTGAAATCACCTAGAGGGGGGTGAATAGGAGACTAGCTAATCTAATGGTAAATTAATGCGAAATTAAAACTATTTATACAACTAAAAACTATTATGCACAACACACCAAGTATAAAACAAGAGTGTAGTCGGATTCCCCGTGAAGGGCTTTAGACCAAGTATAAAATAAGAGTTGAGGTGCCGCTATCGCTCTCTTGGTTGAATACAAGTGAAAGCAAATAATCCCCAAGCATGTAACAATTAAGCACACAATATATCAAGCATATAAGAGATTTGAGCAATAAGCATAAGCAAGATATAAACACAAGTGAGAGATAGAGAGAGCAATCGCAAACACGGGAGATTTGTTTCTAGGTTCAAGCACCCTTACTCTACGTCCCCGCCTTCAACACTATGAAGGATTTTCACTATAAAACTGATCCCACCGGATCACTTGGTGCCGCAACACCTACAAGCGAGTTCACACTAGAACTCCTTTAAACTCTCTAGTCCCTCTCTTGTTCCCGCAAGAACAAACGTACGCAAGCACGCAAGCTTGCCGAAGCCGCACCTCTACACCAAGCTCTCACTAAAACTCGAAACAACGTGAACCCACAAGTCCGCCTCCTCAAATACAAAGAATGAAAACTTTGGTGATCATAATACTTTGATCACCTAAAACAACTCTCACAACAACTCTCCTATAGGATAGATATAGCAATGGAAAGCTCATGTATGTGTGAGAAAAACATGGATTGATTTGGTAGTGAAAAACTCAAGAAATCACTTTTCAAAACACTCTTGAAAAACTTTTCTTTTGATATGAAAGTATTAGCACTAAAACAAATGGAAAACCTCTACAATACATAGGAAAAACTAGCTTTGAAACTCTCCAAAAATCTTGTGTAAAACAGGCAAAGGGAGGCCTTTTTTATAGGCATCCAAAATCTGCCCGTTGGAGACCAACTCAGCAGTTTAGACTGCTGTCGGTCGACCGGCTGGTGAACAGCCAATGGTCGGATTTCTGACCGTTGAGCCACCGGTCAACCGACGTGTCGACCGGAGCCTGGATACAGAGAGCCGACACTCTCTGCTGGTCGACCGCCTGGTCGACCGGGGCCATATCCAGAGAGCAGAACTCTCTGGCGGTCGACCGGGTCAGTCGACCGGCCCTCTAGCCAAGCAAGCTGTGTACGTTTTGTGCATGTCGGTCGACCGGCAGAAGGCCAGAACAGCACATTTTAGGGATTAACAACTTGTTATTTTTCCTTCAATAAAATCCCATAAAATCTCTAAAAATCTACAAAAATAAGTTCAGTATTATACTTTGATATACAAACATGTTTGAGTCAAAATCAAAATATGTTACAAATATTTTGAACTATTTTTGTAATATGGAAGTTTTGCCTTAAACAAAAATCTGTATTTTTCCAAAATGATTTTTTCAAATTGAAAACTGATTTTTTCAAAACTTCTCCAAATATAAAAACAAGATATTCTAAATACTTTTAAAGCTTAGTGTCTATGGATATGATCCACTATATATATATGAAGAAATATCTATGATTTTGACATTAAGCTCTAAAAAAAGGTTTTGATAAAAACATATGTTATATTTTGAGACTTAAAAACCAAATCGGTATTTTTTTCAAAATGAAAACTATTTTATGAAAACACATCAAAATCTTATGTGTGAGTGTAAATAAACTTGTACAATCCACTAACTAATCTATCTTTTAAATTTTATTTAAAAATAAAATCTTACTATAAACAAAACTAGACACAAGTCTTCTCTTGAAGGTCTTTACTTGAAAATCTTCTTCTTCTTCTTTACTTGGTCTAAAACCTTGATCCAATGATCTAGACCCCTCTTGAGTACTAGATGTGATCTTGATGCATAAGCTCTTGAATCAACACATGCTAGCTCCAAAACTTGACTTGAAATCCTTTGTTGAAGCTAAACACCTACTAAGATCTTGATCACATATCTGAGATAATTAAACATAAGATCATTAGTACTATAACTACATATTAATCATCATCAAAACTAGAGTGATGGGCCTTTGGGCCAACAATAAGCCATAGAAGAACTTAGACATGCACTTAGAAAAGATCATATTTCTTTGATTTCTCATTATGATTCTGCTATTGTAGTGTGGAACACATTGACCTCTCCCGAGCTACAAATGACAAACTATGTGGAGAGAGAAGCTATTGTGAATGAGTCCAATCAAGTTTGCTTCATGGTCTAAGGAAATGACTCCCTAGAGGTAACTTCAGACACTCAACTAGATGATTGTGCTAGTTCTTTATGTGATGAAAATGTTATGGATGCACATACTTTAAATAAAGAACTTTTCTTATTTTGTGAAAACTTGCTTTCAAAGTACAAAGCTTTGAAAAGCAAGAGTTTTAATATAAAAAGAGAAAATGAGAATTTATTTTCTAAACTTGATTTGGTTTTGCAAGAAAGGGTTGAGATTTCAAATGAGAGGGACTCATTGAAAGTTCAACTTGCCTTGCTTTAAATGAATAAAATTTTGAAAAATGAAAATGAGTTTGATCTCATTTTGAAGAAAAATGAGGATTTGTCTTCAAAACTTGATTTTGTTTTAAAATAAAATAATTTTTTGAAAAATAAAATTGTTTTAATTTCAAAAGAATTGGATTTTGTTTCAAAGAAATTCTTTTCATTAAAAAATGATTTTGTTTCCCATTCTTGTCATAATCTATTAATACATCTCCTAGTGAAAAGAATTTTGTTGCATGCTCCACTTCTTCTTCAAATATTAATAATGATATTTGCATGTTGAAGAAAAGTGTAGATTGTTTGGGCTCCACTTTGAGCCAATGTGTTATGAATCACAAGAAATTAGAATCCATGTTTCACATGAAACATGCTCCACCTATGCATGCACACCCATCATAGCATACACATGCTCATCATGCTCACACACATGATTTTATGTATGCTAATATGTACACACTTGTACACATTGTAGACATAAGGACCACCTTATAAAATTTTGTTATGATAGATTACATAATTCAAATTTTGTAAATAAGTTTGTTTGGTTTACGAAAGGTGCTAATCCTCATGGACTCAAAAGATATGGGTACCAAAATGCACCACTATTATATCCGATGTAGGTATGGGCTCTCACATGACGTGAGGGTATTGGTGTCTTGATGATAGATGCGTTCCGAACTCAATAGTGACATTTTTTGATTCATCACTTTCAAAGGATGTTTAGGTGAGAAGAATCACCATGATTTGGAGACCTGGAGACCAGTTCAATTGGGTTTGGTAACCATCTCTAACTCTCATTTTGTTTATATGCTTTTTATTGTTGATTATTTGCATGTTTTTGGTTTTAATGTTCATTATGTTAAATGCAATGTTATTAGACTTGTGATATACATAGATAGTCTTTAAGGTACACCCATGTTCATAAAGATTCATATTTTTGTTCTCACTATTATTTAACTACTATGTATATCCTAGTTCTAAGGCACGTGCATTTAGCCTAATGATCATATTTCTTATGTTTTTATACTTTATGTTTTGATTACTTATTTAGATGTAAATTTCATTAAAACTTGCGTTATTACTTGTATAATTAGTAAGCTACATTTGATTATCATGTGTTTATACTTCATTGCTCATTTGTACTCATTACATGTAATTGTATAACCTTATTTTGATGATTCTTCCATCTTTGCTCATTTTTTCTATTTTTGTACATGTTTTATATTTGCTTCATGTATACGTTAATTTTGTCCAAAACTATGAGATATCATGTCTATCTAGAGTCACTTGCCTTCGTACTAAAATCTTTTATGCTCGTTTATGTTTGGGATATGTATGTATACATTTAGTTTCAACAAAACATACATATATCTTGAAGCTTGTTTATTTTTTGATTAAAATTAATTTTTTCATAGTTTCATGTCTTTTCGATAAAAGGAATTTATTTATTTTAATTGAGCTTAAATGCCTTATTTCTATGATTTTTTTTGATTACATGATTTTTGTACACTCTATATATCTTTTGTTTACTCATGGTTTTTGATTCATGAGCCTATATGAGCTTTATAGATTTGGAGCGTCGATTCTCGTGTAGTTTTCATATATTATGAAATATATATTTATTTTAATCCTTACTTGAAGGATTTCGTACTAGTCTTCAAAATTATCATAAAACTAGTTTCGTTATTCTTCAATTTGGTAGTATTTTTCAAACTATGATAAAATGTCTTCAAATCATATTTTTGAAAACCCTTACCATCCAAGGGCGGTTGGTTGGGCGACCATGCCTTGTATACCGTTATTGAATATCTTTCAAACATGTCCATGATAGGGTGGTAGGTATGACTTATACATGATCTTAATGAAAATTCATTTTTGTATTCTCATAATTGTTTTTTATATGTATGAATCTTATTTTCAATTAATATTATATTGCTCTGATGATACATACATATAGATATATTTTTTCTTGTGTTTATTTTATAATGTCCATACATTTTTTTAGCACAAATTGATTTTATGCTAAGCTTTATCTTTTTAATGATAATTGATATCTTTACAAGCTTATACATAGTTTTTATTGGTATTTCATAAAAGGGAAGAAAAATTCTTATTTTATCTTTCAATTGGTTTTATTTTCAATTGTATCTTACTCCCTGATCGATCGCTAAGATTGCACATTTATTATCATATTCTCATACTTATTATTAAATAAACTCTGTTTGTTCCTAATTATTGTTTAATTTATTTGTAGGCCCATTCCTAAAGGAGAGTGAAGAACAGTGAGCCCAAAAGCCCATCAAATTTTGAATTAAATCAGAATAAATTCAAAATCAGTAAATCAGGACAAATCTTGGCAAATCAGAGAGGTTGAGAATAGGTTGAAATGAATCATCCCAAATCAAGCGGTTGAAGACAAAGATCAAAGGCCATTTCGTCAAAATTCCGGACTTAAACTGCAAATCCAGTTAAAGATAAACATCAATTGCGAAGCCGGGGAATTCCACCAACAGGGTGTGGCCACCTGGCCACACCCTGGCCATGAAAACGCGGCCAGCGCCACGTTTTCGCCGCTTTGTTAGGGAGTTAGGGGGAGCGTTTGCTCCCCCTATCTTCTCACGCCTCTCCCCTCTGGGTTTTTGCCTATAAAAGGGAGGTATTTCACTGTAAATGGGGACGACCATGCAGAGATAGGATTTAGTCCAGTTTTTCATTCTTTGTAATGTAGGTTTTTGTTTTCTTTTTATGTAATTTTAATTTCTTTGTAAGCTTAGGTTAGATTGAGATTCATGTAAGTAAGAAAAAGAGGCTTATGTTGAGAGTGACACCGATGTACCTCCTCCTTTCTTCCATCGTTTCTGCAAGCAATAAAAGGTAACTTTTTTTTTATATTTGTCTTTACTTTTGTTTCCTTCTTCTTCTTTCTACTTTTCCTCTTTTGGTTATGATGAGCATTCAAGTGAATCTAGAAACATCAGTATAACAATGTTTGTGTGAGTGCCAACGATATTTCATGATGATGTTCTCCTCCTTGAGACTCTGTATCATTTCATTCTTGTTCGTCTTGATGATGTGATGCGAATGGGGACTGAACTCGATCTTATGGCTTATGCGTTGAACGCCTCCGAAGCAAGGTAGAACATGAAAGGGTTCTAGGTAAGTCATCAACCAAAGGAGGTAAGTATTTCTTTAATCTTTTCTTTCTTTTCTTTTATTTCGTTAGTTTACACCAACAACACCCACTTCTTTTATCACTCCTTTTTCATTTCTTTGTACATATCCAATTCTGTTTCTCCATCTTCCCAATCTCTCACTTTCTGCTGAACTTCATTGCAATTTATTTTTCTATTCGTTTTAAAGAAACTAAAGAAGTACTTTTAACCATTAATGGTAGCATAAAAGAGAACTTGCTAGAAAAGCTTCCATCGTTAGTCCCTCCTTGTGGATCACGACCCGCATAGCAACTTGCTATTATGGTAGAATTGAGTAACTTACACTCTTTAATCTTAAAATCTGAAATTCTATATTTGTATGCAGGTTCAACCTCAATCAAATTTTGGTGCCGTTACCGGGGAGGGACGGTAAGCAATTCTCTTTAAAAGTTTACATTTTTGGTTAACTTTCTTCTTTATTTTTTGTACAGATTTAACAACAAGGAATTCTTGCTGCAGTGGACACATAAGTGGCCTTGGACTCTTCTCAAGAAAGCAGAGCCAGGAAGCCCTCAGATTTGCTACAGTCCTGTGGCAAACTGAGTGAACTACTAACCTGTATTTTCTACAGGTTGGCTGAATTGCGTAGTTTAAATATCTGTAGCATTTATCTCCTTGTTTGACTCACTGTATATATATTTCTAATACAACAGTAAAAAGCTGATTGAAAATGCTAAAAAATGATTTAGACTTTGCATTTAGACACGTGTCTATTTCATTACATTTTCTATTTACTGTTGAAGAGTGCCGGAGCCAAGGTATATGTGCATAGCATTTAGTATAAGGTTCATTCTTGTATGATTGCTTGAATGTTACTTTTTTCTATATACTTGTACACTGCATTAAATTGATTTAAGGGCTTGTCCTATAAACAAGATAAGGTGGGGAAGTCATTACCCTCCCTTAGCCCACAAACAATCTCCTCACTCACTAACCCAAACCTAACTAAAAATGAGTAGACGTTGGCCCTAGCGACATCTCAGACTCAATTAGGAGATTATCCAAAGGGGAAAGGTGTTGGAATTTGACTCCTGCCAAATCAGTGTCTAGGAAGGGGATTAAGGGTCGAAAGCCTGAAGGTTGATGGTTACTTAATTAAAGAACGTCTTTGACAGATAACCTATCACAAATCTTATCCTGACCTGGCTGATTAGCTTATGGTCAAAGTCTGCATTATACCTCCGTGGACAGTATAACCAGTTATGAGTCGTCTAGGTTATAGGTCTACCCTAACTTAGTTTAAAATTTTTTTCTTTTTATTTGTTTGCCTATTTGCTTGTTTTTTTTTTCTTTGTTTGTATTTTATTGTGTGATATGTCTTATAATAACAATTTTTTCAATTTTAATGGTAATCCATATTGCACACCAACCTCTTTTTCAGATATTACTAACCCGGCATATCATAACTTTAACCAACCTAGTGTGCTGGATTGGTCTTATCCGAATCAATATAACCCATGCCCCCAATCTTATAACCATAATTTTCAGAATAATTTCAACTCTTCCCAGAGTCAGTGGGGATTCACCTCCCCCGAGTCTAATTTTCAACCAACTTGTCCTCCTTATCCACCTTGTCCACAATATTTTTAAGATTCATACTCAGTTCCACCAGTCCAAAATAGAAAATCATCAATTTTTGAAATGAGTATGCGTGAGTCCAAATAAAAATCACAAAATCTGATGGACTCACAATTTCACCATTAATTCCAAAACAACACATCATCTTTTCAATAAAATGATAAACCAATTAACTATGAAAAGATGCTTGAAGCCCTGACTCAGGCTCAAAACGCTCGTAATCATGACATAGATATGATGGTCCAAACTCTACGTTCTCACCGTTTGGCTAGTTCTGATGTCGCTAACCATTCTCTTAGAGCCGAAGAGTCATGTTGCTTTGAAAAATAAGGTTCCATTTCAGAATAATAATTTGAACTTGCCCAAACTCCAAATTTTGAAAATGACATTGACAGCTTGGCAAGTTATCACTTTCCTAAAATTGAACTTGAGAATGAATATGATCATGAACCTCAACTTAGTGATTTAATTCTACTTCCTGATTCAATTATGACTCTGGTGTCTTCACCTGATTTTAATCTTTTCCTGAGTCAACATTGGATCCTGTGCCAATTCATAATGAAATTAAATCGCCCATCTTTGATGATCATTTTATTGAACTTGACCAATTTCATACTTTTGAACGTCCCATTGACAAATTGGCAAGTTCTCATTTTTATGAAATTGAACTCAATGAGAAATGTGACCTAGGTTCTCAATTTTGTGATCCAGTTCAAATTTCATAATCAATATTGACTCCTATTTTGTTACCCGACTTGAGTAATTTTTTATAATCAATTTTGATTCCCACACCTATCATTTTTGAACTTGAATCACCAATATTAAGTCACATTCCATTGTGAGAAACTGAATGTGGACTTGAGTTTTAACTTCTTGATTTGGACCCACTTCCTGAGCCACTCTCGACTCCTGAACCTTTACTTGACTTAAGTCGCTTTCCTGAGTCGGTATTAGTTCCAGTACTTCCTGAGTCCAAGTCAATCATTCTATCTTTTCACACTCCATTTTGGGATAAGGCGGTTGACAAAATTAACTCCGAAATTAATTATAGAATTTGGAAATTAGATGGGGTTAAATTGTTAGTAAAAAACGTTCATATATATATCATTTTAGTGGGTTATATTAGAGAAATTTCTGGTGGGTTCCTCCGAACTCCACGAAAAGTCGATTGGGCCGCATTTCGTGGACCAATCAAACTACCACCGGAACCACAACCTTAAGGTAATATTTCCTTCCCTTTCTTCTTTTTCATGCATCTATGCATTAATTCATACATTGAGGACAATGCATGAGATAGGTGTGGGGGAGGGTTCTAACATAACTTAGGTTTTTCTTTTTATTAAAAAAATTTTAACATTTTCTTTACTTTTAAAAACTTTTTGAAAATAAAAACAATATTTTGACATATTTTTTGTAAGAAATTGAGTCAATTTTAAGGAATAGGAAAATTAAAATTAGGATTTCTTATACTTGGTCAAAATAAGATTATTTGTTTGATTTTTAGGGTTAGGAAGATAATTTGTCCAAATAATTTAGTCTTGATCTTTACCTTGATGAAATATGCACACTTCATACACTTACACACTTAGGGTTCAAAAACAAAGATTCTTATGCCTTATATATATATATATGTATAAAGAAAAAAAAAGAAGAAAAAAATACCTATGAAAGATGAACAAATCTAATTATTTATTAGCTAGGTGATTTGGCCTAAGTAGGCCTTGGTATTTATGCAAAAGATAATTAGATAAGTTTGAAAAGAAATATATATATATATAAATCCTCTGATTAAGCTGGGTATTTGTGCCTCATAAAGCATAAGTACTCACGCCTAAAAGCAGTTCATATAATAAAATCCTTAGTTTTGAGGCGTTATTTGCTCGAGTCCTTAAGTCCTTAGGGTGTTTTCTCACCCGGTGCCCTAAGACCGTTTGGTTTGGGAGTTATCGATTAAAGGCTCGTTACATGGGCAGATTAGAAAGCCTAATAGAACTAAGGAATAATACCTCCAAAAATATATATATATATATATATATATATATATATATATATATATATAGACAAGGCATAAGAGTTAGAGTTAAAGAACCCTTAGTCAAAATTTTCACGATCACAAGGTGCATATGACTTAGGGTAAAGTAATAGACTAGTGAGAAGTATAATTTGACTCCTTACTTTGATTGATAACAAATTTTTGAATAGAGACTAAGTTTAGGAATGAAAAATTCGATTTTCCTAAAACTTATAGATTACTTAAAAACTTACAATAATATTTCAAATATTTTTCTTTCAAAATTTTCTTTCAAAATACTAACATTTTTCTCTTTCTTTACGGATTTTGTAGGTGTAATCCGCTGAAAACCCTCACGAGACAAAACTCATCCTCTAGGGGAAACCTAGAGGTTTAACGGCTTGTTGCACATGCTTAGTACAATCGCGTGACCTGCAAAAGTGGTCTAATAATTTTTAGTATAGTTTAGTTATTTTGCTCAAGGATGAGCAAAAGATGGGTATGGGGGTGTGATCAGTCGCTAAGATTGCACATTTATTATCATATTCTCATACTTATTATTAAATAAACTCTGCTTGTTCCTAATTATTATTTAATTTATTTGTAGGCCCATTCCTAAAGGAGAGTGAAGAAAAATGAGCCCAAAAGCCCATCAAATTATGAATTAAATCAGAATAAATTTGAAATCAGTAAATCAGGGCAAATCTTAGCAAATCAGAGAGGTTAAAAACTGGTTGAAATGAATCATCCCAAATCAAGTAGTTGAAGCCAAAGATCAAAGGCCATTTTGTTAAAATTCCGGACTTAAACTGCAAATCTAGCTGAAGATAAACATCAATCGCGAAGTCGGGGAATTCCACAAACAAGGTGTGGCCATCTGGCCACATCCTGGCCGCGAATACGCGGCCAGGGCCGCGTTTTCGCAGCTTTGTTAGGGAGTTAGGGGAGCGTTTGCTACCCCTATCTTCTCACGCCTCTCCCCTCTGGGTTTTTGCCTATAAAAGGGAGGTATTTCACTGTAAATGGGGACGACCATGCAGAGATAGGATTTAGTCTAGTTTTTCATTCTTTGAAGTGTAAGTTTTTGTTTTCTTTTTATGGAATTTTAATTTCTTTGAAGTGATCAATCACATATTTTGCAGATACATTGTCATCTTACCATACTTTTTAGCTAATAAATCCTATTAATAAGTCTTCTTTTTCTTTGTTAAATGTAGGCCCAATTGCTAAAAGAAAGGAAAGAGAAACAAGCTCAAAAGCCCACCAAATTCTGACTTAATTCAGAATAAATTCGAAATCAAGGAATCAGGGCAAAATCTTGGCATATCAGAGAGGTTGAAAACCGATTGAAAAGAATCCTCCCAAATCGAGCAGTTAAAGCCAACAATCAAAGGTTGTTTCATCAAAAGAGCAGAAACGAGAAAACCAGCAGAAGATATAGGTGAATCACCAAAGGGGGAGTTCCACAACTTGGGTGTGGCCATCTGGCTACATCAGGGCCGTGAAAACGCGGCCCTAGCCGCGTTTCCACGGCTTTGTTAAAGAGGTTGGGGGAGAAAACAGGGAGTTCCACCACTTGGGTGTGGCCATCTGGCCACACCAGGGCCGCGAAAACGCGGCCCTAGCCGCGTTTCCACGGCTTTGTTAAAGAGGTTGGGGGAGCGTTTGCTCCCCCAATCTTCATATGATTCCCCCTCTGTTTTCCCTATAAATAGCACTTTCAACAGCGTAAAAAGGAGGGAAGACTAGGATTATAATTTTGTTTATACTTTAAGGTTTAGGTTCTTTGTTAGATAGTACAAAAGTTGAATTTTTGATTTATAATTTGTAGTTCAGTATAAATACCTGTGAGAGAGAGGAATTAAGTGCTTGTAACTTGAAGATTGAAGTGACATCAATACAAGAATCGAGCCATATTTTCTTCCAACTCATTTTACGGTATGTCTTGCGTTATTTACTTGCATTTTTCTTTGTCTTCCATGAGTTGCTAAATCGGTTTTCTGGGCTCACTATTGTACCTCTCTCTAATTCTTCTTCTCTTCTGATTTTAATGAAAAAGATCCAATGAATAATTTGCATGCCTAGCTTAAAGCCTTTCTTCTTGAAAGTGTTCTTGAAGGCACATGAGGATGGGTTTGGATTTTTAAACTCCTACTTCTTTTAAGAACGTTTCTTGAACTATTTTTATTCCATACTTGCTTCTTCGCGCTTGATGATTTAACATTCAATTCAAAACGGTTTCTTAAAAAAAAGAGTTTACTTTTTCAACCATCTTATATGTTTTACTTCAAACTTTCTAAAGTCAATCTTAAGTTTTGCCTATGATCAAGTTGAGGCACTAAGGATTTCAATAGAAGAATAAACGGTTGAGTAGTGAGATAGTGAGCTCAGATCTTCTCCTTCTTATATTTAAAACAACCAAACAATTTTCAAAGTTTTTTCAATCACCTTCTCCAAAGCCTTCTCCAAAGTTGCAATTTCTCTTTTTTTCATTTCCCTTCTCTCCATTCTTCTTTTGAACTAAAAAATGAGCACAATTCTTTTGTTACTAAACAAAACTCCGAAAAGCTTTCATCGCATTCCTCCTCGTGGACACGACCCGTTAGCCCGAAGATACACGGTAAACTCTTAACTTTTTGATTTTGCAATCAATTTTTGGCGCCGTTGCCGGGGAGGGAACGGTGTATTTGTTTTTTAACAAGTTTGGTGTGTTGTTTCAGAGACTTGAAGATTCATATCTAACATTCAAGCTTTGTAAGAGAAGACTTGCAAATTCTGTGCCCCTACTCTCGAAAGTAGGAAACAGAATTTCAAGAAATTGCGTTGCAAAAGTTGAAAAATTCATTGGACTACTAAAACTCTTTTTTGCAGGACATATTGCTCGCAAAAAAATTAAATTTTTGTATGTTATATTCTTTCCATATCTGCTATCCACCATCCCTGTTTTAATCCAACAGTAAATTGAGTGATTGTTAATTGCTTAAAAAATGTTTAGACTTACATTCTATGTATTCGTCTAATTACGTTTATTTTACAATTACTGTTGAAGAGAGCTGGAGACAAGGTACGTATGCATAGCATATAGTTTAGGAAACATTCTTGGGAGATATTTGCTTTTGAATGCTAATTTTCTTTATCTTGCACACTTTGCATAATTAACTATAAGGGAAAAACCCAATTCAAGATAAGGGGGGAAGTCATTACCCTTCCTTAGCCCACAAACCATCTCCAAGCGCGCACAACCTAAGCCTAAATAAAATCTGATAGACGTTGGCCTTAGAGACATCTCGAGCTCACTAGAAGATTATCCTAAGGGGGAAGGTGTTAGAATTTGACTCCTGCCAAATCAGTATCTAGGAAGGGGATTGAGGGCCGAAAGCCCGAAGGTTGGTGGTTACTTAATTAAGGAACGTCTTTGACGGATAACCTCCCACCAATCTTGCCCTGGCCTGGCTGATTAGCTTGTGGTCAAAGTCTACATTATACCTCCTGTGGACAAGCTACCAGTTAGGAGTTGTCTAGATCAATGCTACCTTAGACTAGGCTTGGTTGATTACTCTTGTTGACTGTTGGTAAACTTGTTTGTGATTATGATTGTGTTTGTGTATGCAAGTGTGGTCAAGAGACCCTAACTCATCTAGGTTGACTAGAAACACATCACCACCAAAGTTTGGACCAAGACCTGATCTGGTTATGGCTCAACCAACATCCTTGCAGGATAGGTTCTATCCCATTCGAACCTCACTTCCATCTTGCATTCTACTTCCATCGGTTGGTGAATACAAATTTGAGCTCAAGCCTCAATTTATCAACACACTCCCCAAGTTTCATGACTTAGAGTCTGAAGATGCTTACTTCTTCATAAGAGAATTTAAGGAAGTTTGTCTTATGATGAAAATCCCACACCTTGTAGACGATGCTATTAGGTTGAGATTTGTTCCTTTCGCTCTTAAGGACTTAGCAAAGAAATGGCTTTACAGCTTAGCGGCCTGTTCGATCACATCTTGAGATGGTTTCATCAAGGTCTTCTTAGAGAAATTCTATCCAATTCATAAGACCGCTCTCATTAGGAAGACCATCATGCAATTCAAGCAAGAACTGAGTGAACCGTTCTGGAGGTACTTTGAACGCTTTAAGGATCTCCTTATCCAATGTCCACATCATGGAATAGAGAAATGGCGACAATGCCAAATTCTTTATGACGGTTTAGACTATTCCACCAAAACCCTCTTAGAAAGTATGTGCCAAGGGGGGTTCTTGCAGAAGGATGAAAATGAAGGATGGGATTTGTATGAAAACCTAGCTAAAAGGACCATCCAATGGGAACCTACAAGTGAAACATCTAGGAATCCTAACTCCATCTCTTAAAAAGGAGGTCTCCATTCTATCGAATCATCCATCGCTAATGAGGCTAAGTTAGCTAACCTAGCAAGAAGACTGGAAGCTCTAGAAACTAAGGAACCAAGTTAAGTCAATCAAGTCAGCCCAAACCAATTTTCAACTCTGGGCTGCACTTATTGTCAAGCCATGAATCATGTGTTCGAGGAGTGCCCTGTGTTTCAAGCTCAACAACAATATCATGAACCGATGAATGCGGCCTTTTCAAGGCCGAACAATAATCCTTACGCACCAACGTACAATCCTGGTTAGAGAAATCACCCTAATTTCTCATGGAGCCAAAAATAGCAATGACCATTCACGGTCAAATCATGCAAGCCACTTCCATCATGCTAATAATTCTTTCAATTATCAACCAAACTTTTCCAATTTCCATAATAATTCTCCCAACCATCCACTTAACTTTTCAAACTATCAACAAAACTTACCCAACCAAGCTCCAGAAGCCTCCTTCCAGAATTCTCAACTAGAAAGGAGAACGACTGACTTTGAGAGAAACATGGAAAGATACATGAAAAATCAAGATTCTCTCATGCAAACTATACAGAGGTTAGAGGTTCAAATGAGCCAACTAGCCACTCCATAGAATGAGAGATAGAAGGGTACCCTGCCTATTCAGCCAATAACCAATCCTAGAAATTCTCAACAAGCTCATTTGATTGAGGATCAATCATTAAATCAATGTAATGCTGTTCATACATTGAGGTCAGGAAAGAGAGTTGATAATCAAGTGTCAACGCCAACAATCCTATTCAGCACAACCACAATCAAGCATCCACCTCATCTAATCCAAGTCGTTCCAAATCTGACGATTTTGAAAAAGATAAGTCAACCAGTTGGTGCACCAGCCTATAGTACCATTTCCTAATAAGCTGAAAAACAACAAGCAAAATTCACACATGGACAAGATAATTGAGATATTTAATCAAGTAAAGATAAATGTGCTACTTCTTGATGCCATCCAATAAGTCCCTTCCTATGCTAAGTTTCTTAAGGACATGTGCACCAAGAAGAGAAAGACTAATGTACCAAAAAAGGTCTTCTTAGCCACTAACATTAGTGAGCTACTATCGGGTCCGATCCCTGTCAAGTACACGGATCCAAGTAGTCCCACCATTGCCTGCACAATAGGACAAGCCGAGATTAGTCGTGCACTTCTTGACGTGGGGCAAGATCAACTTGCTTCCATTCTCAGTTTATCAATAACTCGGGTTGGGCGGTCTTAGTCCAACCCAAGTCACTATCCAATTGGCTGACCGTTCAATAAAAGTTCCGAAAGGGGAGATTAATGATGTCCTGATCCAGGTAGGGGAGTTTATTTACCCTGTCGATTCATAGTTCTGGAGACACAACCTGTGTCCAACTTCAATCATAGAGCTCAATCTCCTGTTATCCTAGGGTGACCATTCCTTGCGACTGCCAATGCCATCATCAATTGTAGGAATAGGTCTATGAGGTTAACCTTTGGGGACATGACTAGAGAAGTTAATGTTTTCAATCTAGGAAAACAATCCCACGATCTTGAGGACCAAACATTTGAAGTCAACCTAATTGAGAACTTAACAAGTGAACATAAGGAAGAATTGGAACTAGAAACTGAGTGTGACTTCTGGTTAGAGTCTGACGACTTTAATCTTGATCAGGTTTTAGATTCTGATGTGAATTGTGCCTCGAACCCTATTTCACCAATAATGGAGCCAACAAATTTGACAAGTCCTTCCAACCAGCCTTCCTCTTCCTTAGAATTGAAAGCCTTACTTGCGCATCTCAAGTACGTCTATCTAGGCGAACAAGAGACCTTTCCTGTCATCATTGCCTCCCATTTAAATGACGGGGAAGAAGAAGATCTTAAAGCAATTCTAAGAAAACATAGGGAAGCCATTAGTTGGACTATGACTTATATAAAGGGATTAAGTCCGACCATCGTTCAGCATCGCATTCATCTCAATGAAGATGCCACACCTAAAAGAGACCCGCAGCATAGGTTAAACCCTATAATGCAAGAGGATGTTCAAGCTGAAATTGTAAAACTCTTAGACAATGGGATAATTTATCCCATTTCGGATAGCCAATGGGTCAGTCCTGTCCACGCGGTTCCAAAGAAATCCGGTTTCACCGTAGTAGAAAACGAGAACAAAGAGTTGGTCCAAACTCGACTTCCTACGAAGATCCGAGTTTGCATTGACTATAGGAAGCTTAATGCTGCAACTCGTAAAGACCATTTTCCACTTCCCTTCATTGATCAAATGCTTGAACGTTTGGCAGGTCACCAGTATTACTGTTTCTTGGACGGTTACTCGGGGTATAATCAGACCTTATTGCTCTTGAGGACCAAGAAAATACTATTTTCACATGTCCATTTGGGACATTTACTTATCGTTGAATGCCTTTCGGCTTATGCAATGTCCTAGCAAAGTTTCAACGTTGCATGTTGAGTCTTTTCCCTGATATGATAGAATGATTCTTAGAGATCTTTATGGATGATTTCTCCAACTACGGAGATTCATTCACACAATGTCTCCACCATTTAGAACTTGTCCTCCAACGTTGTGCTGAGAAAAATCTAACACTGAATTAGGAGAAATGCCACTTCATGGTAAAACAGGAAATTGTCTTGGTCATGAAATCTCCAAGAAAGGAATTGAAGTAGACAGAGCTAAAATTGAGGTTATTGCTAAGCTACCCATGCCCAAATGCATTAAGGACATTAGATCCTTCTTAGGACATGCTGGTTTCTACCGAAGATTTATCAAGGATTTTAGCAAAATTGCTAGGCCCTTGACTAATCTGTTAGCTAAGGATGTGTCCTTCACTTTCGATACTGAATGCATGAATTCTTGGGAGAAGCTTAAGATAGAGCTGATTTCTGCACCCATCATATCTGCACCGGATTGGTCTAAGCCGTTCGAAATCATGTGCGATGCTTCCGATTTTGCCTTAGGCGCTGTCCTAGGACAACGCATTGATAACAAGCAGCATGTGATTTACTATTCTAGTAGGACTCTCAACGATGCTCAATTGAACTACACTACGACTGAGAAGGAATTCTTGGCAGTAGTGTTTGCCTTAGAGAAATTTTGTCCCTACCTACTAGGGTCCAAAACCACCATTTTCACCGATCATTCTACGCTTAGGCACCTCATGATGAAGAAGGATGCCAAGACCCGACTCATTCGTTGGGTCCTCCTCCTTCAAGAATTCGATATTGAGATTCCAGACAAGAAAGGTGTAGAAAATGTCGTTGCTGACCATCTCTCACGAATCCCTAATTCTCCATGCAACGAATTACACATAAATGAGGATTTTCCTGATGAAAATCTATTGCTATCTCTAGGGAACCTTAGTTTGCTGATATAGTTAATTACTTAGTCACAAACCAAACTCCATCTCATTGGTCCAAAAACGATATATACCAGTTTTTATCCCAAGTCTGGTATTTCTTTTGGGAGAAACAATATCTTTTTAAGTACTATTCTGACCAAATTATTAGGAGATGCATTCCCGATGAGGAGGTTAAGAGTGTTCTATCCTTTTGTCACGAACTTGCATGAGGTGGACACTTTGGTCCCTGCAAGACTGCTGAAAAAGTGCTACAAAGCAGGTTCTATTGGCCCACTTTGTTCAAGGATGCTTATGAATTTTGCAAGACGTGCCCTAGATGCCAAATGGTAGGAAGGATCTCAAAACGAAATATGATGCCCCTCAACCCAATTCTAGAAATAGAACTCTTTGATGTTTGGGGCATCGACTTTATAGGTCCATTTCCTAATTCATTTAGAAACCAATACATATTGGTTGCTGTGGATTATGTATCCAAGTGGGTAGAAGTCATTCCTTGTAAGATTAATGATAACAAAGTTGTCATAAAGTTTTTGAAAGAGAACATTTTTTCACGCTTCAGAACCCCTCGTGCTATCATCAGTGATAATGGCATTCACTTTTGCAATAGATCCTTTGAAGCTCTTATGCGAAAGTATGCCATAACTCACAAGTTATCCACACCTTATCATCCTCAAACCAGTGGGCAGGTTGAGGTTTCTAATAGACAAGTCAAGCTTATCTTGGAGAAAATTGTGAAACAAAATCGGAAAGATTGGTCCATCAAACTTGTAGATGCCCTATGGGCCTACAGGACCGCTTTCAAGATGATTCTAGGAATGTCTCCTTATAGGTTAGTTTATGGTAAAGCTTGTCACCTGTCCGTTGAGTTAGAGCACCGGGCCTTATGGGCAATCAAGCAGTTGAATTTCGACTTGACTAAAGCCGGTGGTGACCTTCGGAAGTTACAAATTTCCGAATTAGAGGAGTTAAGAAATAAGGCCTATGAAAATGCTAGGATCACTAAAGATAGAGTTAAGATTTTTCATGATAAACACATCATAAGATAAACCTTTGTCCCAGGACAAAAAATCTTACTCTATAATTCTAGGCTTCATCTTTTTCCAGAAAAATTAAAATCAAGATGGACTGGGCCATTCGTTGTGAAAACCGTGTTTCCACACGGTGCAGTTGAGATCAGTGACACTAAGAATGGAAATGACTTTAAGGTAAATGGTCAACATCTTAAACCTTTCTTGGAATCGGTGTCGGTAAATGAAACAGCTATAGGTCTTTTGACCCAGTGTATCGATAATTTTCCTCTTTTCCATTTTATTTCATGCATCTATACATTTCTTTCATAAATTAGGGACAATGTATGAGATAAGTATGGGGGAGGGTTCTAACATGACTAATATAAAAAAAAAGAAAAAAAAGAAAAAATATATATATTAAAAAAACTTTTTTTTAAAGGTTAGAACAATATTTTGATATATTTTTTGTAAGAAATTAAGTCAATTTTAAGGAATAGGAAAATCATAATTAGGATTTCTTATACTTGGTCAAAGTCAGATAACTTGTTTGATTTTTCGGATTAGGAAGAAAATTTGTGAAAGTAATTTAGTTTTGATATTTACCTTGATGAAGTATGCACACTGAATACACTTACACACTTAGGGTTTAAAAACAAAGACTCTTATGCCTTATAAAAAAATATATATGTATGAAAAAATAAAAAAATATAAACAAATCTAATTATTGATTAGCTGGATGCTTTGGCCTAAGCAAGGCTTGGTATTTATGCAAAAGATAATTCGATAAGTTTAAAATATATATATATAAATCCTCTGATTAAGCTCGGTATTTGTGCCTCATGAAGCATAAGTATTCTCACTTAAAAGGGGTACATTTTATAAATAAAAACCATAGTTTCGTGGCCTTGCTGCTCGAGTGTTTAAGTCCTTAGGGGTGTTTTCTCACCTGATGCCCTAAAACTGTCCGGTTTGGGTGTCACCGACTAAAGGCTCGTTACATGGGCAGATTAGAAAGCCTAATGAAATTGAGGAATAAATTCCACCAAAAATAAATATAAATAAGACATAGGAGTTAATATTAAAGAACCCTTAGTCAACTTCACAGTCACGATGGTGCATACGACTCAGGGTAAATTAATAGATTAGATGAGAAGTACAATTTGACTCCTTACTTTGATTGATGACATGTTTTCGAATAGAGACTGAGTTTTAAAATGAAAATTTTGATATTCCTATAAATTATAGATTACTTAAAGCCTTACAAATATACTTCCAATATTTTCTCCTTTAAAAATGCTTTTCAAAAATACTAACATTTATTTATGGATTTTGTGGGTGCAATCCACTGAAAATCCTCACGAGACAAAACTCATCATCTAGGGGTAACCTAGAGGTTTAACGGCTTGTTATACATGCTCAATGCAATCGAGTGACCTGCGAAAGTGGTCTAATAATTGATTAGAATTAGTCTGATGTTTTGCTCGAGGGCGAGCAAAAGATAAGTGCGGGGGTGTGATCAATCACATATTTTGCATATACATTGTCACCTTACCATACTTTTTAGCTAGTAAATCCTATTAATAAGTCTTCTTTTTCTTTGTTAATTGTAGGCCCAATTGCTAAAAGAAAAGAAAGAGAAACAAGCCCAAAAGCCCACCAAATTCTGACTTAATTCAGAATAAATTCGAAATCAAGGAATCAGGGCAAAATCTTGGCATATCAGAGAGGTTGAAAACCGGTTGAAATGAATCCTCCTAAATCGAGCGGTTAAAGCCAATAATCAAAGACTGTTTCATCAAATCCTGGAGCAAAAACGAGAGAACCAGCAGAAGATATGGATGAATCACCAAACGGGGGAGTTCCACCACTTGGGTGTGGCCAACTGGCCACACTAGGGCCGCGAAAATGCAGCTCTAGCCGCGTTTTCGCAGCTTTGTTAAAGAGGTTGGGGGAGTGTTTGCTCCCCAATCTTCATATGATTCCCCCTCTGGTTTTTCCCTATAAATACCAGTTTTAACAGAGTAAAAAGGAGCAAAGACTAGGATTAGAATTTTGTTTATACTTTAATGTTTAGGTTCTTTGTTAGATAGTACAAAAGTTGTATATTGTTTTGCAATTTGTAGTTCAGTACAAATACCTGTGAGAGAGAGAGGAATTGAGTGCTTATAACTTGAAGATTGAAGTTACATCAATACAAGAATCGCGCCACATTTTCTTCCAACTCATTTTACTGTATGTCTTGCGTTATTTACTTACATTTTTCTTTGTCTTCCATGAGTAGCTAAATCGGTTTTCTGGGCTCACTATTGTACCTCTCTCCAATTCTTCTTCTCTTCTAATGATTGAGGCAAAACCTGCACAAAAAATACGAGATTATAGAACTTAAGAAAGGAGATGTGCAAGTGCTCAATTCTTCCGCTATAGCAAGTGGCTATGCGGGTCGTGATCCACAAGGAGGGTTTGCGATGGAAGTTTTACGGTTCTTTATTGAAATCGTTATAAAAATAAGCGAAAGTTCTTCTCTGTTTTAAAGTTATAAAAATGAAAAAGAAAGTTATAGTTAGAGTTAAGAAGAAAGTGAAAGATGAAGAAGGTGGAAAATCAGAAAACCATAAAAGCGACTATGTACAAATGGAGTGAGTGTAGAAGAAAGAGTTGGAAGAGGTGATGATTTAATTTACAGAAATAAAAGAAAGGAAAGAAAAGGAAGGAATACTTACCTAGGTTGAGTGATGACTTACCTGGAAACCGTTGCATGTTCTACCTTTGCTTCGGAGGCATTCAACGCATAGATCATAAGCTCGAGCTCAGTCCCCGTGCACATTATATCGTCGAGCATATCAAGAACGAAGTGATGCGGAGCTTGAAAGAGGAGAACGTCTTCATGAACTATCGCTGGCTCTCACGTAGCTTAGTTATACTTGCTTTGGAATTCACTTGTAAAACTCAACAAATACAACCAAGGTAAAGTAGAAGAGGAAGAGGAAAGCAAAACAAAATGAAAGTAAAGATACGAACATAAATAAAAGTTTACCTTTATTGCTTGAAACAATGAAAGAAAGGAGGAGGGTACATCGGTGACACTCTCAACATATGCCTCTCTCTCTTACTTACATGAATCTTCTTCTACCCTAAGCTACATACAGGTTACATAAAAATAAAAACCTAAACTACAAAGAATTAAAACTAGGCTAAATCCTAATCTGCATTGGCCTCTCTTTTCAGCACAAAGAATGGTCTTTTATAGGCAAGAAACCCTAACCATAGGTTCCCGGGGAGGTCGGGAGAGCAAACGCTCCCCCTAACTTTCCAACAAAGCCGCGGAAACGCGGCTTGGGCCGCGTTTTCGCGGCCAGGGTGTGGCCAGGTGGCCACACCCTGTTGGTGGGTCACAATGGGAGTTCCTTCTGCCTTTATCCTCAGTTGGTTTCTTCGTTTGAGTCCTGGATTCTGACGAAATGGCCTTGGATTCTTGGCTTTAACCGATCGATTCTGAGAGGATTCTTCTCAACCGGTTTCAACCTCTTGATTTTGCCCTGATTTAGTGTGTGTGAATTAATTCTGATTTAATTCAGAATTCTGGTGGGCTTTTGGGCTCATTTCTCTTCATCTCCTTAAGGATTGGGCCTGCAAATAAATTAAACAATTAATTAGGACAATGCAGGTTTTTATTCTATAATAAGTATGGAAATATGATATTAAATATGCAACATTAGTGACTAATCACACCCCCATACCTATCTTTTGCTCGTCCTCGAGCAAAACAACTAAACTATACTAAGGATTATTAGACCACTTTCGCAGGTCACGCGATTGCACTGAGCATGTGCAACAAGCCGTTAAACCTCTAGGTTTCCCCTAGAGGACGAGTTTTGTCTCGTGAGGGTTTTCAGCGGATTGCACCCACAAAATCCATAAAGAAAGGGAAGCAAAGAGTTAGTATTTTTGAAAAAGCATTTTGAAAGAGAAAAATATTTGAAATATAATTGTAAGATCTAAGCAATCTATAAGTTATAGGAAAACCGAATTTTTTATTCCTAAACTTAGTCTCTATTCAAAAATTTGTTATCAATCAAGGTAAGGAGTCAAATTGTACTTCTCATCTAGTCTATTACTTTACCCTAAGTCATATGCACTTGTGACTGTGAAATTTTAACTAAGGGTTCATTAACTCTAACTCTTATGCCTTATTTATATATATATATATATATATATATATATATATATATATATATATATATATATATATATATTTGTGGTATTATTCCTTAGTTTAGGCTTTCTAATCTGCCCATGTAACGAGCCTTTGATCGATGACTCCCAAACCAGACGGTCTTAGGGCACCAGGTGAGAAGACACCCCTAGGACTTAAGGACTCGAGCAAACAAGGCCACAAAACTAAGGATTTTATTATATGAACCTCTTTTAGGCGTGAATACTTATGCTTTATTAGGCACAAATACCCAGCTTAATCAGAGGATTTTTCTTTTCAAACTTATCTAATCATCTTTCGCATAAATACTAAGGCTTGCTTAGGCCAAAGCACCTAGCTAGTCAATAATTAGACTTGTTTTTTCTTTTTCAAACTCATCTAATTATCTTTTGCATAAATACTAAGGCTTTCTTAGGCCAAAGCACTTAGCTAATCAATAATTAGATTTGTTTATATATATATATTTTTTATAAGGCATAAGAATCTTTATTTTTGAACCCTAAGTGTGTAAGTGTATGAAGTGTGCATAATCATCAAGGTAAAGATCAAGACTAAATTACTTTGACAAATTATCTTCCTACTCTATAAATCAAACAAATAATCTTATTTTGACCAAGTATAAGAAATCCTAATTTGGATTTTTCCTATTCCTTAAAATTAACTTAATTTCTTACAAAAATAAGTCAAAAATATTGTTTCTATTTTCCAAAAAGTTTTTTAAAAGTAAAGAAAAGTGTTATTTTTTTTAAAGAAAAAGAAAAGTTATGTTAGACCCTCCCCCACACCTATCTCATGCATTGTCCTCAATGTATGAATTAATGCATAGATGCATGAAAAAGACGAAAGGGAAGGAAAAGGTTACCTTAAGGTGGTGGTTCCGGTGGTGGTCTGATTGGTCCACGAAACGCGGCCCAATCAACTTTTCTTGGGTCTAGGAGGAACCCACCAGAAATTACTTTAATATAACCCACTAAAAAGATGTATCCATAAAGGATCTTTATTAAATATTTTACCCCATCTAATTTCCATATTTCATAATTGATTTCGGAGTCAAATTTATCAACCACCTCGTCCCAGAATGGAGTATGAAATGATAGTTAGATTGACCTGGACTCATGAAGGATCGGAACTAATACCGACTCAGGAAGGTGACTTAAATCAAGTAAAGGTTCAAGAGTCGAAATTGGTTCAGGAATTGGGTCCAAGTCAAGAAGTTGAAACTTTAGTCCACATGTATTTTCTAACATTGGAATGTGACTTAATGTGGGTGATTCCAGTTCAGGAATGATAGGTGGAGGAATCAAAACAGACTCTAAAGTATTACTCAAGTTTGGTAACACAACAGGAGTCAATATTGATTCAGAAAGTTGAAGTGGATCACAAATTTGAGAATCTAGGTCACATATCTCATTGAGTTCAATATCAAAAAATTGAGAACTTGCCAATTTGTCAATAGGATTTTCAAAATTGTATAATTGGTCAAGTTCAATATGATCCTCAAGAATGGGTGATTCAATTTCATTATGAATTGGTACAGGATCCAATGTTGACTCTGGGAAAAGATTGAAGTCAGGTGAAGATACCGGAGTCATTATTGAATAAGGAAGAAGAATTGAATCACTAAGTTGGGATTCAAGATCATATTCATTCTGAAGTTCTATTTCAGGAAAGGAATAACTTGCCAAACTGTCAATATCTTTTTCAAAATTTAGAGTTTGGGCAAGTTCACATGGTTGTTCTGAAATAGAATCTTGATTTTCAAAACAACATGACTCTTCGGCTCTAACAGAATGGTAAGTGACATCAGGACAGTGGGAACGTAGAGATTCGACCATCATATCTATGTCACGATTACGAGTGTTTGAGCCTGAGTCATGGCTTCAAGCATCTTTTCATAGTTGATAGGTTCATTGTTTTGATGAAAAGATGAAGAATTGTCTTGGAAGTGGTAGTGAAATTGTGAGTCCATCAGATTTTGGGATTTGTGTTTTGACTCACGCATACTCATTCCCAAAATTGATGGTTTCCTATTTTGGACGGGTGGAACTGAGTATGAATCTTGAAAATATTGTGGACTAGGTGGAGAAGAAGGACAAGGTGGTTGGAAATTATGCTCGGCGGAGGTGAATCCCCACTGACTCGGTGAAGAGTTGAAATCATTATGAAAATTATAGTTATTAGATGGGCGGTATGGGTCATATTGATTCGGATAAGACCAATCCGGCACACTAGGTTGGTCAAAGTTATGATATGCCGGGTTGGTAATATCCGAAAATGAAGTCGGTGTGTAATATGGATTATTATTGTAGTTGAAAAAATTATTATTGTAGTCCATATCACACAATAGAATACAAACAAAGAAAAACAAACAAATAAACAAACAAAAAAGAAAAAATTCTAGCCTAAGTTAGGGTAGACTTAGGACCTAGACGACTCCTAACTGGTTAGACTGTCCACGGGAGGTCTAATGTAGACTTTAACCACAAGCTAATCAGCTAGGTCAGGGCAAGTTTGGTGGGAGGTTTTCCGTCAAAGACGTTCCTTAATTAAATAACCACCAACCTTCGGGCTTTCGGCCCTCAATCCCTTTCCTAGACACTGATTTTGCAGGAGTTAGATTCTAACATTTTTCCCCCTTAGGATAATCTCCTAATTGAGTCCGAGATGTCCCTAGGGCCAACGTCTACTCAATTTTAGTTAGGCTTTGGTTAGTGAGTGCTTGAAATGTGATTTTTGGGCTAAGGAAGGGTGATTAAATCCCCACCTTATCTTGTTAATGGGTTAGTGCCCTTAAGATCAATTTGTGCAAGTGTACAAGATATGTAAGATTCACTCAAAGCGATATAAATTAACCAAGAAGTGAGTCCTATGCTACATGCAATGCAGATGTACCTTGCTCCAGCACTCTTCAACAGTAAATATAAATGAATTGAAAAGACGCGTGCCTAAAATGCAAACGTCTAATCAATTTTTAACTTTTGCAGCAAATGTTTTACTGTTGATTATTAGCAGGTTTTTGTGATGGCATATAAGAAATAAATAATTGCAGCAAACTAGAATTTGCAAACTAAGCAGCCCTGCAAAAAGCTGTTAGTAGTCAGCTCTTCCTTGCCGCGGATCCGCGGCTTTTGCCGTGGAAACGCGGCAATTCAGAGGGCCCTTGGTCTCTGCTTTCTAGAGCAGAGGCCCAAGGCCACTTGTATGTCACTGCAATATTAATTTCCTGCTTTGATTGCCCTGTAACCTGCAACAGAGAAGAAAATTCGTTTAGTTCTAAAAAATTTTCAAAAAAAATTTAGATTTCAATAAAAAACATGTTACCCTCCCCGGCAACGGCGCCAAAATTTGATTGAGGCAAAACCTGCACAAAAAATACGAGATTATAGAACTTAAGAAAGGAGTTGTGCAAGTGCTCAATGTTGGACCAAAGGCCTTCCACCCTAGTTTTGATGATGATTAACTCATGTAGTTATGTTTACTAATAATCTTGTGTTGTTTAAGTTTCAGATCATTAACCAAGATATTAGTTGGTGATTAGCTTCAACAAAGGAGTATGGAAGCTTTTCATGGTGATTCCAGGGCCAAAGCATCAAGATCATACCTTGCCTAGCTCATGGATCACCGTGTTTGTGAATCGAGTCGCCTTGAAGATGAAGATCGTCAAGAAGACTTAGGTATCCATAGTTTAGTGTGTTTTAGATCCATTTGTAAAGATAAGTATAGTTGATATGCTCAAGTGCACAACACACAAAAGATTCATGTTTTGGATTTGGTTTTCATGAATAGATTGATCAAAACAAGTTTACATGGTTTATAGGTATAATAGATGTATTCTAGATATACATACATGCTTTAAACTTGCTAGACAAACTTATTTTGACTATCCTATTCATGTATTGAAAAATCAAGTTTGATAAAAATACAAGTTTTGTTTTTGATAAAATTTGCAAGACTCAAAAATGAATTGATATGATTGATATATGTCTTGAAATCTTTATCATATGTTTGTGTTTCAATACAAAATGTTAAAACAAGTTTTGTGAATTTTTAAAAGTATTAAAAGATTTTTATAAAATATTTTTCCCAGTTTTTCTGACCCAGTTTCTGTTCCAGGCTTCAACCAGTCGACTAAGTCAACTGACCAAGTCGACTAGGCTGAAGTCGGTCGACCGGGACGGTCGACCGACGTGCACAAATCTGTGCACGTTTGGCAGCTTTGGGACGGTCGACCGGTCTGAGAGCAGTGCTCTCTGTTTGTTTGGGTCGACCGGGCCGGTCGACCGTGGTTGCCCAACGGTCACATTTCTGACCGTTGGCGGTCGACCGGGCCGGTCGACCGTCAGCCTATCAGGCTGCCACATCAGCCTAACGGCTAGTTTTCTGATGGAGGTATAAATACCCCATCTCTTGGGCTGTTTTGTCAAGACTTTTGACAAGAAAATTTTCAGAGTTTGTTTAGTGTTTAAACAAGTTTTCAAAAGAGTTTTTGAGCCAAAAAGATTTCATCCTTCTTGTTTTTGGGTTTTTGGAAAATCAAAGAAAATAGGAATTTGGGATATTTGTATTGGTTTTCATTCTCTATCTTTTACAAGAATTTTCCCAAGTATTTTCTTTGTTGCTTGTTTCCAAAAACACCTAGTTTTCCACACTTGAGCTATCTTCTATCCTAATCTATTTAGGATCTTTGTTTTGTGGAAAAGAGAAAAGAAAGAGAGATTGTGTTTGTGGTCTTTGGAACCACTTGTTGTAAACACCCTCCTTGCTTTTGTTGTATCCCTCTTTGGTAGAGGTTGATCGGAGTGGTATTGAGTTTGGATCCCTCTTCGGTAGAGGTGATTGTGTTTGAGTTGTATTGGCTACGGGCCTTATCCCTCTTCGGTAGAGGTGGATTGTGGTTGTATTGCCTCGGTGGCATTGAGAGAGGAGTTCGGTACTCCTATAGTGGATTGGAAATCCTACACGGTGGTGTAGGCCGGGATGTAGAGTTAGGGGCTCGAACCTCGAAACATATCCGTGTGTTTGCGTTTGATCCAATATCTCTCAACTCTCTCTCATTTATTTGTGCAAAGCATCATACTTCATTCATATCATATATTGCTTGTTGTGCCTTGCATAATTCATATTGCTATTCATCCTTATATGCTTGGTTGTTTGTGTGTGCCTCACTTGTACTTAATCAACAAGAGCTTCACATAGCACCTCAACCCATTCAAGGGGAATCAAGAGGAGTTAGTCCAGAGCCCTTCAGGGGAATTCGGCTACACTTGTTGATTGTACTAAGTGTGTTTGCAAAATTTACATTAGCTTCCGCATTTAGCGCATTTAGTTCATAGATTAGCACTTACACCTATTCACCCCCCTCTAGGTGTTTTTCAATTGGTATCAGAGCTAGTGCTCCTGATACTTAGGCTTAACATCCTAGGAGTGAGATCCATTTATTGCTAATCTTGTTTGCATTTGCTTGTTTGCACACATATAGTTTACCATGGCCTTCATAACCCCACCTATGTTTGACCCTTCCAACATTCATGTTTGGAAGATTAGGATGACCGTTTATTTACAAACCCTAGGATATAAGGTTTACCTTGCCATTACCAAGGAATCCTTCCTTAGTGATAGCAATCATATAGGGGCCAATGCACAAGCCCTTAAGGCCATTAGAAGCACACTTCCTAAAGAATATCTTTTGCGTGTTTCTAACTTTGATTCCGCTTTTGTAGTGTGGAACAAATTGACAACAAGCACCACCTCCAAGCTTCAAGAACAAATTCAACCGGAGGAGTCTAGTGGAGAATCCGAGTCCCAATGTTTAATGATCCAAGGGAATGACTCCCTTGAGGTACATTCGGAACCCCACTTAGATAATGATGATTGTGGTAGTTCTTCAAATGATTATGTTGATCCCTATGCTTTAAATGAAGAGCTATCAATTGTTTGTGAAAAATTAATAGAAAAATATAATTTGTCGAAAAAGAAGACTTTTGCATTAACTAAAGAAAATGAAAAATTGTCTTCTAAACTTTATTGTGTTTTGCAAGAAAAGGAGGAGATTTCTAATGAAAGGGATTCATTGAGATCTCAACTTGATCTTGCACTTAATGAAAATAAAATTTTGAAAAATAAAAATGATTGTGAAGATATTTTGAAGAAAAATGATTCTTTAACTTCAAAACTTGATTTTGTTTTAAAAAGTAACCATTCTTTGAAAAATGAAATTGAATTTATTTCAAAAGAATTAGAAATTTGTTTAAAGAAAAATAAATCTTTGAAAAATGATTTAGATTCTCATGTTTGCCATGCTAGGGTAGTTTCACCTAGATCACCTATTGCATATGCCACCTATTCTTTAATTAACAATGATATATCTTTGATTAAGAAGAGTGTTGATTGTTTGGGCTCCACTTTGAGCCAATGTGTAGTGGGCCATACACGTTTGGAATCTTTGTTTCGAAAGAAACAAGTTCCATCTATTATTCATGCACACCCTCCACGGCATACACATGCTCCTCACGGACACCATCACACCATGTATGCTCATTTGTACACTTGTACACATTGTGGACGTAAGGGCCACCTTGCTAAATTTTGCTATGATAGATTAAATGTTTCAAATTTAGCAAATAAGTTTGTTTGGGTTAGAGAAGGTACTAACCCCCATGGACCCAAAAGAGTATAGGTACCAAAGACCACCCCTAAGATTTTTGATGTAGGTGTGGGCTCTCACATGATGTGAGAGTGAAGGTACCATGGAGTAGATGCGTTCCGTACTTAAAGGAAATCATTTGGATGCATCACTTTCAAGGGAAGATTTGGTGGAGAGGACCACCATGTTTTGGAGACAAGAAGAGTTGCTTCTTCGGTTTTGGTAACAATCTTTTACTCCCATTTATTGTTTACATGCTTTCCATGTTTATCTTTCATAGCATGTTTCATTGTTTAGTGATTAGTATGAAAATGCTTAGACTTGTGATATACATGTTTAGTCATTTTGAGACACCCATGTTTAATATGGATAAATTCTTTTGTATTCTCACTATTTAGTTGATATTGCGTATATCATATTTCTAATAACATGTAGATATTCATAATAATCATGTTTTTGTTTATCATGTTGAATTTTATCTTGTTTTTGATGCTACATGATTTGAATATATGTTTAGATGTTAGTTTTCATTAAGACTAGGACTTATACTTGTACATATAGTGGGCCACAAATAAATCTATATATGGTTGAGTTGAATGCTTATTTGAACCCGTTAGATGTGCTAGTATAATCTAGTTTTGATGATTCATGCATTTCAAACTTGTATTCCATTTTTGAATTTGTTTTATGAGTTTTCACTTCATGTATATGTTTTTATTGCCAAACTTTAAGATATACATGTATACCCCTTGAGTCATTTGCCTTTCATGCAAATCTATATATGGACTCAATTGTGTTTAGGGATATGTATGTATACTTATTGTGTTGACAATTCATACATATACCTTGAAATGAAATTTGTTTTGGTGAAGATTTAGTTTTTCTTGATTTTATGTCTAATTGTTTAACTTCATGTATACATCTATCTTGTCCAAACTATTAGATATACATGTTTATCCTTTTGAGCCACGTGCCTTCATGCATATATAAATTGTGGACTCTTTATGTTTTGGATATGTATGTATACTTTAGTTTATATTAGACATACATATGCCATGAAGATTAAATAGTTTAGATGATTTTCATATTTTTATGATTTTCATGTTTTCATGTTTCAAGGAATTTTGAGCTTAATTGAAAATTTCATAATGTCATGTCACACATTACTTGTACACTCACCAATTTTAAAATATTTCTCATGAGTATGTTTTCATGAGCATGTATGGACTTTATTGAATTTTGAGTGTTTTAAGTGCTATGTGATTTATATGTGTTTTATGAAAATTATTTTTGTTGTATTCCTTGCTTGAAGGATTTCGTACTAGTTTAAAAGATTTTTCATTTAACTAGTTACGGTATTCTTCATTTTGGTAGAGTTTTTCAAACAAAGCTTATTTTTCAAATTTATTTTTGAAAACCCCTACCCTTTACGGGAGGTTGGATGGGAGTCCATGCATTGTATGTTTATATTGAAAATCATTTTAAATTTGTGCATGAGATGGGAGGATTAGTTATATGAGTTATACCTTGAACTTATTGCTATGTCAATTGGTGTCATTGAACTCTTTCAATTGGTATCATTTTGATCTTTTTGTATACTCATATGTTTATTTTGTATGTATATTTTCAATTGGTATCATCTATTGGTGATTGGTACTCATTCTATTTCATACACATATACTTATTTTATTTGTGCTCTTATATTTCTATATTTTGAGCACAAATCTTGTTTATGCTAGAGCTTGAGCTTCAACTTTATTTCAATGATTTAGTTTTCAATTGGTATCTTATTTCAAGCCTACGCATAATTTTTGTTGGTATTTCATAAAGGGGGAGAAAATTCGTTTTTCATATTTCAATTGGTATTTGTATTTCCACTCCCTTACTTTATGATAGAAAATAGTCATTTCAATTGTTTATATGGCTTAAAAAGAAAAATACTATCTTTTGTTATCAAGATGTGTTGTGTTTTAAATTGGTATCTAAAAATTTTATTTTAAGAAAAATACAAAAGTTTTGATTTATATTGACTATATGCAAGGAGAGCTTAACATCTCTTCTACATATAGATTCATGATGAGTGTATCTTGTATTGAAGAGCTTAACATCTCTTCTTTATGTGGTACACGTGCGTAGGGGGAGCTTCACATCTCCTCTTATGCATTACATAATGTGTGTTATGTGAATTAGGGCTTAACATCCCTCTTTCATGTAATGCATATGTGTAGGGAAGCTAACTTAGCGTCTTCCTCTTCATGAATGTATATAGCATATAACATTTATTGATCTTTGTTTATTTTCAATTGATATCAAGATGCTTCATTGACATATTTATCTATTGATATCATGTTGATTATAGTCACCCCTTATTGACTTTGTTTTTTTTTGTTTTAGACAAAAAGGGGGAGAACATTGTTTTATTGTTTTGATTGACAAAAAGGGGGAGAAAGATTTTTACCCCTCATTATTATTTATTGTTTTGATTGTTTACCCCTTTGTTGATGATTGACAAAAAGGGGAGAATAATTTGAGTTTTATATTGAGTTTTATATGCATACTTATGTTTTTGCATATATTAAGTTTTATTGGTATCTAGAGCATCTAGTGTTTTGTTAATGTTTTATTAATTTAATTGGTATCTAGAGCTTCTAGAATATGTTTTATGCATATATGTTTTGTTTTGCAAATAGGAGAAAAAGAATTTGAAGAATTTGATATGTTTTATCTCCATACATTTGCATACATATTTACGAGCTTCATTGTCATATATTTTTTATTTGTTTATGCATGAGTTAAGGGGGAGCTTCTTTGAAGCTTAACTTTAATCCATGCATATATAACTCCATGAGTTTTGTCATCATCAAAAAGGGGGAGATTGTTGGCCCAAAGGCCTTCCACCCTAGTTTTGATGATGATTAACTCATGTAGTTATGTTTACTAATAATCTTGTGTTGTTTAAGTTTCAGATCATTAACCAAGATATTAGTTGGTGATTAGCTTCAATAAAGGAGTTTAGAAGCTTTTCATGGTGATTTCAGGGCCAAAGCATCAAGATCATACCTTGCCTAGCTCATGGATCACCGTGTTTGTGGATCGAGTCGCCTTGAAGATGAAGATCGTCAAGAAGACTTAGGTATCCATAGTTTAGTGTGTTTTAGATCCATTTGTAAAGATAAGTATAGTTGATATGCTCAAGTGCACAACACACAAAAGATTCATGTTTTGGATTTGGTTTTCATGAATAGATTGATCAAAACAAGTTTACATGGTTTATATGTATAATAGATGTATTCTAGATATACATACATGCTTTAAACTTGCTAGACAAACTTATTTTGACTATCCTATTCATGTATTGAAAAATCAAGTTTGATAAAAATACAAGTTTTGTTTTTGATAAAATTTGCAATACTCAAAAATGAATTGATATGATTGATATATGTCTTGAAATTTTTATCACATGTTTGTGTTTCAATACAAAATGTTAAAATAAGTTTTGTGGATTTTTAGAAGTGTTAAAAGATTTTTATAAAATATTTTTCCCAGTTTTTCTGACCCAGTTTCTGCTCCAGGCTTCAACCAGTCGACTAAGTCAACTGACCAAGTCGACTAGGCTGAAGTCGGTCGACCGGGACGGTCGACCGACGTGCACAAATCTGTGCACGTTTGGCAGCTTTGGGACGGTCGACCGGTCTGAGAGCAGTGCTCTCTGTTTGTTTGGGTCGACCGGGCCGGTCGACCGTGGTTGCCCAACGGTCACATTTCTGACCGTTGGCGGTCGACCGGGCCGGTCGACCGTCAGCCTATCAGGCTGCCACATCAGCCTAACGGCTAGTTTTCTGATGGAGGTATAAATACCCCATCTCTTGGGCTGTTTTGTCAAGACTTTTGACAAGAAAATTTTCAGAGTTTGTTTAGTGTTTAAACAAGTTTTCAAAAGAGTTTTTGAGCCAAAAAGATTTCATCCTTCTTGTTTTTGGGTTTTTGGAAAATCAAAGAAAATAGGAATTTGGGATATTTGTATTGGTTTTCATTCTCTATCTTTTACAAGAATTTTCCCAAGTATTTTCTTTGTTGCTTGTTTCCAAAAACACCTAGTTTTCCACACTTGAGCTATCTTCTATCCTAATCTATTTAGGATCTTTGTTTTGTGGAAAAAGAGAAAAGAAAGAGAGATTGTGTTTGTGGTCTTTGGAACCACTTGTTGTAAACACCCTCCTTGCTTTTGTTGTATCCCTCTTTGGTAGAGGTTGATCGGAGTGGTATTGAGTTTGGATCCCTCTTCGGTAGAGGTGATTGTGTTTGAGTTGTATTGGCTACGGGCCTTATCCCTCTTCGGTAGAGGTGGATTGTGGTTGTATTGCCTCGGTGGCATTGAGAGAGGAGTTCGGTACTCCTATAGTGGATTGGAAATCCTACACGGTGGTGTAGGCGGGGATGTAGAGCTAGGGGCTCGAACCTCGAAACATATCCGTGTGTTTGCGTTTGATCCAATATCTCTCAACTCTTTCTCATTTATTTGTGCAAAGCATCATACTTCATTCATATCATATATTGCTTGTTGTGCCTTGCATAATTCATATTGCTATTCATCCTTATATGCTTGGTTGTTTGTGTGTGCCTCACTTGTACTTAATCAACAAGAGCTTCACATAGCACCTCAACCCATTCAAGGGGAATCAAGAGGAGTTAGTCCAGAGCCCTTCACGGGGAATTCGGTTACACTTGTTGATTGTTAAGTGTGTTTGCAAAATTTACATTAGCTTCCGCATTTAGCGCATTTAGTTCATAGATTAGCACTTACACCTATTCACCCCCCCTCTAGGTGTTTTTCACTCAATTCTTTCACTATAGCAAGTGGCTATGCGGGTCATGATCCACAAGGAGGGTTTGCGATGGAAGCTTTATGGTTCTTTATTGAAATCGTTATGAAAATAAGCGAAAGTTCTTCTCTGTTTTAAAGTTATAAAAATGAAAAAGAAAGTTATAGTTAGAGTTAAGAAGAAAGTAAAAGATGAAGAAGGTGGAAAATCAGAAAACCATAAAAGCGACTATGTACAAATGGAGTGAGTGTAGAAGAAAGAGTTGGAAGAGGTGATGATTTAATTTACAGAAATGAAAGAAAGGAAAGAAAAGGAAGGAATACTTACCTAGGTTGAGTGATGACTTACCTGGAAACCGTTGCATGTTCTACCTTTGCTACGGAGGCGTTCAACGCATAGATCATAAGCTCGAGCTCAGTCCCTGTGCACATTATATCGTCGAGCATATCAAGAACGAAGTGATGCGGAGCTTGGAAGAGGAGAACGTCTTCATGAACTATCGCTGGCTCTCACGTAGCTTAGTTATACTTGCTTTGGAATTCACTTGTAAAACTCAACAAATACAACCAAGGTAAAGTAGAAGAGGAAGAGGAAAGCAAAACAAAATGAAAGTAAAGATACGAACATAAATAAAAGTTTACCTTTATTGCTTGAAACAATGAAAGAAAGGAGGAGGGTACATCGGCGTCACTCTCAACATATGCCTCTCTCTCTTACTTACATGAATCTTCTTCTACCCTAAGCTACATACAAGTTACATAAAAATAAAAACCTAAACTACAAAGAATTAAAACTAGGCTAAATCCTAATCTGCATTGGCCTCTCTTTTCAGCACAAAGAATGGTCATTTATAGGCAAGAAACCCTAACCATAGGATCCCGAGGAGGTCGGGACAGCAAACGCTCCCCCTAACTTTCCAACAAAACTGCGAAAACGCGGCTTGGGCCGTGTTTCCGCGGCCAGGGTGTGGCCAGGTGGCCACACCCTGTTGGTGGGTCACAATGGGAGTTCCTTCTGCCTTTATCCTCAGTTGGTTTCTTCGTTTGAGTCCCGGATTCTGATGAAATGGCCTTGGATTCTTGGCTTTAACCGATCGATTCTGAGAGGATTCTTCTCAACCGGTTTCAACCTCTTGATTTTGCCCTGATTTAATGTGTGCGAATTAATTCTGATTTAATTCAGAATTCTGGTGGGCTTTTGGGCTCATTTCTCTTCATCTCCTTAAGGATTGGGCCTGCAAATAAATTAAACAATTAATTAGGACAATGCAGGCTTTTATTATATAATAAGTATGGAAATATGATATTAAATATGCAACATTAGCGACCAATCATCTGATTTTAATGAAAAGGACCCAATAAATCATTTGCATGCCTAACTTAAAGCCTTTCTTCTTGAAAGTGTTCTTGAAGGCACATGAGGATGGGTTTGGATTTTTAAACTCCTACTTCTTTTAAGAACGTTCCTTGAACTATTTTTATTCCATACTTGCTTCTTCGCGCTTCTTGATTTAACATTCACTTCAAAACAGTTTCTTAAAGAAAAGAGTTTACTTTTTCAACCATCTTATATGTTTTACTTCAAACTTTCTAAAGTCAACCTTAAGTTTTGCCTATGATCAAGTTGAGGCACTAAGGATTTCAATAGAAGAATAACCGGTTGAGTAGTGAGATAGTGAGCCCAGATCTTCTCCTTCTTATATTTAAACAACCAAACATTTTTTGAAGTTTTTAAATCACCTTCTCCAAAGCCTTCTCCAAAGTTTCAATTTCTCTTTTATTCATTTCCCTTCTCTCCATTCTTCTTTTCAACTAAAAAATGAGCACAATTCTTTTGTTACTAAACAAAACACCAAAAAGCTTTCATCGCATTCCTCCTCGTGGACATGACCCGTTAGCCCGAAGCTACACGGTAAACTCTTAACTCTTTGATTTTGCAATTAGTAAGCTTAGGTTAGATTGAGATTGATGTAAGTAAGAGAGAGAGGCTTATGTTGAGAGTGACACCGATGTACCTCCTCCTTTCTTCCATCGTTTCTGCAAGCAATAAAAGGTAACTTGTTTTATGTTTGTCTTTACTTTTGTTTCCTTCTTCTTTTTTTCTACTTTTCCTCTTTTGGTTATGATGAGCATTCAAGTGAATCTAGAAGCATCAGTATAACAATGTTTGTGTGAGTGCCAGCGATATTTCATGATGATGTTCTCCTTCTTAAGACTCCGTATCATTTCATTCTTGTTCGTCTTAATGATGTAATGCGAATAGGGACTGAGCTCAATCTTATGACTTATGTGTTGAACGCCTCCGAAGCAAGGTAGAACATGCAAGGGTTCCAGGTAAGTCATCAACCAAAGGAGGTAAGTATTTCTTTAATCTTTTCTTTTTTTTCTTTTTTTTTCTTTAGTTTACACCAACAACACCCACTTCTTTTACCACTCCTTTTCCATTTCTTTGTACATATCCAATTCTGGTTTCTCTGTCTTCCCAATCTCTCACTTTCTGCCTAACTTCATTGTAATTTATTTTTCTTTTCTTTTTAAAGAAACTAAAGAAGAACTTTTAACCATTAATGGTAGCATAAAAGAGAACTTGCTAGAAAAGCTTCTATCGCTAGTCCCTCCTTGTGGATCACGATCTGTATAGCCACTTGCTATTGCGGTAGAATTGAGTAACTCGCACTCTTTAATCTTAAAATCTTAAATTCTGTATTTGTGTGCAGGTTCAATGATTGGTAGTGAAAAGTGCATTTTTATCATCATATTTACCATCACATTTTCATATTTATTCATTTAATTCTGCACATTTATTAATAATTTGTAATTTATTGTGTGCAGGCCTCGAATTATTATTTTAATAATAAATAAAGCTTAAAGAGCCCAAAAGCCCAGATCCAAGCCCATGTTTGAAGCCCAGGTGTAAAAGCGCAATTACAAGAAGTCAAAATGCAAATACAAAGGGCTAAAGTTGCAAATATCAAAGATGAGGGAAGGATAGACTTCTACCCAACCCTAAACTCTTGCAGATGAGAATGAAAAGAGTGCAGAGATAAGGAAATTCATTTAAAAGAGATTGGGAGAATTCAAAATCTAGGTAACTTGATTATCAAGTTATCTCGAAATCCCAATATGAAGAGCCAGGATCATACTTCCAGAAGCAGGCGCCCACATGGACGGATCAGGAGAGGCCACGCGCCAAAGCGCGTGGCCAACAGCCACATTTTTGCCGCAGAATTGCGGCAAAAGCCGCAATTCTGCGGCAGTATGGATGAGATCAGGCAACAGATTTTGTGGGCAACTTCATCCGGGACTCTTCGGCCTTCTGCACCTATAAATACCCCCTGCAGTGCAACGTACAGAGCGTCCAGCGTCCAGCAAAGGGCCAAAAGCTAGGGTTTAGGTTTTTCTTCTAGGTTAGATTTTATTTCCCCCATTATAAATTTCTATTTTCTTTTTGAAAAAACTGAGAGGAGATGATGTATTCATGGAGGAAGGGATCTACTTGTACTGATGGTGACAGTCGGTGCCATTGTTTAATAATCAAATCGAGATTTGCTTTTATTTTTTTATTGTTTTATTTTCTTTTCTTCTTATTTAATCTTGTGTATCTCAGTATTTACTTCCTTCTATTTGTTCTCTAATGTCTTGCCCACCATGAGAACCAACTGCTTCGAGAGTACCTAGCCGAGGAAGAGCCCTTGATGGCCTATGGCGATGAACAGGTCTTCAAAGTTGCTTTTATTTCATAGTTAGGAAGGCGGACGATCCTATACGCCATGCTTGTACGCCTTCCAAGAAAAGGTAAATCATCGCAACGGTTCAAACGGTAAGCAGACTAAAGAGGTAAGTTTTCTTTTTCTTTTCTTTTCTTTTTAGATTAAATCACAACTTCTCCCAATTCTTTATTTGCCGATCCATTGTAAATACAACTTCCTTTCTAATTTAACTAATAAAAATAAAAACTTTAGAGAAACTTGCTTAACGCTTCCATCGCAGTCCCTCCCTGAGGATCACGACCCGCATAGCCTTGCTACCGCGGATTAGTATTGAGCACCTCGCACACCTTTAATTCTCAGATCTAATATTCATATTTTGTGTGCAGGAAAACTCAGTCAACAAATTGGCGCCGTTGCCGGGGAGGGACGGTAAGTTTATCTCTAAAACAAAATTTTAATTTTTAACTAATTCTTTATTCTTTTCTGTTTGCAGGTTTGGAGAATAGGAAACAGAAACATAGCAGCAGCAGTGGACATATTGCTATTCTGTGCCTCTGCCCTCGAAGGCAGAGCACCAGAACCTACTATTTTGCCGCGGATCCGCGGCCAGAGCCGCGGAAACGCGGCAACAGTAGAGAACTACTGATTGATTTTTTTTACAGGTTGCTGCAAATTGTAAATTCTGTTTACTGCTCTATTCTGTTTTGTTCTGTGATATACCTGTAAATTGCTAATAATTCACCAGTAAATTATTTGTTGATAAATAAAAATTGATTAGACGTTTGCATATTAGGCACATGTCTTTTCAATATATTTATTTTTACTATTGAAGAGTGCTGGAGAAGCAAGGTACGTACGCATTGCATGTAGAATAGGACTCATCTCTTGGTTGATTTTCTGGTTTGAGTGATTCTTATCTATTTATCTTGTACACTTGCACTAATTCATCTTAAGGGCATAATCCATTAACAAGATAAGGTGGGGATTTCATCACCCTTCCTTAGCCCAAAAATCATATCCAAAGCACTCACTAACCCAAGCCTAACTTAAAAATTAGTAGACGTTGGCCCTAGGGACATCTCGGACTCAATAGGAGATTATCCTAAGGGGGAACAGTGTTGGAAGTTGACTCTTGCCAAATCAGTGTCTAGGAAGGGGATTGAGGGCCGAAGGCCCGAAGATTGGTGGTTATTTAATTAAGGAACGTCTTTGACGGAAAACCTCCCACCACTCTTGCCCTGACCTGGCTGATTAACTCGTGGTCAAAATCTGCACCCGACCTCCCGTGGACAGTCTAACCAGTTAGGAGTCGTCTAGGTCATAGGTCTACCCTAACTTAGGATAGAATTTTTTTTCTTTTTGTTTGTTTATTTGTTTGTTTGTTTGTGTTGGTGTGATATGGCATATAATAATAATTTTTCCAACTTTAATCCATATTACACACCTAACTATTTTTCGGATATTACCAACCCGGCATATCATAACTTTGACCAATCTAGTGTGCCGGAATGGTCTTATCCGAATAATTATAACCCATACCCCCCATCTTATGACCATGATTTTCATGCTTTCAACTCGTCACAGAGTTCATGGGGTTTCGAGTCCCCCGAGTCTAATTATCAACCTAATTGTCCTTCATATCCATCTAGTCCACATTCTTTCAATGATTCATACTCAGATCCCCCCATTCAGAATAAATTACCATCTATAGGGGAAATGATAAGTATGCATGAGTCCAAGCAACAATTACCATCTATAGGAGACATGATAATGCGTGAGTCCACCAACTCACAACTCCATCATGATTACACTTCCTCTTGTCAAGCCCAATCACATTATGAAAGGATGCTTGCCGCCATGACTCAGGCTAGATTAGCTCGTGAGCGTGACATAGATTTGATGATTCAATCCTTACGTTCTCACCGTTCGGCCATTTCTGATATCGTTGACAATTCTGTTAGAGCCGACGAACCAAGTTGCTTTGGACAACAAGATTCTAATTCAGTACCATCATGTGAACTTGCCGAAACTTCAAAATCTGATAACTTGGCAAGTTTTTCCTTTCATGAATTAGAACTTGAACATGAATATGATCATGATCTTCCACTCGATGATTCAATTTTATTTTCTGATCCAATAATGACTCCAGTGTCTCCACCTGATTTCACTTTTCCCGAGTCAATATTAGATCCTATTCCAATTCATAATGAAATTGAATCACCCATTTTAGATGATCATATTGAACTTGACCAATTGTGCAATTTTGAAAATCCTATGGATAAATTGGCAAGTTCTTTTTATTACATTGAACCCAATGAGATATGCGACCTAGATTCTCATAATCTCTTTACTTCTGAAACTGATTGTACAATTCTGACGGAAGATGTTGACCTTAGTTTTGAAGAATTGTATGGCGATGAGCTAGAATTCCTTAATATTGGAAGTAAAGAGATATTACCCATATTAGGTCACATTCCATTGTGGGAAGAAGATTGTGGACTTGAGTTTCAATTTCTTGACTTGGACTCAATTCTTGAACCTAGCCCGACTCCTGAGCCCTTACTTGATTTGAGCATCTCCTTGAGTCGGTATTCGTTCCCGTACCTATAATGTCCAAGTCAATAATTCCATCTTTTCATACTCCATTTTGGGACAAGGAGGTTGAGACAAGTAACTCTGAAATTTATTATGAAATTTGGAAATTTGATGGGGTGGAAATACTAAAAACTGATTATACATATATTTTAGTGGGTTATGTAAGGAAAGTTTCTGGTGGGTTCCACCAAATTATCTGTTATCTTGATTGGGCCGCATTTCGTGGACCAATTAGACCACCTCCGGAACCACCACCTTAAGGTAACTTCCGCCTTCCCTTGTTCTGTTTCATGCATATATGCATTCATTCATACATTGAGGACAATGCATGAGATAAGTGTGGGGTGGGCTTTACTAACATACTAACATAAGTAGACACTAACAAAATTTGCTAATAAAAAAAAATAAATAAAAAAAATTTTGTTATAAAAAGGAAGTATTTTGACTTATTTTTTGAAAGAAATCTAAGTTAGTTTTAAGGATTAGGAAAATCATGATTAGGATTTCTAAAAACTTGGTCAAAATAAATAAATTGTTTAAATTTTAGGTATAGGAGAGAAATTGAATAAATAATTACTCTTGATTTTTATCTTAATGAAATTTGCATACCTAATACATATCTAGGACTCTAAGACAAAGACCTTGTGCCTCATAAAAAAAAAAAAAATCACTAATTAAGCTGGATACATGTGCCTCAAGAAGCATAAGTACTCATGCCTAAAGGTGAGTAAATAAAATAAAGTCCTTAGTTTTGGGGCTTAGTTCACTCGAATTTGAGTCCGCGGGGTGTTTTCTCACCTGGTGCCCTAAAGCCAACCGGTTTGGGAGTCATCGACTTTAAGTTCGTTACATGGGTGGATTAGAAAGCCTAAGAAGACTAAGAAATATAATATATGTATTAACACATCTAATAATCAATTAGTTAGGTATGAGGGCCTCAAGAAGCCTTGATGCTTACACGAAAGAAAATTAGATGCGTTATACATATTGTTATTAAAAAAAAAAGAAAAAAAAATATATATATATAGAGGCATGAGAGTCCAAGTTAAGGAATTCCTAGTATAAATTCATAAGGATGCATATGATTTTTGGTAACGAAAAAGACTATATTAGAAATTCAATTTTAATTCTTACCTAAAATGGAAAACAATTAACTTTATAAAGACTAAGTTTGAAGAATGAATAAAAGTGAGGATCCTAAAACTTATAGACTACTTAGTCTCTTCAATAATAATTCAAATATTTTCTTTTTATGGATTTTGTGGGTGCAATCCGCTGAAAACCCTCACGAGACAACACTCGTCCTCTAGGGTAACCTAGAGGTTTAACGGCTTGTTGCACGTGCTAAGTGCAATCGTGATTCCTACGAAAGTGAGTTAGGTTAGATTAACTTTATTTTTTCTTTGTTTTTACTCGAGGACGAGCAAAAAGATAAGTGTGGGGGTGTGATTGGTAGTGAAAAGTGCATTTTATCATCATATTTACCATCACATTTTCATATTTATTCATTTAATTCTTCACATTTATTAATAATTTGTAATTTATTGTGTGCAGGCCTCGAATTATTTTTTAATAATAAATAAAGCTTAAAGAGCCCAAAAGCCCAGATCCAAGCCCATGTTTGAAGCCCAGGTGTAAAAGCGCAATTACAAGAAGTCAAAATGCAAATACAAAGGGTTAAAGTTGCAAATATCAAAGATGAGGGAAGGATAGACTTCTACCCAACCCTAAACTCTTGCAGATGAGAATGAAAAGAGTACAGAGATAAGGAAATTCGTTTAAAAGTGATTGGGAGAATTCAAAATCTAGGTAACTTGATTATCAAGTTATCTCGAAATCCCAATATGAAGAGCCAGGATCATACTTCCAGAAGCAGGCGCCCACATGGACGGACCAGGAGAGGCCACGCGCCAAAGTGCGTGGCCAACAGCCACATTTTTGCCGCAGAATTGCGGCAAAAGCCGCAATTCTGCAGCAGTATGGATGAGATCAGGCAACAGATTTTGTGGGCAACTTCATCCGGGACTCTTCGTCCTTCTGCACCTATAAATACCCCCTGCAGTGCAACGTACAGAGCGTCCAGCGTCCAGCAAAGGGCCAAAAGCTAGGGTTTAGGTTTTTCTTCTAGGTTAGATTTTATTTCCCCCATTATAAATTTCTATTTTCTTTTTGAAAAAACTGAGAGGAGATGATGTATTCATGGAGGAAGGGATCTACTTGTACTGATGGTGACAGTCGGTGTAAGTTCTATTTTTCCACCATTGTTTAATAATCAAATCGAGGTTTGCTTTTATTTTTGTATTGTTTTATTTTCTTTTCTTCTTATTTAATCTTGTGTATCTCAGTATTTACTTCCTTCTATTTGTTCTCTAATGTCTTGCCCACCATGAGAACCAACTGCTTCGAGAGTACCTAGCCGAGGAAGAGCCCTTGATGGCCTATGGCGATGAACAGGTCTTCAAAGTTGCTTTTATTTCATAGTTAGGAAGGCGGACGATCCTATACGCCATGCTTGTACGCCTTCCAAGAAAAGGTAAATCATCGCAACGGTTCAAACGGTAAGCAGACTGAAGAGGTAAGTTTTCTTTTTCTTTTCTTTTCTTTTTAGATTAAATCACAACTTCTCCTAATTCTTTATTTGCCGACCCATTGTAAATACCACTTCCTTTCTAATTTAACTAATAAAAATAAAAACTTTAGAGAAACTTGCTTAACGCTTCCATCGCAGTCCCTCCCTGAGGATCACGACCCGCATAGCCTTGCTACCGCGGATTAGTATTGAGCACCTCGCACACCTTTAATTCTCAGATCTAATATTCATATTTTGTGTGCAGGAAAACTCAGTCAACATTCAACCTCAATCACTCCCACTCTTTATGATGGAAAATATTTCGTTTTAATATATGCTAACATTTTAAATATTGGTATCAATAATCTTGAATTGGTATTATTCTTAATTTGGTATTATATTATAGAATCATTTTAGTATTTATCAAAAAATTTAATTTTTACTTTCAATTGGTATCATGTCTTTTCATTGGAATCAATTGGTAAAATATTATTTTATTTCAATTGGTAAAAAGAATGTTTCACTTTCAATTGATTTTTTCAATTGATTGTTTTCTATTGGTATCAAAATTTTGTTTTAAAATATATTTATTAGTATCTAATGTTCAATCCCAAATTCTTCTTTCCTTCAACATATGTTTTGTTGGTATTGTTTGTTTGTCTTCACCCCTTTATTGATGAGTGACAAAAAGGGGGAGAAAGATCTGTGATTATATATGCATTTTTGATTAATTGTTTATATATATATATGTATGTATGTATGTGTATATATATATATATTGGTATCTTGAGCTACATTGCATATCTTTATCGTTTTTTTATATGCATGAGTTAAAGGGGAGATTTTATGAAGCCTATCCTTAATTAATGCACATATAACCTCATAAGTTTTGTCATAATCAAAAAGGGGGAGATTATTGGCCCAGAGGCCCTTCACCTTAGTTTTGATAATGACTAACTTATGAAGGTTAGTTTGCTAATGAACTTATATTTGATAAGTGTTTTCCACTGATTTGCAAAGGGGAAAACTTACAAAAAAGAAAAGGGTCGAGGAGCTAAATTATAAGTAACACAAAAGATTACAAGTAGATCTCCTCGGAGATTCTGGAGAAGGTGCTGGTAGGAGTCTGGTCAGCGCGTGACCACTTTGTCCCTTTGACGATGCGAGCGATGAGATTCCCTTCTCGCCTGGTTCGAGAAATCGGAGAACAGAAGGTTGGTAGAACCCTCTTGTTACTTCTCAAAATCGCCTTCACTTAGGAATTCCTTCTCGCCTGGTTCCGGAGATTCCTTGAGAAGAAGGTATTAGGGTATCAGCACCCTGATTAGAGAAGTGATTCTCTGAAGTCTCTGAATTCTTGGAAGTAAGAGAATAGATCTCTGTTCAGCCTCTCTATGCGCACGGTCGTGAAGAAGTCCTCTCGTGCAGGTCACTCTCTTGTATGTGTTTTTTTTCTCCTTGTGCCCCTGGTGGGCTATTTATAGAGAGAGCAAGGGTATAATTGTCCCTTGAAAATATAGAAACAGATTGAATCAAATCTGTTTAAATCTGGAAAGTAGCCTTCCTGCGAGGCTAGAATCAGCTTCTGCGAAGCTAGAAGTAGCAGGTCAGTTGATCCTCCTGATCTATTTTGATCCTTTCCATATAATTAGAAGATCTCCCTTGATCCTCTTACTCGTTTTAGGAGAGTCAAGAAATTATGGCAATCAACTGTCAAATTTGATCTCAGATTTGATCTTGATTGGATTTGATCTTGATTCTAAATAGATTTGATCTCATCTGGAGATTTAGTTGGTCAAAGGTTGACCATGACAGACCCGCAGCAGAGCTGTCGCGTTGAGCTCGCAGCGGAGCTGGAAGAAACATCTGGCGAAGTCAGAAGACAGCTCTTCAGCGGAGCTAGATAACGTCGTGGCGAAGCTACCGAACATTCTTCTGCTTCAAGCGAAGCTAACTCTCTGCGGAGTTAACTGAGCACTTCAGGCGAAGCTATAGGTTAGCTTCCTGACGGAGTTGTGAATGGCTTCAACGCGAAGTTGGATGCTCTTAGCCTCTCAGGCGAGGCTATCCCTTTGGGCTCATGTGATGCTAAGTGTTAGCATCTTAGACCTGTAGAGGTCTGTTTAGAGACAATCTGGGCTTACTGTCTGCTTCACTGGATAGTAGAGTCCAAGTTGCTGCTTTGTCCCTTAGGGATGAATAAAAACTGGTCGTCAGCTTATCTGTCACTTGTCTTTTGTAAATGTCAACAAGTACAGAACCGGTCGTCAGCTTATCTATCACTTGTCTTTTATAAATGTCAACAAGTACAGAACCGGACATCATCTTATCTTTCACTTGTCTTTAGTAAATGTCAACAAGTTAAGACATTGTTCAGGCCAGTCAAAATCTTGACTTTTTTAAAGTGTCAACAAGGCCCCCTTCAAAGTTTTTAAAAGTCTGCAATGACCCAGACTTCAAAATACTTTGAACTGCTTTGACCGGTGGTATGTGAAGTACGAACGTCGCCATGGTGGTTGAGTTCAGCTTCGCTTTCAATCCTGCTTTGGGTAGATTTGCTGAAGAATCGTGTAGATTCGCGACTCTGAGTAGCTTCGCGTCTGGGTAGCTCCGTATCCGAGCCTCCCGGAATAAGTTCGCTTTGGAATGTTGTTCCTTTCTGAGGCCAACTGCTTTCATCCAGTTACGAGAAGGATTGCTCCTTTTTTGAGGTTAGAATAACCTTTCTTGCATTAATCGAGGGAGATCATTCCTCCTTTGTGCGCTTCCGAGGGAGAATATTCCCTTTCTCAAGGCTTAATAAATGCCTTAATGAGGGAGATCATCCCTTCCTTGCACGATTTAGAGGGAAACTGTTCCCTTTTTCAAGGCTCAATAAATGCCTTAAATCCGCTCGCGCTTCTATGCTTGAAGCGGCAGCGCTCAGGCCATGAGGCCTATAAATAGGACACCTGAGGTCCTCTGAAGAGAAGTGGTCTGCTCTTCTCTTCTCTTGGTTATTAGAGAGAGATACTTAGATCTCTGAACTAGTGAGGATGCCCACTCTGGTCATTACCCGGCCAAGGACCGGTAAGTCTCGGTCATCCAGAGACTTTACCAATGAACTGATAACTTTTTAGGGAGTTTATCTCCCTTAATTTAGCTTTAACAGCTACCTCAGGGATTGATTTCCCTTGTTCTTCATTTTGCATCTGATTGATCTGCAGAGAAGGGTTTCAGCTCAGCTTCCCAGCGAAGCTATCATTTTGACTTGATCAAAGAAAGATCATTGCATGTTTGCATGCTAAGTTCGCCACACAGGCAAAGCTTGGGACTTAGTCTCTTCAAAGTTGAGATAGACTTGCCATATAGGTGGGGTCAAGATTGCGTTCCTCAGGATCAGTCTGGCTTAGCCATATAGGTGAGGCTAGGACTTGGCTGATGCTGAGCTAGTGATTGAGGCTAAACCTGCACACAAAATAAAGAATTTCAGATTTAGAATGAAGATGTGCAAGTGCTCAATTCTTACCGCTATAGCAAGTGGCTATGCGGGTCATGATCCACAAGGAGGGTTCTGCGATGGAAGCGTTTACGTTCTTTTATTGAAATCTTAATGAAGATAAAACGAAGATTCTTCTTTGGTTAAAGTTAAGAAAATAAAAAAGAGTTAATAGTTAAAGTTAAGAAGAAAGTGGTAGAATAGAAAGTGGAGAAAAATCAGAAAGCGATGAAAGCGATTATGTACAAATGAGTTGGGAAAAAGAGTGAAAATGATTTGGAAGAGGTGGTGATCTATACTAAAGAAATAAAAGAAAAGAAAGAAAGAAGAGTGAAGAAATACTTACCTAGTTTGATTGATGACTTACCTGGAAACCTTTGCATGTTCTACCTTTATTTAGGAGGCGTTCAACGCATAGATCATAAGCCCGAGCTCAGTCCCCGTTCGCATTATATCATCAAGTCTAGCACAAGCATGAAGTGATACGTCTTGAGGAGAAGAACATCTTCATGAGCTATCGTTGGCACTCACATAACATCGTTGTACTTGTGCTTTGGAATTCACTTGTAAACTCAACAAAAACAAACGAGGTAAAGTAGAAGGAGGAAGAAGAAAGCAAAAGAAAAGTAAAGTAAAGCCGAACATAAAAACAAAGCATTTACCTTTATTACTTACTGAAACAATGGAAGAAAGGAGGAGGGTACATCGGTGTCACTCTCAACATCAGCCTCTCTCTCTTACTTACATGAATCATCATCTAACCTAAGCCTACATACAATTTACATGAAAAGAAAAGAAAAACCTAAACTAAGAAATGAAAAACTTGGCTAAGTCCTATCTCTGCATGGTGCTCCAATTTTCAGCGCAAGTACAGCCCTTTTATAGGCAAAAACCCAATCTATAGGATCCCGGGGAGGTCGGGGGAGCAAACGCTCCCCCTGACTCCCCAAGATTGCCGCGGAAACGCGGCTTTTGTCGCGTTTCTGCGGCCAGGGTGTGGCCAGGTGGCCACACCCTGTTGGTGGGTCAGCTTGGTTTCGCCCTCTGACTTTATCTGGAGTTGGTTTGTCAGTTGGAGTCCCGGATTCTGACGAAATGGCCTTGAATTCTTGGCTTTAACCGATCGATTCTGAGAGGATTCTTCTCAACCAGTTTTCCACCTCTTGATTTTGCCCTGATTTACTTGGTGCGAATTAATTCTGATTTAATTCAGAATTTTGGTGGGCTTTGGGCTCATTTCTGTTCATCTCCTTAAAGATTAGGCCTGCAAATAAATTAAACAATTAATTAGGACAATGCAGGCTTTTATTCTATAATAAGTATGGACATATGATATTAAATATACAACATTAGCGACCAATCACACCCCCATACCTATCTTTTGCTCGTCCTCGAGCAAAACAACTAAACTATACTGAGGATTATTAGACCACTTTCGCAGGTCACGCGATTGCACTGAGCATATGCAACAAGCCGTTAAACCTCTAGGTTTCCCCTAGAGGACGAGTTTTGTCTCGTGAGAGTTTTCAGCGGATTACACTCACAAAATCCATAAAGAAAGAGAAATAAAGAGTTAGTATTTTTGAAAAGCATTTTGAAAAAGAAAAATATTTGAAATATAATTGTAAGATCTAAGCAATCTATAAGTTATAGGAAAACTGAATTTTTCATTCCTAAACTTAGTCTCTATTCAAAAATTTGTTATCAATTTAAGTAAGGAGTCAAATTGTGCTTCTCATCTAATCATTACTTTACCCTAAGTCATATGCACTTGTGACTGTGAAAATTTTGACTAAGGGTTCATTAACTCTAACTCTTATGCCTTATTTATTTATATATATATATGTTTTTTTTCTTTTTGGTGGTATTATTCCTTAGTTCTATTAGGCTTTCTAATCTGCCCATGTAACGAGCCTTTAATCGATGACTCCCAAACCAGGCGGTCTTAGGGCACTAGGTGAGAAGACACCCCTAGGACTTAAGGACTCGAGCAAACTAGGCCACAAAACTAAGGATTTTATTATATGAACCTCTTTTAGGCGTGAATACTTATGCTTTATTAGGCACAAATACCCAGCTTAATCAGAGGATTTTTATATATATTTTTCTTTTCAAACTTATCTAATCATCTTTCGCATAAATACTAAGGCTTTCTTAGGCCAAAGCACCTAGCTAATCAATAATTAGATTTGTTTATCTTTTTTTTATAAGGCATAAGAATCTTTGTTTTTGACCCCTAAGTGTGTAAGTGTATGAAGTGTGCATATTTCATCAAGGTAAAGATCAAGACTAAATTACTTTGACAAATTTTCTTCCTAACCCTAAAAATCAAACAAATAATCATATTTTGACCAAGTATAAGAAATCCGAATTTAGATTTTCCTATTCCTTAAAATTAACTTAATTTCTTACAAAAAATATGTCAAAATATTGTTTCCATTTTCAAAAAGTTTTTTAAAAGTAAAGAAAAATGTTATTTTTTATTTATTTTTTTTAAACAAAAAGAAAAGTTATGTTAGACCCTCCCCCACACCTATCTCATGCATTGTCCTCAATGTATGAATTAATGCATAGATGCATGAAAACGACGAAAGGGAAGGAAAATGTTACCTTATGGTGGTGGTTCCGGTGGTGGTTCCGGTGGTGGTCTGATTGGTCCACGAAATGTGGCCCAATCGACTTTTCTTTGGGTTCGGAGGAACCCACCAACAATTTCTCTAATATAACCCATTAAAAAGATGTATCCATAAAGGATCTTTATTAAATATTTAACCCCATCTAATTTCCATATTCCATAACTAATTTCGGAGTCAAATTTGTCAACCACCTCGTCCCAGAATGGAGTATGAAATGATAGAACGGTTGACTTGGACTCAGTAAGGACATGAACTAATACCGACTCAGGAAGGTGACTTAAGTCAAGTAAAGATTCAGGAGTCGAAATTGGTTCAAGAAGCGGGTCCAAGTCAAGAAGTTGAAACTCAAGTCCACATGTATTTTCTAACAATGGGATGTGACTTAATATTGGTGATTCAAGTTCAAGAATGATAGGTGGGGGAATCAAAACTGACTCTAAAATATTACTCAAGTTTGGTAATAAAACAGGAGTCAATATTGATTCAGAAAGGTGAACTGGATCACAGATTTGAGAATCTAGGTCACATATCACATTGAGTTCAATATCATAAAAATGAGAACTTGCCAATTTGTCAATAGGATCTTCAAAAGTGTATAATTGGTCAAGTTCAATATGATCCTCAAAGATGGGTGATTCAATTTCATTATGAATTGGCATAGGACCCAATGTTGACTCAGGGAAAAGATTGAAGTCAAATGAAGATACCGGAGTCATAATCGAATCAGGAAGTAGAATTGAATCACTCAGTTGGGGTTCAGGATCATATTCATTTTCAAATTCTATTTCAGGAAAAGGATAACTTGCTAAACTGTCAATATCTTTTTAAAAATTTGGAGTTTGGGCAAGTTCAAATGGTTGTTCTGAAATGGAATCTTGATTTCCAAAACTATAGGACTCTTCAGCTCTAAGAATGGTTAGTGACATCAGAACTGGTCCAACGGTGAGAATGTAGAGATTCGACCATCATATCTATGTCACGATTACGAGTGTTTTGAGCCTGAGTCATGGCTTCAAGCATCTTTTCATAGTTGATAGGTTCATTGTTTGATGAAAAGATGAAGAATTATCTTGGAAGTGGTAGTGAAATTGTGAGTCCATCAGATTTTGGGATTTGTGTTTGGACTCACGCATACTCATTTCCAAAATTGATGGTTTCCTATTTTGGACGGGTGGAACTGAGTATGAATCTTGAAAATATTGTAGACTAGGTGGAGAAGGAGGACAAGTTGGTTGATAATTATGCTCGGGGGAGGTGAATCCCCACTGACTCTATGAAGAGTTGAAATCATTTTGAAAATTATAGTCATACGATGGGGGGCATGGGTTATATTCATTCGGATAAGACCAATCCGGCACACTAGGTTGGTTAAAGTTATGATATGTCGGGTTGGTAATATCCGAAAAAGAATTCGATGTGTAATATGGATTATTATTAAAGTTGGAAAAATTATTATTATAAGCCATATCACACAATAGAATACAAACAAAGAAAAACAAACAAATTAGCAAACAAATAAAAGGAAAAAATTCTAACTAAGTTAGGGTAGACCTATGACCTAGACGACTCCTAACTGATTAGACTGTCCACGGGAGGTTCAATGCAGACCTTGACCACAAGCTAATCAGCCAGGTCAGGGCAAGGTTGGTGGGAGATTTTCCGTCAAAGACGTTCCTTAATTAAATAACCACCAACCTTCGGGCTTTCGGCCCTTAATCCCTTTCTTAGACACTGATTTGGCAAGAGTCAAATTTCAACACCTTTCCCCCTTAGGATAATCTCCTAATTGAGTCCGAGATGTCCCTAGGGACAACGTCTACTCATTTTTAGTTAGGCTTGGGTTAGTGAGTGCTTGGAATCTGATTTTTGGGCTAAGGAAGGGTGATTAAATTTCCACCTTATCTTGTTAATGGGTAGTACCCTTAAAATCAATTTGTGCAAGTGTACAAGATAAATAAGATTCACTCAAAGCGATATAAATGAACCAAGAAGTGAGTCCTATGCTAAATGCAATGCATACGTACCTTGCTCCAGCACTCTTCAATAGTAAAAATAAATGAATTGAAAAGACACGTGCCTAAAATGCAAACATCTAATCAATTTTTTATCTTTCAACAAATGTTTTACTGTTGATTATTAGCAGGCTTATGTGATGGCATATAAGAAAAAGTAAAGTTGCAGAAAACTACAATTTGCAAAGCAAGCAGCCCTACAAAAAGAACGTTAGTAGTCCACTCCTTTTTGCCGCGTTTTCGCGGCTTTGGCCGCGGATCCGCGACAAAGCAGAGGGCACTTGGTCTCTGCTTTCTAGACAGAGGCCCAAGGCCACTTATATGTTACTGCAACTTTAATTTCCTGGTTTGCTTGCCCTTTAACCTGCAACAGAGAAGAAAGTTCGTTTTAGTTCTAAAAAAATTTTCAAGAAAAATCAGATTTCAATAAAAACGTTACCCTCCCCGGCAACGGCGCCAAAATTTGATTGAGGCTAAACCTGCACACAAAATAAAGAATTTTAGTTTTAGAATGAAGATGTGCAAGTGCTCAATTCTTACCGCTATAGCAAGTGGCTATGCGGGTCGTGATCCACAAGGAGGGTTTTGCGATGGAAGCGTTTACGTTCTTTTATTGAAATCTTAATGAAGATAAAACGAAGATTCTTCTTTGGTTAAAGTTAAGAAAATAAAAAGAGTTAATAGTTAAAGTTAAGAAGAAAGTGGTACAATAGAAAGTGGAGAAAAATCAGAAAACGATGAAAGCGATTATGTACAAATGAGTTGGGAAAAAGAGTGAAAATGATTTGGAAAAGGTGGTGATCTATACTAAAGAAATAAAGAAAAGAAAGAAAGAAGAGTGAAGAAATACTTACCTAGTTTGATTGATGACTTACCTGGAAACCTTTGCATGTTCTACCTTTGTTTAGGAGGCGTTCAACGCATAGATCATAAGCCCGAGCTCAGTCCCCATTCGCATTATATCATCATGTCTAGCACAAGCATGAAGTGATACGTCTTGAGGAGGAGAACATCTTCATGAGCTATCGTTGGCACTCACATAACATCGTTGTACTTGTGCTTTGGAATTCACTTGTAAACTCAACAAAAACAAACGAGGTAAAATAGAAGGAGGAAGAAGAAAGCAAAAGAAAAGTAAAGTAAAGCAGACATAAAACCAAAGCATTTACCTTTATTACTTACTGAAACAATGGAAGAAAGGAGGAGGGTACATCGGTGTCACTCTCAACATCAGCCTCTCTCTCTCTTACTTACATGAATCATCATCTAACCTAAGCCTACATACAATTTACATGAAAAGAAAAGAAAAACCTAAACTAAGAAATGAAAAACTTGGCTAAGTCCTATCTCTGCATGGTGCTCCAATTTTCAGCGCAAGTACAGGCCTTTTATAGGCAAAAACCCAATCTATAGGAAACCGGGCAGGTCGGGGGAGCAAACGCTCCCCCTAACTCCCCAAGATTGCCGCGGAAACGCGGCTTTTACCGCGTTTCTGCGGCCAGGGTGTGGCCACCTGGCCACACCCTGTTGGTGGGTCAGCTTGGTTTCGCCCTCTGACTTTATCTGGAGTTGGTTTGTCAGTTGGAGTCCCAGATTCTGACGAAATGGCCTTGGATTCTTGGCTTTAACCGATCGATTCTGAGAGGATTCTTCTCAACCGGTTTTCCACCTCTTGATTTTGCCCTGATTTACTTGGTGCGAATTAATTCTGATTTAATTCAGAATTTTGGTGGGCTTTGGGCTCATTTCTGTTCATCTCCTTAAAGATTGGGCCTGCAAATAAATTAAACAATTAATTAGGATAATGCAGGCTTTTATTCTATAATAAGTATGGACATATGATATTAAATATGCAACATTAGCGACCAATCAGCTAGCCCATCATCACTGTGCAAGCGAGGCTATCTTCTGCTTTAACTGAAATCAATCCTTAACTGAATCGGATATAAATTGCTTCGCCCAAAGAATTTGACTTAACATTTCTTGGCAGCTTTTCCTTTGACTTACTGCTAACTTTTTTCAATTTGCGTTGCAGTGAGCTATGTTCGCCAATCTTTCGACTTGATGAAAGAGACCAAGAAGTTGCCTCTTGCTTTTCCAGTTGAAACTTTAAATCCTAAGCAGAAGGAACAACTGGGGCAGCTGATGTGTGTTCCCAGAAGAGGTTGGCAGTCGCTTATCCGAGATGATCCACTTCGAGGTGAGGCTGGTAGCCACTTATCCGAGATGATCGACTTCGGGAAAGCGGACGTCACCTGTAAGGTTCGGATCCTCCATTGCCAATTTTCATCAAAGAAGATCCAGCTTCTTGATGGTAAAATCTGCCAATATGTGAAGGATTACGGCCTTATGCAGGAGGAAGGCCTTTCGTGTCAAGTTGGTTTGGCTTGGAAGTAGATAGGACCACTTGTATGTCTTTTGAGCAAATGATTCTGTTATACGAAACACAACCTTGATGTAGTAGTATCAATATACCTTCCCTTTTGATCAATAAAAGTTCAGTTTCTGCTCATCCTTCACTTGAATTAGTCTGGCGGAATTAGACTTCATGCGAAGTTAAAAACAGAATCCTTCCAGCGAAGCTAGCATGAATTCTCTGCGAAGCTCGGGCTTGTGCTTTTAGCGGGGCTAAGGCATGCTTTTCGGCGAAGTTATCGATACGTCGCGCTAAGTCAGCACTCGACTTATGGCGGAGTTAGCCCTTAGCGGGGCTGAATCAGCACTTCTTGGGAAGGCGCTTTAGGCGCCGTTTTAAATTAATTTGAAACGACAGCCTGTGCTCTTATCGAGGCGTCGTTTTAGGCGATCATCAGCCTATAAAAGCCTGATCGGGCTGAGAGAGGGTCATCACTTCTCTTTGAATTTTCCAGAGCATTTGACTCTTCTTCTTCCTTCTTCTTTACTTGAGAATTCAAGAACCTCCACTGTTCTTCAATGGCTCCCAAGAGACGAGCGGGAAAAGAAGTCGCAACCTCTGCAACGGAGGGTCCTTCTCCTCCTGTGGTCATCGAACGACCGATCACCGGTAGGGATCTTTCCCTTTTGATTAGAGATTGCCGTCTCTCTTTTAAAGCTGATTTTTGGCTATCTTTAGATGAATCCAGGATGATCAATCATGATCTTGTGACTTTAGGGAGTTTAATTCCCTGATTTTCTCTAGATTTCTTAACTGGAAGAACCGAAGGGTCTCTTATTCAAGCTTCCAGGTGAAGCTATCCCCTAGGCAGTTCACATCCCGTTGAATGACAGGATGCGAAGCCGTCCTTTGAAGTGTAACAGAAAAGGACTTTAATGCCCTTTAGGCAATAACCCCTTCTGACGAAGTTAGCCCTCAGGGATTTGTTGCATTCTGTTATTCAAGGCTAAGCTTCCAGAGCGAGGCTAACACTTGGATATTTTCCCGCTTCCTGCCTTCGTGTAGAGTGCGGAGTTACGCTGCAGCTGCGAAGCTAAGCTTTGGGACGAAGCTATCATTAGGCTAGCTTCGCTCGGAGAGTGAGACTATGCCTTAACAAAAATTGCATTTTTGTTTTAGCCTTTGTTTGGCTGATGAACTAATCATAGTTTTTTCTTTGTTTTTGCAGTGCACTATACTCCTGGTCCTTTGAACAGTCTATTTGGCACGGCCACGGGGCTAGATGGCAACGTCAGCCTGCAGTTCCAAGGGCAGGCTTCTTTATTCAGCGAACGAAACTCTCTTGCTCGAGATACACTTATTCATGGTGGGGATCAGCCCACCATGAGAAGCATCTTAACCACTGCTCCCCTTGAAGATTCTGACCGACGAATCTATCGGAAGCCCGGCTTCATGTTTGGAGATGTTGCGCCCAGACCATGATCGCCAGCTGCTAGCCAGAGAAGGGCAGTGAATTTTCCAATTAGATGGCGAGAAGTTCTATCTTCCGTCTAACAAGCGACATTTTCTCTTGTCCTTCTTCCAATGCGTGATGAGGGCTCGGAAGATGCAGTGGCAAGTGAGTCGGACTACTGAATCCATTCACGTATGGAAGTTGATAATTCCCTCACCTGGTTACACAAGAGCGGGGCCTCCTCATTGCATAATGGGTCTCTACCCTGGGAATGTACTCCCAGACATCCCAGTGGGAGAAAACCTTGCGGTGGCGTAGACCTTTGGGAATTAATTCTTTAAGGTTCGTGGTAACTATCCAGCCACTGGCTTCAGGACTCCAGGGTGGATTCACCCTCCGAAGACATGGTGGAGGGATTTGACTCTATATGTCCTTGCTCATTTCGAGGAGGATCTGGAAAGGCTGAATCTTTATGAGGCCGTCAGGGCGACCTGTTATGGCATTCAGATGAACGTAGTGAACTTCTACGACATCTTTGAGTTATACTGCCCGGCTATAGGGACCTTCTTCACCCCTGTTGGCGAATTGGGCATGGCTCTGCACGAGATGTGGGAAGTCTCTGCTCTGCCTTTGGGATCTCTCCCATACGAAGAATATTTCCTATGCAAGGCAGAATTGGCACTTCTGGAGAAGCAGGAGCCCGCCTTGTTTAAGACCAACCGTGAGTTAATGTGCCACTTGTACATTTGCTCCAACATGCATGGGAGCAGTAAGGGAGCTTCATGCAGCTTGAACAGCTAGGGAAATTATTTGTTCCCAGATATGGAAAATACTCCTGAGGCGGCTCATTGTGGAGTTGTTGATGAAGATATCTTTCGCCGGATGCAAAAACATTCTCAAGGGTATCTAATTCTGGAAGAAGATGATGGCCCCTATGAAAAAGGCGATATTCTTCAGAGTTTCCACCATCAGGCTCGTCGGCCGACGTCTCGGAAGGCACTTCTGACTGGTTTCTTGACGGTCTAGTTGAAGAGATGTGTGGTGCTGTCTTCTTCGGGAGACGTCATTCATCCGACTGTCTTGTTCCTGCCGCTCGTCTAGTCCATGGTCGTTCGCTTGGACTTCTTTCGGCCATGGTGTGCTGTATTCAGAGAGGCCTTCGCGCATTGACGGAGGCTTTCTGTAGGCCACCAACGACGAAGCGGGAAAAGGGGACTATTTTGCCCTGCGACGGACAAAACCCCAGAATAGGTCTGCCGTATACTTATTTGATGGCGTGGTTTGCCCTTCACTGTCCCTCCATGATCGAAGCCAGAGAGGACCCCCCAGAAGGTGTTCGAATGGCAATTCTCTGCCGATTCGAGGGATGTTCATGGCTGAAGACTTACGTGGCTGCGGTCCGTAAGTTGCAGTGCCGCTATGACGTCTATAGCCTTTTCCGCTACTTCCCCTATATTCGGGATGCGGGCTATGGTGAAGAGTTCAAGGACGTGGGGGAAGGGCAATCGTCATTGAGCCGGGGAATTTTTGAGTGGCTGGTCAGCATTCGGCCCTCACATTTGTTGTATAGAAGCGGGGATACCTGCTACTTGGAGCCCTATGTTTCAAGTTGGTTTGCCAGTCAGTTTGGGTATGACCAACTGTACGTGGGTAATCCAAACAGCAATCTGGCTTTCATGGGGAGCCTCATCGATGGAGCCCGTGCTTGGCGGTTCTTCATTGCAGGCTGTACCAAGGTGCGGCTGTGCATGCCGCTAAGGACTCCGAACCTTATGATGACCCTGGGATTCTGTCAGTGGTATATGACCTCAAACTCCACACCCATCGGATTCTCTAGTAATTCTTCTGGTGTGAAGTTAATTTCTCAGCGGCTGAAGCAGAAAGTCACTGAGAAGGGCGAGGGTAAAAGGGTTCGCGTCTCAGGCCTCGGGGAGTTCATTGCCGTTGATGACAGTGAAGCCTCTGATGCAGGAAGTCCTCGCTTCGAAGCTGAAACGGGTGCTGAAACTCCAGCAGCTGCTTCTGGCGTGGTGGGGACGGCCCCCGTAGAACATGCTGATGTTGAAGAAGTGGAGGAAGAAGATCCTGACGTCCACTTCAAATGAAAGCGGGAGGGTGGATCTCGTAGGCAGAGAGTAGTGAAGAAGCCTCGTCGCTGCGCTCCTACAGTTGTTGCAGAGGGCGAACCATCTGCAGCACTTCCTCCTCCTGCCCCATTAGCAACTGAATTGTCGGCTCCTAAACCGACTACTGGCGAAGCCACTCCGGACCCGGGTAAGATCAGCTTCGTCCTTGCAATACACTTTTTATGCGTTCCAGACATCTCATTATTTTCTTTGTGATTCAGGCACCGAGGCGGTGAGAAGCCCGAGAGCTGAAGCTATCGGAGAACAAGGGGAGCATTATGATCCCTTGTTTACTTATAAGAAGGGCGATGAGGCTGGCTATTTTGCCGTCTCAGAAGAGTCCAGAGATGATGCGGCTGATGTAGGTCCTTCGGGCGCTAGGACCTCAAAAGGAAGTCCCGAAGCTTCTAGCTCCTTTGGGTGGACCAGGAGGGTTCGGCAAGCGAAGGTTGGCCGGCCATTCGTGTTGATTCCGCCAAAGATTTTCCTATGGAGCCCGTGGGGACTGATGGCCGTCAACACGATTGAGGCGACATTATCTTTTGGTATTGTTTTGACCTTTTAGCACTTGCTATTTGTTATGCCCTGCCTAAACAAAGTCTTTGTTCTGCCTCTGGGTGCATCGACATCAAGAGAGCCAACCAATCTTCCTGAGGGATCTAGGGGTGAAGTAAGCATTTCAACCGCGGCGGATGCTGCTGAGTTGGATGATTTGTATGGCGACCTGCCCTCTTATCAGCCTGAACCAGCCAGAGGAACTGAAATTGAGCAGACGGTAGTCATGGAGCCGATCTCACTTCGAACAATATCGGTGAGTGAGATGCCATCAGTCTCGCCAGCGCCGCCTATCTTGCCGGTGCGGAGCTGAAGGTGATTACCAGTCCTACTTCCCCAACACTGTTGGTTGAGCCCACTCTCCCGGAAATAGTCACTAGTCCGACCTCGGTTGTGGCTAGTGTACTAGTTTCAATGAAGACTCCTCCGAGATCACCGATGACCTCTCAGGTTGCTGCAGCCAGTGCTTCTACTATTCCTTCCACAGTGGTGTCAATAAAGCCAATGGAATCTTTAGGGGCTGATCGTTTGCCAGGAGTGATTGAGGCCGAGAATGAATTTGTGGCTGAGCTAGTCGATAGCTTTTATAAGAGCTTGAAGCGATCCAACGCTTTGATTTTGAAAGGCTCGACTGCCTCATTTTCTGCTTTGAAGATGGTCCTCTCCCGAAGCATTGAGAGTATCCGAGACATTGGAGGGGATGACCGGGCCACTGCATTGGAACTTCTGGTGGACCATCTTGAGAGGGATGTAGACGAAAGGTGCCGTCTTAGCCATTCAGACCTGGAGTCTTCAGTTAATGAGCAGCTTGCGCACCTTGTCGCTCGGATGCATGAAGCTCATTTTGTCGCTCAGGAAGCCGTTAAGGCCATTTCTTTTGACTTGAAATCCTTAGAGATAAGGAAGTTAGAGCTCGGGGATGCCATAGATGCTTCTAGCAGTACTCTTCTTGACGCTGAAGATAAAATTGAAAAGGCCAAGGAGATGATAAGGAAGGCAAATCTTCTTTTATCCAAGGCTGAACCAGTGCGTCTTGAAGAGACTGCTCGGCTTGAGCAGCTTAAGGCTCAGAGAGACGAACTCTCGCGGTAGGAGTTAGCTCAGAGGGCAACCTTGATTGAGGTTGAAGATCGCTTGGCCCAGACGACGAGCTTCAATGAGGCTAAGCTAAGGTCTCAGGCGCTTGTCCGGGCTGCTGATGATAGGTAGACAAGGCTGGCCATTCTTTAAGGGCGGATCAAATCTTATGAAGCACCATCCTAGCTTGTAATATTTGTGTCTTCATGTATCCCTTCTTTTCGGAATCAATAAAAGTAATTTTATTTTGACTCCCCTAGTCATATTTCCAATTTGTCTTATCTTTTGAACTGTCGCTTTCAAGTTGTACTACAGCCATTTGAGAAAACAGTCCGTACTGTACTGAATAATGAGACTTGGCAATCTGCCGGTTCAGAGGTCGCAATGACGTAACCGATTGAGAAGCCACCAAGCTCGAAGTAGCCCTTGACGGACTGAAAGATGAGACTTGGCTATCTGCCGGTTCAGAGGTCGCAATGACGTAACCGGTTGAGAAGCCACCAAGCTCGAGTTAGTCCTTGACGGGCTAAAAGGTGAGACTTGGCTATCTGTCGGTTCAGAGATCGCAATGACGTAACAGGTTGAGAAGCCACCAAGCTCAAAGCAGTCCTTGACGGACTGAAAGATGAGATTTGGCTATCTGCCGGTTCAGAGGTCGCAATGACGTAACCGGTTGAGAAGCCACCAAGCTCGAGGTAGTCCTTGACGGACTAAAAGGTGAGACTTGGCTATCTGCCAGTTCAGAGGTCGCAATGACGTAACCGATTGAGAAGCCACCAAGCTCGATGTAGTCCTTGACGGATTGAAAGATGAGACTTGGCTATCTGCCGGTTCAGAGGTCGCAATGACGTTACCGGTTGAGAAGCCACCAAGCTCAAGGTAGTCCTTGACGGACTAAAAGGTGAGACTTGGCTATTTGCCGGTTCAGAGGTCGCAATGACGTAACCGGTTGAGAAGCCACCAAGCTCTAAGTAGTCCTTGACAGACTGAAAGATGACACTTGGCGATCTGCTGGTTCAGAGGCCGCAATGACGTAACCGGTTGAGAAGCCACCAAGCTCGAAGTAGTCCTGGACGGACTAAAAGGTGAGACTTGGCTATCTGCCGGTTCAGAGGTCGCAATGACGTAACCGGTTGAGAAGCCACCAAGCTCGAAGTATTCCTTGACGGACTGAAAGATGAGACTTGGCTATCTGCCGGTTCAGAGGTCGCAATGACGTAACCGGTTGAGAAGCCACCAAGCTCGAAGTAGTCCTTGACGGACTGAAAGGTGAGACTTGGCTATCTGCCTGTTCAGAGGTCGCAATGACGTAACCGGTTGAGAAGTCACCAAGCTCGAAGTAGTCCTTGAGGGACTGAAAGGTGAGACTTGGCTATTGCCGGTTCAGAGGTCGCAATGACGTAACCGGTTGAGAAGCCACCAAGCTCGAAGTAGTCCTTGACGGACTGAAAGGTGAGACTTGGCTATCTGCCGGTTCAGAGGTCGCAATGACGTAACCGGTTGAGAAGCCACCAAGCTCGGTAGTCCTTGACAGACTAAAAGGTGAGACTTGGCTATCTGCCGGTTCAAGGGTCGCAATGACGTAACCGATTGAGAAGCCACCAAGCTCGAGGTAGTCCTTGATGGACTAAAAGGTGAGACTTGGCTATCTGCCGGTTCAGAGGTCGCAATAATGTAACCGGTTGAGAAGCCACCAAGCTCGAGGTAGTCGTTGATGGACTAAAAGGTAAGACTTGACTATCTGCCGGTTCAGAGGTCGCAATGACATAACCGGTTGAGAAGCCACCAAGCTCAAAATTTTGATGGGATTTTGAAAAAGGTCTCATTTTCATTGCGAAAAACGAGGAGATCACTGTCATAGGTTTAATGTTAATGTAACAGCGAAATAGATGCCAGAGGTTAAACTGTTGAACATAGCATAAAAGGGGTCTCGTTCTCACAGGAAGAAACGAGGAAATCACTGTCATAGGTTTAATGTTAACGTAACAGCGAAATAGATGCCAGAGGTTATATTGTTAAACATAGCATAAAAGGGGTCTCGTTCTTACGGGGAGAAACGAGGAAACTACTGTCATAGGTTTAATGTTAACGTAACAGCGAAATGGATGCCAGAGGTTATACTGTTAAATATAGCATAAAAGGGGTCTCATTCTCACGGGGAGAAACGACGAAATCACTGTCATAGGTTTAATGTTAACGTAACAGCGAAATGGGTGCCAGAGGTTATACTGTTAAACATAGCATAAAAGGGGTCTCGTTCTCACGGAGAGAAACGAGGAAATCACTGTCATGGTTTAATGTTAATGTAACAGCGAAATGGATTGAAAGATCTTTATATGTGGTCTTACCATTCTATGGATGAGAATTGGTAAGTGATTTTGGAGAGGGAATCAAATGGGAACAGGTCCCTTAGGATTTTTAGCAAATCCTCAGCTGTCAACGGGTTTGATATGCCTTTACCAACTACCGTTTGAGTCGGGCTAGCCATGCTATTCCCCTCAGCATGATGAGTTGTCGAGGAGTTATGTTGGGGTTAAAGGCCAACATTTTCCTCTATCCTTAACAATTAAAGGTGTTGGATCATTTGGTTAGCGTATGTGTAACCTTGATTCTCCTTCGGGACAACCAGTGTATGACCAGGTTCCTACTGGTTTTTGGTTGTATGATTACATTTGGAGAAAGAGAGAGCGCTCTTTATGTGTATCTTGGATTTGAAGGTTTTGATCAGAGGTGTAATGTTAACTTGATCATGAGAAGGATCCTTAATTAAGGATAATACTTCTTTAAGAACTTGCCATTGATCGACATCATGAGTAAATCGCCATCTGAAGTCATAAGGCGATATGCTCCGTTTGAATAGACTGTTTCTATTACAAATGGTCCTTCCCATTTAGGTTGAAATTTGCCTTTGGTTTTGTGCGTCATGATCATCAATCGTCAACGGCTAAAATCAAATCTCCTTTCTGGAAGACTCTTTGTTTGACCTTCTTATTGAAGGCTTTTGAGATTCGAGCTTGATACAACTCGATGTGTTGCTGAGCTTGTAGTCGCTTCTCATCTAGGGCTTCGAGCTCTTGAAGACACAACCGATCATTGTCCTCTGATGTGATCTTAGTGGTCAGAGCAACTCGTAATGATGGCATCTAGATTTCCAATGGTATGACTGCTTCACACCCTTACACCAGGGAAAAAGGCGTATTGCCTGTCGGGGTCCGAACCGTGGTTCGGTAGGCCCAAAGACATTCACCAAGCTTTTCGTTCCAATCTCGCTTATTCGAGGAGACGAACTTTTTGAGTAACTTGATGATCGTCTTGTTGAATGCTTTTGCCAAGCCATTAGAGGTGGGATTATAGGCAGTTGAAGCCACATTCTGAATTCGGTATTTATCGCAGAACCGATAGAATACCTGGCTTATGAATTGGGGACCGTTATCATAGATAATCCGCCTAGGGACAACAAATCGATGGATGACATGGTGTTTGATGAAATTAACCATGTTAGAAGTTTTAACTTCAACTAGTGGTATGGCTTCTGCCCATTTTGAAAAGTAATCGGTTATTGCTAGGATAAACTAGTGTCCTTTTGTTGAAGAGGGGCTGATTGGGCCTACGACATCGATTCCCCATGCTTCAAATGGCCATGAAGCAACAGTTGGGTGGAGCAACTCTGAGGGCTGGTGTATGAAGTCCGCATGAATTTGACATGCTTTACACCTTCGTGCATATTGGATGGCATCGGCTATCATGGTTTGCCAATAGTATCCAAGCCTATGCAACCTGTCTTTGAGCTTTGGACCTGGCTGATGAGCTTCGCAAATGCCGTCGTGTGCTTCTTTAAGCACTTCCTGTGCCTCTGAATTAGAAAGGCAATGCAGGAGGATACCGTCATATGAACGACGGTAAAGTGTCTTCAGAGTTGGGTCGTAGTAAAAATGGAGAGACCTTCGTCTGATAGATGCCGCTTCTTTAGGATCGTCTGGCAGCAGACCGTGTAAAGCATAGTCGATGAGAGGAAATCGCCAATCTCTCGGCTCAAGATCCGTCGAGATATTATAGACCTCGCTGGTTCTTAACATATGTTTAGGGCAGACAAGGTGTTGAGTCGCCATTGTGAGGTGATACTCGGTGTCGACTGGCAAGGCTAGTGTTACTGCTAATGCAGCAAGAGAATCCGCCTTGGTATTCTGAGATCGAGACACGTGCCCGATGTAGAAGCCATCAAACAGATCAGCTAATTCGATGACCGTGTGGTAATAATGCACCAAGTCCTCGTGGCGGACCTCATATTCGCCTTTAACCTGATTGATAATCAGTTTTGAATCACCGTAAGCTTCAAGGTAGCGTACCCCCATTCTGTGGGCGAGCTGAAGACCAATAAGCAGAGCATTATATTCCGCTACATTGTTGGAGCATGATTCTGTCAGAGAAAATGCTCTAGGAAGGACATGATTCTGTGGAGAGATAAACACAACCCCCACGCCGGCGATGATCCTGCCCTTAGAACCTATTCGTGATGCTCCATCGAAGAACATCTGCCAAACTTCACCCTCTGAAGTTACATTGGACTCGAAGACTTCATCGGGAATATCTTCGTGAAGTTTTGAGTTTTTTGGGACTGGATGAGTAGCCAAGAACTCTGCAAGGGCCTGGCGTTTAATCGCCTTTTGAGGGATAAAGATCATATCGTATTGAGACAAAAGAAGCGCCCATTTGGCTAATCTTGAGTTCAATGATCCTGGCTTCATCATGAGAAGACGCAAAGGATTCACTCTGGAGATGACATGTATGGTTTGGCCAACCAGATAATGTCGTGTCTTCTGAACAACAAAGACAAGAATTAATCACTCTTTCTCGATAGGATTATAGCGAGATTCCGCCCCTATCATAGTCCTGCTCAGATAAAAAATGGCCTGTTTGTGACCATTGTCGCCTTTTTGAGCAAGCAGGGCACCAAGAGAATGGTCCATGGCTTTCACATAAAGCAAGAATAGTTTCCCTGATGTGGGTGCTACCAAGACTGGAGGTTTTGTGAGATATCTCTTGATGTCTTCATTAGCTTCCTGACAAGCTTGATCCCATACAAAGGAAGCACCCTTTTTCATGAGTCGGGTGAACGGTTGACAACGGCCTGAGAGATTTGCGATGAATCTTCTGATATAAGCCAGTCTACCTTGCAAGCCTCTAAGCTCTTTAAGATTCCTTGGTGGATGCATGCTCTGAATGGCTTTGACCTTGTCTGGGTCAAGATGAATTCCTTTTGATGTAACAATAAACCAAAGGAACTTGCCACTCGAAACTCCCAAGAAGGATTTTGTCGGATTCATTTTCAGTTGATGAGCCTGTATTATGTCGAATCGTTCTCAATTCACGAAGATGGTCGTTCTTATTGCAGCTTTTGACAGCAATGTCGTCGACATAGCATTCTACTGTTTTTCGAAGATGATCGTGGAAGATTATACTCATTGCCCGCTGATAGGTTGCTCCGGCGTTCTTCAGTCCGAAGGGTATCACAATGTAGCAGTATACCCCCAATGGTGTTCAGAACGAAGTATGCTTCTCATCGTCGAGGTACATTTTAGTCTGATTGTACCCTGAAAAGCCGTCCATAAAAGACATTCTTTCGAATCCACAGGTATTGTCAATCATGACATCGGTGATGGGCAGTGGGAATTCGTCTTTAGGACAAGCTATATCGAGATCACAGTAGTCGATGCAGATCCGTATTTTCCCGTTCTTCTTGAGGACAGGAACGATATTAGCAACCCAATCTGGATGCTATTCTTCCCGTATGAAGCCACATGCAATGAGCTTATGAACTTCGGCTTCAATAGCCTCCATAATATTCGAGCGGAACCGACGTTGTTGCTGCTTGACTGGCTTGACGTCGGGTCTGATATTCAGACGATGCCTGGCGACTTGTGGATAAGGTCCGGGCATGTCTTCGTAGTTCCATGCTAAGACGTCTATATACTCCTTTATTAATTCTTCTTTTTTCATAAGTGATAAGCTCTCACTTATAAAGATGGGCTTAGGGTGATCTTGACTACCCAAGTTGACTTGCACCACGTTGTCTTCAGTAGGTGGGTCGCGTAGTTCGAATCGCTTTTCCCATTGGAGATCTAATTGTTGAGCCAATGGTTCCTCATCAGTAGCTTCCGCAGGCTCCAATTGACTGCTTGAAGTCATATTAACAGCGAGATTCTCGAACATCATCCCCACACTGACATCTGTATTATCATAGTAATTTACAGGTTTCCCTTTTGGCACAAAGTTATGCAGCAAACTACGCCTTCCTTTTCCGAAATTCAAGCCCTCTGCATGCTTTAGGTTGTACCCCATTTTTTTCATCATATGGCGTGCTGGTCGCGCGTAATGGAAAAACTGCGGGGTGTCTGAGTCTGAACTTGAATCTGTGGCTGTGGACCCTCGTGGTTGGGCTCTACCGAAAATTATCGGTGACTGACCTTCTTTGGATGGAGGGATCACTAAAACGGCCCCTTCTACAGATTCCATGGGTGTACTGGACGCGCTTGGTTTATGTAAAGGGATGTGCAGAGAGCTATCCGTAATGGATCCAAACAACCCAACACTCGCAGGATAATCAAAAGAAATATTATCATTAATTACCCATTCACCTTCATCTTCAGAAGGAGTGTTACATTGGGGGTTATTAAGACATACTATAATTGGTTCGCCAATCAAATGGCTGGCATGTCTACTTCAGATTCTGAATCCGCCTCATTGCCACTATCATCATCGTCGGGCAACGATTCTTTCAATGTTTCACCGGCCTCTTGATACAGGAGAGCGTCAGTAAAGTAATTTTCTACCCCCTTGAATGGTTGCGTCTCAGCGAAGACAGTTCGTACTGTCGCATCATCTTCAACATATTTGAAGCAATTGTGCAGAGTAGAGGAACGATCCAGTTGGTGTGGATCCACGGTCATCCTAGTAGCAAGTTGTATGACGTGTTAGCGTCAATGACATAGCACGTCACTTCAGACTTCAGGCTCCCGATTCGGCAACGGAGCTGAATATTCCCAAGTGGATGACTACTCCCGGCATTGAAACCGTATATTGTAGTAGTGGTTGCGGACAACCTGCATAGTGGTATACCGAGGAAATAGAGGAGCCTTTTGGGGATGATGTTGAGTGCAGACCCCGGATCAACCTGTACCCTTTCAATGCATGTTGAACCGATGTATCTGGTGTAGTACAGAGGTCGATCGTTCTTATTGTCTTTGAGAAGCATATCTTCCACTGTGAAGGTAATAGCCGGCACCTTTGATTGTACCTGATGGCATTCAGGGCATGGAGACTGAGTGTCGTTTTTAGGGATCTCTGGCACATATGTCAAGAATGATTCTGAATCAGCCAGCGCATCTCTGAGTGCTTCTCTTGTCTCTTTTGAGAAACAAAGGAGCTCGTGTATTGTAATACGAGCCGGGATATTGGCCAGCTGGGCCAATATGTTAAAACGAAAGGGCGTGCCAAGCCCTTGGCCTGAAGGCTTCTTCAAGACATGGTCAAACCGGACTTCCTTAGGCTTCTCGTTTCCCTTGATTGGAACCGAAGCAGGTGTTGGTACTTGTACTGACGTCGTTTGCTGTTGTGTCCCGTCAGTAGCTCTCTCATACTGCTTTAAGTATGATTTTCTGGATCGAGTACCCATCGGCTGAGGTACATCAGCCTGCGTCGCGCAAGCGTGCTTTTCTCCTTCAGAATCACTGAGAGAAGCTGATGTGAAATTGTCATCGTCCGGCAGGATGGAGATGACATTGCAAGATTTGCACTTCGACTTGGACTTCTTTGAATCCTATTGTTCGTCTTTGACAAGGTCTGGGTGTATCCACATGACTTCTCCTGTCTCCAGTGTTAAGGGAACAAGACCCCTATTATCCTAAGTTTTAGCCGCAGGATGTTTGACTTCTAGCCGTGGCGCAGGGACTGGATAAGTCCCGTCAGGAACTGTGACCTTCGGGGTTTTGCCGAACTCGAGGGTCACCATATTGGCAGTCACTTTCTTCTGCTCTGACTTCAGTGTCAGGACTCCGACGTCGATCAAGGCTTGAATTCTGTCCTTGAGGACAAAGCACTTGTCGGTAGGATGATGAATCATCTTGTGGTAGAGACAGTATTTGGGATCGTTCGTGCATCCTATCTCATTGGGACGTTGAGCCTCTGGTAGCTTCATTTTATTCCCTTTGTGGAGTAAATGGAATATTGTGACCACCTGATCGTCTCTGAAGGAGTACTGTTTCGGAGGGAACTTAGACTCCTAATTATTGAAGCCCCTCTTCTTGGCCTTCGGCTGCATATCCTCTGACAATTCTACGGACATAGTCTCCTTCCCTTTGGCTTGAGAAGATTGCGTCATGTTGCCACGTCCCTTGTTGTTCATACCCCATTTGCCTTTAGGGGTGGATGGTTCGAACTTTTTAGCCGACTTTTTGGCTATCTCAGCTTGTTCGACCAATTCTTTCCAGGTATGGGCTTTGACAGCCCCCATGCGAATCTCTACTTGGTCTAGGAAGTTGTGCCTGCACATCTGTAAGAGCATGGGTAATGGCATCCCTGTTGGGCACATCAAAGACAAGTTTTTGAATCGCTCAATGTAGTCGCGGATAGATTCGCCCTTCTTCTGAACGGTGGAGAGGAGCTTGTCCATGGTTACCTCGGTATCGTCCTCATAGAAACGAGAAAGGAATCGGTTTCCAGGTCGATCCAAGAATTGACAGAGCCCGGAGGGAGACTTCGGAACCAGTCAAATGCTACCCCCTTTAAGGTGCCAATGAACAGCCTAGCCATGATAGCATCATTGTCTATAACATTACCGGTCTGGGACCGAAAATAGTAGATGTGCTGGTTTAGCGAGCTTTTACCATCGTACGTGTGTAATGCCGGCGGTTTGAACTTTGGTGGGTATGGTACTGAATCCCACTCCAACGGGTAAGGACGGACTGTCCCTACTTTCTTTAATTCATCCCTCTGAGCTAGGGATGCGATTTGAGCCTGGATGCCTTTAAGGACTTCAGCGTCCAAAGAAGAACCCTCCATGGACTTCTCTATCTTTGGCTGTTCATTGCTAAGATGTTATTCCTCGTCGTGATTGCCTCCGGTATTATTGTTATTCCGGTTATTGAGGAGTTGAGCGAGCATCTGTTGGATGTTGTCCAAAGCTTCTTGCTGGGTTTTGGAAGTTTGCTCTTGAGCTTCCAAACGTCGACGAAGGTCGTCATTACCATTGTCAGGCATATTGGCTGATACTCTGTCCGTTCGCACTGAGCTTACGGTCACCGAAGAGGCATACCCACTATCTTCATCTTCTTCACCAGACCATTGGACTGATCCTCCCTTTAGTTCTGGCGAGGCTACTGCCGTTGAGGAAGAAGGATGTTCATAACTGTAGGGTATCGCAACCCAAGATCTGGTGTTTCAGAAGACACCTTCTTCATGCACCAAGACTTCGCCTAAGCCTGGGCTATAATCTGGATCTGGGGAACTATAGGGAGTGTCGTCGGACGCTTGTCTGCCCCTGCGCAGCTCTCGTCCTCTTCCGGTCATGTTGATGGATGAAGAGGTAGGTCTCGCGAGACGCTCCTTTTATTATTTTTCACCGGGGCTTGTACCCATAGCCGATCAAAAACTGATCGTCGGCCTGGAGAAGTGGCGACGATTGATCCTAGCCGGCAATGGACTGAGTGGAGTGTCACCAACTGACATCCCACTTGTTGACAACAGGATGAAGATGAAGAAGTTTGGAAAGATTCCGACTTGCGTTTGTTTGTCAAGAATTCCCTCAAGTCAGGCCCGTTTGGGCCTAAACGATCCAGTGCAGAGGCTCTTTTGGATCGTACATAGGACGATGTCCTGCTCCTTTTATCACCGCAGAGGGGATTAGCACTGAATAGTGCTTCAGCTCTAGCTTCGCGGCTAAGAACCTTGGGAATGTCCTTGGATGCTGAAGCTGCATAAGCAATGCTGTCAACACTTAGGGATAATCTCTTAGCTCTGCTACACAGCGTGAGCTTAGCGCTTGATGAACTGGGGAGCGGAGCATGCTGTGGTGCTTTATCCGTCATGCTGCTGTGAAGGTGATTAGCCTTAGATAGTGCTTTGGCTCTAACTTCGCGGCTAAAAGCTTTGGAAAAGCCCTTGGGCGCTGAAGCTGCATAAGCAACGCTATCAGCACTTAGAGACAATCCCTTAGCTCTGCTGCGAAGAGAGAGCTCAGTACTTGAAGAACTGGGGAACGAAGCATGCCGTGGTGCTTTGGTTCCAGCTTCGCGGCTATGAACATCGCGCATACCCTGAGGTACAGTAGCTTCACTCGTGAGAACGAGGCTGGTGCGAGTTGTTGCTCTTGAATTGGACGAAGGTACTGTCGCCATTGTGACTTTGCGGCTAGCAGCATTGCTGGAGCAGGCAGGCATCTTGCCTTTTTCTTCGCAAGAGAGACGCACTTGTGGCGTAGCTATGCCTGAGGCTTTACTCAGAGCCTTCTGCTTTGGCCTCCACATCTGCTTTGACAAGGGAGACATAGGTTCGCAGGGAAGCTAACTAGCCACGCGTGAGACTGAGGGGTGTTGGCACTGCTTCTGGTTTCTGTTCTGAAACCTTGGCTATGGAGACCTTTCTATGCTTCCGTACATGAAGCATTAGACCACCCCTAGAGAGGGCTTCTTCAAATTTTCCTGGGTCGAAGTGAATGACCAGGTTCTTGAAAGTAATAGGCCTGCACTATGGGCCTGCTTCCTTATTGCGCCAGAGGACCGCAGTAGGCTCGCAGAGAGCCTTATCTGTCTCCGTAGAGACTTGCTTTGAAGATTTAGCCAGAGAGGCTCTGGCTGCGCCGACTTTCCTGAATTCAGAGATAGACCCGAAGGTCTGTTCATCGCATTGTGACACTTGTTTCTCAACAGTGGAGAAATCCCCAGCGGAGTCGCTATCTTGTTTTCCATTAATTTACAAAGGGGAAAATTTACAAAAAAGAAAAGGGTCGAGGAGCTAAATTACAAGTAACACAAAAGATTATAAGTAGATCTCCTCGGAGATTCTAGAGAAGTGTGCCGGTAGGAGTCTGGTTAGCGCGCGACCACTTTGTCCCTTTGACGATGCGAGCGATGAGATTCCCTTCTCGCCTGGTTCAGGGAATCGGAGAACAGAGGGTTGGTAGAACCCTCTTGTTACTTCTCAAAATCGCCTTCGCTTAGGAATTCCTTCTTGCCTGGTTCTGGAGATTCCTTGAGAAGATGGTATTAGGGTATCAGCACCCTGATTAGAGAAGTGATTCTCTAAAGTCTCTGAATTCTTGGAAGCAAGAGAATAGATTTCTTTTCAGCCTCTCTATGCGCACGGTCGTGAAGAAGTCCTCTCGTGCAGGTCTCTCTCTTGCGTGTGTTTTTTTTCTCCTTGTGCCCCAGGTGGGCTATTTATAGGGAGAGCAAGGGTATAATTGTCCCTTAAAAGTATAGAAACAGATTGAATCAAATCTGCTTAAATCTGGAAAGTAGCCTTGCTGCAAGGCTAGAATCAGCTTCTCGAAGCTAGAAGTAGCAGGTCGGTTGATCCTCCTGATCTGTTTTGATCCTTTCCATATAATTGGAAGATCTCCCTTGATCCTCTTACTCGTTGATTGATGCTTTACCTGCACATAAAAATAAAGAATTTTAGATCTAAGGATAAAGATGTGCAAGTGCTCAATTCTTACCGCTATAGCAAGTGGCTATGCGGGTCGTGATCCACAAGGAGGGTTTGCGATAGAATCGTTCAAAGTTCGTATTGAAATCTTAATGAAGATAAAACGAAAGTTCTTCATTGTTTTTAGGAAAGAAAAATGAAAAACGAGTTATGTTAAAGTTAGAAAGAAAACGGTAGAATGAGAAAGTGGAGAGAATTAGAAAGTGACTATATACAAATGATTATTTACAAAGAAATGATGAAAGATTTGGGAGATGTGGTAATCTATACTAAAGAAATAAAAGAAAAGAAAGAAGGTTGAAGAAATACTTATCTAATTTGATTGATGACTTACTTGGAAACCTTTGCATGTTCTACCTTGCTTTGGAGGCGTTCAACGCATAGGTCATAAGATCGAGCTCAGTCCCTGTTCGCATTATATCATCAAGCCTTGCAAGAATGAAGTGATACGGATCTTGAGGAGGAGGACGTCTTCATGAAGTATCGTTGGCACTCACAAAGGCTTTTGTATACTTATGCTTCTGGATTCACTTGCAAGCTCATCAAAAACAAAAGAGGTAAAGTAGAAAGAGGAATAAGGAAACAAAAGGAAATATGAACATAAAACAAAAACATTTACCTTTATTACTTGCAGAAACAATGGAAGAAAGGAGGAGGGTACATCGGTGTCACTCTCAACATCAGCCTCTCTCTCTTACTTACATGAATCTTCATCTAACCTAAGCTTACATACAAATTACATAAAAAGAAAAGAAAAACCTAAACTACAAGAAATAAAAACTAGGCTAAATCCTATCTCTGCATGGTCGTCCCATTTTCAGTGCAAATACTGGCTTTTTATAGGCATAACCCACACGAGGAGTATCCTAGGGAGATCGGGGGAGCAAACGCTCCCCCTAACTCCCCAACCAAGCCGCAAAAACGCGACTTTGGCCGCGTTTCCGCAGCCAGGGTGTGGCCAGGTGGCCACACCCTGTTGGTGGGTCTCCTCAGGTTCGAGTTCTGGTTTTGTCTTGGGTTGGATTTACAGTTTAGCTCCGAGATTTTGAAGAAATAGCCGTTGATCTTTACTTCAACCGATCGATTCTGAGAGGATTCTTCTTAACTGGTTTTCAACCTCTTGATTTTGCCCTGATCCAGTGAGCTCGAATTAATTCTGATTTAATTCAGAATTTTGGTGGGCTTTTGGGCTCATTTCTCTTCATCTCCTTAAAGAATGGGCCTGCAAATACATTAAGCATTTAATTAGGACAATGCAGCTTTTATTCTATAATAAGTATGGAAATATGATACTAAATATGCAACATTAGCGACCAATCACTCATTTTCGGAGAGTCAAGAGATTATGGCAATTAACTGCCAAATTTGATCTTAGATTTGATCTTGATTGAATTTGATCTTGATTCTGAATAGATTTGATCTCATCTGGAGATTTAGTTGGTCAAAGATTGACCATGACGGACCCGCAGCGGAGCTGTCGCGCTGAGCTCGCAGCGGAGCTGGAAGAAACATCTGGCGAAGTCAGAAGACAGCTCTTCAGCGGAGCTAGATAACGTCTGTGGTAAAGCTACCGAACATTCTTCTGCTTCAAGCGCAGCTAACTCTCTGCGGAGTTAACTGAGCACTTCAGGCGAAGCTATAGGTTAGCTTCCTGACAGAGCTGTGAATGGCTTCAAGGCGAAGTTGGATGATCTTAGCCTCTCAGGCGAGGCTATCCCTTTGGGCTCATGTGATGCTAAGTGTTAGCATCTTAGACCTACTGAGGTCTGTTTAGAGACAATCTGGGCTTACTGTCTGCTTCACTGGATAATAGAGTCCAAGTTGCTGCTTTGTCCCTTGGGGATGAATGAAAACTGGCCGTCAGCTTATCTGTCACTTGTCTTTTATAAATGTCAACAAGTACAGAACCGGTCGTCAGCTTATCTATCACTTGTCTTTTGTAAATGTCAACAAGTACAGAACCGGTCGTCAGCTTATCTTTCACTTGTCTTTTGTAAATGTCAACAAATTTAGACATTGTTCAGGCCAGTCAGAATCTTGTCTTTTTTAAAGTGTCAACAATAAGTCTCATATATTGATCAAGATCTTAGTAGATATTTAACTTCAACAAGAGATTCACAGTCAAAGTGTTGAAGTAAACAAGTGTTAGTTTAAGAGCTCACATCGTAGCAATCACGTCTAACTCCTTTGGATCAAGTTTGGATCGAGTCATCTGGTAGATGAAGATCGACGAGAAAACTTCGATTTGTTTAGCTTAGTTTTATTTAGATCTTGTGTAAGAATAAATTAGTCTTGATATGCTCAAGTATACACACATAGACAAGTTTAGAAGTTTTGATTTCGGTTTAACCGTTTTGAATTTTCAAAGAATAGATATGGTTTTCAGAATAGATAGAATCAAAAGAAGTTTACATCGTTTATATGTATGTTAGATTTCATCAATATACATTATTATTTTATATTGTCTAAAAACTTTGTTTTGATGTATATTTAGTCATGTGTTTTAAGTTTTGTTTCCTTAAAACATATGTTTTGGATTTAATGTCAAAAACATAGATATATCATTTATATATGTATTGGATTCTATTCATACATACTATGCTTCAAAATATCTTTCAATATCATATTTTTATATTTATACATGTTTTGGAGAAAACAGTTTTTCATTTTAAAATTCAAGTTTCAAAAAATAATTGGTTTGTTTTAAAGCTAAATTTTCATACCTCAAAAATAGTTCAAATAGTTTGTAATATGTGTTGATTTTTAGTCACACATATTTGTACTTCATATATTTAAAAGAACTTTTTTTTGTGAATTTTATGCGATTTTATAAAATTTTATAGAAAATTAAATGCCAACATTTTAAACCCTACAATCCTAATCCTGAGCCTACTGGCGGTCGACCGGACCAGAGCACGATCGACCGATCAGGCGACCGATGTGCACAGATACGTGCACACTGCCTTGGCCTTGGGCCGGTCGACCGCGCGATTGACCGATCCAGAGGGCTTGCTCTCTGGATCTGGCTCCGGTCGACTGGCCGGTCGACCAACTAGAGAATTAACTCTTTGGTTCTGGCCTTGGTCGACCGGGCGGTCGACCGTTAGGCAAGTTTGCCTGGGGCAGTCGACCAGTAACCCTAACGGTCAGAAATCTGACCGTTGGCCAGTCGACCGGGCAGTTGACCAACATATCATTTCTGACTTGTTCTGGACCCCAAAGGTTATATTTTCAGACCCTATAAATATGAGTCATTTGAGGTCAGTTTTAGAAAAGATTTTTAGAGCAAAATTTTCCACCTTCTCTAGGTGTTTAACAAAGAGTTTTTGTGCTAAAATTATCTATCTTTATTTATCTTCAAAGTTTTGGAAAATCAAAGAAAATCAAGTCTTTGGGAATTCTATTTTGTTCTTCATTTTATATATCCATCAAGAAGTTTTTTTCATGTATTTTCTTTGTTGTTTTATTTCCAAACACTTTAATTTCTCATATACTTGAGCCCCTCAACTCTAATCCTATCTTTAGGATCTTTGTTTTGTGAAGAAAATTTTGTGATCTTTTGAGATCACCAAGAGAGTATTTGTGATCTTTATGATCACCAAGTGAAATCTTTTCTTTACATTGCTTTATGCCTTCCCTCTTGTGTAGAGGTGATTGTGTTTGAGAGAGGAGTTGTGGATTCTAAGTGTTGAGTTATAATTGAAAAGTCACCTAGAGGGGGGTGAATAGGTGACAATGCTAATCTATGAACTAAATGCGGAATTTAAAAACTTAATGCAAATTACACTCAAGTGCTATCAACAAGTGATGCACACAACCAAGCCAAGCAAATATGAATGAGCAATGTAAATAAATGCAAGACACAAAGTAAAGAGAGAGTAGAGAGAGAGCCAATGGATCAAGCGCAAACACAAAGATATGTTATCGAGGTTCGAGCACCCAGCTCTACATCCCCGCCTTCGACACACGAAGGATTTCCACTAGCTCGTCCACCTAGGACCCTTTACAAGGAGTACCCAACTCCTCTCTTTACAACCTCCTCCCTGAGGCACAAATCCAAGCCAACCAACACAACCTCCTCCTTGAGGCAAACTCCAACAATCACAACCTCCTCCTTGAGGCAAATTTTCAAACCAATACAACAAACTCCCAATCACCAACCAATACAAGGATCACCTCTCAACTAGAGGGATACAACCCAAAGCACAAAGCTAAGAAAAGATTGGGTTACAACTTGGTGGTCACAACAACAACCACAAACAACTTCTTCTTCCACACAAATAACCTATAGATATAGATAGTAGATTTTTGCTCAAGTGTGGAGAAAACCAAGGGAATGGAAATCAGAAATCACAAAGAAAATCCTTGGGAAAAATCAAGAAATCAAGATAGAATAGTTCAATCAAAATTCTTTCCCAAAAACCCTTTCTTTGATTTTCCAAACCCTAATGAAAACACCAAATGGATTGTTCAATTCAAGCTCATAAACTTCTTTTGATTGCTTTGAAAACACCAGAGAATCAGCAAAAATTCGCACAAAAAAATCTTGGGGAAAACCTCTCTCAAATGGGGTATTTATAGGCAATTATCAGAAAATAGCCGTTGATAGAAATTTAGCCAGAATTGCCCTTCCGGTCGACCGGCCGGTCGACCGCGCAACGGTCAAATTTTGATCGTTGCCAGCTAACGGTCGACCGCCCCGGTCGACCCAAACAAACAGAGAGCAACTGCTCTCAGTCGGTCGACCGGCACGGTCGAACGGCTACAAGTGTAGCCAGCGTGCACGTTTCTGTGCACGTCGGTCGACCGGCTACATGGTGCGGTCGACCGTTCCGGTCGACCGACCTAGCATGGCAGACACTGTTCTGGCAGCAAAAACCTGGAATTTTTAATCCTAAAAATTCACAAAAATCTCTAAAAATTCACAAAATAGTTTTATCATTTTGCATTGATATATAAACATGTGGTAAAAAGTTTAGCTCAAATATCAATCAATAAGGACTATTTTTGTGTTATAGAAATTTTGCCAAAAACCAAAACTGTATTTTCTAAAACTTGGATCTTGAATAGAAAATACATTTTGTCTAAAGCTCATCCAAATACAAAAACATGATATTTAAACAACTTGAAGCATGATGCATATGGATAGAAATCCAATATACATGAAACATATATATATCATAGTTTTTGTCCTTAATTCCAAAATTAAGTATTGTTAAAATACAAAACCTAAAACTCATGAAATAGGTATATCAAAGTAAGTTTGTCTAAGAGTTGAAGCAAGCATGTATATAGAACAAATCTAATATACATTAAACCATGTAAACTTGTTTTGATATAATATCTATTCATGCAAACCAAGATCGGTTAAACCAAAAACTGAAAAACCGAAAACCAATATATGAAACGTGTGTGTTGTGAACTTGAGCATATCATACTATTCTAATCTTTACAATTTGGATCTAAATACAAAACTAAACTAGGATACCTAAGTCTTCTTGTAGAGCGCAACCTCCAAGCCGACTTGATCCAAAACTCTTTGATCCACCGAGCAAGTGCTATATATGATCTTTGACGCTTGGGCTTTTGAATCAACATGTGGGTAGCTTCCAAATCATCTTGTAGAAGCTAATCACCTACTAATAACTTGATTAAAGATCTGAAACTAAAATCACAAGATTATTAGTACACATAACTACATGAGTTAATCATCATCAAAACTAGAGTGGAAGGCCTTTGGGCCAACAATCTCCCCCTTTTTGATGATGACAAAACTCATGGAGTTATATATGCATGGATTAAAGTAAAGCTTCAAAGAAGCTCTCCCTTAACTCATGCATAACAATAAAACATATAAGATATGCAATGAATGTTCTTAAACACATATAAACATGTTCTGGATACCAATTAGCAAAAACAAATAAACATGCTCTTGATATCAATGAAAATCTTTAAAAAGTAAACATGCTCTTGATACCAATTAAACTAAACATAACATGCTCTAAATACCAATTAAACACAATATATGTAAAACAAAACTACTCTTGATCTCTTTTACAAGCTCTTGATACCAAAACTAATCTTTTACAAGATCTTGATACCAAAACTAAACATGTTCTTTAAATAATGCTTTTCTTTTGAATACCAATATAAACTTAATATAAAAACACATAAAACATGCATATAAACTCAAATTCTTCTCCCCCTTTTTGTCAATCATCAACAAAGGAGTTAAAAAAACATATACCAATTAATAGAAATTCTTTTTATATTAAAAACAAGGAATCAATCAAGGGATGCTCTCCCCCATTTTGACTAAACTCAAATATGATATCAATTAAAAAGTGAAACTATACCAATTTGAAAAATAAAAATCTTGATACCAATTGATAAGTAAACAATTAGCATCTTGATATCAATAGAAATTAAACATAACAGATTTTGAATTTCTAAACATAAATGTTGATATCAATAGAAAATAAACATAGATCTTTAATACCAAAGTATTGAACATATAAACACATATGATTTTGATAACAATTGAAACTATTGCCAATTGAAATTATTATTCTCTATCATAAAGTAAGGGAGTGGAAAACTAAATACCAATTTAAAAGATGAAATTACGAGATTTTCTCCCCTTTATGAACTACCAATAAAAACTATGATAAGGCTCGAATAAGGATACCAATTGAAAACTAAATCAATTGAAATAAGGTTGAAGCTCAAGCTTATCATCATAAACAAGATTTGTGCTTAAAGATATAGGGATATAGTAAGCACAACTAAAACATATAGATGTATGATAAGTAGATACCAATAGGAATTGATATACTTTGAAATGAAATCATACATACACACAAATATATGAGTATACAAGAAATATCAAGATTGATACCAATTGAAAGAATTCAATGATACCAATTGAAACAACAATAAAATCAAGTGTATATCTCATATTCCTACCACCCATTTCATGTTCAAGTTTACTATGATTTTCACTATAAAGCATACATGAGCATGATCTCCCATCCAACCACCCTTGGATGGTAGGGGTTTTCAAAAATAGATTTGTAAATATAGTATGTTTGAAAACAACTACCAAGGAAGAATATCACAACTAGTTATATGAATCAACTAGTACGAGATCCTTCAAATAAGGAATAATAAAAATATTTTTCATGAAGACGCATGTAAACCACATGGCACTAAAACACTCAAAATCCATATAGCACAATTTGTACTCATGAAAACTAAGTCATGAGAAAACATTAAATAAGGTGAGTGTACAAGTGTTGTGAGAAACATATCAACATGAAAATGGACAATCAAGCTCAATAGTAAAAAAAAACATGAAACTTATCTAAGATGTGAAATCACCTATTGAAATCATCTTAAAAACATGATATTCATCATAAATGTGAAATCACCTAAAAACATGAAAATCATCAAAACATGATTTAAACTTCAAGGCATATGTATGTCATGTACAAACTAAAGTATACATACATATCCTAAACACAATGAGTCCACAAGAGTATGTGCATGAAGGCACCTGGCTCAAGGATGTACATGTATACTCAATAGTTTGGACAAGTTAGACATATACATGAAGTTAAAACAAAATATGTAAAATGATGAATACAAGTCAAATGCAAGAATCATCAAAACTAGACTATACTAGTACATCAAGTGAATACAAATGAGCGTTTAAGCACAAACATATATAAAGGTCCATTTGTAGCTCACTAGTTGTACAAGTATAAATCCTAGTCTTAATGAAAACTATCATTCAAGAAAGTAGTCAAAACATGAAGCATAAAACGGGTCAACAATCAACATGATCATGATAATTAAAAACATGAATTATTAAAACAAAAAAAAATCATAGTCAACCATATGATTAGCATGACAAAGACATGTGCATTAGAACTATGATCAACATGATAGCTAAACATAAAGAGAACACAAAATATGGGTCCATACTAAACATGGGTGATCTCATAAGCTAAACATGCATGTCAAGGGTCTAACAAACATGGCATATATCATACTAAAACATGAGTCATCAAAACAAATCATCATATAATCATAAACATCAAAATGGTCATAATGCAAATGTATGTGCATTAGATCTAGGGCATACATGTTAGTTCTAAACAAGGTGAGAACACTAAATATAGATCCATATGAAACATGGGTGCTCAAGTAACTAAACATGTATGATACTAATCTAACTAACATAGCATAAGCATAATGAACAATGAAACAAACATGTTATGAATAGATGAACATGTAAAAGCATGCAAATAAAAATGAGAGTTAGAGAATGATACCAAAACCGATGAAGGTGCATCTCTAGTTCTCCAAACCACGGTGGTCCTCCCACCAAATCTCCTTGAGAGTGAAGCATCCAAATGGTTCTCCTTTTAGCTTAGAATGCATCCACCTCAAGGCACCAACACTCTCACGTTATGCGAGAGCCTCCACCTACATCAAACATCAAAGAGGTGGATCTTGGTACCCATTTTCTTGTGGGTCCACGGGGGTTAGTATCCTTTCTAACCCAAACAAGATTATTTGCTAAATTTTCAACATGTAAAAGATCATAACAAAATCTAGCAAGATGGCCTTTTCGACCACAATGTGTACATGTGTACACGTGAGCATACATATGATGATGGTGATCATGAGAAGCATGTGTATGCATAGATGGGTGTGCATGCAAGGTTGGAACTTGTTTCTTACGAACCAAGGATTCCAAACGAGAGTGATTCATGGCACAATGGCTCAAAGTGGAGCCCAAACAATCAACACTTTTCTTCAAATTGTTTATATCATTTTCTATACTAGAAGACAAAGTGGAACATGCTATAGGAGTGCAAGAAGTAGAAGCTACACTAGCATGATAAACATGAATATCAATCTCATTTTGTAAAGATTTATTTTTAATCAAAACCAAATCCAATTCTTTTGTAATTGAATCAATTTTATTTTTCAAAGTAAGATTTTCTTTGAAAACAAGATCCAATCTAGAAGACAAAACCTCATTGTGTTCTACAACATCATCAAAACCATTTTTGTTTTTCAAATCTTCAATCTCTTTAAGTGCAAGTTCAAGTTGAGAATGTAGTGAGTCACGTTCACTAGTGATCTCTTCTTTTTCTTGCAAAATCACTTCAAAATTAGAACATAAATCCTTTAATTCATTTTTCAAAACAAGATTATTCTCTTTCAAAAGTTTGTGTTTTTCTAAGAATTTTTCAAGCTTTTGAGTAAGTTCCATATTTAAAGTTTGAACCTCAAAACAACCATGGCAATAAGAATTAGAGCTATCATCAAGAGGGGAATCCGAGTGTACCTCAAGAGAGTCTTTCCCTTGGACCATGAAGCATTTATCTTTGGACATGTCTCTCTTGGATCTCCTCAAATTGTTGATGATCCTTGGAAGCTCGGGAGACGTTAAGATGCTCCAAACTGCAGAAGCCGAATCATAGTGATCAAAAATAGGTAAAATATGTTCATTTAGAGATGCTAGAAGTGTCCTAAGGGCTAATGCATTGGCCTTCTTATGCTTGCTACTATTAGGGAGGGATTCTATAGTGATGGCTTGATAAACTAAATGTCCTAGTCCTTTTAGATGTCTAATCATGTCAACCTTCCAAGAGTCAAATCTAAAATGGTCAAACATAGGAGGGTTAGTCATGAGTGCAAACTAGTATGAGTGCAAATGAAAATGCAAATGAAGATTAGCAAACCAAGATCACTCCTAGGTGGTTAAACCTAAATATCAGGAGCACTAGCTCTGATACCAATTGAAAAGTCACCTAGAGGGGGGAGGGGGTGAATAGGTGACAATGCTAATCTATGAACTAAATGCGGAATTTAAAAACTTAATGCAAATTACACTCAAGTGCTATCAACAAGTGATGCACACAACCAAGCCAAGCAAATATGAATGAGCAATGTAAATAAATGCAAGACACAAAGTAAAGAGAGAGTAGAGAGAGCCAATGGATCAAGCGCAAACACAAAGATATGTTATCGAGGTTCGAGCACCCAGCTCTACATCCCCGCCTTCGACACACGAAGGATTTCCACTAGCTCGTCCACCTAGGACCCTTTACAAGGAGTACCCAACTCCTCTCTTTACAACCTCCTCCCTGAGGCACAAATCCAAGACAACCAACACAACCTCCTCCTTGAGGCAAACTCCAACAATCACAACCTCCTCCTTGAGGCAAATTTTCAAACCAATACAACAAACTCCCAATCACCAACCAATACAAGGATCACCTCTCAACTAGAGGGATACAACCCAAAGCACAAAGCTAAGAAAAGATTGGGTTACAACTTGGTGGTCACAACAACAACCACAAACAACTTCTTCTTCCACACAAATAACCTATAGATATAGATAGTAGATTTTTGCTCAAGTGTGGAGAAAACCAAGGGAATGGAAATTAGAAATCACAAAGAAAATCCTTGGGAAAAATCAAGAAATCAAGATAGAATAGTTCAATCAAAATTCTTTCCCAAAAACCCTTTCTTTTATTTTCCAAACCCTAATGAAAACACCAAATGGATTGTTCAATTCAAGCTCATAAACTTCTTTTGATTGCTTTGAAAACACCAGAGAATCAGCAAAAATTCGCACAAAAAAATCTTGGGGAAAACCTCTCTCAAATGGGGTATTTATAGGCAATTATCAGAAAATAGCCGTTGACAGAAATTTAGCCAGAATTGCCCTTCCGGTCGACCGGCCGGTCGACGGTCAAATTTTGATCGTTGCCAGCTAACGGTCGACCGCCCCGGTCGACCCAAACAAACAGAGAGCAACTGCTCTCAGTCGGTCGACCGGCACGGTCGACCGGCTACAAGTATAGCCAGCGTGCACGTTTCTGTACACGTCGGTCGACCGGCTACATGGTGCGGTCGACCGTTCCGGTCGACCGACCTAGCCTGGCAGACACTGTTCTGGCAGCAAAAACCTGGAATTTTTAATCCTAAAAATTCTCATTAAATCTCTAAAAATTCACAAAAATAGTTTTATCATTTTGCATTGATATATAAACATGTGGTAAAAAGTTTAGCTCAAATATCAATCAATAAGGACTATTTTTGTGTTATAGAAATTTTGCCAAAAACCAAAAACTATATTTTCTAAAACTTGGATCTTGAATAGAAAATACATTTTGTCTAAAGCTCATCCAAATACAAAAACATGATATTTAAACAACTTGAAGCATGATGCATATGGATAGAAATCCAATATACATGAAACATATATATATATATATCATAGTTTTTGTCCTTAATTCCAAAATTAAGTATTGTTAAAACACAAAACCTAAAACTCATGAAATAGGTATATCAAAGTAAGTTTGTCTAAGAGTTGAAGCAAGCATGTATATAGAACAAATCTAATATACATTAAACCATGTAAACTTGTTTTGATATAATATCTATTCATGCAAACCAAGATCGGTTAAACCAAAAACCGAAAAACCGAAAACCAATATATGAAACGTGTGTGTTGTGAACTTGAGCATATCATACTATTCTAATCTTTACAATTTGGATCTAAACACAAAACTAAACTAGGATACCTAAGTCTTCTTGTAGAGCGCAACCTCCAAGCCGACTTGATCCAAAACTCTTTGATCCACCGAGCAAGTGCTATATATGATCTTTGACGCTTGGGCTTTTGAATCAACATGTGGGTAGCTTCCAAATCATCTTGTAGAAGCTAATCACCTACTAATAACTTGATTAAAGATCTGAAACTAAAATCACAAGATTATTAGTACACATAACTACATGAGTTAATCATCATCAAAACAAGAGTGGAAGGCCTTTGGGCCAACAATAATTCCTCGGTGGAGGTCCTTTTGTGGAAGATCCTGTGTGGACATAGTGAAAATTCTTCTGTATGAAGGCGGGAACGTAGAGCAGTGGCTCGAACCTCAAAATATATCTTGGTGTTTGTATTTGATCTACTATCTCTCAACTCTCTCTTTATATCTTGCATCGTTATTACTTGTTCATATTCTTATGCTAGATATAATTTGTGTGCCCACACTTGTATTCAACCAAGAGAGCTTATAAAGCACCTTATCTCTTGATCTAGAGGAATCTAGAGGAGTAGTTCTAGAGCCCTTCAAAGAAAATTCGGGCTCACTCTTGATTACACATAGTGTGTAATTAAGTTTTTAATTCCATATCTTTTGTTCTAGATTACCTTGTACACCTATTCACCCCCCTTTAGGTGTAGTTACACTCTTCTGCTAACCGGCTCTCAGTTCCTTCTTAGTGGTGGGACTGGAAGTGCTGGGGATGCTGCTCGTGTTGGAAATGTTTGTGGTGTTGGACAGGTCCTCTTGAACGAACAATCACCTATCGAGTGATTGCTGGATCCACATACAAAATACGGCTCATTAGCCTTTTGGCAATTGCGTTGGATGCGTCTGGACTTTAGGCAGCACCTGCATATCATCTGCTGAAGGGGAGGTCAGAATGGTAGCTTGATTATTGGACCGTTGGTATGTATGGTTGAGTCTTCTTCGTTCATCAACTGAAAGGGTTTCTTTACTGGCTTGTTCTGCACCTAGTTCTCGCTCTTCTTCTCTAGTCCTCATTCTACTTCATGGGCATTGGAGAGAACCTGGGAGTACGTCTTCAGCTCTTAAGGAAAAAGAAACATTTGGATGTCCATTTCAGCCCTTGTTGAAATCTGCTAGCCCTTTTCTTTTCGTCTGTCACCACGTAGGGTGTAAACCTACTGAGCCTCAAGAATTCGGCAGTGTATTCATCCAAAAACCAGTTTTGATATTGCAGGCAGATAAATTGTTCATTCATTTCCTTCTGAGTTGTTGCAGGGAAGAATCTCTTATAGAAACCCTTCGAGAACTGGTCCCAGGTGATCGGTTTCGCCAGTGTCGCTTCTTCCGCCAACCACCATGTTCTGGCCACATCCTTCAACTATATCTTGGCCACTTCCACCTGGTTCTTGTCAGGGACTTATGCTGCCTTCAAAAGATCTGTCATGTCTACCAGTCACTGTTCTGCATCCAGGGGCTTCTCTATGCCAGAAAAGATCACCGGCTATAACCTCTTGAAATCTGACACATTGCCTGGCCTCTACTCTCAGGGTGGAACCAACAGTTCTTGACGTAGGAGCTCTATTTGCTATTGTTTACTCTGCATTATCCCTTGAAATACCCTCATCATACCATCATTCTCTCTGCTGGGACATTTACACATTCCCCGTCTTTCCATATCTGAGTTGGTTGAAGGGGAAATAGGAAGAAGCTGAAAGGTAAAAGATAGAAGGATCTCAGGATTCAAGAAATGGATAAGAAGGAACAAATAGATAACATCGCACTTGTGATTGGAATGTATAGACATGACTCATGCACCCCGAGTTGCAAATTAATCCTTCATTAATTTGCCATCTGGACGTACAGACAGAGTAAGAGCCTAGGCTCTGATACCACCCTGTAATGTCCTGATCTTGCAGGTACGGAGACATTAATACGACGTATATACATAGGTCAGAAATATTGTCATATATATACGTTAAGCATCAGTACAGGAAAGAATCAGAGTGCGAAAGGATGAGAATAATATACATTTCAATACAACAGTACAAGCACATAGTTATCACAGAGTGTGATCTAATATTATAAATAGTCTTAGGACTTGTGCATACCCGACAGAATAAACAGGAGAAGTAGGGGTGCCAGTACACCCCACGGAATTCCTGGTGGCTACCCGGTGATCCCTCAAGAATATGGCATGTGTACTATGATATGACCACCATAAGCATGAAACTATTCGGTACCCATCAATTTCTCCAAACCCATTACAAGTTTTCTTATTTATAATTTATTATGTAATTATAAATTTACAGTAATAGCAAGAGCAAGACAGGTTCAGGAATTCAGGATTACAAAAGTACATGAGTACTAGGGATACAGGTCACTATATATAATACAAGATAGCAGGTACAAGGTTCCCATAAATAAGATAATCATAGGTCAGGTTTTAACATGACAGGTAATTGATAAATCGTAATAGGGACATGTGTCAAGTAGTAGCATGTCAGGTAATAACACATCAGATGTCAAGTGATAGGGGCAGGTGTCAAGTAGTAGCATATCAGGTAATAGTACGACAAGTGTTAGCATATCAAATGAAGACCAGTCAAGTGATAGCATAATAACCGAGCACAATTAAGCGGAGTTTAAGCAAGGATGGAGTGAAGCTAACGTATACCACTAAACGCCATCACGTTCGGGTGATTATCGCTCGCAGTACGGCTAATGCACGTGTGTGGTGGCAGGCGAACCGCTCTGCATCACCCATGATAAAGCCGTACTCACGGTATAACTATGCTCGGCCGGAGTTAGTGATACTGCGCTGTGCGCTAGGCTCACCTACCAGGCGGAGTTAAAAGACCTGATGGTCTAAGCACACTCTCATTTCGAGGAAGCGGGTGAAAGCCCATAAGGGCTGAAGGACCAGAAAACCGAGTAGGTACCTGCAGGGGTGTTAGTACCACACAATCATATATATAAAAGGCAGTAACTAAATCTTCCATATAGTGTGTGAATCCCGAAGGCTGTGTATAAATACCTAAGAGCTTAAGTAAGCCTAGGGTTTAAGCTCACTCTCGGTAGCTACTATGAAAGTCATAAGGGTCCAAGGCCTAAAACCTATTGGGTAACCATCCCGATAGTGGGTAGATCACCCGAAGGCTATACAAGGATACCTGCATTGTTAGTATCAACACCTGCACAAATATAATATCGTTTACACTATTACAAGTATTTGAACACAAGATAGAGCACATGAACTGGTACATACATACAACCTGGAACAATTACACAAGACCATAAACATAAATACATCACTAATCCAAATACAGTACAAGCTCGACAGTGTGAGAAAAAACACTCGCCTAGAACACAATTTTCAAAACCTCGTGCGCCCGAGCTCCCGAGTGAGAAAATACACGAAGAGAGAGAATGAGAGGGGGCTTGGCTCCTTGGTAGCTTCTGGCCTTAGGGGTGGTGCGCTAGCCCTAGGGGAGGCTAAGGGGGTGGCCGACCTAGGGGATAGAGGAGAGGGAGAGTGGAAGAGGATGGTGATGGTGTTTGAAGTTAGTGGTAATGAGGGAGTTGGATTTTGAAAAAGAAATGAAAAAGAAGTTGACTGAAGTGATGATGATGATGATGATGGTAATGTTGGAGGTTAAAATAGGGATGATGGAGGTGGTGTTATGATAGTGTGAGTGAAGATGGTGGTATGGAGAGGAATACAAGAGGTGGTGATGATGATGGAGCTGTTTGTAGTGGTGGAGATGATGTAGTTGAAGATGGTGAAGTAATTGTCAGAATAGTCACTGGAATGGTCACCAGAGACATCAACGGAATAAAGGGGGCCAGTTTAGAGCTTGAGGTAGTGGTCGGCCTAGGTGAAGAAGGAGTGGAGGTGGTTTGGTGGAAGGATTTGTTGGTGATGGTTGTTTAGGAGAAGGTAAAGGAGACGGTGAAAAGTTGGTGGAGTTTTGGAGTTTGTAGCGGAATAAATGGAGATGGAGGAGGAAGAAGATGATGGTAGGGAGTTGTAATAGTTATAGTTGTAGTGAAGATGAAGGAGGAGTTAGTGGTGATTAGGATTTTTTGATGGAGAATTGTAGGTTAAAGGAGAAGTAGTGTATAGTTTGGAGTTGGAGTTTAAAGGAGAAGGGAAAGGATTACAGTTAGGGTTCTTTTGTAAAATGGGGAGGCTGTTAGGTGGCTTGTCCAATTTTGGTGATGGGAGAGGAGGTAAGGATGGGTTGGGATATTTTAGAGGAGATATTTTGAAGGAAGAAGTTAGAATGTTTTAGAATAATGGAGAAATGTTTGGACGTTTTTAAAGGAAAAGGAAGGAAGAAAAAAGGAAAAAGGAAAGAAAAGGGGAAAAGAAAGAAAAGTAATTGGAAGAAAAAATAGAAATAATTAGAACGGTGGATTCCCCGGATTCGGTCACGGATTCGAAAAATTTTCAAAAAAACTGGAATCTCGCCCGAAAATCAAGCATCTCAGAACGATCCCCAAAAATTTTAAAAAATAAAGAATATTATACTGAATATCATGGTGAAATCAGATTCATGAAATTCAATTATATTTTAAATTGAAAAATTCTAGAATCTATCATCGATATCAGTTGACACCGAACCTGGCCGGATTTTGATAAATTCAAAAAAATTCAAAAAATGCATTAAGATAGTAAATATTATTCTAAGAAAAAATGTTAAAGCAGTTTCCAGAAATTTGGCTGTGTTTGTAATTTAAAAATCTGATAATCAGTCAGGGGTGACGATCAATCTTGATTTTGGAAATTTTATAAAATAATTCAAAAAATCTTAAAAATCATGAAAATTCTAAAATATTGGAAAAAGTATTTGAAACTAAAATTAGTCAAACCTGATTACCAGGAAGGTCAAATCGATCAATATACTGGGATCGGGTCTCCAGTCCAGACAGAGTTGACTCTAAGCTTGAGAATCAGGATCTGAAACCAAGCAATAACGTAATTAATCATAATAAAAATAAATATTGGAAGATAAATTGAAAAATATGATTAAAAAATCAGAACACGTATCTAAGTACGTATTCTGAGAACGGGATATTACAGAGAGGTGGTACCTTGATAGTGGTTGCTCAAGGCACATGACTTGGGATACCAACAACTTTGAAACGCTATTAAGGTATCATGAAGGTGGCACCATCACCTTTGGGGATGATTCAAAGGGCAAAATTATTGGTATAGATAGTATCAAGATTGGGTTATCTCCTTTAATTGAGAATGTTTTTTTGGTTGAAGGTCTCAAACATAATCTTTTAAGTATTAGCAAAATTTGTGATAAAGGTTTTAAAATTATTTTTGATGATTTCTCTTGTGACATTTTGGATAAGAAAGCAAATACTAATGTTCTTTCTGATTTTCATGAGAACAATGTTTATATGATTGGCATGCTTTGTTTAGATTGCTATGCCACTTATTTGAATGCTTTTAATGAAGATTTTTGGTTATGGCATAGGAGACCAGGCCATGTTTCATTTGACCACTTATCCTGAATTAATTCTAAAGATATGGTGAAAGGTATTTCATGTTTAAGGTTTGAAAAGGACCGCATTTGTCAGGCATGCCAACTTAGGAAACAAACCAAGTCCTCTTTCAAAATAATCAAGAATATCATGACAACTAGACCTCTAGAGTTAATCCACATGGAATCATCTAACCCAACTAAAACCAAAAGTCTTAGTGATAATCGTTTTATTTTTGTTTTAATTGATCATTTCTCCAGATTTACATGGGTTTTCTTTTTAGAACATAAAGACGAAGCTTTTTCGCTTTTCAAGTTTTTAGAAAAAGGGTTGAAAAAGAAAAAGATTTACTGATTTTACGCATAAGGAATGATAGAGGTTATGAATTCATCAACCACTCTTTTATCACTTATTGTGAAGAAAATAGAATTAAACATTAATTATCTTGTCTTAGAACTCCACAACAAAATAGAGTCGTTGAAAGGAAGAATTGCACTCTACAAGAAATGACTAGGATAATGATTAGTGAATACGGTCTCCCTCAATATTTATGAGCTGAGGCCATAAACACTTCATATTACATTGAGAATTAAATTTATTTTTTTAAAAATTCATATAAAACTCTCTTTAAGATTACTATTTGAGAAAATTAAATGTTTCCTATTTTAAAGTCTTTGGATGCAAGTGTTTTGTTTAAAATACCAAAGGTAATTTAGGCAAGTTTGATCCAAAAGCATTTGAGGCTACTTTTGTTGGTTACTCAAATACTAGTAAGGCTTATAGAGTTTTTAATAGGTCAACCTTGACTATTGAGGAGTCTATGCATGTTAAGTTTGAGGAATCTAACTCTCTTGTGAAGAATGTTGTAGAAATTGATTCTTTTTTATAAGACTTTGAATAGTTTCTATGAAAAATTCACCGATACAAGACGAAGAGGAAAATATTAAGGATGATGCAAATGGAGAAGTTCAAGATGTTGAAGTGGAGCCAATTCAACCGCTTCCAAAGGATTGGAGATATGCTACAAGCCATCCCAAGGACCTCCTTATTGGTGATGTATTCAAAAGGGTAACTACTCGCTCCAAACTCCATGATATTTGTGGCTATTTTGTATCTATTTCTCATATTGAGCCCAAAAATATCCTCGAAGCCGAGGGCGGCTTATCGGGGGAAAACCGCGCATAAAAAGTGTATGTTTTAAAATTGATATTTAAAGTGTGTGCTTTGGCTTCCTCAATACTTCCGTTATAGCATAGAGACTAAAACAAGTCGAATCCACAAGGAAGGGAGGCGATAGAAGCTTTATCGGTTGATCACGTGTTTGTTAAAAAGTTTTTCAAAGTTTTAAAGAATCAGAAGAAAAGAAAATAAAGAATGAAAGAAGAAGTACGGTGAAATACGAAGAAGTGGGAATATAGAAAAGAATGGTATTTGTGATTTTTGAGATTTCTAAAACAAAGTGAAAAAGAAAGAAAACTCACAGCTGCTAACTACTAATGACTCCACCAGCACGCTAACCTCTTAGTGATAGTTACCTCACATGTTTCATTGGCCATCATTAATCCTTGGTTCAAGAGCAATTCGAAGCATGACCCATATGTAACTTATCACAATCCAACTCAACAAACAAGTGCAAGCTACACTTAAACCATCAAAACCCAATAAGAGCAAGCATGAAATAAATTAGTGTTAGCTTGTTAGAGAGTTAGGAAGTTAGAGTGTTAGATCCATCATCATGAGCCATCAATGGCTCTTGCAGGAGCAAGGCCAAGTCGAGGCTATTAGATTCATGTGGATTATCAAATAAGAAATTAGACTAGTTGGTGGTTAGTAGTTAGTCGCCATGAGAGAAAAGTTACATATGTAAAAGAGATTAGAGAGAAGAAAACATAGAGAGATAAAGAGAGCAGCTTTCATAGATTGTTACCTTCTATTCAAGCACTCTTGCATTTCAAGCATGTACCACTCCCTCTCCCTATTACAAGATCTACAAAATGAAAATAACAAAGGAGGAAGAAGAACTAACCTAAAGTAAACTATCCTAAACTACAACATAGAATGAAAAACTACCCTAAACTTAGTATATCTCCTTCTCAAAACCCCAGGGGAGTATTTATAGGCACCAGGGAAGAGGGGGGCCAAGGGACAAACCCTGGCCCAAAACACGGCCGCGGCCGCGGCCGTGTTTTGGGCCAGGGTTCGGCCGCGGCCATACGGTAGCTGCGCGTACGGCTCTTCGAGCCGCGCGTTGTCTTATCTGTCCCCTGTCAACTCTGTGTCCGGTTTCTGCTTTGCAGCCCCTAGTTTTGACAGAATTAGCCTCTTAAGTTAATAACTATCTTAATAGGCCTTTAATCACCAATTAAATGGTGATTTAGGATCTTCTTCCTCATTGCACTCCATGGACCTATAATCAAGCAAGCAAAGCTTTATTATAAGAATTTAATACGAAATTAATGTGAATATGTGATAAAAATTATGCAAAATTAGAGACTAATCACACCCCCACACTTATCTTTTGCTCGTCCTGAGCAAAACAAAAGAAAGAAAATTATTACACCACTTTCGTACGTGACGCGATTGTACTGAGCATGTGCAACAAGCCGTTAAACCTCTAAGTTTCCCCTGGAGGAGGAGTTTTATCTCCTGAGAGTTTTCAGCGGAATACACCCACAAAATCCATAAAGAAAGAAATCAAATGTTAGTATTTTGAAAACACATTTTGAAATAGAGAAAAGTGCTGAAGTATTTTTTGTGAAAATATAAGTAATCTAAGGTCATAGGTTAACAAAAAATTAATCTTCCTTAAACTAAGTCAAAATGCAAAAAATCTTGTTATAAATTAAATGTAAGAATTTAAAATTGAATTGACTCTTTGATCTTTCATAAAACTCTTAGAAAATATGCACTTTGTGAATAGTGAAGGTTTTTAGGATATCGACTCTAACTTTCATGCCATTTATTTATATTATTATATATATATATATATATATTCTTTTTCTTCTCTTAGTTTTCTTAGGCTTTCTTATTTACCCGGGTAGTGAGCCTTTAGCCGGTGACTCCTAAACCAGATGGTCTTAGGGCACCAGATGAGAAAGCATCCCTCAGACTTAAGGACTCGAGTAAAAAAGGCCACAAAACTAAAGGGGATTTTTTATTTTTGTCCACCATTATAGGTGTCAATAATCATGCTTCCTAAGGCGTAATTACCCAACTTCGATAAGTGATTTTTATTATCATAATAATTTTTTATTTTTTGTAACATTTTCAGTCTTTTATTTCAATCCCAAAAATTGTGTAAGAGTGGAGTGCATAAATCTAAGGCAAAAAATTCAATATCAAATTATCTTTTTAATCTTATTTTCTTATCCTAAAATTTAAATAAGATCTATTATTTTGACTCGATTTAAAATTTCATAATTTTAGGTCTTCCTGATTCCTAAGATAATCTTAATTTTCTTAAAATAAATCAAAATTATTTCTCTTAATTCAAAAAGTTTTGTAAAAAGAAAAAAAGAGTTTTAAAAGAAAATTTTAAAAAGTTCCTAAAAGAAGTGTAAAGAAAGAAAATTTAAAACTACCTATGTTAGTAAACCCTCCCCCACACTTATCTCATGCATTGTCCTCAATGCATCATGAATGTGTATAGACATGAAACAAAGAGGAAAGGAAAATTACTTCATGTTAGTGGTTCTAGTGGTGGTCTGACTGGGCCAAGCGTTGCTACCCAATCAGAATAATGAGAATCTTGAAGGAACCCACCAGTGACCTCTCTAATATGACCCAATAAAAGAATGATTGATGGAATGATCTTATTTAAAAATTTATCCCCATCTAGTTTCCAATTTTCACAAACAATTACTGAGTCATTTTCTTCAATATCTTGTCCAACAATGAAGTGGGACTTTGAGAGATGATTGATTGGGACTCAAATGGAATAGGAACAAAAACCGATACCGACTCAAAAAGTTGACTCAGATCAAGTCGAGAGTCAACAATGAGAGTCAAAATAGGTTCAAAAATAGGGTCCAAACCAAAGAATTGATGTTCACACACTGTCCCCATTAATGAAGTGTGATCATAAGAGATTAGTGATTCCATTTTACAGTACTGGTACATGATTCAATGTTGACTTCGGAATAGAGAAAAAATCTGATAAAGATACCAGAGTCATTATTTAATCAAAAAGTGAAATGGAATTACTAACATAAGGTTCAGGATCACATTTAGGTTCGGTTTCAATTTCAGGAAAGGGATAACTTCCAGAATGTCCAGACGATTTTCATAACTTGGAGTGTGGTCAACTTCAAATGTATGTTCTGAAATTGAAGCTGGATTTCCAAAATGACATAATTCATGGGTCCAATCAGTAGAGTTAGGAATATAAAGATCAGTCAAAGGTTGACAAGAAAGACTTTCCTCGCTTTCATTGATCAGTTCGCTAATAAGTGAGTCAACCTACTGATAGGCCGGGTAACAGAATTTGTAGTTAGAATCAAGTCTTCCATACTTTTTATAATTGGTTCTTCTTGAAAAGATGAGTATAGAAGTTGATTTTAGAAATTTTGGTGAATTTTTGATCCATCAGATTTTGCGATTGCTGCTCGGACTCACGCAAGGGTTCCATACTCAAGTCCAGTATTGAAGTTTATTCATTTTGAATAAGTGAGACTGGAAAAGATGAGTAGAACTCTTGAAAATTTGGTTGAGATGAGGAGTCCAACATGTTTTGCATTCTATCATAAAAGACTTCCAAACGCTTTTTTAGCTCAGATTCTTCTTCAATTGAATGCTCTAGAAAAGGAGTATGTGGAGTTTGATGTGGAAAGGATTGTGAATTGAGCAAATTTTGCATTTGTTGTAGAGACTCTTCCATACTCCTTTCCAAATCAGATTTTTCTTCGAGTGGTGGAATAGGAAAAGGAGTATATGAACCAAAATCGGGGAATGAAAATTGTGGACAAGGTAGTTGAAAATTGGACTCAGGGGAGTTGAATCCCCACTGACTCTGTGAAAAGTTGAAATTATTTTGAGAATCTAGGTTATAGGATTGGAGATATGGGTCATATTGAGTCGGATAATCCCAATCTGGCATATATGGTTGGTTCATGTTGTACATAACTGGGTTAGAGTTATCCAAGTCAAATGAGGTCGGGGTGAAATATGGATTCATAATTGAAAGAATTGTTGTTATTAAAATCCATATCACAATTTAAAAACAAACAAACAAACAAACAAACAAAAAGAAAACAAGCCTATGCTAAGGTTGACTTAGACCTAGACGACTGCTAACTGGTTAGACTGTCCACGGGGGTATATTGTCAGAATCTGACCATGAGTTAATCGGTCAGGTAGAGGTAAGATTAGTGGGGGTATCCGTGCTGGAGCAACGGGCCTAATTATTTCAAATCACTGTTCTTCGAGGTTTCGCCTCTCAATCCGCAACCTTAGACACCGATTTGACAAAAGTCAACTTCTAACAACTTTTTCCCCTTTGGTCAATCTCTTAAATGAATCCGAGATGTCCCTAGGGGCCAATGTATAGCAATTTTTATTAAGGCTTGGGTTGTCTAAGTGGGGAGGTGATTTTTGGGCTAAGGGAGGGTAATGACTTCCCCACCTTATGTTGTCTTGGGTTTTGCCCTTAAATTAAATTTGTGCAAGTGTGCAATATAGATAAGAATGAACACAAAAAAGTGAGTGAATCACTGAAGTGTTTGTCCTATACTATATGCAATGCCATATGTACACCTCCTATCAATATCACAACAACACAAGAATAAAATATAGTATATTGGAATGAAAATTGACACGTGCCTAAATGCAAATGTCTAAACCGTTTTAAAGCATTCAATTACCGTATTTAATTCTTAAAATTATTTACAGTGTATAGGTAATATAAAAATTTAGCAGCAGAGTATAAGAATATACAAGAAGTTACCCAACCACACAAGAGCAAGTGTGGACTTCTACAATGCTAAAAAAAAAAGTTTAACCTGCACACCAAAACAAAGAAGAAAGGTCAAAAAAATGTGAAATCAAACAGCTCCCATCCCCGGCAACGGCGCTATATAGTGGTGAGTATTCCCGCCTGCCAAGCGGGTGACCCAGGTTCGATCCCCGGCAATGGCGCCAAAATTTGATCAGGAGAAAACCGCGCACAAAAAGTGTATGTTTTGAAATCGATATTTAAAGTGTGTGCTTTAGCTTCCTTGATACTTCCGTTATAGCATAGAGGCTAAACGAGTCGAATCCACAAGGACGGGAGGCGATAGAAGCTTTATCGGTTGATTCATGTGTTTGTTAAAAAGTTCTTCAAAGTTTTAAAGAATCAGAAGGAAAAAAATAAGAATGAAAGAAGAAGTACGGTGAAATACGAAGAAGTGGGAAACATAGAAAAGATTGGTATTTGTGATTTTTGAGATTTCTAAAACAAAGTGAAAAAGAAAGAAAACTCACGGCTACTAGCTACTAATGACTCCACCAGCACTCTAACCTCTTAGTGATAGTTGCCTCACATGTATTATTGGCCATCACTAGTCCTTAGTTCAAGAGCGATTCAAAGCATGACCCATATATAACTCATCATAACCCAACTCAACAAACAAGTGCAAGCTACACTTAAATCATCAAAACCCGATAAGAGCAAGTATGAAATAAAGTAATGTTAGCTTGTTAGAGAGTTAGAAAGTTAGAGTGTTAGATCCATCATCATGAACCATCAATGGCTCTTGCAAGAGCAAGGCCAAGTCGAGGCTATTAGATTCATATGGATTATCAAATAAGAAGTTAGACTAGTTGGTGGTTAGTAGTTATTTGCCATGAGAGAAAAGTTAGCTACACATGTAAAAGAGATTAGAGAGAAGAAAACATAGAGAGGTAAAGAGAGCACCTTTCATAGATTGTCACCTTCTATTACAAGCACTCTTGCATTTCAAGCATGTAACACTCTCTCTCCCTATTACAAGATCTACAAATTAGAAAATACAAGGGAGGAAGAAGAACTAACCTAAACTAAACTATCCTAAACTACAACATAGAATGAAAAACTACCCTAAACTCAGTAAATCTCCTTCTAAAAATCCCAGGGGGGTATTTGATTGGTCGCTAATGTCGCATATTTAATATCATATGTCCATACTTATTATAGAATAAAAGCCTGCATTGTCCTAATTAATTGTTTAATTTATTTGCAGGCCCAATCTTTACGGAGATGAAGAGAAATGAGCCCAAAGCCCACCAAAATTCTGAATTAAATCAGAATTAATTCGCACAAAGTAAATCAGGGCAAAATTAAGAGGTAAAAAATCGATTGAGAAGAATCCTCTTAGAATCGATCGGTTAAAGCCAAGAATCTAAGGCCATTTCGTCAGAATCTGGAACTCAAACTGCAAAATCAACTCCAGATAAAGTCAGAAGGCAAAATCAGCGCGACCCACCAACAGGGTGTGGCCACCTGGCCACACCCTGGCCGCGGAAACGCGGCAAAAGCCGCGTTTCTGCGGCTTTATTGGGGAGTTAGGGGGAGCGTTTGCCCCCCGACCTCCCCGGGATCCTATAGATGTGAGTTATGCCTATAAAAGGGCATTCTTTGCGCTGAAAAATGGACGCCAATGCAGAGTTAGAATTTAGGCTAGTTTTTCAATTCTTAGTTTAGGTTTTTCTTTTCTTGTTATGTAAATCGTATGTAAGCTTAGGTTAGTGATTGAGGCACAACCTGCACACAAAATACGGAATTATAGAACTTAAGAAAGAAGATATGCAAGTGCTCAATTCTTCCGCTATAGCAAGTGGCTATGCGGGTCGTGATCCACAAGGAGGGTTTGCGATGGAAGCTTTACATTTCTTTATTGAAATCGTTAAGAAAATAAGCGAGAGTTCTTCTCTATTTTTAAGTTAACAAAAAGAAAAAGAAAGTTATATTTAAAGTTAAGAAGAAAGTGGTAGATAGAAAGTGGAAAAAATCAGAAAAATGAAAGAAGCGACTATGTACAAATGGAGTGAGTGGAGAAGAAAGAGTTGGAAGAGGTGGTGATTTAATTTACAGAAATGAAAGAAAGGAAAGAAAAGGAAGGAATACTTACCTAGGTTGAGTGATGACTTACCTGGAAACCGTTGCATGTTCTACCTTTGCTTCGGAGGCTTTCAACGCATAGATCATAAGCTCGAGCTCAGTCCCCGTGCACATTATATCATCAAGCCTAGCAAGAACGAAGTGATGCGGATCTTGAAAGAGGAGAACGTCTTCATGAACTATCGCTGGCTCTCACGTAGCTTAGTTATACTTGCTTTGGATTTCACTTGTAAGCTCAACAAATACAACCAAGGTAAAGTAGAAGAGGAAGAAGAAAGAAAAACAAAATACGAACATAAAAAGAAGCTTTTAGCTTTATTAATTGCAGAGACAATGGAAGAAAGGAGGAGGGTACATCGGTGTCACTCTCAACGTCAGCCTCTCTCTCTTACTTACATGAATCTTCTTCTACCCTAAGCTTACATACAAATTACATAGAAAGAAAAGAAAAACCTAAACTACAAAGTATTAAAACTAGGCTAAATCCTAATCTGCATGTTCGTCCATTTTCAGCGCAAGTACAGGCCTTTTATAGTCACAAAACCCAATCTATAGGATCCCGGGGAGGTCGGGGGAGCAAACGCTCCCCCTAACTCCCCAACAAAGCCGCAAAAACGCGGCTTTTGCCGCGTTTTTGCAGCCAGGGTGTGGCCAGGTGGCCACACCCTGTTGGTGGGTCTTCCCGGGTTTCCCTTCTGCTTTTATCTTCAGTTGGTTTCTTCGTTTGAGTCTGGGATTTTGACAAAATGGCCTTGGATTCTTGGCTTTAACCGATCGATTCTGAGAGGATTCTTCTCAACCGGTTTTCCACCTCTTGATTTTGCCCTGATTTTCTGAGTGCGAATTAATTCTGATTTACTGCAGAATTTTTGTGGGCTTTGGGCTCATTTCTCTTCAACTCCTTAAAGATTGGGCCTGCAAATAAATTAGACAATTAATTAGGACAATGCAGGCTTTATTCTATAATAAGTATGGACATATGATATTAAATATGCAACATTAGTGACCAATCACACCCCCATACCTATCTTTTGCTCGTCCTCGAGCAAAACAACTAAACTATACTAAGGATTATTAGACCAATTTCGCAGGTCACGCGATTGCACTGAGCATGTGCAACAAGCCGTTAAACCTCTAGGTTTCCCCTAGAGGACGAGTTTTGTCTCGTGAGGGTTTTCAGCGGATTGCACCCACAAAATCCATAAAGAAAGGGAAATAAAGAGTTAGTATTTTCGAAAAGCATTTTGAAAGAGAAAAATATTTGAAATATGATTGTAAGTTCTAAGCAATCTATAAGTTATAGGAAAACTGAATTTTTCATTCCTAAACTTAGTCTTTATTCAAAAATTTGTTATCAATCAAAGTAAGGAGTCAAATTGTACTTCTCATCTAGTCTATAGTCTATTACTTTACCCTAAGTCATATGCACCTTGTGACTATGAAAATTTTGACTAAGGGTTCATTTACTCTAACTCTTATACCTTATTTATTTATATATACTTTTTTTTTGTTTTATTCCTCAATTTCATTAGGCTTCCTAATCTGCCCATGTAACAAGCATTCAGTCCGTGACACCCAAACCGGACAGTTTTAGGGCACCAGGTGAGAAAATACCCCTAAGGACTTAAATACTCGAGCAGATAAGGCCACGAAACCAAGGTTTTTATTTATACGATGTACCCCTTTTAGGCGTGAATACTTATGCTTCATGAGGCATAAATACCCAGCTTAATCAGAGGATACACATTTTTTTTCAAACTCATCTAATTATCTTTTGCATAAATACTAAGGCTTGCTTAGGCCAAAGCACCTAGCTAATCAATAATTAGACTTGTTTTTATTTTCTTTTTTTTTTCTTTTCAAACTCATCTAATTATCTTTTGCATAAATACTAAGGCTTTCTTAGGCCAAAGCACCTAGCTAATCAATAATTAGATTTGTTTATATATATATATTTTTTATAAGGCATAAGAATCTTTGTTTTTGAACCCTAAGTGTGTAAGTGTATGAAGTGTGCATATTTCATCAAGGTAAAGATCAAGACTAAATTACTTTGACAAATTATCTTCCTAACTCTAAAAATCAAACAAATAATCTTATTTTGACCAAGTATAAGAAATCCTAATTTGGATTTTCCTATTCTTTATAATTAACTTAATTTCTTACAAAAATAAGTCAAAATATTGTTTCTATTTTTCAAAAAGTTTTTAAAAGTAAAGAAAAATATTAAATTTTTTTTATTTTAAAGAAAAAGAAAAGTTATGTTAGACCCTCCCCCACACCTATTTCATGTATTGTCCTCAATGTATGAATTAATGCATAGATGCATGAAAAAGAAGAAAGGGAAGGAAAATGGTTACCTTAAGGTGGTGGTTCCGGTGGTGGTCTGATTGGTCCACGAAACGTGGCCCAATCAACTTTTCTTTGGTCTCAGAGGAATCCACCAGCAATATCTTTAATATAACCCATTAAAAAGATGTATCCATAAAGGATTTTTATTAAGTATTTGACCCCATCTAATTTCCATATTCCATAATTGATTTCAGAGTCAAATTTGTCAACCACCTCGTCCCAGAAAGGAGTATGAAATGATAGAATGATTGACTTGGACTCAGGAAGTACAGGAACTAATACCGACTCAGGAAGGTAACTTAAGTCAAGTAAGGGTTCAAGAGTCGAAATTGGTTCAGGAATAGGGTCCAAGTCAAGAAGTTGAAACTCAAGTCCACATGTATTTTCCAACAATGGAATGTGACCTAATATGGGTGATTCCAGTTCAGGAATGATTGGTGGAGGAATCAAAACTGACTCTAAAATATTACTCAAGTTTGGTAACAAAACAGGAGTCAATATTGATTCAGAAAGTTGAACTGGATCACAGATTTGAGAATCTAGGTCACATATCTCATTGAGTTCAATATCAAAAAATTGAGAACTTGCTAATTTGTCAATAGGATCTTCAAAAGTGTATAATTGGTCATGTTCAATATGATCCTCAAAGATGGGTGATTCAATTTCATTATGAATTGGTACAGGATCCAATGTTGACTCCGGGAAAAGATTGAAGTCAGGTGAAGATACCGGAGTCATTATTGAATCAGGAAGAAGAATTGAATCACTAAGTTGGGGTTTAAGATCATATTCATTCTCAAGTTCTATTTCAGGAAAGGAATAAATTGCCAAACTATCAATATCTTTTTCAAAATTTGGAGTTTGGGCAAGTTCAAATGGTTGTTCTGAAATAGAATCTTGATTTTCAAAACAACATGACTCTTTGGCTCTAACAGAATGGTAAGTGACATCAGGACGGTGGGAACGTGAAGATTCGACCATCATATCTATGTCACGATTACGAGCATTTTGAACCTGAGTCATGGCTTCAAGCATCTTTTCATAGTTGATGGGTTCATTGTTTTGATGAAAAGATGAAGAGTTGTCTTGGAAGTGGTAGTGAAATTGTGAGTACAGCAGATATTGTGATTGTTGTTTGGACTCACGCATACTCCTTTCAAAATTGATGGTTTTCTATTTGGACTGGTGGAGCTGAGTATGACTCTTGGGGATATTGTGGACTAGGTGGATAAGGGGGACAAGTTGGTTGAAAATTATGCTCGGGGTGGTGAATCCCCACTGACTCTGTGAAGAGTTGAAATCGTTATGGAAATTATAGTCATACGATGGGGGACATGGGTTATATTGATTCAGATAAGACCAATCCGGCACATTAGGTTGGTTAAAGTCATGATATACCAGGTTGGTAATATCTGAAAAAGAGTTTGATGTGTAATATGGATTATTATTGAAGTTGGAAAAATTGTTATCATAAGCCATATCACACAATAGAATACACACAAAAAAGAAAGAAAAGCAAACAAATAAACAAATAAGAAAGAAAAAAATTCTAACCTAAGTTAGGGTAGACCTAGACCTAGACGACTCCTAACTGGTTAGACTGTCCACGGGAGGTTTAATGTAGACTTTGACCACAAGCTAATCAGCCAGGTCAGGGTAAGATTGGTGGGAGGTTTTCCGTCAAAGACGTTCCTTAATTAAATAACCACCAATCTTCGGGCTTTCGGCCCTTAATCCCTTTCCTAGACACTGATTTGGTAAGAGTCAAGTTCTAACACCTTTTCCCCTTTGGATAATCTCCTAATTGAGTGCAAGATGTCCCTAGGGCCAACGTCTACTCATTTTAAGTTAGGCTTGGGTTAGTGAGTGCTTGGATTCTGATTTTTGGGCTAAGGAAGGGTGATTAAATCCCCACCTTATCTTGTTATTGGGTTGGTGCCCTTAAAATCAATTAGTGCAAGTGTACAAGATATGTAAGATTCACTCAAAGCGATATAAATCAACCAAGGAGTGAGTCCTACGCTAAATGCAATGCATACGTTTCTTGCTCCAGCACTCTTCAACAGTAAAAATAAATGAATTGAAAAAAACGCGTGCCTAAAATGCAAACGTCTAATCAATTTTTAACATTTACAACAAACGTTTTACTGTTGATTATTTAGCAGGCTTATGTGATGGCATATAGGAAATAAAGAATTGCAGAGAACTAGAATTTGTAAAGCAAGCATCCCTACAAAAACCTGTTAGTAGTCAACTCGTCCTTGTCGTGGATCCGCGGCTTTTGCCGTGGAAACGCGGCAATTCAGAGGGCCCTTTGTCTCTGCTTTCTAGAGCAGAGGCCCAAGGCCACTTGTATGTCACTGCAATATTAATTTCCTACTTTAATTGCCCTGTAACCTGCAACAGAGAAGAAAATTCGTTTAGTTCTAAAAAATTTTCAAAAAGAATTCAGATTTCAATAAAAAACATGTTACCCTCCCCGGCAAAGGCGCCTAAATTTGATTGAGGCACAACCTGCACACAAAATACGGAATTATAGAACTTAAGAAAGAAGATGTGCAAGTGCTCAATTCTTCCGCTATAGCAAGTGGCTATGCGGGTCGTGATCCACAAGGAGGGTTTGCGATGGAAGCTTTACGTTTCTTTATTGAAATCGTTAAGAAAATAAGCGAGAGTTCTTCTCTGTTTTTAAGTTAACAAAAAGAAAAAAGAAAGTTATAGTTAAAGTTAAGAAGAAAGTGGTAGAATAGAAAGTGGAAAAAATCAGAAAAATGAAAGAAGGGACTATGTACAAATGGAGGGAGTGGAGAAGAAAGAGTTGGAAGAGGTGATGATTTAATTTACAGAAATGAAAGAAAGGAAAGAAAAGGAAGGAATACTTACCTAGGTTGAGTGATGACTTACCTGGAAACCGTTGCATGTTCTACCTTTGCTTCGGAGGCTTTCAACGCAAAGATCATAAGCTCGAGCTCAGTCCCCGTGCACATTATATCGTCAAGCCTAGCAAGAACGAAGTGATGCGGATCTTGGAAGAGGAGAACGTCTTCATGAACTATCGCTGGCTCTCACGTAGCTTAGTTATACTTGCTTTGGATTTCACTTGTAAACTGAACAAATACAACCAAGGTAAAGTAGAAGAGGAAGAAGAAAGTAAAACAAAATACGAACATAAAAAGAAGCTTTTACCTTTATTTATTGCAGAGACAATGGAAGAAAGGAGGAGGGTACATCGGTGTCACTCTCAACGTCAGCCTCTCTCTCTTACTTACATGAATCTCCTTCTACCCTAAGCTTACATACAAATTACATAGAAAGAAAAGAAAAACCTAAACTACAAAGTATTAAAACTAGGCTAAATCCTAATCTGCATGTTCGTCCATTTTCAGCGCAAGTACAGGCCTTTTATAGGCACAAAACCCAATCTATAGGATCCCGGGGAGGTCGGGGGAGCAAACGCTCCCCATAACTCCCCAACAAAGCCGCGGAAACGCGGCTTTTGCCACGTTTCTGTGGCCAGGGTGTGGCCAGGTGGCCACACCCTGTTGGTGGGTCTTCCCGGGTTTCCCTTCTCCTTTTATCTTCAGTTGGTTTCTTCGTTTGAGTCTGGGATTTTGACGAAATGGCCTTGGATTCTTGGCTTTAACCGATCGATTCTGAGAGGATTCTTCTCAACCGGTTTTCCACCTCTTGATTTTGCCCTGATTTTCTGAGTGCGAATTAATTCTGATTTACTGCAGAATTTTGGTGGGCTTTGGGCTCATTTCTCTTCAACTCCTTAAAGATTGGGCCTGCAAATAAATTAGACAATTAATTAGGACAATGCAGGCTTTTATTCTATAATAAGTATGGACATATGATATTAAATATGCAACATTAGCGACCAATCAGTTAGATGATGATTCATGTAAGTAAGAGAGAGAGGCATATGTTGAGAGTGACACCGATGTACCCTCCTCCTTTCTTTCATCGTTTCAAGCAATAAAAGGTAACATTTGTATGTTCTGCTTTACTTTCATTTTCTTTTGTTTTCGACTTCCTCTTCTACTTTACCTCGTTGTTTTTTGTTGAGTTTACAAGTGAATTCCAAAGCACAAGTATAATGATGTTATGTGAGTGCCAACGATAGTTCATGAAGGCGTTCTCCTCCTCAAGACGTATCACTTCATGCTTGTGTTAGACTTGATGATATAATGTGAACGGAGACTGAGCTCGGGCTTATGACCTATGCGTTGAACGCCTCCTAAACAAAGGTAGAATATGCAAAGGTTCCAGGTAAGTCATCAATCAAACTAGGTAAGTATTTCTTCACTCTTCTTTCTTTCTTTTCTTTTATTTCTTTAGTATAGATCACCACCTCTTCCAAATCGTTTTCACTCTTTTTTCCAATTCATTTGTATATAGTCATTCTCCGGTTTTCTCCACCTTCTTCATCTATCGCTTTCTTTTTAACTTTAACCTTTAACATAACTCTTTCATTTTTATTTCTTTAAAACAGAGAAGAACTTTCGCTTTTGTTTTCATAACGATTTCAATAAAGAGCGTAAACGCTTCCATCGCAAAACCCTCCTTGTGGATCACGACCCGCATTGCCACTTGCTATAGCGGTAAGAATTGAGCAGTTGCACATCTTCATTCTAAGTTCTTTAATTCCGTATTTTGTGTGCAGGTTTTGCCTTAATCAAATTTTGGCGCCATTGCCGGGGAGGGTAATTTTTTTTTGAAATCTGAATTTTTATTGAAAATTTTTTAGAACTAAAACGAATTTTCTTCTCTGTTGCAGGTTACAGGGTAAGCAAAGCAGGAAAAGAAGATTGCAGTAACACATAAGTGGTCTTGGGCCTCTGCTGTAGAAAGCAGAGACCAAGGGCCCTCTGATTTGCCGCATTTGCGCGGCCAAAGTCGCGGATCCGCGGCAAAGAAGAGTTGACTACTAATAGGTTTTGTGCAGGGTTGCTTGCTTTGCAAAAACATAGCTTCCTGCAACTTTATTTCCTATATGCCATCACCATAACCTGCTAATAAACCAATAGTAAAAAGTTTGTTGAAAAAGTTAAAAAAATTGATTAGACGTTTGCATCTTAGGCACGTGTCTTTTCAATTCCTTTACTTTACTGTTGAAGAGTGCTGGAGTAAGTACGTACGCATTGCATCTAGAATAGGACTATCTCTTGGTTGATTTATATCGCTTTGAGTGCATCTTATTTATCTTGTACACTTGCACAAAAACTGATTTTAAGGGCACTACCCATTAACAAGATAAGGTTGGGATTTAATCACCCTTCCTTAGCCCAAAAATCATAATCCAAGCACTCACTAACCCAAGCCTAACTTAAAATGAGTAGACGTTGGCCCTAGGGACATCTCGGACTCAATTAGGAGATTATCCTAATGGGGAAGGTGTTGGAACTTAACTCTTGCCATATCAGTGTCTAGGAAAGGGATTAAGGGCCGAAAGCCTGAAGATTGGTGGTTATTTAATTAAGGAACGTCTGTTGACGGAAAACCTCCCACCAATCTTGCCCTGACCTGGCTGATTAGCTTGTGGTCAAAGTCTACATTAAACCTCCCGTGGACAGTCTAATCAGTTAGGAGTCGTCTAGGTCTAGGTCTACCCTAACTTAGGTTAGAATTTTTTCTTTCTTGTTTGTTTATTTGTTTGCTTTTCTTTCTTTTTGGTGTGTATTCTATTGTGTGATATGGCTTATAATAATAATTTTTCAACTTTAATAATAATCTATATTACACACTGAGTTCATTTTCGGATATTACCAACCCGGCATATCATGACTTTAACCAACCTAGTATGCCGGATTGGTCTTATCCGAATGAATATAACCCATGACCCCCATCTAATAACTATAATGTCCATAATAATTTCAACTCTTCACCGAGTCAGTGGGGATTCACCTCCCCCGAGCATAATTATCAACCAACTTGTCCTCCTTCTCCACCTAGTCCACAATATTTTCAAGATTCATACTCAGTTCCACCCGTCCAAAATAGGAAACCATCAATTTGGAAAGGAGTATGCGTGAGTCCAAGCAACAATCACAAAATCTGATGGACTCATAATTTCACTACCACTTCCAAGACAACACTTCATCTTTTCATCAAAATAATGAATCCATCAATTATGAAAAGATGCTTGAAGCCATGACTCATGCTCAAAATGCTAGAAATCGTGACATAGATATGATGGTCGAATCTCTACGTTCTCACGGTTTGACCAGTTCTGATGTCACTAACCATTCTGTTAGAGCCGAAGAGTCATGTAGTTTTGGAAATCAAGGTTCCATTTCAGAATAGTCATTTGGACTTGCCCAAACTCCAAATAATATCGACAGTTTGGCAAGTTATTCCTTTCCTGAAATAGAACTTGAGAATGAATATGATCTTGAACCCTAACTTAGTGATTCAATTCTTCTTCCTGATTCAATAATGACTCCGGTATCTTCACCTGACTTCAATCTTTTCCCGGAGTCAACATTGGATCCTGTACCAATTCATAATGAAATTGAATCACCCATCTTTGAGGATCATATTGAACTTGACCAATTATACACTTTGAAGATCCTATTGACAAATTGGCAAGTTCTCATTTTTATGATATTGAACTCAATGAGATATGTGACCTAGATTCTCAAATCTGTGATCCAGTTCACCTTTCTGAAAAAATATTTACTCCTGTTTTGTTACCAAACTTGAGTAATATTTTAGAGTCAGTTTTGATTCCCCCACCTATCATTCTTGAACTTGAATCATCAATATTAAGTCACATCCTATTGTTAGAAAATACATGTGGACTTGAGTTTCAACTTCTTGACTTGGACCCGCTTCTTGAACCAATCTCGACTCCTGAACCTTTACTTGACTTAAATCACTTTCCTGAGTCAGTATTAGTTCCTGTACTTCCTGAGTCCAAGTCAATCATTCTATCTTTTCATACTCCATTCTGGGATGAGGTGGTTGACAAATTTGACTCCGAAATTAGTTATGGAATTTGGAAATTAGATGGGGTTAAATTTTTAATAAAAATTCTTCATGGATACATCTTTTTAATGGGTTATATTAAAGATATTTCTGGTGGGTTCTCCCGAGACCCAAGAAAAGTTGATTGGGCCGCGTTTCGTGGACCAATCAGACCACCACCGGAACCACCCCACCTTAAGGTAACCATTTTCCTTCCCGTTATTCTTTTTCATGCATCTATGCATTAATTCATACATTGAGGACAATGCATGAGATAGGTGTGGGGGAGGGTCTAACATAACTTTTCTTTTCTTTAAAATAAAAAAATAACATTTTTCTTTACTTTTAAAAACTTTTGAAAAATAGAAACAATATTTTGACATATTTTTTGTAAGAAATTAAGTTAATTTTAAGGAATAGGAAAATCTAAATTCGGATTTCTTATACTTGGTCAAAATATGATTATTTGTTTGATTTTTAGGGTTAGGAAGAAAATTTGTCAAAGTAATTTAGTCTTGATCTTTCCTTGATGAAATATGCACACCTCATACACTTACACACTTAGGGTTCAAAAGCAAAGATTCTTATGCTTTATAAAAAATATATATAATAATATATATATATATATATATATATATATATATATATAAACAAATCTAATTATTGATTAGCTAGATGTTTTGGCTTAAGCAAGCCTTAGTATTTACGCGAAAGATGATTAGATAAGTTTGAAAAAAAAATTTCTTTGATTAAGCTGGTATTTGTGCCTAATAAAGCATAAGTATTCACGCCTAAAGGAGGTCCATATAATAAAATCCTTAGTTTTGTGGCCTTGTTTGCTCGAGTTCTTAAGTCCTTGGGGTGTTTTCTCACCCGGTACCCTAAGACCGTCTGGTTTGGGAGTCATCGATTAAAGGCTCATTACATGGGCAGATTAGAAAGCCTAATAGAACTAAGAATACCACAATATATATATATATATATATATATATATATATATATATATATATATATATATATATATATAAATAAGGCATAAGAGTTAGAGTTAATGAACCTGAGTCAAAATTTTCACAGTCACAAGGTGCATATGACTTAGGGTAAAGTAATAGACTAGATGAGAAGTACAATTTGACTCCTTACTTGATTGATAACAAATTTTTAAATAGAGACTAAGTTTAGGATGAAAAATTCAGTCTTCCTATAACTTATAGATTGCTTAGATCTTACAATTATTTTTCAAATATTTTTCTCTTTCAAAATGCCTTTCGAAAATACTAACTCTTTATTTCTCTTTCTTTATGGATTTTGTGGGTGTATTCCGCTGAAAACCCTCACGAGACAACACTCGTCCTCTAGGGGAAACCTAGAGGTTTAACGGCTTATTGCACATGCTCAGTGCAATCGCGTGACCTACGAAAGTGGTCTAATAATCCTTAGTATAGTTTAGTTGTTTTGCTCGAGGACGAGCAAAAGATAGGTATGGGGGTGTGATTGGTCGCTAATGTTGCATATTTAATATCATATGTCCATACTTATTATAGAATAAAAGCCTGCATTGTCCTAATTAATTGTTTAATTTATTTGCAGGCCCAATCTTTAAGGAGATAAAGAGAAATGAGCCCAAAGCCCACCAAAATTCTGAATTAAATCAGAATTAATTCGCACTAAGTAAATCAGGGCAAAATCAAGAGGTGAAAAACCGGTTGAGAAGAATCCTCTCAGAATCGATCGATTAAAGCCAAGAATCTAAGGCCATTTCGTCAGAATCCGGAACTCAAACTGCAAAACCAACTCCAGATAAAGTCAGAAGGCCAAACCAGCGTGACCCACCAACAGGGTGTGGCCACCTGGCCACACCCTGGCCGCGGAAACGCGGCAAAAGCCGCGTTTCCGCGGCTTTGTTGGGGAGTTAGGGGGAGCGTTTGCCCCCCGACCTCCCCGGGATCCTATAGATGTGGGTTATGCCTATAAAAGGGCATTCTTTGCGCTGAAAAATGGACGCCAATGCAGAGTAGGATTTAGGCTAGTTTTTCAATTCTTAGTTTAGGTTTTTCTTTTCTTGTTATGTAAATTGTATGTAAGCGTAGGTTAGATGATGATTCATGTAAGTAAGAGAGAGAGGCATATGTTGAGAGTGACACCGATGTACTCTCCTCCTTTCTTTCATCGTTTCAAGCAATAAAAGGTAACATTTGTATATTCTGCTTTACTTTCATTTTCTTTTGTTTTCGACTTCCTCTTCTACTTTACCTCGTTGTTTTTTGTTGAGTTTACAAGTGAATTCCAAAGCACAAGTATAACGATGTTATGTGAGTGCCAACGATAGTTCATGAAGGCGTTCTCCTTCTCAAGACGTATCACTTCATGCTTGTGCTAGACTTGATGATATAATGCGAATGGAGACTGAGCTCGGGCTTATGATCTATGCGTTGAACGCCTCCTAAACAAAGGTAGAACATGCAAAGGTTTCCAGGTAAGTCATCAATCAAACTAGGTAAGTATTTCTTCACTCTTCTTTCTTTCTTTTCTTTATTTCTTTAGTATAGATCACCACCTCTTCCAAATCGTTTTCACTCTTTTTTCCAATTCATTTGTATATAGTCATTCTCCGGTTTTCTCCACCTTCTTCATCTATCGCTTTCTTTTAACTTTAACCTTTAACATAACTCTTTCATTTTTATTTCTTTAAAACATAGAAGAACTTTCGCTTTTGTTTTCATAACGATTTCAATAAAGAACGTAAACGCTTCCATCGCAAAACCCTCCTTGTGGATCATGACCCGCATAGCCACTTGCTATAGCGGTAAGAATTGAGCACTTGCACATCTTCATTCTAAGTTCTTTAATTCCGTATTTTGTGTGCAGGTTTTGCCTCAATCAGTATTTATAAGCACTAGGGAAGAGGGGGGCCAGGGGACAAACCTTGGCCCAAAACGCGGCGCGGCCGCGGCCATACGGTGGCCGCGCGCGCGGCGCTTCGAGCTGTTGATTGTTATACATATTTGCATATTTTACCACTTCCATACTATGCATATTGTAAATAAAATGTGATTTTTAACCCCTTTTCTCTCTATTTTTACAGGTCCACAACTTAAAAGAGAAAAAGTCCATTAATCACTTTAATTAGCAATAATTAAAGAGATTAAATCCATAAGCCCAAAAGAGCCCAAGATTTGAATTTGGATTCAGTTGAGATCCGCGCGCCAATTGGATCTTCCAGAAGACCACGTGGATAACCACCTAACAACCAAATCCCAACAGAAAATCTGGGCTCAACGGCCCAGATTTTGCCGCCAAAACTGGGGATTTCCCGCGTATCTGCGGCGGTTTGGAGGCAGTTGGAGCCCGGATTTTGCGCCAACAGCCAGGGCTCTAGATCCTTCTCATGGATGGCTATAAATAGAGGACCAGGGTCTGTGCGAAAGAGCAGAGAAGAGAGAGAGATTAGGGATTAAGCTTTGTATTTTGTAGTTTTTCTCTAGGATTTTTGTAGCTCTCTAGATCTTCTTCCTCCCTAGAATTCTGTAAGAGAGAGTTTGTAAGAGAGAGAAAGCTTGTGTACATCAAGGAGTGACAACTTCTGAAGCAAGGATTCATCCATTCTCTTCTCTCTACTCTTGCATTTTCTAGTTTACTTGCTTTCTTTATTTCTTGCTTTACTTTCTTGCAATTTAATTCATGCTTTGCTTTACTTTCCTTATGGCTTGTAGCTAACTTTTCTACATGTACTAGCTAACCACTAACCTTGCTAACTACTAACTCATGGGTGATTGTTATCTTTAATCTTGTAAGTTGGATGGTCTTCTCTTCTCCGATGGGTTAAACCCCCCGTCATTCAAGTGAGAAAGTAATTAGATCAACACGCAAGACGAATCTATGCCGATGAATCAACATGAGGCGCGCATTCACTATCACGGAGTTTAGTAAGTTTTGGCAAGGTAGTAAGGTTAGCTAGTCATGGCTTTTTCATTCTAAAGTTTTCATTCTTTTAGTTTTAGCTCCAAAGCAAATCTCTTCTTGATTTCTTTTCCGATTATTTCCATCATGAACATATCCATCCATTCTTTCAGTTCTTCTTCATTGTTTATTCTTCATTCTTTTAAGCATAGAAGAATTCTCGTTTTACATCTTCACTACCTATCGTAAAGCTTCCATCGCGAGCTCTCCCTGAGAATCGACTCGGTATAGCCCTATGCTATAACGGAGATAGGAAAGGGTATATCAATCATCTTTCATACATTTGTGGAGTGATCTAAGCATTTGAGGTTGTTTCTAAACCTTATCTCCTTAATTGAATACATATATTTGTGCTCATTTATACTCCATAATACGACACCTTTCTGAAATCACCTAGAGGGGGGGGTGAATAGGTGATGGCTATATGTAATTGGCACAAAATGCGGAATTTAAAATTTAACTAACACAAATAGCTCAAATAGAAGACTTGCAATAAATGAAGCAATTAATAGTGCAAGAAATAAAGAGTTTAGGGTTTAGAGAAATTTGAGCAATCGCAAACACGCCGATATGTTTCCGAGATTCGAGCCACGCTCTACGTCCCCGCCTTCACACTTGAAGGATTTCCACTATTGAAGATCCCACTGGATCACCAATACAAGGACACACTTGTCCCGTCTCCCGTGATGCCGCAACACCGCCTTGAGCACACTAGCTCGCCTTGAGGCCGATGCCTCTACAACTTCACTCAAAAGAAAGATGATCACACTTGATCGAAAATATGCTCACTCGCACAATCCTAGAACCAATTTGTAGATGTAGACTTATGGGATTGTGTAGTGCAAAATCTAGTGAGAAGTAGAGGTAAAGACTTCAAGTGGGTGTCTAAAACTTTGGGGCTTTTGGAGAGAAAATTTCGTCTAAAAGAAATCTTTTTGAAGACTTGTAAATCCTTTGAAAAACTCTTGTAAAAATATTCTTAATAGGTGTCTAATCATATAGAAGTGACCTCCTATTTATAGGGGTCAAAAACATCACCACAAATTCGTTGGGATCAAAAGACAAAAAGAAATCTGTCAGAAAAACTAGCTGTTTGGAGTCTGTCAGAAATTCTGACAGAGTCTGGTCGACCGGGTTGGTCGACCGCCAACGGTCAAAAATCCGACCGTTGGGGCTCTGCGGTCGACCGCCTGGTCGACCGATTTTAACCGAGAGCACTGCACAGTTCTCGGTCGACCGGGTCGGTCGACTGATACGCACTTGCACAGAAAGTGCGCATCGGTCGACCGTACGGTCGACCGGATACTGTCAGTTCTGAAAAATCAGAACTGTCAGAATCCAGAAATCTTGGTTTTTGGTTTTAGGTCTAAGATATAAAGTTTTGGATCTTGTAAACACTAGAGTGTGAGCATATGTCACTACTCTAATAGGTTAAAACATTTTGATAGAAATTCCTTTGATAAAAACTTGTTTTTCCAAATATTATGTTTTTCCAAAAAAAAAAAAACTTTAAACTATTTTTCCAAAAACTTGATCTAAACATGTTTATCTTTAACTCAAACTTGGAAATAGAATTTTGAAACTTACTTTGAAGTCTAGAACCAATATAAAAGGTGTGTGTAAGTGAAAATCCCATAACTCTACTTCTATCAACTAGGTTTTGACAAAATATCTAAAAATGAAAAATACAAATACAAATCTTGGTATTCTTCTTGGTCTTGATCTTGACTTGATCTCTTTTTTTTTCATCGTCGTGTTCCCGAAGCTTCCTATTGTGCTTGACTTGGGAATGCAAATCTTTGGCGAACTCCAAACTTGTGAGTCTTGATGTGGAGCCGTCAAATCAACCTGTTTTATCCTGAAATTCTTTTCAACAAACATTGTTAAATACATAACTAGATATGGTTTGTTATCATCAAAATATCCAACAAGATATAGGGCTAATGGCCTTTGGGCCAACAATCTCCCCCTTTTTGATGATGACAAAACATATTTAGTTATCACAAATAATTTGGGTAGAGACTTCAAATGAAGCTCCCCCTCAACACATGCATATAATAAAACATCATACTCAGGCATATATAAATGTTTTGCAAAAGATAACAATCCATGTCAACACATTTTCATGACATAAAAGAAGATGAAAAACACATGTTTATAAAAGAAAATACTACCACAAACCAGTAGATAACATAACCAAGAGTAGTCCACACAAAGTACATGTTCAAACCAAATAATACATGTCCAGCCACAAAAGATAAAGTCAAGTACATAAAAAATACAGCAAAAAGTCTCTCCACAAATAACTCTCCCCCTTTTTGACATCATCAAAATAAGGGAAAGTTACTCTCATCACTTGGCAGCATCGTCGTCCTTATCGTCTTCCTCTTCTTCCTCGTACTCAGATGAAGATGAGCTCTTTTTAGCGTCCATCTTCATATCACCGTCGTCGTCTTCGTCCGAAGAAGAAGAAGAAGAAGTGGAAGGAGCTACCTCCGTCGGATCAACGCCGAGCACCTTTGGCCGAGGTGGTGGAACGGATGAAGGGGCTCTGGTAGGAAATGGAGGACCGGTGGCAGGAAGTGAACGAGCAAAAGTAGTGGGATCAGGAGGAAACATGTCGAACTTCGTAAAGAGAGCCTCAAATTGCATATCCATGAATCTCATGGAATCGGCAAAGTAAGACATATCGTTACGAATCCCACGAATCTGAGAGTTTGTCTCCTCACGGGAAGCTGCCTCTAGCTTGAAACGGGCGTCCAACTCAGCCCGAAAAGCTGTCTCCCGCTGCTCAATCCAGGACTGGTGTTCCTGAATCATGGCCTGAAGATCTGAAGGTGAAACATAGCCAGGAGCAGAAGAAGATCCAGGAGCAGATGAAGATCCAGGAAAAGTAGGAGGGGGAACAGGAGGTTGCACAGGTGCGTGACGACGCAGCTGAGCTTCCATCCTTTTCAGCAGAACTCCATCAATATCGATTTGCGGATCATCAGAAGTCTCAGAAGAAAGGTCAAATCCTAGAGACTTGAGAATGCAGGTGATGATCATGCCAAAAGGTAAACCCCTACCGGATATACGAAACTGATCAGATGCCATGTGAGAGGCAATGATGCGGGGGAAATTTACCTTAATGCCTCGCAAGAGACAATAGATAATCAAAGGTACTGAACCCCTAGCATGACTATATTCTCCTGATTTGGGGATAATGTTATAAAAGATGATCTTGGCCAAAACTTGGGAAGTGAGAGAGAATTTGCTCACAACCTCGTTTCTAACCAAGCCGGGGTTGTCATCCCCGTGAATCAGTGTGGATGCGGTGAGCGCAGACTCACCCTCCGGATAATCAAAGTCATGAAGGTCATGAGTATATACATCAGCTCCACCAGTGGAGAGATGAAGGATATCAGCAAATTGACCTATGTCTAGGTTAATGTCCCTGCCAAGGACCCTAGAGAAAATACGATTCCCATCGAATGAGAAGTTGGCATAGAAATACGGCACGAGGGAAGTGTAAACTTGTTCTTTGATGGATAAGAACTCGTTCAAGGAATTGTTTTGCAAAATACGGGGTATATCTAGATGATCAAAGTCTTGAATAACAACAAATCTCCCAGAAATAATGTTTCTTTTAGAGAGATTGACAAAACGATTTTCAGCAGACTCATTTATGAAGGGTCTTTTAGGTTTAGGGGTGTGGGTAGATGTTTGAGCCACTGATTTCCCCTTCTCAGTCCTAGTTCTCTTAGAAGTAGACATGATTTAGAATAAAAATCAGATTTTTAGGTCAACACAAGTTAGGGCACGATCTAGAAAGTTGTAGCAACCTAAATCTTAACAAAAGATAGTAGATCTAGAAACTAGAAGTGAAGAACAAGGAGAAAAATCCGATTTTTACCTTAACAGTGAAGGATGAAACCCTAGATAAGAGAAAACCGAATTTCTTCGACTCCAGCGGATGGATGCACCTGAAATTGAAGATCTGGCACTAGATGGAGGGATTAGAGGTGGGTTTTAAATTAATTTGAGATCGGATGAGAGATTTGAGAGATAGAAAATTTTTGGAGAAGAGAGGAGTCGGGTTCCGTCGCCAGCGAGTGAGGAGAGAGAGAGAGAGAGAAAAGTCAAATAAATAGCCAATCTGGACCCGATTACGATGCCCGGTCGACCGTACGGTCGACCCAGAAAACCCAAGAGCTCTGTAATGTCAGAGCGGTCGACCGCCCGGTCGACCCAGAAAACCCGAGACCTCTGCAAACTTACAGCGGTCGACCGGATCTAAGGTCGGTCGACCGATGGCAGATAAAAAATAAAAGGCATTTTATTTCAGACAAACTCGGTCGACCGCGACTATTTCCGGTCGACCGGTTTTGCCTGAAACACAGATCTGCAGCATCAGCCAGAGGGAAAAATTTTAAAATAAATTTTAATTAAATATAAGAATTATATAAGTATACACACAACATGTTTTAATCTTTATTAGGTCAACTTATCAACCAATATTACATACAAGACATTTTATTTTTAATTTTCATATAAAAACAAAGTTTTTAGAGATGTTGAAGCCGAATACCCAGTGACGGGTTCTGAACTTCATCCTCTTGATTCCTCTTGAATGAGTTGAGGTGCGCAATTGCCATCTCTAAGGTATTTGCTCAAATATGAAATTTTACAAAAATTTTATTTCTTAGTTTTGAAAAATACAAAGTGTATATATATATTTAAATAAGCTAGACTAGGCATGACATGTGGACATACTATGGATATGGTATAAAAGATATTAAAGCATGGTATATACACAAACATGATAGAAGAGTATGTTTACATAAGCATATATCATTGTAGCACGAAAGTAAACTTAACAATCCTATACATGTATATGTACAACACAAATTCAAAAACTTTTAAATGGAGAAGTTACCGAACACGGGCAATCTCCAAAATGTAGGTGCCTCCATGATAGCGATGCAAGCTTGATGTGATCTTTGGGCTTTGTTGCATCTACCACCCGGGCACCGTTTCCCCCTAAGTCTTGGAGGAAGTAGATCCACCTGTTTCATCTAAAATTGGTGGGTCTTTTGGTACCCATACTTTCTTGGGTCCTTTTAGGTTAGTACCGGGGCGAACCCAAACATATTTATTATGCACATTATTTTTAGCAAAACAAAACTTTTCTAAATGGCCTTTGCGGCCACAATGCGTGCATACATAAATTTTACCACTACCATACATATAAGCATGCTTATGAGTGTGTGCATGTTTCCGTGCATGAGCATGGTGTGTATGTTTCCCTTGGGTTACTCCCTTAGGAAACCTAGAAGCAAATTTCTTTAAATCAAAAGCACATTGTTTTAGGGTTGTGTCTAGTACTTCAACCCGTTTTTGCATCTCAACAAAATCATTTATACTACATGATGCAATGGGGGTTTTACCTTTACAAGCTAGTTTATATTTTTCAAAATCAATTTTTAGATTCTTAAAAGCCTTAGTTAAATCATCTTTTTCTTTAACTATAATATCCATCTTATTTTTCAAAGCATCATTTTCCTTTTTCAACTTTTTATTATGAGATTAAGAAATCTCATATCTATGTTGTAACTCTTCAAAGAATTGAGCTAACTCATCCATTGTTAACTCATCATCATCTATTGAGTTGTCAAGAGTTACCTTTGTAGCATCGTCTCCATGTGCCATAAAACACATGTGCGCGGCGTCGTTCTCCTCTTCGGATTCCGACTCCGTGTCATCCCAAGTGGCCACCATAGCTTTCTTCTTCTTATGGCCGTTCTTGGAGGTTGTGGCTTTGAGAGCGGGGCAATCCGCAATAAGGTGTCCGATCTTCTTGCAATGGAAGCAAGGACCGGGTTCTTCTCTTTTCTTCTCATATCTTCCTTGAGGTTTCCCTCTCCGGAAGTTGCTTTGCCGTCCCTTCTTATAGAACATCTTGCCCACCTTCCGGATGAGCATGGCGAAGTCCTCATCGCAATCCTCCGATGAGTCGTCCTCTTCAATAGCGGTTGGAGTGGCTTTGAAGGCGATTGTTTTCATCTTGGGTGCCTCCCTTTCTTCTCTTACCTTCATCTCCATCTCATGGGTCTTGAGATTACCAATGAAGCCGGAGAAGTCCATCTCCTCTTTGTCGTTTAGCTCCTTGAGAGTTGTAGCCTTGACTTCCCAAGCTTTGGGAAGAGTCCGAATGACCTTGCGAATCTTTTGGTCATTGTCGATCTTGTCTCCTAAAGAAGATAAAGCGTTAGTGATCTTAGTAAAACGTGTGACCATGTCATCAATGCTCTCATTTTCAAACGTATAAAAATTCTCATATTGAGAACATAGCAAGTCAATCTTGGCTCTTTTGACTTGTGACGTTCCCTCATGAGTCACAATTAGAATGTTCCAAACCTCAAATGCGGATTTACAATTTATAATGCGTGACAAATCATCCTCATTTAATGCTTGGGTTAATGCATATTGGGCTCTAGCATTAGCTTCATAATCCTTGGAGGTGTCCTCAGACCATGAGCTCTCATCGGTGGTAGGTTCAATGAAATCTTTGGTTATGGCCCTAGCTACTCTAACTCCTAGGGACTTAAGGAATAGGTTCATTTTGACCTTCCAAATAGGAAAGTTCAAACCATCAAACTTGGGTGGGGACTTGATGCTAGAAAAGTCGAGTGAAGCCATGAATGCACAATAAGTATGAATATAGCAAATGAATGCAACAAATGAATATAGCCAAATAAGGATCTCCCTAAGGTTGTTAGACCAAATAATGTAGGGTTAGGCTCTGATACCAATTGAAATCACCTAGAGGGGGGGTGAATAGGTGATGGCTATATGTAATTGGCACAAAATGCGGAATTTAAAATTTAACTAACACAAATAGCTCAAATAGAAGACTTGCAATAAATGAAGCAATTAATAGTGCAAGTAATAAAGAGTTTAGGGTTTAGAGAAATTTGAGCAATCGCAAACACGCCGATATGTTTCCGAGGTTCGAGCCACGCTCTACGTCCCCACCTTCACACTTGAAGGATTTCCACTATTGAAGATCCCACTGGATCACCAATACAAGGACACACTTGTCCCGTCTCCCGTGATGCCGCAACACCACCTTGAGCACACTAGCTCGCCTTGAGGCCGATGCCTCTACAACTTCACTCAAAAGAAAGATGATCACACTTGATCGAAAATATGCTCACTTGCACAATCCTAGAACCAATTTGTAGATGTAGACTTATGGGATTGTGTAGTGCAAAATCTAGTGAGAAGTAGAGGTAAAGACTTCAAGTGGGTGTCTAAAACTTTGGGGCTTTTGGAGAGAAAATTTCGTCTAAAAGAAATCTTTTTGAAGACTTGTAAATCCTTTGAAAAACTCTTGTAAAAATATTCTTAATAGGTGTCTAATCATATAGAAGTGACCTCCTATTTATAGGGGTCAAAAACTTCACCACAAATCCGTTGGGATCAAAAGACAAAAAGAAATCTGTCAGAAAAACTAGCTGTTTGGAGTCTGTCAGAAATTCTGACAGAGTCCGGTCGACCGAGTCGGTCGACCGCCAACGGACAAAAATCCGACCGTTGGGGCTCTGCGGTCGACCGCCCCGGTCGACCGATTTTAACCGAGAGCACTGCACAGTTCTCGGTCGACCGGGTCGGTCGACTGATACGCACTTGCACAGAAAGTGCGCATCGGTCGACCGTACGGTCGACCGGATACTGTCAGTTCTGAAAAATCAGAACTGTCAGAATCCAGAAATCTTGGTTTTTGGTTTTAGGTCTAAGATATAAAGTTTTGGATCTTGTAAACACTAGAGTGTGAGCATATTTCACTACTCTAATAGGTTAAAACATTTTGATAGAAATTCCTTTGATAAAAACTTGTTTTTCCAAATATTATGTTTTTCCAAAAAAAAACTTTAAACTATTTTTCCAAAAACTTGATCTAAACATGTTTATCTTTAACTCAAACTTGGAAATAGAATTTTGAAACTTACTTTGAAGTCTAGAACCAATATAAAAGGTGTGTGTAAGTGAAAATCCCATAACTCTACTTCTATCAACTAGGTTTTGACAAAATATCTAAAAATGAAAAATACAAATACAAATCTTGGTATTCTTCTTGGTCTTGATCTTGACTTGATCTCTTTTTTTTTTCATCGTCGTGTTCCCGAAGCTTCCTATTGTGCTTGACTTGGAATGCAAATCTTTGGCGAACTCCAAACTTGTGAGTCTTGATGTGGAGCCGTCAAATCAACCTGTTTTATCCTGAAATTCTTTTCAACAAACATTGTTAAATACATAACTAGATATGGTTTGTTATCATCAAAATATCCAACAAGATATAGGGCTAATTGCCTTTGGGCCAACACTTTCCCGTCCAATCAAAATGGCGCCGCTGCCGGGGAGAGCAACGGTATTTGTTTTCAAGTGAAGAATTAAACGAATACTCTTCTCTGTTGCAGGTACAGGTTGAAGAAACAGTAAATCTTGCATTGCAGAAATACATAAGTGGACCGGGGCCTCTGCTCGAAAGCAGAGACCAGGATCCCTCTGAATTGCCGCAAATTCTGGGCTTTTGCCGCAGGATTGCGGCAAGGAAGAGTTGACTACTGACCATTTTTCTACAGGGCTTGCTTCTCTGCAAAATACAGCTGCTGCAATACTTTAAATCTTGTTTGCTTCACCTGATAACTGCTAATCAACAGTAAAAAATTTGTTGCAAGTTAAGAAAATTGTTTAGACATTTGCATACTAGGCACGTGTCTTTCAATTCCTTTACATTTACTGTTGAAGAGTGCTGGAGACAAGGTACGTAAGCATAGCATATAGACTAGGACTCACTCTTTGTTTGATTTAATTAAGCTTTGAGTGAACCTTGTTTGTTGATATCGTACACTTGCACAAATCAACTTTAAGGGCATAACCCATTAAAAAAGATAAGGTGGGGATTTTATCACCTCTTTCTTAGCCCAAAAACCATTTTCCACGCACTCACAATCCTAAGCTTCTAATTAAAAATTGCTAGACGTTGGCCCTAGGGACATCCGGACTCACTTAGGAGATTATCCTAAGGGGGAAAAGTGTTGGAAAGTGACTTTTGTAAAATTAGTGTCTAGGAAAGGGGTTGAAGGCCGAAAGCCTGAAGGTTGTTGGTTACTTAATTAAGGAACGTCTCTGACGGAAAACCTCCCACCAACCTTACCCTTCCCTGGCTGATTTGCTTATAGTCAAAGTCTACACCAAACCTCCTGTGGACGATCTAAAGTTAGGAGTCGTCTAGGTCCAGGAAACCTAGAAAGCTTGGATTGGTTTTTTCTTTTTTCTTGATTGTTATTTTTTTTTCATTTTCCGCCTGTGTGAAAGGTGCACGTTGATTGTGTAATTGTATGCAAGAGTGGTATCGAGATCCGAATTCTGCTAGGCTTGTAAGAACTTCTACACTGCCACATACACCACCACTCGACACAATCATGACCACCAACGTTTCGTTACAGGACAAGTTCTATACAATTCGCACATCACTTCCATCGTGCATTCTCCTCCCAAACACAAATGAAAATAACTTTGAGTTGAAGCCCTAGTTCATAAACACACTTCCACGATTCCATGGCCTTGAATCTGAGGATGCGTACTTCTTCATCCGAGAGTTTGAAGAAGTATGCCTTATGATGAGAATTTCTCAGTTGACCGAGGATGCTGTCAGACTTAGGTTTATACCTTTTGCACTTAAGGATATCGCTAAGAAGTGGCTTTATAATCTCCCAGTTAGCTCAATTTCTTCTTGGGATGATTTCGTTAAGGTCTTTCTTAAAAAGTTTTATCCTATCCATAAGACAACCCTTATGAGGAAGAATATAATGCAATTCAAACAAGAAGCCAATGAACCGTTTTGGAAGTATTTTGAGCGCTTCAAAGACCTAGTAGCCCTGTGTCCCCATCACGGTATAGAAAAATGGCGCCAGTGCCAGATTATCTATGATGGGCTTGATTATCAGACTAAGACGCTCCTTGAAACCATGTGTCAAGGAGAATTCTTAAAGAAGGATGAAGATCAGAGTTGGGATCTTTTTGAGGCATTAGCTGAAAAGACAGTCCAGTGGGAATCATGTACTGAGAAACCTGCACCCACAACTTCCAGAACTGGTTTACATTCCATAGGATCCTCAATAGCTGCAGAAGCTAAAATCACACAGTTGATGAAGAGGATTGAGTTGCTAGAGTCCAGGGAAAACTCTGCTGTGAATCAGGTCAACCCATCTGTTGTTAATCCGGGCTGTACCTATTGCCATGATCTGAATCATCTGTTTGAGGAGTGTCCAGTTTATCAAACTCAAATGTTTCAGGAGAGTACGAATGCCGCGTACACCAGACCCACTTACAATCCTTACTCCAAAACCTATAATCCGGGATGGCGAAACCATCCAAATTTCTCTTGGAGTCAGTCTGGCCCTGAGCAGCCGAGACAACAATTTCCACAACAATACCCTGCTCAGTCTCATCCACAGACTTACCATCAGAACCCACCAAATGTTCATTCATACCAGAGTCCACCCAGATTCTAGTCATATCAAAATCCTGTGCCATATCAAGGAAATTTTCAGCCCCAATTTCAGCATCATCCACCACCCAATCCTTCAGACAAAAGAATTTCTGATTTGGAGAAAATGATAGAGACCTTATCTAAGAACCAAGCTTCAATGATGAACAATCAGCAGCAGGACATGAACAAATTGCAAATTCAAATAGGGCAGTTGGCTAACTCTTTGACTGAAAGACAAAAAGGAATGCTACCTAGCCAACCTGTGCCCAATCCCAAAGCCCATTTTCCTCTGCACGAAGTTGAAGACTTGGGACCCAGCCAATGCCAAGCCATTCAAATCCTTAGATCTGGAAAGCATGTAGATAACAAGGTTTCAGATCAGTCTCCCAAATCTGTGCCAATGCCACCACCTTCTGTTCCAGTACAACCCATGCAAGATAGTCCTTCATCAAGCACACAACCATCCACTTCTCAGTCAAAAGGAAAAGAGAAGGTTGATGAGCAAACATATAAGCCTGTTATCCCATTCCCAAATAGGCTTACAAATCATAAGATGAATGCTCACATGGAGAAGATAAGAGAGATATTCAACCAAGTACAAATCAATGTCCCTCTCTTAGATGCCATTCAACAAGTCCCATCCTACGCCAAGTTTTTGAAAGAAATGTGTACTAAAAAGAGAAAGCAAATGTCCCTAAAAAAGTCTTTTTGGCTTCCAACATAAGTGAACTGCTCAATGGTCCAATCCCTGTGAAGTACAAAGATCCAGGGAGCCCTACCATTTCTTGTATCATAGGGCAGACCACCATAAATAGGGCTTTGCTAGACTTGGGTGCGAGCATCAATCTTCTCCCCTTTTCCGTCTATCAGCAGTTAGGGTTAGGCAACCTTCGTCCAACCCAGATGACTATCCAATTGGCTGACCGCTCTGTAAAGATTCCAAAGGGGGAAATTACAGATGTTTTGATACGGGTCGGGGAATTTATTTACCCCGTGAACTTTGTTGTTCTTGAAACACAGCCCGTACAAAATCACAGAGTGCAAACACCCGTCATTCTCGGACGTCCTTTCTTAGCCACCGCAAATGCAATAATCAATTGTAGAAATGGATCGATGCGGTTAACGTTCGGAGATATGACGAAAGAGGTGAATGTCTTCCATCTGGGGAAGCAGCCAAGGGATGTGGACAATGATTCCTTCGAAGTGAACTTGATTGAGGGTTTGACCAGTGAACATGTGGACGAGGTGGAGTATGAGTCTGAAGAGGAGTTTGAGTTGGAGTCGGATGACTTCAACCTGGATCAGATTGTTGGATCAAATGTTGAACGGACAACTAATTCCACCCCTATTCTTTCCTTGCACCATGAGCAACCTGTGATAGATCCGGTACCTTCTTCTGAGCTTAAGGCTCTTCCCGATCATCTCAAGTACAAATACTTGGATGAGAAGGAATCCTTTCCTGTAATAATTGCATCCAATCTTACTGAACAACAAGAAGAGGACCTTCTGACTGTGTTAAGGGAAAATAGAGAGGCCATTGGTTAGACCATGGTTGATATCAAGGGGATTAGTCCTTCCATTGTCCAACATAGAATTCACTTGACGGAAGATGCCAAGCCTAAACGAGACCCACAGCGTAGACTTAAACCCATTATGCAAGAAGCTGTTAGATCTGAGATTTTGAAACTATTAGATAATGGGATTATCTATCCCATATCTGATAGTCAATGGGTAAGTCCAGTTCATGCTGTGCCTAAGAAAGCTGGATTTACGGTGGTGGAAAATGAGAATAAAGAATTGATACAAACACGTCTTCCAACGAAGATTCGAGTTTGTATTGATTACAGGAAGTTGAATACCGCCACACGTAAAGACCACTTTCCACTTCCATTTATTGATCAAATGCTGGAGAGATTGGTGGGACACGAGTACTATTGTTTCCTGGATGGATATTCAGGATATAATCAGATCCCAATTGCTCCCGAAGACCAAGCGAAGACTACCTTCACCTGTCCCTTTGGAACATTTGCTTACCGAAGGATGCCCTTCGGTCTATGCAATGTTCCTGCAACTTTTCAACGTTGCATGTTGAGCCTCTTTTCGGACATGGTGGAGAAATTTTTGGAAATTTTTATGGATGATTTTTCGATCTATGGGGATTCCTTTGAGCAATGCTTGTACCATTTAAAGTTGGTGTTACAACGCTGTATGGAGAAAAATTTGATACTTAACTGGGAAAAGTGTCATTTTATGGTCAAGTAAGGAATCGTGCTTGGGCACAAGGTATCAAGAATAGGAATCGAGGTAGACAAGTCCAAAGTGGAAGTCATAACAAAGCTCACTGAACCGACGTGCTTAAAGGACATTAGATCATTCTTAGGGCACGCCGGTTTCTATAGGCGATTTATTCAAGGGTTTAGCAACATTGCAAGACCCTTGACAAATCTCTTAGGAAAGGATGTACCCTTCATCTTTGATGAGGAATGTCAAAAATCATGGAAGGAGCTTAAAAGTAGACTTGTCTCTGCACCGATCATATCTGCACCAGATTGGACCAAACCTTTTCAGATTATGTGTGATGCCTCTAACTTTGCTATAGGCGTTGTTTTAGGACAGCGTATTGATAATAGGCAACACGTAATCTATTATGCTAGCAGAACGCTGAATGATGCCCAACTCAATTACACAACTACTGAAAAGGAATTTTTAGCGGTTGTCTTTGCGTTGGAGAAATTTCGTCAATATCTGCTAGGGTCCAGAACTGTTATTTTCACTGATCACTCCGCCCTAAAATATTTGATGCAAAAGAAGGATGCTAAGGCAAGACCGATTCGATGGATACTCCTTTTGCAAGAGTTTGATTTGGAGATTAAAGATAAAAAGGGCGTTGAGAACGTGGTAGCTGATCATTTGTCGAGAATCCCAAATGCACCTAAGGAGAATATACCGATTAATGATGATTTTCCTGACGAGCACATTTTTGAGATATGTAGAGAGCCCTGGTATGCTGATATAGTGAATTACCTTGCTACCAGGAAAATACCTTCTCATTGGTCAGGACAAGAAAAACACCATTTTCTGCGCCAAATGCGGTTCTTCTTTTGGGATGAACCATATTTATTCAGATACTGTCCTGACCAAATCATACGTAGATGCCTTCCTGAGGATGAACATCAGAGCGTTTTGACATTCTGTCACAAGTTAGCTTGCGGTGGACATTTTGGTCCACGGAAAACTGCTGAGAAAGTGCTTCAGAGTGGATTCTACTGGCCCACTCTCTTTAAAGATGCATATAATTTCTGCAAGCTTTGTGATAAGTGTCAAATGACGGGTCGTATCACACAAAGAGACATGATGCCCCTCACACCCATCTTGAAAGTCGAAATTTTCGACCTCTGGGGCATCGATTTTATGGGACCCTTTCCTCTGTCCTACGGTAACCAATACATTTTGGTAGCCGTAGATTATGTTTCCAAGTGGGCTGAAGCAATTCCAACACGGACGAATGACAACCATGTTGTCATTAAGTTTTTAAGAGAAAACATCATCTCTCGCTTCGGAGCCCCCCGTGCGATAATAAGCGATAATGGGAGTCATTTCTGCAATAGGGCTTTTGAAACTTTGATGCGAAAATACTCTATTACTCACAAATTGTCCACGGCTTATCATCCTCAAACCAATGGGCAAGTTGAAGTCACGAATAGACAGATAAAACTCATTTTGGAGAAAACTGTAGGACAGAACCGTAAGGATTGGTCCATCAAACTCACTGATGCCTTATGGGCATACAGGACCGCTTACAAGACTGTCCTCGGTATGTCTTCATATCGAGTTGTATTTGGGAAACCTTGTCACTTGCCTGTTGAATTAGAACACCGAGCTATGTGGGCTTTAAAGCAGCTGAACTTGGATTTGGATAAAGCCGGTGTTCTACGGAAGTTGCAGTTATCTGAGCTTGAAGAACTGAGAAACGAGGTATATGATAATGCTCGGATCACTAAACACAGAACCAAGCTTTTTCACGATAAATCCATTCACCGAAAGATTTTTGTTGTAGGACAAAAGGTTCTGTTGTACAATTCAAGACTCCACCTTTTTCCTGGTAAATTGAGAACCAGGTTGTCAGGGCCATTCATTGTTCAAAAAGTTTTCTCCCATGGTGCAATTGAGATTCTTGACTCGAATAATGGCAACAAATTCACTGTGAACGGTCAACGTCTTAAGCCATTCTTTACCACTGATCCCGTGTCACACGAAGTTCATGAATTGGGTCTTTGTGACCCAGTTTATTTGTGACAATTCCATCTGTATAGTTTCCCATGCATTTTCCTGAATATCATTTTGGGACCACCCTTGTAAATAATTTTCTTTTACATTTTTTGTAAATAATAAATAAATAAAATAAATAAAAAAAATTAGGGATTTTTGTTTCACATTCCTAGGATTTTCTCTTCCCTAGGATTCCTTTCATTTCCAAACTCTTTTGACCTAGGGTTGTAAATATACCTTTGACCTAGGGATAAATTTGGAAATCCCATTTTTACCTACCCCTATAAATACTCTCCTCACCAACTCTTTCTCCCTCAAACGCAGACTCCCTTTCAGATCTGAGAGCCTCCTTCAAGAGCCGACCTCTGCCAACTTCCCCTTCACCAGACTCCTCTGTTCTGCCGCAAAAACCCACTTTCAGCCGCAGATCCACCGCACTCCAGCCACCTCTGGCGCCCAGAAAATTCTGCCTGGCTGATTTCTACTTCTAGTGGCAGATCCGAGCAACTCTTCCCAATTCTGTCTCGGGTGCCTTCTGCACAACTGTTTTGGATTTCCCCCCACGATCTCCGGGGGTGGTTTGCATTTTCCTATCTCAAATCCTTTGCTTTACATTCCATTAGCATATATGGCACCGAATTTGTATGTGGAAAGGGATTTTTCTATACTTTTGAATGACAGTAGGGGGTATGGGCACATTTTTGTGGATAGAATACATGCTTGGAATTGGTACTCTTTGGTCTATGATAACAATGAGCACGATGCATACTATTGCCCCGTCTTGTCACTACCTTTTACAATTCAATTGATCAAGCATCTGTGAATTATGACACGTACCAATTTGTATCTCACATGCCATTCGGTGATATCTTTGTCACCATCCCACTTATTGCTGAAATCACTAATGTCCCCAGTCTTCCCCACCATACCGACCCCTTGCCATTGGTAGGTTATATGCCTCTCATGGGGGTCCGTTGTACAATTCAGGACCGTGGGCTCAAAGTCAACACAACGTTTCAAAATGTTCATTGCATTGGACGCTGGGTCCAACGCAACATTTTTGGGATTGAGCACCAATCTTCCTTTAACAGACCCGTGTTACAGGTAATCCATGATTTAATGACACATAACCACACGGTCTGTTTGAATCAGGCCATCTTCCGTGCCATTCTTGACAATTCCTCCCGCACTCGGGGTGCAAAGCATTCCCATGCTATCTTAATCACACGTCTATGTAAACAATTCATCTCAGACGCTGTCTTTAATACATTTGACCAAGTGCTTGCTACTGTAGAGAGACCCACAAGCTCATATAATGGTTGCTTGCACGCACTTTGGACACCTATTGCTCAGCCTGAAAATGAACCTGTGGAGCTTGATTCGGAGGAGAGTTTAGAAGAAATTGATGAGCCTCAATTTTGGAGGCAGGAACCCCCTACTGATTCACGAGCCTTCATGTCCACTATCTGGAAAGGCATGAAGAAGATTTTCAAGGGGCAGGTCCGGCTTAGGAAGAGGGTAGAGGAGCAATCCTCTCGGCTACGTAGTATGGAGGCCGCGTTGAGAAGATCACAGTCGACTGGACCTAGCTCCACCGCGGGTCCTAAACGACAGAGGGAGTAGTTTTGTCCTTTACCTATTTTATGCATCATTTCATATTGCATGCATTGGGGACAATGCATGAGATAGGTATGGGGGGGTAGATACTAACATAGGATTTTTTATTTTTTTAGGCCTTTTATTTTTAGGATTTTTCACTTTCTTTTTAGGTTTTACTTTTTCTTTTAGATTTTACCTTTCTTTATAGATTTTCCATTTTTTTTTTTAGATTTTACTTTTCCTTTTAGAAAAATAAAAAAATAAAAAAAATATAAAAAAAAAGAGAAGAAATTCTTTGATCCATGTTTAAAGAATCAAACTTGAAATTTAGGGATTAAGGAAGCTCTAAATTAAGATTTCTAATTATAAGTTGAAAAGAGGAGTTTTGTTAGATTTTTAGGTTAAGTAATAAAGGATTAGAAAAATTACTAGATTTTAATTCTTTCTTTAGATATAAACATTAAACATATTGAAGGATTAATCAAAGACAATGTGATTTTATTTACACATATATATAATAAAAAAATAATAATAATAAAAAAAAGATGTACATAAATAAATAATAAATACTTAGCCACTGACTAAGCTGGTTAGCCGTGCCTCAAGAAGCATTGCCGATCACGCCTAAAGTTGGTTAAGTCCTTAAATTCCTTCGTGGCCTTTTTTACTCGAGACCTTAAACCCGAGGGATGTTTTCTCATCTGGTGCCCTAAGACCATCTGGTTTGGGAGTCATCGGTTAAAGGCTCGATACAAGGGTAAACTAGAAAGCCTAAGGATGCTAAGGAAATGTAAATAAATAAACATAAATAAAATAAAAAATATTATGTATATAAGTAAATAAATAAACTTAGTCTAAGAAAAATCCTTCATATTTATAAATGTATATATCCTAGGATTGATGCAAAATCCGGTTTTTGATCTTTTCCCTAAAATCTTAACCTAAGTTGAAAACAAAACTCCAAATAGACACTTATAAGAAGAATGAAAAGTTTAGAGTAACCTGAAACCTATAGATCAAGTTAGAATCTTTAAAACATGGATCAAAAATTTCACTAACCCTTTTATTTTTCTTTATGGATTTTGTGGGTGCAATCCGCTGAAAACCCTCAGGAGACACACTCCTCCTCTAGGGTAACCTAGAGGTTTAACGGCTTGTTGCACGTGCTCAGTGCAATCGTGTCACCTACGAAAGTGGTGTAATAAATTAGTTAGGATTTTCTTTTTCTTTCTTTTTCTTTCTTTTTTGCTCGAGGACGAGCAAAAGCTAGGTATGGGGGTGTGATTGTTATACATATTTGCATATTTTACCACTTCCATACTATGCATATTGTAAATAAAATGTGATTTTTAACCCCTTTTCTCTCTATTTTTACAGGTCCACAACTTAAAAGAGAAAAAGTCCATTAATCACTTTAATTAGCAATAATTAAAGAGATTAAATCCATAAGCCCAAAAGAGCCCAAGATTTGAATTTAGATTCAGTTGAGATCCGCGCGCCAATTGGATCTTCTAGAAGGCCACGTGGATAACCACCTAACAACCAAATCCCAACAGAAAATCTAGGCTCAACGGCCCAGATTTTGCCGCCAAAACTGGGGATTTCCCGCGTATCTGCGGCGGTTTGGAGGCAGTTGGAGCCCGGATTTTGCGCCAACGGCCAGGGCTCTAGATCCTTCTCATGGATGGCTATAAATAGAGGACCAGGGTCTGTGCGAAAGAGCAGAGAAGAGAGAGATTAGGGATTAAGCTTTGTATTTTTTAGTTTTTCTCTAGGATTTTTGTAGCCTCTAGATCTTCTTCCTCCCTAGAAATTCTGTAAGAGAGAGTTTGTAAGAGAGAGAAAGCTTGTGTACATCAAGGAGTGACAACTTGTGAAGCAAGGATTCATCCATTCTCTTCTCTCTACTCTTGCATTTTCTAGTTTACTTGCTTTCTTTATTTCTTGCTTTACTTTCTTGCAATTTAATTCATGCTTTGCTTTACTTTCCTTATGGCTTGTAGCTAACTTTTCTACATGTACTAGCTAACCACTAACCTTGCTAACTACTAACTCATGGGTGATTGTTATCTTTAATCTTGCAAGTTGGATGGTCTTCTCTTCTCCGATGGGTTAAACCCCCCGTCATTCAAGTGAGAAAGTAATTAGATCAACACGCAAGACGAATCTATGCCGATGAATCAACATGAGGCGCGCATTCACTATCACGGAGTTTAGTAAGTTTTGGCAAGGTAGTAAGGTTAGCTAGTCATGGCTTTTTCATTCTAAAGTTTTCATTCTTTTAGTTTTAGTTCCAAAGCAAATCTCTTCTTGATTTCTTTTCCGATTATTTCCATCATGAACATATCCATCCATTCTTTCATTTCTTTTTCATTGTTTTATTCTTCATTCTTTTAAGCATAGAAGAATTCTCGTTTTACATCTTCACTACCTATCTTAAAGCTTCCATCGCGAGCTCTCCCTGAGAATCGACTCGGTATAGCCCTATGCTATAACGGAGATAGGAAAGGGTATATCAATCATCTTTCATACATTTGTGGAGTGATCTAAGCACTTGAGGTTGTTTCTAAACCTTATCTCCTTATTGAATACATATATTTGTGCTCATTTATACTCCATAATACGACACCTTTCCCGTCCAATCAGCTGTGTGCTGTCTTATTTGTTCCCTATCAGCTCCTGTACCCGGTTTCTGGTTTGCAACCTCTACTTTTAACAGAATCAGCCTCTTAGGTCAATGGCTATCTTAATAGGCCTTTAATCACCAATTAAATGGTGATTTAGGGTCTTCTTCTTCATTGCACTCCATGGACCTTGAATCAAGCAAGCAAAGCTTTATTAGCAGAATTTAATATGAAATAAATATGAAGATGTGATTAAAATTATGCAAAATTAGAGACTAATCAGCGGCTCATATTGGTTGCTTGCCATGCAAGAAGAACTCAATCAATTTGAGTGTAATCAAGTTTGGCATCTTATTCCTAGACCCCAAGTTAGACAAACCATTAGTACTAAATAGATTTTTAGGAATAAATTTGATGAGTCAAAAAATGTTATTAGGAATAAAGCTAGGTTAGTGGCCCAAGGTTACACCCAAATTGAATGAATTTATTTTGAGGAAACCTTTGCACCCGTAGCACGGCTTAAGACCATATGGATGACTTGCTTTTTTTCTTTTAAAGATTTTAAGCTTTTCCAAATGCATGTAAAAAGTACATTTTTGAAAGATTTTATTGAAGAGGAGGTGTATGTTGAACAACCCCCTAGTTTATTCATCCTGCACATCCAGATTTTGTTTTTAAACTCAAAAAGGTTTTATATGGTTTATAACAAGCTCCAAGAGCTTGGTATGAAAGACTGAGTACATTTCTTATTTTAAATAGTTTTATTTAAATAGTTTTATTAAAGGCAAAGTTCATACTACTTATTTTCGAAGTTGTAGAAAATGATTTCTTAATAGTGCAAATATATATTGATAATATCATTTTTGGATCTATTAATGAAAAGCTTTGCATTGATTTTGAATCATGCATGAAAAAAGAATTTGAAATGATATGATGGGGGAGCTCAACTATTCTCATGAACTTTAAATCAAATAAAGAGGTGATGGGATCTACATAAATTAAGCCAAGTACACAAGAGAACTTATTAAGAAATTCGGGCTTGAAGATGCAAAGATATGCAAGACTCCCATGGCTACAACAACAAAGATTGACAAAGATGAATAAGGTAAAAACATTGACATTAAACTCAATAGTAGAATGATTGGCAGTTTGCTTTACTTGACGGCTAGTAAGCCGGATATTATGTTTAGTGTATGTATATGTGCTAGATTTCAATCTTGTCCTAAAGAGTCTCACTTAATTGCCGTAAAACACATTATTAGATATCTTAAGGGCACTATAGAATAGGCTTGTAGTATCCAAAGACCGGACAATTCTCAATGACGAGTTTTTTAGATGCTGACTATGTCGGTTGTAGAGTAGATAAGAAGAGCACTAGTAAAGCTTGTCAATTTTTGGGAAATTGCCTTATTTAATGGTCTTCCAAGAAATAAAATTTCCTAGCCCTCTTAACCGCTGAGGCGGAGTATTTTGCGACCGAAGTTTGTTGTGCACAGGTCCTTTGGATGAAACATATTTTTCTTGATTATGATTTTCATTTTGACCATATTAAAATATTTTGGGATAATACTAGTACCATTCATACGACCAAGAATGCAAATCAATATAGAAAGACCAAATACATAGAGATTCGATATCATTTTCTTAGAGATCATTATAAAAAAGAGAGATTAAAATTGATTATGTTTCTACCGATTTTTAATTTGCGAATATTTTTACTAAATCACTTGATTTTAATAGATTTTCTTTTATTTGTGGTGAATTGAATGTTTGCATTATGGATTCATGAAATTTTTAATTGTTTTTTCTCAAAATTTATATTCACGTTTATTTTGCTTAGTATACATGAACTTTCAATTCTTCTAAATTGGTATCATATTCTTCTCTACTATTGTGTTTATTGATATATACTAATTTAATTTTATTTTTGAGACTTTTTTTGATTTATGACAAAAAAGGGGAGAAGAAGTTGAGTTATTTCATTTTATAAATTGGTATCTATGTTTATATGCTAATGATATTACAAATTGGTATCTTGTTTGATAAATTGGTATTAAATTGATATTCCTAGTTTTCCAATTGGCATTCTTGTTTTGTGTTAAAAATTGGTATTTGGAATTAATTGGTATTTGAAGATTTATGAGTTAGATATTTATGATTTAGCTATTACCTCTATTTCATGTTTGTATGCCTTGTTACATACTCATTTTTGGTGGTTGGAGGCTTGGATGGAGGATGGAATATTTAGGCATAGTTCTTCATATTTCACATCTATACCTATATGCATATGATGATTTGTTTTGATGTTGTCACATTCTTTAGACATAAATAATTGAAATTGATAAATAAGCATAACTTGAGGGGAGCTTTACTAAGCTCTTCATATTATTCTTTTAAATAATTCATATGTTTTGTCATCTCAAAAATGGGGAGATTATTGGCCCAAGGTTGCAAACACCGGTTTCTTGTTTTGATTATAACAAAATCTACGTAGTTATTTAGTACTAATCATGTTCAAGTGTTTAAGTATTCTTCAAGGTTCAAGAAGATTCAAAGTGATTCTTTGTCAAAAGGAAGGTATTGAAGTCTCAACCTCATCAAGGATGGGATTCTAGCTAGAAAAATCAAGATTCACCCTTTGGAGAAGCTATGGATGATTCAATAGAGTAGAGACCTCCTTGTGAAAAGATAGAGTTTGAATTTCTTGAATTTTCAATAGTGGTTCCCATTGGATGGTCTTTTTAGCTAGATTCTCATATAAATCCCATCCTTTATTCTCATTCTTCTGCAAGAATTCCTCTTGGCACATGGTTTCTAAGAGGGTCTTGATTGAGTAGTCTAAACTGTCATAAAGAATTTAACATTATCGCCATTTCTCTATTCCATGATGAGGACACTGAACAAGGAGGTCTTTAAAGCGTTCAAAGTACCTCCAAAATGGTTCATTAGGTTCTTACTTGAACTGCATGATGTTCTTCCTAACGAGAATGGTCTTATGAATTGGATAGAATTTCTTCAAGAAGACCTTGATGAAACCATCCCAGGATATAATGGAGTCGGCTGCTAAGATGTAAAGTCATTTCTTGGTTAAGTCCTTAAGAGCAAATGGGACAAATCTCAACCTAATAGCACCATCTACAAGGTGTGAGATTTTCATCATTAAGCATACTTTCTCAAATTCTCTTATGAAGAAATAAGCATCTTCGGACTCTAAGCCATGAAACTTACGTAGTGTGTTGATGAACTGTGCCTTAACCTCAAAGTTGTGTTCACCAATCAATAGAAGTTAGATGCAGGATGGCAGTGAAGTTCTAATGGGATAGAACCTATCCTATAAAGATGTCGGTTGAGCCATAACCGAATCTGATCTTGGTTCGAACTTGGGTGGTGATGTGTTTCTAGTTAACCTAGATGAATTAGGGTCTCTTGATAACACTTGCATACACAAACACAATCACAAACAAGTTCACCAATAGTCAACAAGAGGAAACAACCAAGCCTAGTTTAAGGTAATCTTAACCTAGACATCTCCTAACTGGTTGATTATCCACAGGAGGTATAATGCAGACTTTGACCACAAGCTAATCAGCCAGGTCAGGGCAAGATTGGTAGGAGATATCCGCGCAAAAGCGACGGGCCTAATTAAGTCAAACCACCACCGTTTGGGGTTTCGCCCCTCAATCCCTGTCCTTAGACACAGATTTGACAGGAGTCAAATTTAACACCTTCCCTTAGGATAATCTCCTAAAGAGTTCGAATGTCACTAAGGCCAACGTCTATCAGGTTTTAAATTAGGCTTAGGTTATGTGTGCATGGAGATGGTTTGTGGGTTAAGGAAGAGTAATCACTTCCCCACCTTATCTTGTTTTAGGTTTTGTCCTTAAGATTTATTGTGTAAAGTATGCAAGACATAGAAAAGTAACATTTGAAAATCACCTAGAGGGGGGGTGAATAGGTGATAATGCTAATCAATGCACAATTAAAAAAATGTGGAGCAACAATCTCACAAAGCAAGTGAATATAGCAATGACAATCAAGAGCAAGTACTAATAGCAATGAAAGTAGAGCAAGAACAAGGAAAAGTAAACCAAACGCAAACACCAAGATTTGTTATCGAGGTTCGAGCACCTAGCTCTACTTCCCCGCCTTCCCCAGATGGATTCCAACCACTTCCACTATCACAAAGATGTCACAAATACACCGGAGTACCCAACACCACAATCTCAAGTACAAGCAATCTCTGAGTAGTCAAAAGACCACAAACTCTCTCTTGCAAAAATTCTCTTCCCTTACAAAGGTCCTTAGAGAATTAATGAGTAGGAATGAAGCTCTTGTGTGCAAGGAGAAAAGAAAATGAAATCAGAGAATTCTTGAAAACACTTCAGAAAATGAGAGAGAATTTCAGCACAAAAACAAAGAAACCAAATCTTTTGAATGCCTTAAACTTTTGGAAATTTTTGAGAATTTTTCTTGTAATAATTAGTAATCCAATCTCTCTCCAAACACCCCTATTTATAGGAGAGGGCTAGGATTAGAAGATAAAACATTTTTAAGGCTAATCAGAAAGTATTAAAACCAAAACATGTCACTTAAACACACTTAAGTGAGAAAAGGACAACAATAAATCTGCTTAGAAAACTAGCCGTTACTGTTCAAACGGCTAGTCCGGTCGACCGGCCCGGTCGACCGCTAGTATAAAGAAAATGACCGTTGCAGGCCACGGTCGACCGGCCCGGTCGACCGAAACAAACAGAGAGCTCTGCTCTTAGACCGGTCGACTGGGACGGTCGACCGTCAAAGATTTCCAAACGTGCACAGATTTGTGCACGTCGGTCGACCGACCCGGTCGACCGACTTCTAGTCAAGTCGACTAGTCAGAAGACTTAGTTGACTGGATGAAGTCTGGAAAGGACAGAAAAACAGTTTTAAAAATATTTTGAAAAATCTTTTAATACTCCTAAAAATCACCAAAAATAGTTTTATCATTTTGCATTAATATATAAACATGTGATAAAAAGTTTAGCTCAAATATCAATCAATATGAACTATTTTTGTCTCTTATCATTTTTACCAAAAACCAAAAACTGTATTTTCTAAAACTTAGATTTTGAAAGAAAAATACGTTTTGTCCAAAACTCTTCCAAATACAAAAACATGATATTTAAACATTTGAAGCATAATCCTATATTCATGAAATATATGTACATCAAAGTTTTTGTCATAAATTCCAATGCCAAAATAAGTTTTGATAAAACACAAAACTTAAAACACATGAGTATGTATATCAAACTATTTATGTTAGGAAACAAGATGTGTGCAAAAACGTGTGTGATAGAGCTTCAAACCTATTCACTATTCTTTAACAAAATTCTAAATTAAAACAAATCTAATAGATTATCTTGAGCAAGTTTGAAATCTTGAGCCATGCGATGCCTTGCTAGAGCCTTCTCTTCTATGTTCCTTCCTTGATGTGCAAAAAGCCTTCTTTGCTTCATGAACCTAGAAATTCTTGCAATAGCTAAGCAATGGCCTCCAAATATGGTACAAACCTGAAACTTATCTTAACAAACTAATTAGTACCATATAGCACTTATTTGTTTTGTTATCATCAAAACTCTAAACAAATGGAGAGTGTAACCTTTTGAGCCAACAATCTCCCCTTTTTGATAATGACAAAACAAATAGGCTATAAACAAAAGTATAGGGGAGGAGAAAGCTCCCCCTCAAATTATGCTATATTAAACAAAAAAAAACCATGTAATTTGTAATTTGCATGTAAACCTCATGAAACCAAAAACCAAAAATACTTGCAAAACACTTAAACTCAAATTACAAGAATTCATGAAAACACATCAAAATCTCAAAACATATATAAACTCATATGGAACCAAAACCATATGAGCCCATATTTCCATACATAAACTCATTCTCCCCCTTTTTGTCATACATCAAAAAGGGTTAAGAAAACATTTTATTCAATAACACAAACATTAAGTGTAAGTTCACCTAGAGGGGGGGTGAATAGGTGATGGCTAATCTAATGGTCACTTATGAACAAATAATGCGGAATTAAAACTAAGATGACCAAATAAAACTTCTTTTAATTGAACACTTATGTATAACACAAGAGTGTTGCCGAATTCCCCTTGCGAGGCTCTGGACAAACTCCTCTAGATTCCCCTTGAATGGGTTGAGGTGCCGCGTTGGCTCTCTTGGTTGAATACTAGTGTTAATAACAATCCCAAGCAAGTATAACAATTATAAGCACAAGGTATATCATGCATATAAGAGATAAAGACTATAAAGTAATGCAAGATATAAGTGAGACAAAAAGAGTAAGAGAGCAAGAGTGAGCAATCGCAAACACAAAGGGTTTGTTTCGAGGTTCGAGCACACTTGCTCTACATCCCCGCCTTCGACACACGAAGGGTTTCCACTATGCAAGATCCCACCGGATCTCTCCTCGGTGCCGCAACACCTACAAGCCCTCGGACTCCCAAGTCCCGTACACACGCAAGTCCACCGACTCGCCGAGGCCGTACCTCTACCAAAGAGTTCACAACCGAACTCCACACCACAACGAGCACACTTGCCCGTCTCCTCAAAGTAACAAGAAAAATCTCTTTGATGATCACAACACTTGATCACCTAAAGAGCACTCTCACTACAACACACCTATAGGAATATCTAGCAATGGATAGCTCAAGTGTGGTGTGAGAAAATCAAGGAAAGAAAGCTATGGAGGAAAACTCAAGAATCACTTTAACACTCTCTTGATAAAAACTCTTCCTTTTGATTGGAAGTATTTGCACTTAAATCTTGTGGAGAAACTCTTCTAAAAGTATCAGAAAAACTGCTCAAGAAATCTCCAAAATCTTAACCTCAAAACAGTTGACAAGACCCCCTTTTATAGGCTGCCAGAAATAGAGCCGTTGGGGTTCTGTCAGTGCTGTCGGTCGACCGCCGGTCGACCGGCCAACGGTCATATTTCTGACCGTTGAAGCCACCGGTCGACCGGCTCGGTCGACCGATCATTTCCAGAGAGCAGATCTCTCTGGAGCGGTCGACTGCCAGTCGACCGGACCACTGGAGCAGAGAGCATTCTCTCTATCGGTCGACCGGTTCGGTCGACTGATATTTCCAGAGAGCAAAGCTCTCTTGGTCGGTCGACCGACCCGGTCGACCGGCCACTGCGCTGACAATGTGCACAGGGCTGTGCACATCGGTCGACCGGTCCGGTCGACCGACTTAGCCTGTCAGCCAGTCTCCAGGTCAGAAAACAGGATTTAAAATCTTTTTATAAAATCCTAAAAATACATAGAAATTCTACAAAAATAGTTTTACCAATATACTTGAAAGAACAAACATGCTTGCACAAAATCAAGACATGTTATAGATGTTTTGGTCTATTTTTGTAACTTGGAAATATTAGCTCAATAACCAAAATGTATTTTTCCAAAACATGTTTTTCCAAAACTTGTTTTTCTAAATCTTTATCAAATACAAAAACAAGATATTTTGAACTTATAAAGCATAGTGTGTATGGATATGATCCACTACACAATCATAATAAAATATCTATGTTTTGATCATAAAGCTCTAAACTTGGTTATGGTTTGAAAAGATATATATATGATAGAAATACCAAAACCCAAAGTTTTTATATTTTGTCTCAAAGAAAATCTTTTACTAAATAAAAATTCTTTTCTAAAAAGAAATCTTTTATGAAATCAATTAAATCAAGAGTTCTATCAAGAGTGTGTGTGTGTGATATAACTTGAGCAATCCACCAACTATCTATCCTTTACATTTTTACTAAAACAAAAATACAAATTCTATACCTAGACCCAAGTCTTCAACTTCTTGAAGTCTTCTCTTGAAGGCTTCTCATCTTCTTGACTTGGTCCAAGCTTGATCCAAAAACTCCTTGGATCACCACATGCAAGCTCCAAATCTTGTTCTTTTATCCTTTGTTGAGCTATGCACCTACTAAGATCTTGATCATGAATCTGTCACTAATTAAACACAAGATCATTAGTAACTATAACTACATGAGTTGATCATCATCAAAACTAGGGTGAAGGGCCTTTGGGCCAACATTAAGTTCACCACAAATGAATGAAAATCTAGCAAAATCAAGTGGTTTAGTGAAAATATCGGCAAGTTGCAAATCCGTAGAAACATAATCAATATCTATATCTCCTTTCTCAAAATGATCTCTAAGAAAGTGATATCTAATCTCAATGTGCTTGGTCTTACTATGTTGATTTGCATTCTTTGTCATATGTATAGTACTAGTATTATCACAAAATATTTTTATATGGTCATAATGTAAATCATAATCAACGAGAGTATGTTTCATCCAAAGGACTTGCGCACAACAAGCCCCCGCGGCAACATAATCCGCCTCGGCGGTTGAGAGAGCTACGGAATTTTGTTTCCTAGAGGACCATGAAACAAGACAATTACCAAGAAATTGACATGTCCCACTAGTACTCTTTCTATCTACTCTACAACCCGCATAGTCGGCATCCGAATAACTCGTCATTGAGAAATCTCCGATTTTCGAATACCATAGACCCATTCCAATCGTTCCCTTAATATAACGAATAATGCGTTTTACCGCAATAAGATGGGACTCTTTTGGACACGATTGAAATCTAGCACAAAGACACACACTAAACATGATGTCCGGCCTACTTGCCGTCAAATACAAAAGACTACCTATCATGCTTCTATATAATTTAATATCAACATTTTTACCTTGGTCATCCTTATCAAGCTTGGTGGTAGTTGCCATGGGAGTGTTGCAAACCTTTGAGTCTTCAAGTCCAAACTTCTTTACGAGTTCCTTTGCGTATTTGGCTTGACATATGAAGTTTCCATCTTGCAATTGCTTGATTTGGAGTCCAAGAAAGAAATTAAGCTCACCCATTGAAGACATTTCAAATTCACATTGCATAACCTTTTCAAATTCCTTGCATAAAAACTCATTAGTAGATCCAAAAATTATATCATCAACATAAATTTGCACAATTAAAATATCATTATCAACATGCTTAGTGAATAGTATTGTATCTACTTTGCCTTTAATAAAATCATTTGAAATGAGAAAACTAGAAAGCCTTTCATACCAAGCTCTTGGAGCTTGTTTCAATCCATACAAAGCTTTATGAAGTTTAAAAACAAAATCAGGATGAACATGATCAACAAAACCGGGAGGTTGAGCAACATAAACTTCTTCATTAATAAAACCATTCAAAAATGAACTTTTCACATCCATTTGAAAAAGTTTAAAATTTTTGAAAGATGCAAAAGCTAGTGTCATCCGTATGGCTTCAAGCCGTACTACGGGTGCAAAGGTCTCCTCAAAGTCAATTCCCTCAACTTGAGTGTAACCTTGGGCCACTAACCTAGCCTTATTCCTAATCACATTTCCGGACTCATCCATCTTGTTTCTAAAGATCCACTTAGTACCAATTATTGGTCTATCGTGGGGCCTAGGAACAAGGTGCCAAACTTGGTTGCACTCAAATTGATTGAGTTCCTCTTGCATGGCTAGCAACCAATATGAGTCCGCCTCGGCTTCGAGGATGCTTTTGGGTTCAAAATGAGAAATGAAAGCAAAATTACCACATAGGTCATGGAGTTTGGAGCGAGTTGTTACCCCTTTAGATGCATCACCTAAGATGAGCTCCTTGGGATGATTTGTGGCATATCTCCAAGCTTTAGGAAGCGGTTGAGAGCTTCCTCTTTATCCTCTTGAACGTCACCAATTGGTTCTTGCTTATCATCTTGATCGGGTGAGTCCTTCAAGGATAGTCTCTCCATGTCTTCACCTAATGGTTCAATCTCTACAACATTCTCAACAAACACATTAGATTCTTCAAATTTAACATGCATGGATTCTTCGATGGTAAGTGAAGATCTATTGAATACTCTATAAGCTTTACTAGTTGTAGAATATCCAACAAAGATTGCTTCATAAGCCTTAGCATCAAATTTACCCAAGTTATCTTTAGTGTTCAAAACAAAACACTTGCATCCAAAAACTTTAAAATATGAAACATTAGATTTTCTAGAATGATACATTTCAAAAGATGTTTTGGAAGAATTTTTACATAAATAAATACGGTTTGATATATAGCATGCGGTGTTTACGGCCTCGGCCCATAGATAATGAGGGAGGTCATACTCACTTATCATTGTCCAAGCCATCTCTTGAAGTGTTCTATTTTTCCTTTCTACAACTCCATTTTGTTGTGGAGTTCTAGGACAAGACATTTCATGCTTAATTCCCTTTTCATCACAATAAGTCATGAAGAGTTGGTTAACAAATTCACCACCTCTATCACTCCTTATTTTCAAAATCGGAAAACCTTTTTCTTTTTCAACCCTTTTTCGAAAAATTTTAAAATGAGAGAAAGTTTGATCTTTGTGTTTCAAGAAGAAAACCCAAGTGAAACGGGAAAAATCATCAACTAAAACAAATGCGAATCTACTACCATTTAAGCTCTTAGTTTTAGTAGGTCCAAAAAGATCCATATGAATTAATTCTAAAGGCCTAGTTGACATGATATCCTTGATTGGTTTGAAGGAAGACTTGGTTTGTTTCCCAAGTTGGCACGCACCACAAATGCGGTCTTTCTCAAACTTCAAGCAAGGTATACCCTTCACTAAATCCTTAGAATTAATCCTAGAAAGATGGTCAAAAGATGCATGTCCTAGTCTTCTATGCTAAAGCCAAGAATTTTCATCAAAAGCATTTAAGCATTTAGTAGAACATTCCACATTAAGCATGTCAATAATATAAACATTATCATCACGAAAACCGGTAAGAATACAATCATTGGATTTAATATCAAAAATCTTGCAAGAAGTATTATCAAAAACAACTTTAAGTCCACGATCACAAAATTGACTAATACTAAGCAAATTATGTTTCAAACCATCAACAAGTACAACATTTTCTATAGTAGGAGATGAACCAATTTGAATGTTACCTATACCGATGATTTTGCCTTTGGAGTTATCCCCGAAGGTGACGGAGCCACCTTCCTCGTACCTTGATAGGGTTGTAAAGTTATTGATGTCCCATGTCATGTGTCTTGAACAACCACTATCAAGGTACCACCGCTCCCTACGTCTTGGAGCCTTAGTGTGTACCTACATCAAATAATTTAGGACTTGATTTTGGTACCCACATCTTCTTGGGTCCTAGAAGGTTAGTTTCATTAACCCAAACAAGATTATTTGATCTATTAACTTGGTCATAGCAAAATTTAGCTAAATGTCCATTCTTACCACAATATGTGCATCTATATACTCTACCATATTTAAAAGCATAGTGAGTGTGTGATTTGTGAGCATGAGAGTTGTGAGCATGAAAAGATTTAGCATGAGAAGTGTTATGTGTAGTGTGAGCATGAGTAGACTTAACATGTGAATCTTTAGTGTGCTTTTTAGAAAATTTTTCTTCAAGTTTCTTAGTGTTGAAAGCACAATCTTTCAAAACTTTTTCAAAATCAACCATTTTAGTTTTTAAAGAAGAAATTTCTTTTTCATCAACAATAGGAGATTTTCCTTTACATGAAACCTTGTAAGCATTAAACTCATTTTGAATAGAAATAAGATTAGAAGAAATATCATCCTTTTCTTTAGAAACCATAGCAAGTTGATTTTTGAGAAATGCAACTTCTTTTTGCAATTTATAACATTCAATCTTCTTATTATCATAAGTTTCGGAAAGTTCAACAAAGGCATGAGCTAGAACTTCCTTACTTAATTCATCATCTTCATCATCAAGAGGTTGAGGGGTTACCTTTGGAGTGTTTGTGAAACACATATTCGCCACATCCGCCACTTCCTCGGACTCTCTTTCCGAATCCCAAGTTGCCTTGTACGCTTTCTTTTCTTCCGATTTCTTTGGCTTGAAGGAGGAGGCCATCTTCTTTTTGAACTCCGGGCAATCCGCCATGATGTGTCCGGGCTTTCGGCAATTGTAGCATATGATTTTCCTCTCCTCTTTGCCTTCGAATTTTCTTCAGAAGTTTAGCTTGTTCCTCCGGTACATTTTCTTCACATTGCGAACAAGTAGTGATAGCTCCTCATCTTCTTCCTCATCTTCTTCATCGTCCTCAAGAGTGGATGAAGATTTGAATGCCATGGACTTCTTCTTTGGTGGAGCGGCCTCTTCTCTTGCTTTCTTTTCCATCTCATGGGTCTTTAAGTTCCCAATGAGACTAATGAGGTCCATCTCATCCTTGTCCTTCAATTCTTTTAGGGTGGTAGCCTTGATCTCCCATGATGTAGGAAGAGCCCGAATCACTTTCCGCACCTTTTGATCATTGAAAATCTCATCACCTAAAGAAGAAAGACCATTGGTGATTTTAGTAAATCGAGTAATCATACAATCTATAGATTCATCATCAATCATTTTAAAAGACTCATATTGGGACCTCAAGAGATCTATCTTAGCTCTCTTGACTTGTAAAGTCCCTTCGTGTGTGACCAATAAGTGTTGCCAAATCTCATAGGCGGATTGGCAATGAATTACCCGTGTAAGGTCATCCTCATTCAAGGCGGTTAAGAGGGAATTTTAGGCCTTGGAGTTAGCCTCATATTCTCTAAAGTTGAAGTCGGTCCATATGGTCTCATCACTATCGGGTGCAACATAGGGTTTGGTCAAAGATTTAGCCACTAAGCTACCTAAGGATTGCAAAAAGATAGTCATCCTAACCTTCCAAATAGGAAAGTTGAGTCCATCAAATTTAGGAGGGGTTTTGATGTTATCGGCCATGTTTACTAGTGATGACAAATGGAATGCAAATGTTGATTAGCAAATTTTAAGAATCTCTCTATGGATGTTAAGCCAAAACCTAGAGTCCAAGCTCTGATACCAATTGAAAATCACCTAGAGAGGGGGTGAATAGGTGATAATGCTAATCAATGCACAATTAAAAAAATGTGGAGCAACAATCTCACAAAGCAAGTGAATATAGCAATGACAATCAAGAGCAAGTAGTAATAGCAATGAAAGTAGAGCAAGAACAAGGAAAAGTAAACCAAACGCAAACACCAAGATTTGTTATCGAGGTTCGAGCACCCAGCTCTACTTCCCCGCCTTCCCAGAAGGATTCCAACCACTTCCACTATCACAAAGATGTCACAAATACACCGGAGTACCCAACTCCACAATCTCAAGTACAAGCAATCTCTGAGTAGTCAAAAGACCACAAACTCTCTCTTGCAAAAATTCTCTTCCCTTACAAAGGTCCTTAGAGAATTAATGAGTAGGAATGAAGCTCTTGTGTGTAAGGAGAAAAGAAAATGAAATCAGAGAATTCTTGAAAACACTTCAGAAAATGAGAGAGAATTTCAGCACAAAAACAAAGAAACCAAATCTTTTGAATGCCTTAAACTTTTGGAAATTTTTGAGAATTTTTCTTGTAATAATTAGTAATCCAATCTCTCCCCAAACACCCCTATTTATAGGAGAGGGCTAGGGTTAGAAGATAAAACATTTTTAAGGCTAATCAGAAAGTATTAAAACCAAAACATGTCACTTAAACACACTTAAGTGAGAAAAGGACAAAAATAAATCTGCTCAGAAAACTAGCCGTTACTGTTCAAACGGCTAGTCCGGTCGACCGGCCCGGTCGACCGCTAGTATAAAGAAAATGACCGTTGCAGGCCACGGTCGACCGGCCCGGTCGACCGAAACAAACAGAGAGCTCTGCTCTCAGACCGGTCGACTGGGACGGTCGACCGTCCAAAGATTTCCAAACGTGCACAGATTTGTGCACGTCGGTCGACCGACCCGGTCGACCGACTTCTAGTCAAGTCGACTAGTCAGAAGACTTAGTCGACTGGATGAAGTCTGGAAAGGACAGAAAAACAGTTTTAAAAATATTTTGAAAAATCTTTTAATACTCCTAAAAATCACCAAAAAATAGTTTTATCATTTTGCATTGATATATAAACATGTGATAAAAAGTTTAGCTCAAATATCAATCAATATGAACTATTTTTTGTCTCTTATCATTTTTACCAAAAACTGTATTTTCTAAAACTTGGATTTTGAAAGAAAAATACGTTTTGTCCAAAACTCTTCCAAATACAAAAACATTATATTTAAACATTTGAAGCATAATCCTATATTCATGAAACATATGTACATCAAAGTTTTTGTCATAAATTCCAATGCCAAAATAAGTTTTGATAAAACACAAAACTTAAAACACATGAGTTTGTATATCAAACTATTTATGTTAGGAAACAAGATGTGTGCAAAAAAGTGTGTGATAGAGCTTCAAACCTATTCACTATTCTTTAACAAAATTCTAAATTAAAAACAAATCTAATAGATTATCTTGAGCAAGCTTGAAATCTTGAGCCATGCGATGCCTTGCTAGAGCCTTCTCTTCTATGTTCCTTCCTTGATGTGCAAAAAGCCTTCTTTGCTTCATGAACCTAGAAATTCTTGCAATAGCTAAGCAATGGCCTCCAAATATGGTACAAACCTGAAACTTATCTTAACAAACTAATTAGTACCATATAGCACTTAATTGTTTTGTTATCATCAAAACTCTAAACAAATGGAGAGTGTAACCTTTTGGGCCAACAACATTCATAAGCAAATATCACCTAAGAATGTTTCCTAAACTATATGCTATGCATACGTATCTTGTCTCCAGCTATCTTCAACAGTAATCGTAAAAGAATCGTAATTAGACAAATGTCTAGAATGCAAGTCTAAACATTTTTTAAGCAATTAGCAATTAATCAGATTACTGTTGGATTAAAAATAGGGAGTGTGAATATCAGATATAGTAGAAATAATACACAAAAACTGTATTTTTGCAGAGCAATATGTCCTTAAAAAAAGAATTTTCAGTAGTCCGAAAATTTCAAGCTTTTGCACTGCAATTTCTTAAAATTCTGTTTCCTACTTCGAGAGTAGGGGCACAGAATAGCAACTCTTCTCCAGTAAAGCTGGAGTACTAAATCTGAATCTTGATGTCCCTGATACAAGACACCAAACTTGTTAGAAAATAATTACACTGTTCCCTCCCCGGCAATGGCGCCAAAAATTGATTGAAAAGTGAAAGTGATAAGAATTACCGTTTAGCTTTGGGCTAACGGGTCGTGTCCATGAGGAGGAATGCGATAGAAGCTTTTTGATATTTTGTTTTTAATAGGCAAAGAATGGTGTCGATATTTTTTTATGTTTCGAAAGAGAATAGAGAGTAAGGAAAGTGATTTAAAGAAAAATTGAAAACTTGGAAAAGGCTTTAGAGAAGATGATCTTGAAAAGTCACCTAGAGGGGGGGTGAATAGGTGACAATGCTAATCTATGAACTAAATGCGGAATTTAATAACGTAATGCAAATTACACTCAAGTGTGATCAACAAATGATTCACACACAACCAAGCCAAGCAAATATGAATGCACAATATGAATAAGGCAAGGCACAAAGTAAAGAGAGAGATAGAGAGAGCCAATGGATCAAGCGCAAACAACAAGATATGTTATCGAGGTTCGAGCACCCAGCTCTACATCCCCGCCTTCGACACACGAAGGATTTCCACTAGCTCGTCCACTTAGGACCCTTTACAAGGAGTACCCAACTCCTCTCTTTACAACCTCCTCCCTGAGGCACAAATCCAAGCCAACCAACACAACCTCCTCCTTGAGGCAAACTCCAACAATCACAACCTCCTCCTTGAGGCAAATTCCAAACCAATACAACAAACTCCCAATCACCAACCAATACAAGGATCACCTCTCAACTAGAGGGATACAACCCAAAGCACAAAGCTAAGAAAAGATTGGGTTACAACTTGGTGGTCACAACAACAACCACAAACAACTTCTTCTTCCACACAAATAACCTATAGATATAGATAGTAGATTTTTGCTCAAGTGTGGAGAAAACCAAAGGAATGGAAATCAGAAATCACAAAGAAAATCCTTTGGAAAAATCAAGAAATCAAGATAGAATAGTTCAATCTAAATTCTTTCCCAAAAACCCTTTCTTTAATTTTCCAAACCCTAATGAAACCACCAAATGGATTGTACAATTCAAGCTCAAAAACTTCTTTTGACTGCTTTGAAAATACCAGAGAATCAGCAAAAATTCGCACAGAAAATCTTAGAGAAAACCTCTCTCAAATGGGGTATTTATAGGCAATTACAGAAAATAGCCGTTTACAGAACTTTTGCCAGAAATAGCCTTCCGGTCGACCGGGACGGTCGACCGCCCAACGGTCAAATTTAGAACCGTTGTGGCTACCGGTCGACCGCCTCGGTCGACCGAAAATACCTGAGAGCAAACTGCTCTCTGTTGGTCGACCGCTTCGGTCGACCGGATGCAGTGTCAGCCTGCGTGCACGTATCCGTGCACGTCAGTCGACCGGAACGGTCGACTGGCTTCTTTAGTGCGGTCGACCGTACCAGTCGACCGGCCAAGCCTGGCAGACAAAAATCAGGTCTGAAATCTGGGGAAAAAATATTATAATAAATCCCACAAAATCTCTAAAATTTCACAAAAATAGTTTTATCATTTTATATTGAAATACAAACTTGTGTTAAAAATCCTAACACAAATTTCAAACATATTTGACTATTTTTGTGTCATAGAAATTTTGCCAAAAACCAAAAACCGTATTTTCTAAAACCTTGTATTTTGAATAGAAAATACACATTGTCTAAAACTTATCCATGATACAAAAATATGATATTTAAACACTTTGAAGCATATTGTATATGAATAGAAATTCAATATACAAGAAACATATATATATCATGATTTTTGTCATTAAGTCCAAAAATATGTTTTGTTGTAAATACCAAAATATAAAACACATGGAATAGATTATCAAACAAAGTTTGTCTAAACAATTGAAGCATGCATGTATATAGAACAAATCTAATATACATAAACCATGTAAACTTGTTTTGATAAAAAATCTATTCATGAAAACCAAGATCGGTTAAACCTAAAACCGAAAATCAAAACATGAAAGGTGTGTGTATTGTGAACTTGAGCTTATCATACTATTCTAATCTTTACAATTAGGTTCTAAACCCAAACTAAAACTATGGATACCTAAGTCTTCTTGTAGAGCGCAATCTCCAAGCTAGAGCGCGATCTCCAAGTCGGCTCGATCCAAAAACTCTTGATTCACCGGGCAAGTGCTATATATATCTTTGATGCGCGGGCTCTTGAATCAACATGTGCAAGCTTCCAAATCATCTTGTTGAAGCTAAACACCAACTAATATCTTGGTTAATGATCTGAAACTAAAATCACAAGATTATTAGTACACATAACTACATGAGTTAATCATCATCAAAACTAGAGTGGAAGGCCTTTGGGCCAACAATCTCCCCCTTTTTGATGATGACAAAACTCATGGAGTTATATATGCATGGATTAAAGTAAAGCTTCAAAGAAGCTCCCCCTTAACTCATGCATAGGAATAAACAAACAATAAGATGCATATAAACAAGGTTCTTGACATAAAATGAATATGCATATGAAACATGCTATTGATTCCAATTAAAACAAAACAACTAAATTACCAAAACATGCTCTTGATACCAATGGATACTAATAAAAACAAAACTCATAATGCTCTTGATACCAATACCAATGGAGATGAAATGAACATAAAACTGAAAACTCATGCATATCAACTCCAATAAATCTTCTCCCCCTTTTTGTCAATCATCAACAAAGGGATGAAAACAAAAAGATATGAATTCTTCTCCCCCTAAATATATGAAACAAAGAATAAACAAACTACTTCAAGGGGTGAAACCAAAAATGATACCAATTAAAAAAATGTGTCAAAGAAGTGCATAATGATATCAATAGAAAGTGATCATAAAAACATTTAAGAAATGCCTACCAATTACCAATTGAAAGTAAGAGGGGCATTGAAAACAAATATGATCCCAATTGAAATTAAAACATATTGAAAATAAAACACATGATACCAATTGAAAAACACATTGATACCAATTGAAGATATATATCTTTATAAGCATATGATACCAATTAAAAATCAATAATCATTCTTAAATCAATTTTTTTCTCATAAAGTTAGGGAGTGGGAAACAAAACCAAAGGTAAACTAAATACCAATTGAAAATTGAAATGTGAGTTTTCTCTCCCTTTATGAAATACCAACTAAACATATGCTTAAGCTAGAAATAATATACCAATTGAAGACTAAGTCAATTGAAATAATGTTAAAGCTCAAGCTTAGCATAAGCAAGATAATGATAATGCTTGTATAAAGAAACCAATTGAAAATTAAATCAATTGAAAATGATGGTCATTAAAAAAAATCAAGCTTATCATAAGCAAAATTTGTGCATATATCTTGAAGCACAAATAAATCATCTATATATGTATGTAAGAAATAGATACCAATTGTAAATTGATACTATATGAAGTGTATGCATACATATATATAAAACAAAACATATATGAGTATACAAAAGGATGTCAAGATTAGATACCAATTGAAAGAATTCAATGATACCAATTGAAACAACAATAAGATCAAGTGTATATCTCATATTCACTACCACCCAAAAATGATTTTCATTATAAAGCATACATGAACATGATCTCCCATCCAACCACCCTTTGATGGTAGGAGTTTTCAAAAATAGATTTGGAAATATAGTTTGTTGAAAATCTCTACCTCATGAAGAATATCACAATTAGTTATATGAATCAACTAATACGAAATTCTTCAATAAATCAAAATATATTTCATGAAGGACATGTAAATCACATGATCATCAACACTCAAAATCCATAAAGCCCATCTAATACTCATGAAAACAAGGTCATGAGAAAACTAATAAGATGAGTGTATAGGATATATGTGAAACACACTTATCATGAAAATGGACAATCAAGCTCAATATTGAAATTCCTTTAAAACATTTACACATGATAAATTAAATTACTTTTACCAAAAGAAATTTCCAAAAACATGAAACCCATCAAAACGATTTAACCTTCAAGGCATATGTATGTCATGTATAAACTAAAGTATACATACATATCCCAAACAAAAGGAGTCCACAAAGGTATATGCATGAAGGCACGTGGCTCAAGGATGTATATGTATAATCAATAGTTAAGACAAGATAGACATATACATGAAGTTAAAACTCAATATCATAAAACATTTCCAAAATGGGGAATACAAGTTAGAATGTACGAATCATCAAAACTAAACTATACTAGCACATCTAATGGATACAAATAGGCATTCAAGCATAAATATTACAAAGGTTTACTTGTAGCCCATTCTATGTACAAGTATGAATCCTAGTTTTAATGAAAACTAACTTCTAAACATATATTCAAATCACGAATCATAAAACAAGTCATAATAATGTCATGATAGACAAAAATTGATCATAATTCAAATCCACATGTTCTACTAATCATGGCAATAAACATACTAAACAACACATGAATTATTAAAACAAAAAACATAGAATCGTAAACATCCAAATGATCATTATGCATATGCATGTACAATAGATCTAAGGCATACATGTTAGTATAAACAAAGTGAGAACACTAAATATAGATCCACATGAAACATGGGTGCTCAAGGAACTAAACATGTATAACATTAATCTAATGAACAAGGCACAAGCATAATGAACAACAAAACATGACATGCCATAAAAGATGAACATGGAAAGTATGCAAATAAAAAATTAGGAGTTAGAGATGATACCAAAACCAATGAAGTTGCACCTCTAGTTCTCCAAAACACGGTGGTCCTCCCACCAAATTTCCTTGAGTGTGAAGCATCCAAATAATTCTCTTTTAAGCTTAGAATGCATCCACATCAAGGCACCAAATCTCTCACGTGATGCGAGAGCCTCCACCTACATCAAACATCAAAGAGGTGGATCTTGGTACCCATTTTCTTGTGGGTCCACGGGGGTTAACATCTTTTCTAACCCAAACAAAATTAGTTGCTAAATTTTTAACATGTAAAAGATCATAACAAAATCTAGCAAGATGGCCTTTTCGACCACAATGTGTACATGTGTACACGTGAGCATACATATGATGATGGTGATCATGAGAAGCATGTGTATGCATAGATGGGTGTGCATGCAAGGTTGGAACTTGTTTCTTGCGAACCAAGGATTCCAAACGAGAGTGATTCATGGCACAATGGCTCAAAGTGGAGCCCAAACAATCAACACTTTTCTTCAAATTGTTTATATCATTTTCTATGCTAGAAGACAAAGTGGAACATGCTATAGGAGTGCAAGAAGTAGAAGCTACACTAGCATGACAAACATGAATATCAATCTCATTTTGTAAAGATTTATTTTTAATCAAAACCAAATCCAATTCTTTTGTAATTGAATCAATTTTATTTTTCAAAGTAAGATTTTCTTTGAAAACAAGATCCAATCTAGAAGACAAAACCTCATTGTGTTCTACAACATCATCAAAACCATTTTTGTTTTTCAAATCTTCAAACTCTTTAAGTGCAAGTTCAAGTTGAGATTGTAGTGAGTCACGTTCACTAGTGATCTCTTCTTTTTCTTGCAAAATCACTTCAAAATTAGAACATAAATCCTTTAATTCATTTTTCAAAACAAGATTATTCTCTTTCAAAAGTTTTGTGTTTTTCTAAGAATTTTTCAAGCTTTTGAGTAAGTTCCATATTTAAAGTTTGAACCTCAAAACAACCATGGCAATAAGAATTAGAGCTATCATCAAGAGGGGAATCCGAGTGTACCTCAAGGGAGTCTTTCCCTTGGACCATGAAGCATTTATCTTTGGACATGTCTCTCTTGGATCTCCTCAAATTGTTGATGATCCTTGGAAGCTCGGGAGACGTTAAGATGCTCCAAACTGCAAAAGCCGAATCATAGCGATCAAAAATAGGTAAAAGATGTTCATTTAGAGATGCTAGAAGTGTCCTAAGGGCTAATGCATTGGCCTTCTTATGCTTGCTACTATTAGGGAGGGATTCTATAGTGATGGCTTGATAAACTAAATGTCCTAGTCCTTTTAGATGTCTAATCATGTCAACCTTCCAGAGTCAAATCTAAAATGGTCAAACATAGGAGGGCTAGCCATGAGTGCAAGCTAGTATGAGTGCAAATGAAAATGCAAATGAAGATTAGCAAACCAAGATCACTCCTAGGTGGTTAAACCTAAATATCAGGAGCACTAGCTCTGATACCAATTGAAAAGTCACCTAGAGGGGGGGTGAATAGGTGACAATGCTAATCTATGAACTAAATGCGGAATTTAATAACTTAATGCAAATTACACTCAAGTGTGATCAACAAATGATTCACACACAACCAAGCCAAGCAAATATGAATGCACAATATGAATAAGGCAAGGCACAAAGTAAAGAGAGAGATAGAGAGAGCCAATGGATCAAGCGCAAACAACAAGATATGTTATTGAGGTTCGAGCACCCAGCTCTACATCCCCGCCTTCGACACACGAAGGATTTCCACTAGCTCGTCCACTTAGGACCCTTTACAAGGAGTACCCAACTCCTCTCTTTACAACCTCCTCCCTGAGGCACAAATCCAAGCCAACCAACACAACCTCCTCCTTGAGGCAAACTCCAACAATCACAACCTCCTCCTTGAGGCAAATTCCAAACCAATACAACAAACTCCCAATCACCAACCAATACAAGGATCACCTCTCAACTAGAGGGATACAACCCAAAGCACAAAGCTAAGAAAAGATTGGGTTACAACTTGGTGGTCACAACAACAACCACAAACAACTTCTTCTTCCACACAAATAACCTATAGATATAGATAGTAGATTTTTGCTCAAGTGTGGAGAAAACCAAAGGAATGGAAATCAGAAATCACAAAGAAAATCCTTGGGAAAAATCAAGAAATCAAGATAGAATAGTTCAATCAAAATTCTTTCCCAAAAACCCTTTCTTTGATTTTCCAAACCCTAATGAAACCACCAAATGGATTGTACAATTCAAGCTCAAAAACTTCTTTTGATTGCTTTGAAAACACCAGAGAATCAGTAAAAATTCGCACAGAAAATCTTAGAGAAAACCTCTCTCAAATGGGGTATTTATAGGCAATTACAGAAAATAGCCGTTTACAGAACTTTTGCCAGAAATAGCCTTCCGGTCGACCGGGACGGTCGACCGCCCAACGGTCAAATTTAGAACCGTTGTGGCTACCGGTCGACCGCCTCGGTCGACCGAAAATACCTGAGAGCAAACTGCTCTCTGTCGGTCGACCGCTTCGGTCGACCGGATGCAGTGTCAGCCTGCGTGCACGTATCCGTGCACGTCAGTCGACCGGAACGGTCGACTGGCTTCTTTGGTGCGGTCGACCGTACCAGTCACCGGCCAAGCCTGGCAGACAAAAATCAGGTCTGAAATCTGGGGAAAAAATATTATAATAAATCCCACAAAATCTCTAAAATTTCACAAAAATAGTTTTATCATTTTATATTGAAATACAAACTTGTGTGAAAAATCCTAACACAAATTTCAAACATATTTGACTATTTTTGTGTCATAGAAATTTTGCCAAAAGCCAAAAACCGTATTTTCTAAAACCTTGTATTTTGAATAGAAAATACACATTGTCTAAAACTTATCCATGATACAAAAATATGATATTTAAACACTTTGAAGCATATTGTATATGAATAGAAATTCAATATACAAGAAACATATATATATCATGATTTTTGTCATTAAGTCCAAAAATATGTTTTGTTGTAAATACCAAAACATAAAACACATGGAATAGATTATCAAACAAAGTTTGTCTAAACAATTGAAGCATGCATGTATATAGAACAAATCTAATATACATAAACCATGTAAACTTGTTTTGATAAAAAATCTATTCATGAAAACCAAGATCGGTTAAACCTAAAACCGAAAATCAAAACATGAAAGGTGTGTGTGTTGTGAACTTGAGCTTATCATACTATTCTAATCTTTACAATTAGGTTCTAAGCCCAAACTAAAACTATGGATACCTAAGTCTTCTTGTAGAGCGCAATCTCCAAGCTAGAGCGCAATCTCCAAGTCGGCTCGATCCAAAAACTCTTGATTCACCGGGCAAGTGCTATATATATCTTTGATGCGCGGGCTCTTGAATCAACATGTGCAAGCTTCCAAATCATCTTGTTGAAGCTAAACACCAACTAATATCTTGGTTAATGATCTGAAACTAAAATCACAAGATTATTAGTACACATAACTACATGAGTTAATCATCATCAAAACTAGAGTGGAAGGCCTTTGGGCCAATAGATCTTTTAGAAAAGTGTGAAGATTATTTGGTTGTTTTTAATATATAAAAAAGATCTGGGCTCACTTTCTTACTACTTAAAGATATGTTCTTCTCTTGAAATTCTTAGTGCCTCAACTTGATCATAGGAAAAAACTTAAACTTGAGTTTCGAAAGTCTTAAGCAAAACAAATAAGATTATTTGAAAATGTTTAACTCTTTTTCTTAAGAAATCATCTTAAATTGAATTTTAATCATCAAGTTGTCTTTCAAGTATGAAATAAGAACAACTTTCAAAGAAAAAGGCTTAGTTTAAGGCATACATATGACTTCGTTAGATCTTTACATAAAAAAAAAGGCCATTCAAGATAAGAGGGATTGAAGAGAGATGATAGTGAGCCCAGAAAATAAGTTTTGCTACTTATAAATAATGTAAAAAAAAATAAGACATACCCGTGAATTGGAGAAGAAGAGAAGCTTTGAACCTTTATTAATGTCGCTTCAATATTCAGATTACAATCACTTATTCCTCTCTCTCACTAGTATTTGGACTAACTACAAATTAAAAAACAGAGATACAACTTCTCTATACTATATAACAAAGAACCTAAATCATAAAAACAAAGAGAAAAACTTAAACTAATTTCTAGTCCCTTTTTCTCTGAAAAATATAGTATTTATAGGGAAAAACCAAACGGGGGAAGGCGTACGAAGATAGGGGAGCAAACCTCCCCCAACTACCTCAACCAATCCGCGGCCATGGTGTGGCTGGCCACACCTGGTTGGCGGGAATCTCTTGTTTGATGTATACTCTTATCTCTTACTGGATTTCCCGTTTTAGCTCCTGAATTTGACAAAATAGCCTTTGATCTTTGGCATTAACCAATTAATTTGGGAAGATTCACTTTAACTGGCTTTCAACCTTTCTAATTTGCCATGATCTATCCTGATTTTCTAATTTTGAATTAATTCTGAATTAAATCAGAATTTGATGGGCTTTTGGGCTCGTTTCTCTTCCCTTTCTTTTAGCAATAGGCCTGCATTTTATAAAGAAAAAAGGACTTATTAATATCATTTATTAGATATTAAACATAGTAATGTGACAATATATATGCAATATATGTGACCGATCACAAACCACCAGCCTTTGGGGCTTCCTCCCTCCATCCCCAACCTTCGACACCGATTCGACAAGAGTTAACTTCTAACAACTTCCCCCTTACACAATCCCTATTTGAGTTCTAGATGTCCCTAGGGACAACATCTTCTCAGTTTTAAGTTAGGCTGGATTAATGAGTGAGAAGATGATTTTTAGGCTAAGGAAGGGTAATAACTTTCCCAGCTTATTGATTGGTATTCAATTCTGCATATTTTACCACATTATTCCCATGCATATTACAAATAAAAGTATGATTTTTACTCATATTCTCTCTATTTTTGCAGGTCCACATCTGAAATAAGAAAAAGCCCAAAATCTCTTTAATTAGCAATAATTAAAAGAGATTAATTCAAAGCCCAAAAGAGAGCCCAAGATTAAACCCAGGATCTAGAGAATTCTACGCGCCAGCTCAAGATTCTAGAAGGCCACGTGGATAACAACCTCGTAACAAACTTGTAACAAAAATTTGGGATCCAACGGCCGCGAGATTGCCGCGGATCCGCCAGAAATCTGGGGCCGTTGAGCCCCAGATTTCTGCCACCTGTCCGTCTTCTGGAGACTTCTCTCTGAGGCTATAAATACAAGACCAGGGCCTTCGCAAAAAGGGGAGTGGAAGAGAGATTAGAGATTAGAGATTAGATGCTTGTATTTTTGTAGGATTTTGTAGTGCTCTAGATCTTCTTCCTCCCTAGAAATTCTGCAAAAGAGAGTTGTAAGAGAGAGAAAGCTTGTGTACACCAAGGAGTGACAACTTGTGAAGCAAGGATTCATCCATTCTCTTCTCTCTACTTGAGCATTTTCTAGTATTACTTGCTTTCTTTACTTCTAACTTTACTTTACTTGCAATTTAATGCATGCTTTGCTTTTCTTTTCTTATGGCTAGTAGCTAACTCTTTCTAACATGAACTAGCTAACCACTAACCTTGCTAACTACTAACTCATGGGTGATTGCTATCTTTAATCTTGCAAGTTGTATGGTCTTTTCTTCTCCGATGGGTTACTTTCATTGCTTGGCAAGTTCTTGTTGTAATTCCATATGATTCATGTGTGCCTCATTTAGAACCTTGTCTTTAGAACAAGTGCCTTGATGGAACATGGAGATGGATCACCAATATGCTATTTGTTGTACAACTTCTTTACTTCCATTAATGAATGTTGTATCTTCTTCCTTAGCATCCCTTGAGTGTAGCTCTTTTGATTCCATTATTGAAAGTCTAATTGTAGGCCAATGACATCTATGAGGCTACAAGACAAGTCCAAGAATGATCACCCGTCATTCAAGTGGGAAAGTAATTAGACCAACACGCAAGACAAATCTTTGCCGATGAATCAACATGAGGCATGCATTCACCATCACGGAGTTTAGTAAGTTTTAGCAAGGTAGTAAGGTTAGCTAGTCATGATCTTCTCATTCTAAGAGTCTTTTCAAAGTTTTCTTTCTTTTAGTGTTAATCTAAAAGCCAATCTTGTTTTGATTTCTTTTCATTTTCCATCATGAACATATCCACCGATTCTTTCATTTCTTTTCCAAATTGTTTTCATTCTTTTAAAGCAAAGAAGAATCTTCGTTTTCTATCTTCACTACCAACCGTAACGCTTCCATCGCAAGCTCTCCCTGAGAATCGACTCGGTATAGCCCATGCTATAACGGAGATTGGAAAGGATACATTAAACATTTTAAATACATTTGTGGAGTGATCAAAGCACTTGAGGTTGAATCTAAACCTTATCTCTTTTTATTGAATATATTTTGTGTGCAAATTATACTCCACAATACAACACCTTTCCCGTCTAAACACTTATCTTATTTAAGGACGTGCCCTTAAATCATTTTAGCGCTCGTGTACAAGTATATAGCAAAATAGCACTCAAGAAAGATAACATACAAGTGTGTTTCCTAAGCTATATGCAATGCAGACGTACTTTTTCTCCAACACTCTTTAACAGTAATGTGAGGAAATGAATTAGACAGATGCCCTGGGATGCCAGAGTGTAAATGTTTTTTAGCATTTATAAAGCAACAAGTTACTGTTGATTAGAAACATGTACAGAGTGAGTTAAACAGATAAACTAATAACTGCGAAGATTTAAATCTCTGAAAATCAAGCAACCTGAAAGAAATTACAGTTAGTAGTTCACCACAGTATTGGGCTCTGATACTCTGCCTTCTTGGGCAGAGGTACAGAGTAGCAATATGTCCACTGTAGCTCCTGATTTTCTGTAATTAGTCCATGTATATCAAAACAGAGAAGAAAAAGAGTTAAATTATTAAAGTAAATTGATTAGTCTACGATTATGCATTATTATATCGCATTTCCTCACCGATTTATGAATAAATTGTTGGTCTAAACCGTGTTTTGGTCTCTATTACAGGTAAATCAAGAGTTCATGGGCAAAGGAGTAATAAGAGGTTAATTAAACCCCTTTTAGGGTAATTAAATCCGCATTACTTGGAGACCAAGCAAGGGATCATCTAGAAGATACGTCGAATCTAGACTTTTGCGCACGTCAGACGAATATTCGGATGAAATTACCCGAAACAGGATATACCAGGAAGCTTCTAGAGTCAAGACGGATCCCCGCACCAAAACCAGGGAGATATCTCCTTGGTTTGGAAGCGGATCCGTGGCAAAAACCGCGGATCCGCGGCCCATTGGTGGGGCCACGCATCGATTTTCGACGCGTGGCCCCGTCTCGTCTTCTAGAAGCTACCTATGCCTATAAATAGCCTTGTATTTGGCCAAAACGGGAGCAGTTTTCGTTTTTAGGAGTAGTTTCTGATTTTTTTCTATGTTTTAGGGTAGTGTAGGTAGGTGTTCTTCATTTCTTGTATTTTGTTTTGTTATTTCGTTTTTAGATCTTGTAGTAGGGCTGAGAGATTCAGAGAGAGATATAGAGGGATTGATGTAATAGATGGTGACAATCTATGTAAAGGTGCCTCCTTTCTTCTCCAATGTAATCTCCTCCATCTTCTACATGTTGCTTGGCTAACTTTTCTTCTTCTCATGGCAATCTAACTACTAACCACTAACCATCTAACTACTTACTTGATAATCCACATGCATCTAATATTCTCTATAAGGCCTTGCTCTTGTAAGAGCCATTGATGGCTCATGATGATGGATTCTAATATTCTAACATTTCTAACACCTAACCCACTAACTTGCTAACTTGCAATGTCTTCTTTATTTCATGCTAATCTCTAACCGGTTTTGATGATTTAATAAGTAGCTTGCAACTTGTTAGTGGTATGGATGTGTTGTTTGAATGTAGAAGACCAATCTTATGAACCATGCTCTGTATCGTCTCTTGAAGCCAAGGATTAATGATGGCCAAGGATCCATGTGAGGCAACTATCACTAAGAGGTTAGCATGGTTAGTAGATCAGTTAGTAGTTAGTAGCCATGAGCTTTCTTTTATCTTGTTTTAAAAAGCAATTCTTTTATCTTTTCATCGTTGTTTTTACCATCCTCTTTGTTCACCTTTGTTTCATCTTCCCTTTGTTTTATTTTTCAAACCACTTCTCTTTTGTTTTCTTCGCCGATTTCATCGCTCTTCTCCACCTACCACATGCTTGATTTCCTTTTCCTTTCTTTTCTTTTCTTGTTCTAATTCTTTAACAAAGAAGAACTATTAACATAAAACGTGAATAAAAACTGTTAATGCTTCTATCGCCTCCCGTCCCTGTGGATTCGACCCATTGAGCCAATGCTATAACGGAAGTATCGAGGGAACATTAGCACATACGAGTTTTACATCGATTTCACAAACAACACGTTTTTAGAGTGCTAGTTTCACCCCGATCAAAATTTTTGGCGCCGTTGCCGGGGAACGGGAATGGTTTTGAACTCACGTTTTTGTTAACATTGTCTTCTCTGTTTTGGTGTGCAGTTCAAAGTTTATAGGAATGGAATATTGCAGAATAACCATTAGCACTGCAGCTCCCTGCTCTAGAAAGCAGGGACCCAGCTTTCAAAGAACCGCCGCGCAAACGCGACTTTTGCCGCGAAAACGTGGTTATTTTGTAATCATTGTATATCTTGTTGTGCTGGGATGTGTTCATTGTAATAGCTAGTAGATCTGTATTATTACTTTCCTGCTTTGATTGCCTACACACCACAATAAACTAATGAACTAAAATACGGTATTTTGACGCTTTTAAAACGGTTTAGACATTTGCATTTAGGCACGTGTCAATTCAATTCCAATATACTGTATTTTGTTCTGTTGTTGTGATCTGGATGGAGGTGTACATATGGCATTGCATATAGCATAGGACAAACACGTGGGTGATTTATTCGCTTTGTGTTATATTCTTGTCTATATTGCACACTTGTACGAATTGAACTTAAGGGCAAAACCTAATACAAGATAAGGTGGGGATTTCATCACCCTTTCTTAGCCCAAAAACCACCTCCCCACTCACACAACCCAAGCCCTAATAAAATTTGATAGACGTTGGCCCCTAGGGACATCTCGGACTCATTAAGAGATTAACCGAGGGTGGAACTTGTTTTGAATCTTACTCTTGTGAAAGCAGTGTCTAAGGTTGGGGATTAAGAGGTTAAGCCTCGAAGATACCGTGGTTTGGTGTAATTAAGGCTCATTGCTTACGCACGGATACCTCCCACTGTATTTTGCCCCTACCTGGCCGATTAGCTTGTGGTCGGATTCAAGCAACAACCTCCCACGGGTAATCGATCAGTTAGGAGTCGTTTAGGTCTAGGTCAACCCTACTATAGGCTTGGTTTTAATTTTTTCTTTTCTTTTTGTTTGTTGTTTGATTTTTATTTTTTGTTTGTGATTGTTTGTGAAATGGAATTCAACAATAACAATTCTTTCATTCCGAATATGAATCCATATTTCACACCAACCCCATTCGATTCGGATAAGTCTAACCCGGCTTTTTACAATATGAACCAACCAAATACACCGGGTTGGCCTTATCCGAATCAATACAACCCATACCCTCATTCTTTTAACTATAATTTCTAAAATAATTTAAACTCTTCACAAAGTCAATGGGGATTCACCTCCCTGAGTTAAATTTTCAACCTCCTTGTCCACCATATCAACCTTGTCTACAAATCTCATTCCCCAATTTCGCTTCCTATACTCCTTTTTCTGGAGCTCCCATGAAGAAAAATCCGAGCTAGAAAAAAGTATAGAAGCCTATCTACAAGAGGCCGAGCAACAACTTCAGAAAATATTGGCCTCTCTAATTCCACAATATTTTTAAGAGTCTTACTCAATTCCACCTCCTCATAATGAACAAACATCTGCCCTGAAAACGAGTAAAGAACTCTTGTGTGAGTCTAAGCTTCAATCTCCAAACATGTTGGACTCACATTCTTCATAAAATTTCCAAAACCAAGATTCTTATACTCCCATTCTAGAACATCCACTTGCAGAAAAATCAAGTCTAGAAAGGAGTATAGAAATCTTGCAGGAGTTTGCACTAAAATTTCAAAAAACATCTGCCGAGTCTGTCAATAGGTTGGAAATACAATTGAGTCCATTGGTTAGCATTTATAGGAATGAGGAAACTCTATCTTATCAACCTTTGACAAATTTAGCTATGTCAAACTCTATTGATCTGACCCAAGACTCTTGTCATTTTGAACATCAAGATTCAATTTCACCACATCCATCTGAACTTGTCCAAACTTTAAATGTTAAAGATCCCATTGACATTTTGGCAAGTTATCCTTTTCCTGAAATTGAACTTGAGCATGAATATGATCCTGAACTTTCACTTGATAATTCAATTTCACTTCTTGATTCAATATTGACTGAGGTGTTTTTACCTGAATTCAGGCCTTTTCCCGAGTCAGTATTGGATCCTGTACCAGTCCATTGTGAAATTGAATCACCAATCTTTTATGATGATCATATTGAACTTGACCAATTTCATACTTTTGAAACTCCCATTGATAAATTGGCAAGTTCTCATTTTTATGGAATTGAACTCAATGAGGAATGTGACTTTGATCCTCAAATTTATGATCCAGTTCAAATTCCTGAATCACTATTGACTCCTGTTATGTTGCCCAATTTGAGTAATATTTTAGAGTCAGTTTTGGTTCCCGTGCCTGTCATTCTTGAACTGAACTAACCAACCTTAGAAAGTCACATTCCATCATGGGGAAATGAATGTGGATTTGAGCTTAATCTTCTTGATTTGGACACACTTCATGAACCAATCTCGACTCCCGAACCTTTACTTGACTTAAGTCTGTTTTCTAAGTAGGTATTAGTTCTTGTTTTTCCTGAGTCCAAATTAATCATTCCATTCTGGGACAAGGGTCTTGATAAATTTGACTCTGAAATTATTTTGAAAATTTGAAAATTGGATGGGGTTAAATTTTTAATAAAAATCATAAATATATACATCTTTCTAGTGGGTTGTATTATAGAGGTCTCTGGTGGGTTCCTCCGGACTCCACGCAAGTTGGATTGGGCAGCATTTCGTGGACCAATCAGACCACCACCGGAATCACCACCATAAGGTGATTTTTCTTCCCTCTCGATTTTGTTTCATGCATACATACATCACGATGCATTGACGACAATGCATGAGATAGGTGTGGGGGAGGGTTTACTAACATAGAGTTTTTAGATTTTCTTTCTTTTACACTTCTTTTAGGATACTTTTAGAAACTTCTTTTAGGATAATTTTAGAAATATTTTCTTTTGTATAGAAATTTTTCTCTTTCTTTAAAAACTTTTTGAAATAAGAGATAAAGTTTTGATCTATTTTTAAGAAAATTAAGATAACCTTAGAAATTAAGAAAGCCTTAATTATGACATCTTAAACCTAGTCAAAATAATGGATCTTATTTAAAATTATAGGTTAAGTATAAAAGATTGGGGAGATAATTTTATCTTGAATTTTTTTCCTTACATAGTATGCACATCACACTTACACATTTTTGGGATAGAAACAAAGACATAAAATGTCATAAATAAAAATAAAAAACAAATAAAAAATCATCATCACTTATTAAGCTGGATAATTATGCCTCAAGAAGCATGATTATTCACACTTAATGGTGGTCAAAAGAAACAAATAATCCCCCTTAGTTTTGTGGCCTTATTTACTTGAGTCCTTAAACCCGAGAGATGTTTTCTCATCTGATGCCCTAAAACCGTCTGGTCTGGGAGTCATCGGTTATAAGCTCGCTACATGGGTGAACTAGAAAGCCTAAGAAAACTAAGGGAAGAAAAAAGAAGAAAAAGAAAGAATATATATATATATATAAATAAATGGCTTGATGGTTAGAGTTGAAATCCCAGAAATCTTCACTATCACAAAGTGCATATTATCTAGGTTTTATGAAAGATAAAATATTCAATCCAATTTTGAATTCTTACCTTAATTGAAGACAAGTCTTGCATAGAGACTAAGTTTAAGAAAGAATGATTTTTGGTGAACTTATGACCTTAGATCGCTTATATTTTTACAAAAATATTTTATAAACTTGTCTCTCTTTCAAAATGAATTTTCAAAATACTAACATTTATCTTCTTTCTTTATGGATTTTGTGGTGCAATCCGCTGAAAACCCTCAGGAGACAACACTCCTCCTCTAGGGTAACCTAGAGGTTTAACGGCTTGTTGCACACGCTCAGTGCAATCGCGTCACCTGCGAAAGTGGTGTAATAACATTTGTAGTATAGTTTTTTATTTTCTTGTTTTGCTCGGGACGAGTAAAAGATAAGTGTAGGGGTGTGATTAGTCTACGATTATGTATTATTATATCGCATTTCCCCACCGATTTATGAATAAATTGTCGGCTTAAACCGTGTTTTGGTCTCTATTGCAGTAAATCAAGAGTTCAAGGGCAAAGGAGTAATAAGAGGTTAATTAAACCCCTTTTAGGGTAATTAAATCCGCATTACTTGGAGACCAAGCAAGGGATCATCTAGCAGATACGTCGAATCTAGACTCTTGTGCACGTCAGACGAATATTCGGACGAAATTACCCGAAATAGGATATACCAGGAAGCTTCCAGAGTCAAGACGGATCTGTTGGCCCAAAGGCCTTCCACTCTAGTTTTGATGATGATTAACTCATGTAGTTATGTGTACTAATAATCTTGTGATTTTAGTTTCAGATCATTAATCAAGATATTAGTAGGTGATTAGCTTCAACAAGATGATTTGGAAGCTTTCACATATTGATTCAAGAGCCCGAGCGTCAAAGATCATATATAGCACTTGCTCGGTGGATCAAGGAGTTTTGGATCGAGTCGGCTTGGAGATTGCGCTCTACAAGAAGACATCGGTACCATAGTTTACTTTTGTGTTTAGATCCAAATTGTAAAGATTAGAATAGTATGATATGCTCAAGTTCACAACACACACGTTTCATGTTTTGGTTTTCGGTCTTTGGTTTAACCGATCTTGGTTTTCATGAATAGTTATTATATCAAAACAAGTTTACATGGTTTAGTGTATATTAGATTTGTTCTATATACATGCATGCTTCAACTCTTAGACAAACTTACTTTGATATACCAATTCATGTGTTTTAGGTTTTGTGTTTTAACAAAACTTATTTTTGGAATTAAAGACAAAACATGGATATATATATGTTTCATGTATATTGGATTTCTATCCATATGCATCATGCTTCAAAATGTTGTTTAATATCATGTTTTTGTATTTGGATAAGTTTTGGACAAAACGTATTTTCTATTCAAAATCCAAGTTTTAGAAAATACGGTTTTTGGTTTTTAGAAAATATTGTAAGATACAAAAATAGTTTTAATTGCTTGATATTTGAGTCAAAACTTTTATCATATGTTTATATATCAATGCAAATTGTCAAAACTATTTTTGGGGATTTTTAAGTAGTTTACAAGAATTTATTGGATATTTAATTTCTCAGTTTTTCTGACCAGAACAGCCTCTGCCAGGCTAGGTCGGTCGACCCGAACGGTCGGCCGCACCAAGTAGCCGGTCGACCGTTAGGGTCGACTGACATGCACGGATACGTGCACACTGGCTGCTTGATTAGTCTACAATTCTGCATTATTATGTTGCATTCTCTCACAGATTTATGAATAAATAGTCGATCTAAACCGTGTTTTGGTCTTAATTGCAGGTAGATCCAAAGTCCAAGGGCAAAGATGGAATAAAAGCTTAATTAGACCCAATTAAGGGTAATTAAATCTGCATTACTTGGAGGCCAAGCAAGGGATTATCTAGAAGATTCAATGAACCTAGCCTCTTGCGCACATCAGACGGATCTGCGGACAGATTACCCGAAAAGGAATATATCAAGAAGTGTCTAGAAGCCAGACAGAGCCCCAGACGAAATCCAGGGACCCATCTCCCTGGGATTGCCGCAGATCCGCGGCAATCCTTGCGGATCTGCGGGAAAGTTAGGGAGCCACGCGTCGATTTTCGACGCATGGCCCCGTCTCGTCTTCTGGAGCCTTCTTGTGCCTATAAATAGACCTGCAGAGAGCCAAACCGAGGGCAGTCTTCGTTTTTAGGAGTAGGTCCAGATTTTAGTGTAGTGTAGGTGAGTTTTCTTCATTTCTTTTATTTTCATTTCTTTTTCTTAGATCATTGTAGTAGGGCTGAGTGATTTCTAGAGAGAGATAGTGAGGGATTGATGTAATAGAGAGTGACACTCTATGTAAAGATGCCTCTTCTCTCTTTCATTGTAATCTCCTTCTCCTTCTACATGATTTCTAGCTAACTTTTTCTTTCATGGAAATCTAACTACTAACCACTAACCATCTAACCACTTACTTGATAATCCACATGAATCGGGTTGCCTCTACAAGGCCTTGTTCTTACAAGAGCCATTGATGGCCAAAGATGATGGATTCTAACATCTAACTTGCTAACTTGCTAACTTGCTAACCAAGCTAACTCTCTTATTTCATGCTCTTTTATTTCATGCTAGTAGTGTAATGAGTGATGCTTGTAATAGCTTGTTGTTGTTACAATGTTTTGATTGTTATGAACCATCCATGAGCCATGCTTTGTATTGCTTCTTGAAGATAAGGATTGTGATGGCCGAGGATCAAAATGTGAGGCAACTATCTCGAAGAGGTTAGTATGGTTAGTGGAGTACTTAGTAGTTAGTAGCCATGAGTTTTCTTTTACCTTTGTTTTAGAAATCGTTTTCAAGTTCCTCTTCTTATTTTCTTATCGACGTTTTCATCGCTCTCCTCACCTACCACATGCTTGTTTTCATTTTCTTTTCTTTTTCATTCTTTCAACATAGAAGAATTGTTAACATCTGACGTGACTAGAGACTGTTAATGCTTCTATCGCCTCCCTTCCCTGTGGATACGACCCGTTGAGCCAACGCTATAACGGAAGTATCGAGGGTATACTAAGCACATTCGAGCTTTTCATTTGATTTCACATAATACACATTTTTGAGTGCTAGTTTCCCCGCCGATCACTGCTCTTGTAGCCGGTCGACCGTGCTGTCGACCAACTGAGAGCAGATTGCTCTCTGTTTGTTTCGGTCGACCGGGCGGTCGACCGGTAGCTGGCAACGGTCAAAATATGACTGTTGGACGGTCGATCGTGCGATCAACCGGCAGGTCATTTCTGGCAGTTTCTGCTGCCAACGGCTATATTTTTCTGTGGGCTATAAATACCCCATTGGAAAGAGTTTTTCTCTAAGATATTTTGTGCGAATTTTTCCTTACTCTCTGGTATTTTCACAGCAATTAAAAGAAGTTTTTGGACTTAAATTGAACAATCTATTTGGTGTTTTTGATAGGGTTTGGAAGATCAAAGAAAAGGGTTTTTGGGAAAAGAGTTTTGATTCAACTTCTATATCTTGGTTTCAGTTTTTCCCAAGATTTTCTTTGTGATTTTGATTTCCATTCCATTGGTTTTCTCCACACTTGAGCTACATCTACTTTCTTATTCTATAGGATCTTTGTGTGGGAAAAAGAGATTGTTTGTGGTTGTTTGTTAGACCACCAAGTTATAAACCCAATCTTTGCTTGGCTTTGTGCCTTTGGGTTGTATCCCTCAAGTTGTGAGGTGATCCTTGTGTTGCTTTGTGCTAATCCCTCAAGTTGTGAGGTGATTGTTTGTTGGCTTGGAGTTGTGCCTCAAGGAGGAGGTTGTGTTTGTAAGGAGAGGAGTTGGGTACTCCTTGTAATTGTTATTGCCCCAAATCCTCGGTAGAGGTTCCCTTTGTGGGAGTCCTTTGTGGACAAGCTAGTGGACTTAAAATCCTTCTAGGTGATGGCGGGTATGTAAAGCTGGGTGCTCGAACCTCGAAACATATCTTGTTGTTTGCGCTTGATCCCTTGGCTCTCTCTCTCTCTCTTTACTTTGTGCCTTGCATCAATTCATATTGTGCATTCATAATTGTTTGGCTTGGTTGTGTGTACATCACTTGTTGATTGCACTTGAGTGTATTGCATTAAGTTTTTAAATTCTGCATTGAGTTCATAGATTAGCTATATCACCTATTCACCCCCCCTCTAGGTGATTTTTCAATTGGTATCAGAGCCTCCGCTCCTGATATTTAGGTTTAACCACCTAGGAGTGAGATCTTGGTTTGCTAATCTTCATTTGTATTTTCATTTGCACACATTTAGTTTGCACTCATGGCTAGCCCTCCTATGTTTGACTTTACTAGACATGATTTTTGGATAGCCAAGATGACTAGTCATTTGAAAAGCCTAGGACATCTAGTTTATCAAGCCTCCACTCAAGAATCCCACCTAAATAATAGCCAGCATAAAAAGGCTAATGCATTAGCACTTCAAACACTTAGAGCATCTCTTAATGAATTTCTTTTACCCATGTTTGCTCATTTTGATTCGGCTTTTGCAGTTTGGAGCATATTGACTTCTCCTGAGCTACCAAGGATTGTCAACAAGTTGAGAAGATCTAGGAGAGATGAGTCCGACGAGCATTGCCTCATGGTCCAAGGGAAAAACTCCCTTGAGGTACAATCGGATACTCAACTAGATAATAGCTCTAGTTTCTATTGCTATGGTTGTTTAGAAGCTCAAACTTTAAATATGGAACTTGCCACAAAGCTTGAAAATTTCTTGGAAAAACACAAACTTTTGAAAGAGGATAATCTTATTTTGAAAAATGAATTAAAGGATTTGTGCTCTAATTTTGAATTGGTTTTGCAAGAGAAGGAAGAGATTACTAGTGAACGTGACTCACTAAGATCTCAACTAGACCTTGCCCTTAATGAGATTGATGTTTTAAAAGGCAAAAATAATTGTGATGATGTTGTGAAAAACAATGAGATTTTATCTTCTAAATTGGATTTTGTTTTAAAAGATAACATTGTTTTGAAAATGAAATTGATTTCATTACAAAAGAATTGGATTTAGTTTTAAAGAAAAATGAATCTTTGAAAATTGATATTGATTCTCATGTGTGCCATACTAGTGTAGCTTCTTCTTCTAGTACTCCTTTAGCATGCTCCACTTTATCTTCAACTATTGAAAATGATATAAATGTTTTGAAGAAAAGTGTTGAATGTTTGGGCTTCACTTTGAGCCAATGTACTTTGAATCATACACGCTTGGAATTCTTGGTTCGCAAGAAACAAGCTCCATCTTTACATGTACACCCATCACGGCATACACATGCTTATCACGGACACAACCATAACATGTATGCTCATGTGTACACATGTACACATTGTGGTCGAAAAGGCCACCTTGCTAGATTTTGCTATGATTGTCTACATATTGAAATTTTAGCAAATAATCTTGTTTGGGTTAGAAAAGATACTAACCCCTAAGGACCCAAAAGAAAATGGGTACCAAAGACCACCCCTAAAATATTTGATGTAGGTGTGGGCTCTCGCATCACGTGAGAGTAGCGGTGCCTTGAAGTGGATGCGTTCCGTGCTCGAAGAAAACAATTTGGATGCATCACTTTCAAGGGGAGTTTGGTGGAGAAGGACCACCATTGGTTTGGAGAACTAGAGAGGTGCCTTCATCGGTTTTGGTATCATTCTCTAACTCCCGTTTTTATTTGATTGCTTTTCATATTATTGTTTATAGCATGTTTTAATGTTTGTTGATTATTATGATTATGCCATGATCATTAGATTAGTGATATACATGTTTAGTTACTTGAGACACCCATATTTATATGGATCTATATTTAGTGTTCTCACCTTGTTTAAACTAATATGTATGCCCTAGATCTAATGTACATGCATCTTCATAATGATCATATGGATGTTTATGATAATTTGTTTTGATGACTCATGTTTTGTTTAGTATGTTGAATGCCATGTTTATTAGACTTTTGACATGCATGTATAGCTCTTGAGATCACCCATGTTTATATGGACCCATATGTTGTGTTCTCACCATTTGTTTAGCTATTATGTATATCATGATTCTAATAGCATGTGGATTTACTTCATGATAATTTTTATGATTATCATGTTGATTTATATCGTTTTATGCTTCATGATTTGAATATATGTTTAGATGTTAGTTTTCATGAAAACTAGGATTTATCCTTGTACATAGAATGGGCCACAAGTAAATCTTTTATGTTTGTGCTTGGATGCTTATTTGTACCCATTAAATGTGCTAGTATAGTCTAGTTTTGATGATTCATGCATTCTAACTTGTATTCCTCATCTTGAATATGTTTCTATGAACATGTGTTTTAACTTCATGTATATGTCTATCTTGTCTAAACTATTGATCATACATGTACATCCTTGAGCCACGTGCCTTCATGCATATACTTTTGTGGACTCATTATGTTTAGGATATGTATGTATACTTTAGTTTTTACATGACATACATATGCCTTGAAGTTTAAATTGTTTTGATGATTTTCATGTTTTAGGTAAATTCAATTGGTAATGAAAATCTAATTTTTCATGTTTTCATGTTTTTAAGGAATTTCATATGAGCTAAATTGAATATTTTCATGTTGATATGTGTCACATTATACTTGTACACTCACTTTATTAGTTTACTCATGATTTGTTTTCATGAGACTATGATATGGGCTTTATGGACTTTGAGTGTTTAGTGATCATGTGATTTACATGTGTTTCATGAAAAACAATTTTGTTTTTGTTCCTTACTTGAAGAATTTCGTACTAGTTAACAAATTTTTTCATAACTAGTTCGTATTCTTCACTTAGGTAGAGATTTTCAAACGTACTCTATTTTCAAACCTATTTTTGAAAACCCCTACCTTTCATGGGAGGTTGGATGGGAGATCATGTTCATGTATGCTTTAAAATGAAAATCAATTAAAACTTGAACCATGATTGGGAGGTAGATAATATGATGTATACACTTGATCTTATTGTTATTTCAATTGGTATCATTGAATTCTTTCAATTGGTATCAATCTTGACCTTTCTTGTATACTCATATATGTTTGTATGTATGTATGTTTTCACTTCCGAGAATATCAATTTCAATTGGTATCTATTTTTCATACATATATATATGTTTGTATTTATGCTAAGCTTGAGTTTCAATTTTTTTTTAATTGATTATTTTTAAATTGGTATCAAGCCTACGCATTGTTTTAATTTGTATTTCATAAAGGGGAAGAAAATTTGATTTTGTCTTTCAATTGGTATTTGTACTCCCATACTTTATGATTGAAAATTTAAATTTGGAATCATATGTTTAAAATGAAAAACATTTACAACTGGTATCAAAATTTTTGTTTAGACATTCAAAATTTATTATGTTTAAATTTCAATTGGTATCAAGATTTTCATGTGTTTTGCTTAAAATTGGTATCAATATTTTTTTTTGTTTGTTTGTTTCCTTTCAATTGGTATCAAGATGCTATTCTTTGACATATTTTTCAATTGGTACCTTAATTGATTGTCACCCCTAATTGGTTTTGTTTTTTTTTGTTTTAGACAAAAAGGGGGAGAAAAATTTATTGGTTTGGTTTTGTTTTTACCCCTTATTGATGAGTGTTTCTTTGTATTAAAAAGGGTGAGAAGATTTTGTTTTGTTTTGGTTTTTACCCCTTTGTTGATGATTGACAAAAAGGGGGAGAAAGATTTTGGTTTATATATGCATATTTGTGTTTTTGTGTATATTAAGTTTAATTTAGTTTAATTTTAATTGGTTTCTAGAGCATGTTTTATTTTTAAACATTTCATTGGTATATCTAGAACCTTTTGTTGTTTATGCATTTCTGTGCATTTATGTTTTAAGAGCCTTCATTGCATATTCATTATGTTTATTTGTTTATGCATGAGTTAAGGGGGAGCTTCTTTGAAGCTTAACTTTAATCCATGCATATATAACTCTATGAGTTTTGTCATCATCAAAAAGGGGGAGATTGTTGGCCCAAGGCCTTCTACTCTAGTTTTTATGATGATTAACTCATGTAGTTATGTGTACTAATAATCTTGTGATTTTAGTTTCAGATCATTAATCAAGATATTAGTAGGTGATTAGCTTCAACAAGATGATTTGGAAGCTTTCACATGTTGATTCAAGAGCCCGAGCGTCAAAGATCATATATAGCACTTGCTCGGTGGATCAAGGAGTTTTGGATCGAGTCGGCTTGGAGATTGCGCTCTACAAGAAGACATCGGTACCATAGTTTAGTTTTGTGTTTAGATCCAAATTGTAAAGATTAGAATAGTATGATATGCTCAAGTTCACAACACACACGTTTCATGTTTTGATTTTCGGTCTTTGGTTTAACCGATCTTAGTTTTCATGAATAGATATTATATCAAAACAAGTTTACATGGTTTAGTGTATATTAGATTTGTTCTATATACATGCATGCTTCAACTCTTAGACAAACTTACTTTGATATACCTATTCATGTGTTTTAGGTTTTGTGTTTTAACAAAACTTATTTTTGGAATTAAAGACAAAAACATGGATATATATATGTTTCATGTATATTGAATTTCTATCCATATGCATCATGCTTCAAAATGTTGTTTAATATCATGTTTTTGTATTTGGATGAGTTTTGGACAAAACGTATTTTCTATTCAAATCTAAGTTTTAGAAAATACGGTTTTTGGTTTTTAGAAAATATTGTAAGAGACAAAAATAGTTTTAATTGCTTGATATTTGAGTCAAAACTTTTATCATATGTTTATATATCAATGCAAATTGTCAAAACTATTTTGGAGATTTTTAAGTAGTTTACAAGAATTTATTGGATATTTAATTCCTCAGTTTTTCTGACCAGAACAGCCTCTGCCAGGCTAGGTCGGTCGACCCGAACGGTTGGCCGCACCAAGTAGCCGATCGACCGTTAGGGTCGACTGACATGCACGGATACGTGCACACTGGCTGCACTTGTAGCCGGTCGACCGTGCTATCGACCGACTGAGAGCAGATTGCTCTCTGTTTGTTTCGGTCAACCGGGCGGTCGACCGGTAGCTGGCAACGGTCAAAATATGACCATTGGACGGTCGACCGTGCGGTCGACCGGCAGGTCATTTCTGGCAGTTTCTGCTGCCAACGGCTATATTTTTCTGGGGGCTATAAATACCCTATTGGAAAGAGTTTTCTCTAAGATTTTTTGTGCGAATTTTTCCTTACTCTCTGGTGTTTTCACAGCAATCAAAAGAAGTTTTTGGACTTAAATTGAACAATTTATTTGGTGTTTTTGCTAGGGTTTGGAAGATCAAAGAAAAGGGTTTTTGGGAAAAGAGTTTTGATTCAACTTCTATATCTTGGTTTCAGTTTTTTCAAAGGATTTTCTTTGTCATTTTGATTTCCATTCCATTGGTTTTCTCTACACTTGAGCTACATCAACTTTTTTATTCTATAGGATCTTTGTATGGGAGAAAGAGATTGTTTGTGGTTGTTTGTTAGACCACCAAGTTATAAACCCAATCTTTGCTTGGCCTTGTGCCTTTGGGTTGTATCCCTCAAGTTGTGAGGTGATCCTTGTGTTGCTTTGTGCTAATCTCTCAAGTTGTGAGGTGATTGTTTGTTGGCTTGGAGTTGTGCTCAAGGAGGAGGTTGTGTTTGTAAGGAGAGGACTTGGGTACTCCTTGTAATTGTTATTGCCCCAAATCCTCGGTGGAGGTTCCCTTTGTGGGAATCCTTTGTGGATAAACTAGTGGACTTAAAATCCTTCTGGGTGAAGGCAGGGATGTAGAGCTGGGTGCTCGAACCTCGAAACATATCTTGTTGTTTGCGCTTGATCCCTTGGCTCTCTCTCTCTCTCTTTACTTTGTGCCTTGCATCAATTCATATTGTGCATTCATAATTGCTTGGCTTGATTGTATGTACATCACTTGTTGATTGCACTTGAGTGTATTGCATTAAGTTTTTAAATTCCGCATTGAGTTCATAAATTAGCTATATCACCTATTCACCCCCCCTCTAGGTGATTTTCAGGATCCCCGCACCAAAACCAGGGAGATATCTCCTTGGTTTGGCGGCGGATCCGTGGCAAAAGCCGCGGATCCGCGGCCCATTGGTGGGGCCACGTGTCGATTTTCGACGCGTGGCCCCGTCTCGTCTTCTAGAAGCTACCTATGCCTATAAATAGCCCTGTATTTGGCCAAAACAGGAGCAGTTTTCGTTTTTAGGAGTAGTTTCTGATTTTTTTCTATGTTTTAGGGTAGTGTAGGTAGGTGTTCTTCATTTCTTGTATTTTGTTATGTTATTCGTTTTTAGATCTTGTAGTAGGGCTGAGAGATTCAGAGAGAGATAGAGAGGGATTGATGTAATAGATGGTGACAATCTATGTAAAGGTGCCTCCTTTCTTCTCCAATGTAATATCCTCCATCTTCTACATGTTGCTTGGCTAACTTTTCTTCTTCTCATGGCAATCTAACTACTAACCATTAACCATCTAACCACTTACTTGATAATCCACATGAATCTAATAGCCTCTATAAGGCTTTGCTCTTGCAAGAGCCATTGATGGCTCATGACGATGGATTCTAATATTCTAACATTTCTAACACCTAACCCAGTAACTTGCTAACTTGTAATGCCTTCTTTATTTCATGCTAACCTCTAACCGGTTTTGATGATTTAATAAGTAGCTTGCAACTTGTTAGTGGTATGGATGTGTTGTTTGAATGTAGAAGACCAATCTTATGAACCATGCTCTGTATCGTCTCTTGAAGCCAAGGATTAGTGATGGCCAAGGATCCATGTGAGGCAGCTATCACTAAGAGGTTAGCATGGTTAGTGGATCACTTAGTAGTTAGTAGCCATGTGCTTTCTTTTATCTTGTTTTAAAAAGCAATTCTTTTATCTTTTCATCGTTGTTTTTACCATCCTCTTTGTTCACCTTTGTTTCATCTTCCCTTTGTTTTTATTTTTCAAACCACTTCTCTTTATTTTCTTCGCCGATTTCATTGCTCTTCTCCACCTACCACATTCTTGATTTCCTTTTCCTTTCTTTTCTTTTCTTCTTCTAATTCTTTAACAAAGAAGAACTGTTAACATAAAACGTGAGTAAAAACTGTTAATATTTCTATCGCCTCCCGTCCCTGTGGATTCGACCCGTTGAGCCAATGATATAACGGAAGTATCGAGGGAACATTAGCATATACGAGTTTTACATCGATTTCACAAACAACACGTTTTTAGAGTGCTAGTTTCGCCCTAATCATAAATCAAGAAGAAAGAATACTTACCGTCTCTCCCCGGCAACGGCGCCAAAATTTGTTTGATCGATTCCTTACCTGCACAGAAAAATGCAGATTTTTACGAACATAGGTCCTCGATGCTACCATGTAGCCTTGGGCAAACGGGTCGTGATCCACAGGGAGGGGCAGCGATGGAAGCGTTGCGTAAGTTTCTCTCTTTTAATTTACTAAAACTAGTCAATACTTATCTTCTCAATTTATAAAAAAATAAAAATGTTAAGTTAAGTTAAGAATAATATAGTAAAAGAAGAAATGGTTGTATTGTTGTTGTTTTAGTTATAAAAGAAAAGGAAACAAAAAGATATATAGAAAAGTGTTGATGCAAAAATCAGAAATAAAAAAATAAAAGAAGAATATTTACCTCTACTATTGAATCATAATGAAATTTACATTATCATGGAGTAAAGCAAAGTAGTAGAAAAGAATAAAAAAAGTAAGGCTTTGGCAAGATTTAGCACAATGAAGAAAAGTGAGAAACCTCCGTTGATTGTCACCTTCAAGCTTCTTAAGGAAAAAATTATAATAGTATCATCCTACAATAACTCTTTCTCTCTTTTGACCATGTAACTCTCTCTAGCCTAAAAATAAAATAAAAAATAAATACATTGAAGAATAAAAAAAACTAAACTAAATTTCTCTCTGGAGTGATCTCCTTCTGCATTCGAGGTATGAGGGTATTTATAGGAGAAAATCAAAGGGGTAGAAAGTGTATGAAGATAGGGGAGCTGGTTATTTCTGAATTTGAATCCTTTTTTTATCTCAAAACTTGAGCTGATTTATTTTCAAATTTTATGTAGAAATTTGATCTGATTTGCAAAATATTATCGTGTTAATTGCTAAATATGACTTGTCAAATGATAGATATAAACGAGTGGTCAACGTTAGAATTGTAGTCCTTTAAGTCTTCTTTCTAGATCATCTTGAATCATTAGATTTGAGTTTCGGTAGCGAATGTTATGATTAAATTACTAAAATATATCCAATCTGAATCTGAATATAAATTACTTCATCTCCTTCGTTGATCTTCTCTATATCCATTTATCCTCTCGATTTTCAGTTTATCTTCTAAAATTGATAAGATATCCATTTATCTTCAGAGAAACTGATAGGGTCTTCAAACAATCCATTTTTCCTTGAAATTAGATGATATTATCTTATCTGATATATTCAATTTTAGATAAGATAGCTTCTAGAATCTTTAGATTTGAAATGATCTCCTTGATTTGCTTGACCTTTTGAATTGTTTAAATTTAATTGAATAAATCTGTCAATCTCTCCATTTTTTCGTTAATTACACTGCAAACCACTGAACATGAAAATATAATAAAAAGTAGAGTTTTATTTAAAAGTAAATGAAGAAAATGTGACATATGTGATGCAAAATGTGCATTGCATGTGCACATATACCACCCACTTATGATGCATCTATCATTAATTTATGAAAGTTTAAGATGAGTGCATATTTAAAAGCCATAGGTTTGCATGTTTATCTTGCCACTACTAAGAAATTCCTATCTTGGTAATGACAAGTACCTAGAGGCTAACACACAAGCCTTAGAAGAACTTAGGCATGCACTTAGCAAAGATCATATTTCTTTGATTTCTCATTGTGATTCTGCTATTGTAATGTGAAACACATTGACCTCTCCCAAGCTACAAATGACAACTATGTGGAGAGAGAAGCTATTGTGGATGAGTGCAATCATGTTTGCTTCATGGTCCAAGGAAATAACTCCCTAGAGGTAATTTCGGACACTCAACTAGATGGTTGTGCTAGTTCTTCATATGATGAAAATGCTATGTACGCACATGCTTTATATGAAGAACTTTTCTTGTTTTGTGAAAAAATGCTTTCAAAGTACAAATCTTTGAAAAGCAAGAGTTTTGATATAAAAAGAGAAAATGAGAATTTATTTTCTAAACTTTCTTTAGTTTTGCAAGAAAGGGTTGAGATTTCAAATGAGAGGGACTCATTGAAAGTTCAACTTGCCTTGCTTTAAATGAATAAAATTTTGAAAAATAAAAATGAGTTTGATCTCGTTTTGAAGAAAAATGAAGTTTTATCTTCAAAACTTGATTTTGTTTTAAAATAAAATAATTCTTTAAAAAATAAAATTGTTTTAATTTCAAAAGAATTGGATTTTGTTTCAAAGAAATTTATTTCATTAAAAAATGATTTTATTTCCCATTCTTGTCATAATCTATTAATACATCTCCTAGTGAAAAAAATTTTGTTGCATGCTCCACTTCTTCTTCAAATATTAATAATGATATTTGCATGCTGAAGAAAAGTGTAGATTGTTTGGGCTCAACTTTGAGCCAATGTGCTATGAATCATAAGAAATTAGAATCCATATTTCACAAGAACATGCTCCACCTATGCATGCACACCCATCATGGCATACACATGCTCATCATGCTCACACGCATGATTTTATGTACGTTAATGTGTACACTTGTACCCATTGTAGACATAAGGACCACCTTGTAAAATTTTGTTATGATAGATTACATAATTCAAATTTTGTAAATAAGTTTGTTTGGGTTAGGAAAGGTGCTAACTCTCATGGACCCAAAAAGATATGATTACAAAAATCCACAACTATTATATCTGATGTAGGTGTGGGCTCTCACATGACGTGAGGGTATTGGTGTCTTGATGGTGGATGCATTCGAAGTTCAGTGGTGACATTTTTAGATTCATCACTTTCAAGGGATGTTTAGGTGAGAAGAACCACCATGGTTTGGAGACCTGGAGACTAGTTCAATTGGGTTTGGTAACCATCTCTAACTCCCATTTTGTTTATATGCTTTTTATTGTTGATTATTTGCGTGTTTTTGGTTTTAATGCTCATTAAGTTAAATGCAATGTCATTAGACATGTGATATACATAGATAGTCTTTAAGATACACTCATGTTCATATGGATTCATATTTTTGTGTTCTCACTATTATTTAACTAATATGTATATCCTAGTTCTAAAGCACGTGCATTTAGCCTAATGATCATATTTCTTTATGTTTTTATACTTTATGCTTTGATTACTTATTATATGTAAATTTCATTAAAACTTGCGTTTAAACTTGTATAATTAGTGTGCTACACTTGATTATCATGTGTTTGTACTTCATTGCTCATTTGTACTCTTTACATGTACTTGTATAACCTTGTTTTGATGATTCTTGCATCTTTGCTTGTTTTTTCTATTTTTGTACATGTTTTATATTTTGCTTCATATATATGTTATTTTGTCTAAAACTATTAGATATCATGTTTATCCTAGAGTCACTTGCCTTCATACTAAATTCTTTTGTGCTCGTTTATGTTTAGGATATGTATGTATACATTTAGTTTAATAAAATATACACATACCTTGAAGCTTGTTTATTTTTGATTAAAATTAAATTTTTCATAGTTTCATGTTTTTTGATAAAAGGAATTTATTTGTTTTAATTGAGCATCAATGCCTTATTTCCATGATCTTTTTTGATTACATGATTTTTGTACACTCTATATATCTTTTTTACTCATTGTTTTTGATTCATGAGCCTATATGAGTTTTATAGATTTTGGAGCATCGATTCTCATGTAGTTTTCATATATTATAAAATATACATTTATTTTAATCCTTACTTGAAGGATTTCGTACTAGTCTTCAAAATTATCATAAAACTAGTTTCATTATTCTTCAATTTTGTAGTATTTTTCAAACTATGCTAAAATGATCTTCAAATCATATTTTTGAAAACCCTTACCATCCAAGGGCAGTTATTTGGGCGACAATGCCTTATATACCCTTATTGAATATCTTTCAAACATGTGCATGATAGGATGATAGGTATGAGTTATACATGATCTTAATGAAAATTCAATTTTGTATACTAATATTTGTTTTTTATATGTATGAATCTTATTTTCAATGAATATTATATTGCTCTGATGATACATAAATATAGATATATTTTATCTTGTGCTTATTTTACAATGTCCATACATTTTTTTAGCACAAATTGATTTTATGCTAAGCTTTATATTTTTAATGATAATTGGTATCTTTACAAGCTTATACATAGTTTTTATTGGTATTTAATAAAGGGGAAAATTTCTTGTTTTATCTTTCAATTGGTTTTATTTTCAATTATATCTTACTCCCACTCTTTATGAAATATTTTGTTTTAGTATATGCTAACATTTTAAATATTGGTATCAATAATTTTGAATTGGTATTATTCTCAATTGGTATCTATATTGCAAAATCATTTTAGTATTTACCTAAGATTTTTTTTACTTTCAATGGTATCATGTCTTTTCATTGGGATCAATTGGTAAAAATATTGTTTTATTTTTAATTGTTAAAAAGAATGATTCACTTTCAAATGGTTTCTTTTAATTGATTATTTTTTATTGGTATCAAAATTTTATTTTAAATATGTTTATTAGTATCTCATGTTCAATCCCAAATTCTTCTTTCCTTCAAAATATATTTTTTTGTATTGTTTGTTTGTCTTCACCTCTTTATTGATGAGTGACAAAAAGGGGGAGAAAGATCTGTGATTATATATGCATGCTTGATTAATCGTTTATGCATATAATATATATATATATATATATATATATTATATATATATATACACACACACACACACACACACACACACACACATACTGGTATCTTGAGCTACATTGCATATCTTTATCGTTTTTTTTTATATGCATGAGTTAAAGGGGAGATTTTATGAAGCCTATCCTTAATTATGCACATATAACCTCATAAGTTTTGTCATCATCAAGAAGGGGAGATTATTGGCCCATGTTGACACTTTAAAAAAGACAAGATTCTGACTGGCCTGAACAATGTCTAAACTTGTTGACATTTACAAAAGACAAGTGAAAGATAAGTGATTAGTCTCTAATTTTGCATAATTTCATCACATTCTCACATTTATTTGATAATAAATTCTGCTAATAATACCTTACTTCCTTGATTTTAGGTCCATGGTGTTCAAATGAAGAAGAAGACCTAATCACCATTTAATTGGTGATTAAGATCCTACCAAGTAGCCATTAACCTTAGAGTGAAGATTTTGTCAGCCTAGGGAGTCAAGTCGCAAATCCAGGAGTACAGGTGGTCAGAAGACATTCTGGGCGACGCGCTACC